>ML675629.1:38394177-38554619 GCA_007922155.1 Mesoclemmys tuberculata
TACATGAACATAATGTCATAATTCAAAAGAAACCAGTAATATTCTTGTTCTTTATGAACTATTTCATTATATTCAGAGCAGTACTGTTGACAAAGGAAATACTGTGAATTCAAATGTTGAAGGATAACACAACATATTAGTAGAAGTATGTATTATTTGTATTGCGGTAGCACTTGCAAGCCTCATTCCTTGCTCAAGGCCCCATTGTGCTAAGCACTGTACACACATGTAAAACATACAATCCTTGTCTCAAATCTTGTCATCTTCCAAAGGCTTATGTCAGCAGTTTTCTTTTGAATAAGTGCTTGTAACTAGCAGAATTTGGTTAACCTTGTCACTGTGACTAATTCAAACAACATTCTCCTTGAATAAGGAATTGTCAATGAGAGAGGCAGTTTTTCACTGTTGGGCCCACAGTTGAAATCATTCATATCTGTACCAAAGACCAAAAATCCTTCCCATGTAAACTGTTCAAGACCTTGTGTGAATAGTCTTATCAATATAGAGATGTCCACATCATAATATCTGCTGCAGTCTGACACTATCCCTTTTGTTACAGTCTCTGTTATCATCATTTACATTGGTAGATGACAGTTTTTCATGGTATCCTGAGATGTGAAACTTGCTTCCTATGGACATGCATTAAAGCCCATTCCTCTTTATATGAAGACCCAAAGAGTCTTCAGTGTAATTACTTGTCATCTCTTGTCTGGGAACATTCCTTCATCCTTTTTCTCCCTCTCTCTCCCCACCCCTGGTGGTTTGGGTTTTTTTAAATCCCACATTTGTCCCTTCTGATGTTTGTTGTTGTTTTTTAGTTAATGGGTCAGTCAGAAGTTCCCCAGTGTGTACTGTACTGATCTATTGTTCCTGTGGCTGTCAATCAGAACCCTTTATAAGCACTAAATTATTGGGAAAAATATTTAAGGACACTACGCATATAAATTTACTAAAAAAAATGCTACCCAGATGTGACTAATAGTAACTTTCAGAGAAAAATATCAATGTATGAAATGGTATGTTCATAAATAATGTAGAGAATTTCCAGCATTAGCTATTGATTGTGGCATATTTGCTGAATTTTATGCACTGTGCTATATGGAGTGTTTCAAGTTTCGTTTATTTCCTCTGGGAAGTTAAAATCCTTTTATTCAGAGATTGTTTTTAATGCATCTTTGAAAAGATCTTATCATGCTCTTTCAGCCATATATTTTATAAATCCTTAGCTAATTGAAATTCCCCCTGCTCTTCTGAATCACTTTTGAATTTATAGGATTCACTTCTGCAAGGTGCTGAATGCTGCTTGAAGCACTGAGCTTGCTAGCAAACCCCTTGAATTTGGCAACTTTGTAACTTTTGATTTACAATTTGGCTATATCACAAAACTGATACTGACGCTTCCTTGGAGAAGCCACACCATTCTCTCAACACTTCCAGTCAGATGATTCAAGGAAGAGCCATATATGTCCTGCCTCTTACCTACCATGGTATAAATAGCGACCTCAGTACAAGCATGTGTTTAGGGATGAAAGAGGAAGAAAACATCCTTTCTGACCAGGGCTGAGAGCAGAAATAGCAGGATGAGACCATGATATCAACATTTGTGACTGGAACAAAATATGCAGGCTCTTAGCATGCATCTGTGTTCTTCTGTATGCCAGATTCAGCTTCCTTTTTTTTTTTCCTGCAGATGGACGATAACCTCCGTAAAAGTCCTCAACATCCCCCTCGGAAACTGACCACACTCAAACTTACTGCAGCTGGAGAAGAAAGCAGTTCATTGAATCGCTTGTCACCTTGACAGCCTGTGTTGCCGTGTATGTTTGCCTTCAAGTAATCTGAACTTCACAGTAATTTTTTACATAAATGTGGTCTGGCAAGACGATGAATCACCTAATAAGTGTTAAACTAATAAAATGTCCCATGCTGTCTGTATTCCTATAGGAAAATGTATAGTCCAGTTTGACCACACACTAAATTGAGGATAGAGTTAACTCATAAACAATGTACTGTATGGCGTCGCCTTAACTTCTGCAGATTTTTGCCTTTTAGGTTCACACATTGGTTGACTGAGTTTTCATTTTACTTTAAGCCTTTTGGTTTTGCTGTAACCATGTTATACATTGAGCAGGTTGCTATACACTAGTGTAGCTACTCAATCATCACTTCTAACATTTTTCTAGATTTCAGTAGATTACCAAATTCCGTTCTAAAATGGGAAAACAATGAAAGATTGCTTTTGGCGGACAGGAACTGGAAAGTAATGAGGGTCTGTTGGCCATTTTTTAATGTGCTTTCACAAATAATGTATTTTGTATGTCTTATATTTTAAGAATATGTATATATTCTAAGTTGCACTACTAGGTGGCACAGGGACCAAATGTACTAGAACATCACCTCTGAATCTTTACTGAGCTCTGGCCTTAGTCAAACAAGTTTCATCAGCCTACTGGATAGCTATGCTACAAAGTCATAGCACGAGGTATAGTAGAAAGATTGACAGTGTTGATTCAATGAAGGCAAATGATCAGACTAGCTGGTCTGGACTGGAATTGATTGATTAGGGTTTTGTGAAGAAGCTTGCACAGACCTTTCTACTTTATGCTTCTGGCCAGTCTCTAACCAGTCATTTAGTATCTCACTTTTATAAGCACTATAATTCACACAAAAACTAAAACAAATGTCATCTAATCTTATTCCTTGATCATCAATTCCTTAAGAGTGTCACACTGCAAATTATAATAGATTTTTTCAGAATATATTCTTCATTGAATTGTTAAAGGAAATACATGTGTAATTATGTTTCTTCTTAGCAGGAGCACTCAGTTCTATAAATTTCTGAAAAAAATTCTTAATTTCTGAAATTTTGATATATCAACAGATGCTTTATTAATTATGTCATCTGATTACTAAAGATGTTCAGCCAAAGTGGCAGCTGCTTTTTGTCAAGTGTTAATTCAAGATTTAATCTTAGAAAGATATGATTCAGATGTATATATGTGCAAGATTAGAACTAACTTTATTTTGCCAAGTCAAACTAAGAAGTCTCTTGACATTTTTCCTCTCAACTACTTGCAATGTTCAGTATATGTAGATAAACTATTTATATAAAAAAGACTGTAGATTGTGTAAATACTATATTTTTAGAATGTTACTTTATCAGCAAGGAATGTATTGTTATTTATAAATAAAATTTTGGGTCTCCAGGGGACACGTGGAAATGAAAAAAACTACATGCTACTTCTAGAATGTTCGTTTTAGCAGTTTGAGACATACTAAAACCACATACAATAATTGAATAAAATAACTTTCATGTACATCCCTAAGATTGTCAAATGTTTTGAAAATTTTTACTGCCTGCATCTTGACGGGATTTAGAATGAGATCATGCTGCATAATTACTCCAAAGTTGTTTCATAATTTAACAAACATGTAATTGTGAAGAAAAGTATGTCTTGGTTAATCTGTTTTGGAGAATGTTTGCTCTTTCAAATCTCATTTTGTAAAATAGTTGTACTCTTGCTTTGAGATTAAAGAGTTTTTTGAAGCACTTCTTATCCAGGATTAAAAGATTGTATTTGAGGCAAGTTTCCTATGGAAGGGTTTGCATATGATCTATGAAATATCTCTACTGACTGATGAAAGGCAAGCTTAATTTCCAGTTGGTAGAATAAGAGGGATCACAATAAGTCGATTCAGCATAGATTTTGTTTAAATTTAAATGGTGATAAGCTTTTTCCAACAACTTAATCATTTTTATATATATATATATAATATATATATATGGATACACACACACACACACACACACACGTTATAAAGATGCTTCAATCTAATTAAACCTGAGCACTGTTGTTGGAACGCCTTTGGCCAGACTGCAGTCAAGCCCCATTTAGTCTTAATTTATCAATTAGTTAATATTAAGGGTTTTAATTTAGTGACCATTCATTCCAGTCAATGGCTATATCATTGTTAAATCTTTTGTGTAAACCAATATTTAAGCAATGTAACTTAAATGTAAAAATAAACTTCCTTATGTGGAAATATCTGGTATGAAGGCAGACATCAGGTTATGTGTGCGCTACACACAGGTGGTGGGCAGAGTTTGATGAATCAGTTGCGTCATTCAGTGACTGTCTCAGGCTCTGTCTGAGAATGAAAATGGGTGGGCCTGTAAAGCCATCATGCAGTTCTGTATGAGCTAAGATACACAGTTTGGTGTGGATGTTAAGTGTTTAAATATGGCTTGTATGCATAGGTCCTATTTAAAAAAGCAAACTTTCCTGTTACTTTCTCTGTTCTAGTTTCAAGAACATATCTAATATCCTAAGGAAATAAGATGAGAAATGTAAAGAATGAGTTGCTGTAAATATGCTCTATTTATGGCTTCAGAGGCTAACTTTTAAAATGATCTTTATTTATTTTTGCTGAAAATCTTAGTGGGATATAATATGTTCTTATAAAGAATTGCATTTTTATAAAGTTACAGCACATATGCCAAAATGGCTTAGAATCATATTAAGAAAACCACTCAAATTATTTATTTGATTTCTGGTTAATAGTTTTCCAGACTCATAAAATATGTACCTCTCTTACTCAACATTACTATTATTTTTGGCATTGCAGGGGAAACCATTTATAGTGCTATTTCTCATATATAATGTCAATTGATTTTCTGCTGTTATATATTTAAAACCTTGTTGCTTTAGATCAAATACTCTCTGCTGATCTAAGCTATTGAAAAACCTGTTAAACACACTGGCCTTGTTTTAGACATACTACTTAATGACATGTTTAGATTTAGAATGTACTGATTTAGACCCCAGTTTACCACAGCACTTTAGTATGTATTTAAAAGCCAGGCCTGTGGCTAAGTGCTTTGCTGAATGGGGGCCCTAGGGCACAATCCTGCAAGGTGCAAAGCAACTCCTGTGTGGGGCTGGGTTCTCTCAACACTCTGATACATCTCACAGGTGCTGAGCATGCTGCAGTGTTGAGCCCTTGATCACAAAGCCTGGAAACGATACTGAGCAGGATTAGGCCTAGACACGTAGGCTGAACCTGATTGCAACAAATGCTAAAAAGCCTTTTAATGTTAAATTACTTAATCACATTCATCACTTGACAATGAAAAATCCATGTAAAGAAACAAGGGCCTTAGGCTAGTATTTATTTTCCTCTTTTTCCCAACTTATTCTGTACTCTATCAGGAATGTGTGGACGCAAGGGCTGTACTCTGTTGTTTTATAAAAAGTGCATTTAAGGATAAGTACAGATGTCATTCATGTGTGTTAGAATAGCCTGCAATTGTCACCATTTTAAGACTGAACTATCTTTGCCGTTGGGCATCATTTAAAAACTAACCAAATAGAGTTTACCGAAGAATCTTGTATACCTTGTAACTGTATATAGTGCAATTATTTCCACACAAAAACATCTTCCAATAAGCAACTTTGGGAAAAGAATTCCCTGTAGTACCATTTATCCTCCTTTCCCATATCCTCTCGCTGTAACCCTGTTTGTTTAAATCCTAAATGTCAATATAGTCAGTGTTTTACAATATTGAAATTGCGTATGTGGCTCTGCGGGTGCTTTTACTCTACTATCAGCATATGCAATATTCCTTGTCTCATAGTTAAACCAACATTGACTGAGAGGGTAGAAAAATCAAATGCCTTGTGTATCAGGAATGCTCATTTAAGTAGAAACAGCCTTTCAAGAATTCTATATTCAGTTTGAATTGATCAAATTATTTTGACATGAATAGCAAAGTAGTTTGCAGGTATCTTTGCTGCCAGATTTTTCCACTGTAACATTTAATGCTTGACATTTCCAGGGCACTACTAATATCATCGGATCGTTACAACCCCTTTAGTGTGTAAGTCTTATCCCCGTTTTTATAAATGATGGAGACTTGAGGCACAGCAGAGTTGTGACTTACCCAAAGCAAATCTAAAATAAAGGTAGTGGCGATCTAGCTTTATCTTACACCCTTCTGCATTGCTTTTCCTAATTCTTTTTGTTAAACAAGCAGAACAGGGTATTACTGCTCACCTGTTTGAATAACTTAGTTGCTTGGCAGGTGACTGTTGTGGTATTACTATTGAGCTTCAATCAAGTTAGGGGCTGGCCTTTTCTACTTAAAGAATAGAAAATTTTTCTTTCTTACACGGTAAATATTCCTCCCTCCCCAATGGACAATGTCAGTTTATACTGATCCTACTATTTAACTGTAATCTCTACTGTTTTTTAATATGGTGGTTGTGTTTCCTTTGCGTTTTCTTGCCCTGAAACATTTCCTGTTTGGATGGTTATTTCTGAATAAAGATGTTTGGTTTCGCTCTCTCCTCTCCTCCCTACTTCTTTTCTCTTGAGTAGGTCTCCTATAAACTCTTTCCCTTACTGCAGACCTCTTCTTCACTCTTAATTTGAGTTGGAGAGCTATGGCATGCAAGACTGGGATGCTAACCAGAAGCTCTAGATTCTCACAGGGTAATGTCCACTGAAACAAATATTTTTTGGGGGACACGCTTCCTTTACAGCAGTAAATTAATTAATCTGGTTGGGTTGCAGATGAGAGGAACTTCTCTCTTCAACTTTGCTTCTCTTAATACATTTTGCATTTAATTCTGAATATGGTGAGGTGAGGCAAATTGTTCATAAATTATTTTAGTTGTGAAGTCCAGCCTTGAGGGGGATGGTTGGAGACTATGAGCTTCTATTTGTCTCGTGAGACTTCCTCTGTTTGTCTGCAACTTTGTTGTTCTAGCAGAGCATGGCTGATGTTGCCGAGAGAAGGCTGAGACCTTGAGTTGGATTCTGTATTCAGTGGGGAGCCAGTGTAGAGAGCTTTGCATCAGGTTGGTATGCCCACAAGGATCTGTGTAGTTTAAAAGGCAGGATGTTGCATATACCAGATAGAAATTTTCACAAGGGGGTGCAGCTACTGCCTAGGTATGAGTTCCAGTAATAGAGGAGATGTTGAGCAGAGTCACAAAAGGGTGGTCTCGGCTGTCACGATTGGGGATCCAGCAGCACTGAAGATCAAAAGGCCCCCAAGGCAGTAGATTGATTGAAGTTTAAGGGCAAAGTCCCTTGGTCATGAGGGATGTTAGAGGGGGCAAGTTCTTCCCTTTTCCTGCCAGCATCACCACCTCAGTTTTCCCTCAGTTCCACCTTTAGCGATCTGCTCTTCAGCCAAGAGCTGATATCAGTTAGGGACTCTGAGGGATGTGAGATGGTGCTGTTTAAGTTTTACATAGAAGTCACCCACCTCTACATGTCCTTTATATGCAGCTAGCACTTCAGCCTGTACTGTCACTCCAGCTCTCCCAACAACTTCATAGGGATGTTGAATACTATGTCAAAGACTGAGCAGCACAAATATGGATCTTTTTTTCTTGTGTACATACAAGACAGTCATCCACCACAGCGACAAGTGCTGTCTCTGAACCAGACCCGAGTTTGAACCCTGACTGAGAGGAGTCCAGGATATTGGGGACTGACAGCTGCTGTGGGAGACGCTTGCTCATTTCTCAGTTGGTTTAGCAAGAGGAGATGAGCAAAGGTAGTTTGTGAGAAGTCTAGCATTGAGGGATGCTTTCTTTTGTACCGCACATACTTTGTTTTAGGATAGATGATAGAGTTCCTAAAGGAAGCTTGACAATCTGATATTAGGTGTCCCAGGTGTTTTTATTTTTACTGAGGTCAGGAGTCAGTCCCACATACAGTCTTGATTGCTGCTATGTTTGCTGCTTGTGTGAAGGGGACACATTCTAGGAAGGAGGCTATTTTGTTCTGAGTGACGCATGAAGTTGTTGTGTAGGCGGGTGATCTCATGAAATGAGGGTCTGGTTTCCAAGGTTGAATTGAGGCAGACTGAGCTTATGAAATGATTTACAGTCTGGAAAACCTCTGCAGGGCATGACACTGCTATATCTCTGGCAGAAGAGAAGTAAGATCTCTTTGCCTTCTTTTTGCACTAGTGACATAGATTTGTAGAAATTCCATGCCTGTTTCTGTACCAACTGTTTTCCACAACTGACACTCTAGCTTACCTGTTTTGACATCCGAAATTCCTGCAGTTCTAGTGGTTGCTTATGCCTACCAAAGCATGACGTAAGTGGAACATCAATTTAGAGATGCTCTGTTTACTAGAAATACTATTTATGAGTAAAAAATTGTCTAGGGGTAGAAAAGAAAAGTCTTATTTCTTTGAAGTATAGCTGAACTCCATGTTGCAATGACACTTGGTGAAAGGAAAAAGAAATGCCAACAGTATGTCCATTCTCTGATTTATCAACTTCATAAAGAGTGTTTGACAGCCCTGCACAATGCACCATTTCTTTGCATTTGATCTTCTGTCAAAACATTATTAAAACATATAGGTATGGGGGAAGGATATGTTGGGAGAGGGGAATGGTAAATTGGGTGTTTATCTTCCAGAAACCTACCACCCTTCTTCCAAAGAGCATGTGAATGAAATAAAACATTATGCTCAATGAAGTGTATGTGGAGCAGCTAAAATGTTACCCACAGGATATAGACATGTGATTTCCATCAAGTAACTAGCTGGTGGTTCTTACGGATAATTGCACTTTTTTCCGTTCTGTTTTAGTCTGTGTCTGATAGTGTCCCATGAAGTATTTTCAGCTTTAGTAATATATCCCGCACTCGTAGGCTTACCATATACCAGACTCTCCAGGGTCTGGTTTGAGATACTTTTAAGTAATTGAATATACACCAGGGACGCATTCTGGAAAAAATGGATATAGGTGGATTCATTTTAAAGACTTGCCCACCTATTTCTTCTAACCACAACTGCTGATATATATTTAAAAAAGCATGAATTCTAATAAACTAACTTTTTTCCAGATGCATTTTTCCATGTACTTTCCCTGAAGTATTCAGTTTTGTTTCAACATTTTTGCTCACTAAAAGTAATTGCTTTGTGGTGGACTGAATAGCTTGACCCAGTCGTAAGAGATTAGAGAGTCTTTCACCCCTTAGTCAGGCGCTTCTCAGTTCACTAATGGCCGAAACATGTTCCTGCCTGACACCAGTCAAGTTCTGTGTGAAATGAGTTCAGTAGTCTCAGCCTGGACTTAGTGAATATTTGTCCACACTACAGTCACAGCTAGCATGAGCATCTGTTTAGGTATTTCTAAGGTGCCCAAGTACTTATGGTGTCACAACTCAGAGTTTAAAGACTGAATTAAATACCCGTTCGCAACTAGAAATGCCTGAAATGGGGTTTGAGCCGAGCAGCTAGGAAACTTACAGCATAGGCAGTAGCTGTGTGGCTGTTCTGGGGATAGAGGATTTTAGACTGCAGTGATGCCAAGCTAATACCTTTCCTTTCAAAACCACAATTGAGAATTAAAGAATTGCAACTGATACTGGTGCATAAAGGGATGGGTGTTGTCCCATTTACCCTTCTATAACTGCACTGCTGTGGCAGGGTGGGGCTTTTCCATGGCTGAAGAGTATAGCACTGCTTTTTTGGTACCAAAACAGCCATCTTTTGAAAATGTGTAGATAGCAAGTTTAAATGTTTCTGTTAAAAAATTAAAGCTGCACAATGCCTTGTATTTAACCCTATCCAACCCTAGCAGCAAAATAGGCTATGAAACAATCACTGCTCAGACAGAAAACTTGAAAAAAGTGGTTCCAGGTTAAATGAATCCGAGAGATATTATGTTTGCACCTTTGGCTATTTATTATTCCTATAACATAGCTGCCATGTCAAGACTTTTGTATACTACAGTTTCCGTCTGTGTTCACCACCTGCTAACTAACACAAACAAGTTTGTGACTTGTGTTTAATCCTACACACAATTAGGAACTTCAGTTGAAATACGTCATGCAGGGTTAGATTTATTCAGAGACTCGGTTCTGTGCTTTCCAGGCTTATGCACACCACTGCACGAGGCAGGCTTTTGAAGGCAATCCCTCTTATTTCATAGGGGCTTAAAGTGCTCTATAATCTACACCCACCAATATTGTCTCATTGTTTCCTTGTACTCTCCCAGGTGTCTGTATTCATCTGTTAGCTCATTTTATACTTAAATAGTCCCTACCCCTAAGCGTGTACAATCTTTCTGTTTGGATTTTGTACAGTGCATTGGCTTGCTTTGCAAGTGGGGGTCAGTGCAGTGATTTGCTCCGGGGTTTCCTTATCCACAGTCAAACCCTAAGCTTTACTGCTGGTGAACAATATCTTTCCTAAAATGTCTTTGTCAGCAGATGGAAACTGAGATATATGAGGCCTAATACATTGATCACACACAGGAACACTGTATGAGGAGACAAAATCTCCTTATTATTCCTCCCATTTTGCCCACAGACTAATGTTAAAAACATACATATATATGAATGCCAAGCAAACTTGCCTAATTTTCTTCAGTATGGTTATAGTCAACTCCAGGAGGTACCTCAGAGACCTTTTCAATCTGCAGGGGGAACTGAAACCAAAGCCTTTCACTAGTTTTTAAGTGGTTACTACTATTGATAAGTATCCCTGCAATAAAGATCAAAGTCTTCTGGACATGACTCTCTAATCCCTATGTCAGCTTTTTAGCAATGATCTTAAGGGCTGTGCTGAACAGTGAAATGTGTTTATAAAACCCTCTTTCCTTAGGCTCATTCCCTGGCTGTACCACTAACATCATTAGGGTAGTTCTTAATGACTGGATGTGATTATGCTTCACATCTATATTTGCAGCAGGTAGGGTGGCTGTTTGACCAGCCTGTAAATTCAGATCTGTTCCTAGTGTTTTCCCAGGGTACAAACTGAATCCAGAGAAAATGGAATGTTTTGCAAACTGCAACCAGAAGCCGCAATGGCAATCACACTTCCGTTTTCTTTAATGGTTACAACATCTTTAAATTTGAATCAGTTAAAACACATGTCAGTAACACATGTGCAAGACACATTAAAGCAGAACACAGGAGTGGCGCCTTAAAACTGCTGCTTTCGTTCACTAGTGACCATTTTAGACCACTTGCTTCGCCTTGGTTACTGCATTCTTCTGATAGCAAGATAGAGATGTTTTTCCTTTATGCTGGTACACAATAGAGCAGGGCAAAATACTGCCCACGGCAGATTTGGCCCCTCGAACATTTCTGTCCAGCCTGCCATGCGGCAGTGAAAGCAAGCCCACCCAATCCATTGCTTCTGCTGCCGATGTTCTGCTTAAGCCACCCTGGAGTGCCAGGTAGTTTTCAGCTGGTCACTACCTGAACTTCTGGCTTCTGGTCACATGGCCAGAAGCAGGAAGTTCGGGAAGTGACCACTGAGCATCACTAAGCTCCAGTTGCCAAGGTCATATGACTGGAAACCAGAAGTGGCCCAGGCCCGTGGCAACTTACCAAAATTTGTTGCGTAGCCCCTCTGTGAAAATTGTTGCCCATCCCTGCTATAGAGAATGTCTAGTTAACATGATGGATCAATGCACTACTGGGACATTGAGGGTTCAGTTCATAGAACAGTCACAGCAGCTCTTTGAGAAGGGGGCTGAAGACGAAATGCAATGCACAACTGAGACTCAGCATAAAGGCCACCCTAGTTGCTGGTTCAGCATCTTTATCTGGCCACACTTTCCAGAAAAGTAGGATGCTGTTGGGGAGGGTTGACAGTCATGGTCAAGGATTGTTGCTGGGAGACTGCAGAAAAGGAGGGTCAAGGCACTTGCCTAAAATATATCATAACAACCATCTAATCCTGATGTGGGCTGTCATAGGGCATCAAAACCCATCCCTGAGGGAAGCATGCTGATTTGTGAGGAGTTGGAAGCCTCGGGGGAAGGAGGGTGACAGGGAGTGAGACAAGAGCTGGGGAACTGTCATGGGCATTGCAAAAAAGGTGGGGACTGAATCCAAGAAGCATTTGGGTTGCACAAACATTGGGTAAACAGCCCAGTGAGGAATTTTTTGTCTCCCCTGTAGGGGGTTTAACACAGATGGTGCAGCAGCCCCAGCTGGTATGTGTATTTGCATGTCAGGCCCGGTCCTCTCTCAATTATTTCACAGCTGTGTTTGTGACTGAGTGCAGAGGGGAGTGGGATGATTAAAAGTCTGGCAGCAAATGTGCTTTCCAGTTACATTCATAGAAGGCTTTCTACAGCGACACATTCAACAACTTCCAGGATCCAGCCAAACAGGAATGGCAGAAGTGAACTAGACAGTGCTCAGAGAACTCTTTCTTGGCCCTTTTCCATCTGTGATGGGGTGAGCAGATAACCTAATAGTGGGTAAGACTGTCCTCTCCCAGAGCCACATGTAGAATGGTTTCTCTGTGCCCAGATCTCCCCCATGCCTCTAAACACTGTTGAAAGTTCTCCAAGTCCAGGGCCTGCACTAGGGGATGGATTGAGCTGGTGAACTGCTGAGTGGGTGGGCGCATAGGAGCTGCACATTAGCTGTCAGGATCCTAAGAGTCCCAAGAGGCCCAAGAGTCAGAGCCGGGGTCAAACCTGAGACTAGGTGCAAGTGAGGCATTTGTAGTCAGGTTCCAGGTCAGGATTGACACCACATGTCAGAATCTGAGACAGGATTCAGGGTCCAAGTCAGGAGGTGAAGACCAAATCAAGCTGAGGTCAAAGCCAGGAGCAGGAATGATCATAGCAGCTAAGGCGAGCCACAGTGTTGTCTAGACACTTCCTGGAATGCCCCTTGGGTTTGTACAGGATGGGGAGCCAATCAGGAGCCATTCGATTGCTGCCTATCAGATCCCTTGAGATGGGACCCCTGGTCTGCAGCCACAGCCGGTGAAGGGCAATGGAGCACAAGCTGGTTACAGCTGCTGCGGCTGGGTCACAGCATGGCGGTGTAGGCTACTAAGCGGTTCTTGCAGGTAAGGGTTCTATAGCAGCAGGGCCATACACTAGCCCTATAGAGATTCCCTGGAAAAGATACTTCTACCTCAGGCATGTATAAACATTTCTGCAGAGCTCTACGGGGACAGGGGTTGGGTGACAGTTTCAGGTGGAAGCTGCAGCAAGGCCGCCCGGGGGGGGGGGGGGCGCCCTGGTAGTGCCACTTACCCACACTGGTAGAGGTCAGGCAGGGGCGTAGACACCAGGAGCCAGTGAATGTAAAGGCACAAGAATGTCGTTTCCCAGGTGACCCTCACCTCCATGGATGCCCTACAGCCTATTCTGACAGGGAGGCAAACCCTGTCCCCATATGAAATGATGCGGAGAGAAGGCTGAAGAGGGTCATGGTGGCGCGTGAACCCTTCCTGGAAATATTCCTGTGGGATGGTGCAATTTATTACACTTAGTTTTTTACACTCTTCACTCATTTTCCTGCCAGCTTTCTGGCATCAGCAATGTCCTATACAACCTCTGTTCAGAGTAATGGCTAAAAAAAAAAACAACCCCCCCCGCCGGCCCCCGGGCCCCCCCCAGGGAACATTCCCAGTGTCACTCATCAGACAGGTATGTGCAGGAGTGATTTGGCAAAGGAATTAAGGATCTGAATTTTCAGGAGAGTCTTGTGTACACACTCCCCCAGTTTTCAACCTTTGATGAAAATCAGTGAAATATGGTGCACAGATGATAGAGCAAGCTGGGCATTTTCTTCTAAATGACAGCACTGGATTCTGAAATTATACATAGCAGGGATGAAGATCCCCACTGGATTTCTAAAGATGCCCTAAGTAAAAGCAACACACAATCAGAACATATGCAATAACATTGGAAGCAACTTTAAGGGTCCTTTCAGAAATGTATATATCATGTGTTATTCCACATAACAGCTTATATGAGGTGTAGAATAAGTTAGGCAAGACCATGCCAGGTCTCAAGTATCTAGATCACAAAGTACACATAGCCAGGCTGATGTCATCAAGTGTTGGAAAAAGACAGTGTGTTTTGAGCCGAGGGTGGCAAATATGTGCCAATAGGTGGCATGTAGGAGAAGGAAACAGTTGAGTTGGGAAAATGGGGGAGCTGGGGTGGAATCCAGCCTCTTCAGGAGTAGCAGCAAAACTAAGCATTGGGGATGTGGTCTGGCCAGTTGTTGGAGGAGAAGAAAAGCAGAAAATCACAGCAGCTGTGATTGAGAACACTAGCCAGCAGTAGATTGATGCTATTTACATGTTCTAGCAGTATTTCAGTGAAAGAAGGCCATCTCACTTCTTTTGATATCTAGGCTATCATGGCTGATCAGCATAAGAAATATCACAAAACTAGTTTCACTTTTGAAAACTAAAAGTGATCAGTAGCAATAGTAAGTATTGCCCTGGATTTCCGGAGGGAGCATATGGTTTACAATATATGACAACTGGCACAAATCAGACATTTTCTAGTTTTTCACCTGTTTTAATGGGATTGCACCCTTCAACATGGATCTGCTCAGTATTTCAATTCCCATCCCCCTCTTTACCTGTAGCAAAGATAATGACTTTCATTT
Organism: Mesoclemmys tuberculata; assembly: GCA_007922155.1. Classification (NCBI taxonomy): domain Eukaryota; kingdom Metazoa; phylum Chordata; order Testudines; family Chelidae; genus Mesoclemmys; species Mesoclemmys tuberculata. The sequence goes on from ML675629.1 coordinate 38,408,593, forward strand.
ATTTAGTGCATTGGATCCAAATGTACTCTACAAAGCATTGTTTCATCAATCATTGGGGTGAAATGCAGGAACTGTTCAACCATGCAGAGTAACAATCTACATAGTATAGGACAGAAAATGAAGAACAATTTCATAGTCAATTAAAACTGAATGGAGCATTGATGTAGGTAGGTTTAACTGCCCAAGTTGGGAACTAGCCATCCAATCAAAGTTAACTCTCTCATAAAAAAGGTATATGACATTTGTGATAGGTGCTTAAATACGACAGTGATATCAGCCATCATGGGCGGTGGGTGAAACTTCCCCTCAGGAAGGCTAGCTCCCCGTCCCACTTCTTCTGCCCCAGGCTCTGCCCACACTCCACTTCCGCTCTACCTCCACCACCACCACCACACCCCCTCCCCCTGCTCACTGCTGTGTGCATCCCTGGCTGAGGAGGAGGGACGTGGCAGGAGCAGCAGTGGGGAGAAGGGAGTGAGTGGGAGGAGAGCAGCAAGTGCCAGTGGGGAGGAGGGATGCAGGGAGCAGCAGCAAGGAAGGGAGTAGGGGAGCAGGGGAGGGATGCAGTGAAGCGGGGTGAGAGGAAGTAGAGAGGGACACAGCAGTGGGGGAGCCAGGCGGAGAGGAATTGAGCAGGCAAGCAGAGGCACAGCACGGGGAGAGTGAGGGAGCAGAGGAGGGATGCTGGGGCGAGGGAGTAGGGAGGAGCGGAGGAACCAGCAAGCAGCAAAGGTGACAATGACTTCCAGAGTCCGTACTCAGCGATTAGGGCCGGCCGTGGTGGTGGCCTGCATGCTGGAGACGAGCAGAGCAGCCAGGCAGGCAGCGACAGGCGGAAGAGGAGGAGAACGCTGCCTGCAATGAGCTTTTATATGCACCAGGCAGGTTCCCGCGTGGCTGAGGAGATGGCATCTACTACTCAGCTTCCTGGGCTCATCACTAATCAACCGCAGAAATCCAAGGGGCCCAGCACTGGAAGCTGAGTAGCAGATGCCACCTCTTCAGCCACCAGGAAACCTGCATTGTGCATAAAACCTTCCATCCTCCCAGCTGGGAGGGAAAGAGACAGGGCCACTACGGCCCAGGGCGTCCGGCAGCTGCAACAGGGATGGCTTAGCCTGTCCTGGCCTTTGATGCCTGCTGCCTCTGCAAGCCCTATAAATATTGAGAGAGAGAATTCAGGACCTCAGATTTCTGTCTCATAAGAGCAACTGCAAGCATTCGGGCCCTGAGTTGTGTCTCATTTGAAAGATGGCACCTCCAGAAGCACGTTCTCCTCCTAGCACCAGGCTGTCACGCTTGTTCTGAGCCCACTCAGTTCCACCTACTCTGTCAACAACACCATTGCCTGTAGCATGTGAGTGTTCCTTAACGGCCTCCCATCTAAGGACCGTCCTGGCTTTCCCCTGCTTAATTTGTGAGCGCAAACAGGAGCACAATACAAAGTAATGAAGCTGGTGTTGACATGTGGCGAGCTCTATTATCCCAGATACACGTGATACAGGTTTTCATATTTAAATGCCTGTGGTTTGAAAGTCTAATGGCTCACTACAAAAAGCAATTCAGACAGAACGAGTATGTATTTATTAACTAGGGGAGCAGCACGTCCTTAGGAAGCCTGTATGTGGCCAACACTGCTAGAAAGCAGTACGAGGCAAGTGGACAACTGAGTGTAAGACACTTACAGTGATCCTCAGGCAGCCCTACGCTACTAGTTAATAAATACTCTTTGCAATCCCTTTCACTGGAGCAGCACTGGATTTTTAGTGTCGTTATTTGAAAGGTGTTTCAAATTGTTCAGATATTATTTAATGGCTTAGGGACATGGTTCAGTACTTAAAAATATACCCCCCTTAGCCAGTTTCTCTGGGCTAATAATGACCTTGTTGCTTCCTATAAATCATGAAGTACGAGTCAGAGGGTGCAGTTTTCTAAAGTTGGCCACTCCATTCAAGTCCACTCCTGTCGCTTTTACACATACAACATTTAACCGTCACCAGTGTGACTTACCGCTATGTCCTGGCAGCAGGCCCAGCCCTCGAATACGCAACCTGTTAACACAGAACGGTATTAACACACTTAAAATGATTTCTGATATGTGCTGCGATGTTGCTGCTTCCGTCTCCAAACGCAGTCTCCCATCAGCAGCATCCATTTATCCCCCCGCCCCTACACCCCCACCTGGGCTCCCTCTCCCATCCACATTTGAAATGGTAACTAATATACATTCTTTCAAAGCTAGCATAGCAAACTCCAGCAGCAGTGAATTTCTCATGTGTTTTTATTCAACGCCACAGAATTCCTCTAAGGAAATACAAACAGCAGGTTTTACTTTTGCTTCTGATCTATTGTGGTCCTAGTTTGCCTTTTTGCATCTACTAACTATTACTCCAGACACAAAGGAAGCGAAAGGTCATTTCCTACATAGCACAAGGATAAACTCTCAGCAAGCCTCAAAATGTACCTCAGTCAGGTCCCGCCCTATGATTCCTGATGATGCAAAGTGGGCACTAAAGAGAACTTTATAATGTTTTCTCATTAGGGGCAACTTTTCCTCTTTCTTGTTCCATATCCGGATTCTCAGTCCTAGGTTTCCTGAGGTCTCCCAGTTAGGCCTCAATTCAGCAAAGAACTTAAGCACCTGCTTAAAATAAGCAGGCGTGTAAGTACTTTGCCGTATCAGGCTCATAATGGGTGGCATTCATTGCAGGGCCCAGTTCTGTGCTTTGAGGAGCCCTGCATAGAGTCAAATGTCTGGGGTATCAGACAGATTTGCGTAACCTGCACCTTTCGGTATTTAGCTAGATGAGTTTCATGGTTGGCCAGATTAGAAATTTATAAACAGGTTTCACACCCTGATCCTTACTGGTGAATGAACTGCCTCCTGCAGTGATTCCTGCTTTGTAGACTGAGGAGGGATGTCCATCTACCCAAGCTCAAAGCTCTTCCCAGAGCATGAGCAGAGTCTTGTTCATGTTTTCCTCACAGACCCAGTAACATGATCAGGAGGTAGGTAAGCATCTGGATAGTTGAGGACTTTTGACAGTCAGCAGGATTAATGGCCCTTACTGCTGGGAGCTGGGCTCTTTGGGGTTAGCAGAATGAGTAAAGTAGCTGGCCCGTGCTACAAATCTGTTCTCAGGTCAAACAGACATAATTGGACCTGGGCATATGCTCTCAGAGTGCATGGTTCTGCACAAATGCATCTTGAACACATGCCCGGGGGCAGCCATGGGAGGCACTAAACAAAACCTGCAGTGGAATAGAAAAGATATTCTAGAAAATAAGATAATTCCAAAGAAGATTAAATCACCGACTCTTATTTTAAAGTCTGAAAGAAAAACGGAGAATCAGTTTACAATCAAGCAGAAAGCTAGTCTTTTGAGAGTCTAATATGGGTTTGGAGACACAGAAACTCTGCCTCCACACTGGAATGCACAGGAAATCAGAGATTTTTCTAAGCTGTAGTAAGACCTATCTATTATTTAAATTGCAACAGAGGTTCAGCTACTGTTACTTTAATCCAGTTTTTTAAAAAAATACTTACAACAAATTTGAAAATCTCTCAAAGTCACTTTACAATTTCACATTTCAGGTGATCCCCAGACAGAGGGTTTTGAACATCCTGTGGTCTGGCTGTTCAATTGTGCAATTTCTTCATGCTAGTCCTTTAACGGAAAGCCTAAAGGGAGAAAGTCAACGGGCTTATATGCTTCATGAGGGATCATTCCTCATTGTTCCTGTGCTTACTGAAACTCAGTTTTATACCTGAGCTGGTTTCATGTGACCGAGTGAGATCCATTATGTCACTTAGACCATCTCCTGCAGTTCTGAGCACTGAGCAACCTTCTGGCTCTAGAATTCTAAACATTTCTGGGGACAAAATGCTGCTGTTATTACAGCACTTCTGCCAGAGTCTCAGAAAAACAGACCTGTTATCTGATCAGGGATTATTTTTGTATGAAAATTCAGAATTTTCGGATTCTCTCTTTCTCCTAATTAGAAACATTCTGCTGTGTCACATGTGTGACAACCTTGGGCCAGAATATGTAGAAGTCAGCGTCGTTAAAAAGTTAATGAAGCGAAAAAGCAACGACAGCTCTTGCATGAGATTATATTACCTATATGCCTTTGCATTAAACCCTCTTATCTCTCTCCCATATACAGGGCACGGTTTATTAGGGCCAACCTTTCTTTTGTACCTGAACCCCTTCAAGGAAGACTCTGTAAGCTTGATAACAGCATTCTCACCCCCTCATTCTTTCATAGAGCTCACATTCTTCCTTTCCTTCTCTTTCCCCTCTTTCTGCTGCCCCTCTTCTAGTGGGAATTGTAGTTCCTGGACTCACAACTACAGGAACCACCTCAGAACGATTGTACAAACATAAACTAGAGTAGCTATCTGCACCTAGATAGATACAATTTTCACCCCAGTCTAGATAACCCAACTGGGCACTGGGGATCTCCACTGGGATAAGGAGAGGTAAGTGCTTCAGCTCCCAGGCCAAGGATTGGCAACAGAGCCACTTTGTGGAGTCTACAGACTGCAGTAGCCTCTGTTGACCAAGCATGCACTTCCATATAAAAGATGGACCATGTAGCAGCAGCTCCTATGGGGCCACTCCTATCCATCCTGTGCGTGGTCTACAGAGGGAGAGCTCACAAAGCAGATCTGCATGTTGCCCAGGGACTGTGTATGTTCCTGCATCATCACCCCCCAAAAAATGTTCTCACCCTTTTTCACAGCAGAACCACCATTTTTCCACTGCCAGAGACCCCACTGTGCCCATGTATGAAGAAGAAAGCAGAATTTGCCCCATTGTGCATAGTTTTGCAGAACATATGGGGACTTTTGGATCTGAGTTATGACATTCCTACCTCTCCCTACGGATCTTCTATATAGGGCAATGGGCATATTGACTGTGTCATATGCTCTTGTGAAAAACTCTTGAAAATTAAGCAAAGTGCACTTGCTGGGTTTGGCTGTGAACTTGATATACAAGTATACGGAGAAATCCTCTATTCCTTGACGCAGTCCTTTGCAAAAATGTAGTTACTTCTAACTTGCTTTATGCATTGTTAAAAATATCAGGACTGGGATGTGGATGGTCTGACCTAGTGGTTAGAGCTAGAGCCTGGTCTAGCGGTAAGAGCTGGGGACAGGACCTGGGAGGCAGGAATCAGGCTAAAGGTCAGAGCTGGAGTCAGGGATCAGAGCCAGAGTCAGAAGCCAGGCAAGGGAGCAGGGCTGGGGCAGACTGGAGCAGGACCAGAACAAGGCTGGAGCAGGGCTGGAACAGGGTTAGGACCAAGACAGGCACAGGAGCAATCCAGCTGCAGGTATAAGCATTAAGAAGCCAGTAACCTGCTACTGCTGTTGAGATTGAATGCAGACCTTTTGGCTCCTTTCAATCAATGAGGCAGCCCAGCCGGACTCTTTAACCTGCATGAAGGCTGAACCAGCCAGTCTCACGCTCAGCTGAGGGAACTTAACCCCATGGTTCCTGACAAAAAGCACCTTGTTCCTAGAGACTTGACTTAGAAGAAAATATTAGAAGCATAAAGTTCATAAGAGGTCATCAAACCTCCTCATTCAACATAGTTCCAGCTCCAGTTGTTCCTGCTGAGCACACCTATCTAGCTCAGTGTTTGAAAGACATCTTTCCCTGTGGTCTTTAGGTTCCTGGCTCAAAATATTCTATCCGTGGCACTAATACTAACCCTGAACCTTTGCATGGTGTGAGCCACATTTTAATAGGGAGTGGACCCTGCCCCACCTCATTTGTGATCAGATAGGTCACAGGCCCGTCCCACCACGATCCTGTGTCAACAACAGCAACTCTTGTGTGGCAAAGTAGAATGAGGCAAATATTTATGCGTTATAAATTGCCTTTAATGCAAAAAGTGACTTGCTTTTTCTGACACTGTCTACTTCTGTTCTTCGTTTCTTCTCTCCTCCCCATGTTGTGATCTTCTTGATCTCTGACTCCCTTAATGTGCTTCTCTGCCACTTGGTTCCCTTCTTCCCTGGCCGAGCTATCTAATTCTTTGGTTTACTCCTCCAACTGCGCTTCTGAACATATTTTCTGGTGGCTGCCTCCCTTCCTTCTCCTTGATCCTGTTTACATTTCTCTCCCACTGGTGGCTCAGAGTCATGGGATTTCCTTTCCCCCTCCTCTTACATAGCTATGTCCACTACTAGATACAGCGCTAAGCTTATTTCTCTCCCTTGTTTCCAGATGCTTTTATAGCCATCTAGATACTTCTTTATAATGCAGAGACTGGACACTTGTAGCTAGAAACAAGTAGGAGAGCCAGCACCATGTAATTCACCAGTTTCCTGTGAACTACCAGCAACTGCTCCATGAACCATAGGCTGGGAGCTGCTGTAATAACAAAAGACAAATACAAACATATTGATCAGAGTTACCTGTACTGGGATACACTCTACTCTCAGTTACACTTGGATTTCACAGTTACATTTAATATAAAAATACTCTAGCAACAGGGAAATAATGTAATCAATATGAAATAAACCAAAATAAATACAAAGTGAGGGCTCCATTCATAAAGGGGACACACTGAGATCCATGTGGCCATGCTGGCAAGCAGTCAGGGTGACGAGCAAGTTCTCCTTCGAGTGATTGCTCATATGCATTCCATTTAGGTGTGTGCGCACCCTTGTGCATGGTCTCCAGAGAACTTTTTCCCTAGCAGCCCCCTGTAGGGGCTGGTCTCGGTGCCCCCTGGAGTGCCACCCTCATGCAGTGGTATATAGGGTGCCGCCGGCCCCTCCGCTCCTCAGTTCCTTCTTTCCGCCTGTGACGGTCATCGGGAACAACTCTTGCTCCTCACAAATATTTTCCCTTTACTGCAAGTAGTTAGTTAGCAGTTCTTCCTGAACTCAGTTTTTTCAGTTAGTTAGGATACGTAGTTAGTGTAGGAAGAGCCCTAGGGCTCTAGTGACCTGGCTATGCCGGGCTTGCCAGGTTTCAAACCCTGCATTGGCTGCGGGAAGGCCTTTCCTGTCAGCGACCCCCACGATCGCTGTTTAAAGTGCTTGGGGGAGCAGCACCGAAAGGATCGGTGCCGCATCTGTAAGGCCTTTAAGCCACAGACCCAGAAAGAGAGGGAAATCTGGCTTAAGGCCATTTTGATGGAGTCCGCCCTGCGCCCGGCGTCCAAGCCGACACGGACCCCTTCGGTGCCAAGCGTCTCATTGGTGCAGAGCGCTCCGCCGGCACCACAGGTGCCCCGGCACCGGACGTCCCCGGTGCCAAGAAGCAAGAAGCGCCATCAGCGCGTGGAGCGCTCTTCCTCTCCTGCACCGCAGGAGGTGCTTTGGCTCACGGACGTGCCGCCGGCACCGGCACCGACACCGACACCATTATACAGGGAACCTCCCCGACTCCTGGGAGTGGGGGACCCCCTGTCCAGGACCCTTCCATGCCGGAGGCATTCGAAGCGGCTCGAGCCTTGCTGGCCTTGCCCATGCTTCTGGCCCTCTCTCTGCTTAGAGAGCCAGGGCCTGTGTCCCGGGGCAAACCCGCGATGGATGTCCCCGAAGGGTGGGCGTGCCCGGCACCGGAGCAATGGCTGCCCACCACTCGACACTGGAGAGTCGAGCTTGATAGCTCCTCTCCCTCCTCGTCGTCAGACGAGTCATCTCGGCCCCGTTCTCGTTCATCAAGACAGCGACGCTCTGGGTCTTCGTCGTGATGCTCCAGCTCCAGTCCGGCACCGAGACGCCGTTCTCAGCACCGCTCACTGGCACCAGGGAAGAGACGTCGCAAGTCTTCCGTCCCTCGGCACCGGTCTTCATCTTCGTCCGCGTCGCCCAAGCGCCGGCACCGCAGACGACGACGCTCCTTGGGATCGTCTGGTAGCGGGTCCCGGAGCGGGTCTTCCCAGAGGCACTGCCGGCACCGTTCGCCTGGCTCGGGATCTCGGGCCCACCACCAGGAGGAGGTACACGCACCAGCACCGAGCTGGCCTCAACCTCCTTGGCAGTGGCCATATTGGGGTCCGTGGGCAGCCCAGATGGGGCAGGGAACTACTTTGGCCCTGCCTCTGTGACCCAGATAGCTCCTCAACAGGCACCTTCAGTGCAGGAGAGGGACCACTCCTCGGAGTGGGAGTTGGACCCCGGGGAGGACCCCTCCACTGGACCCCACCAACTGTCCTCTTCTTCGTCGCCGGACAAGGCGGCCTTCAGGGACTAGGGGGCCCCTCTCATCAATTTCAGGGCTCATCAGGAGCTACTGAAATGGGTAGCCTCTAACCTTGGCCTGGAGGTCAAGGTACTGGAGGAAGAGGTGGACCCCCTCTTCGGGTGTGTGGGGACTCAAGGACCCGTCCAGGGTAGCCCTCCCCGTTCATGAAAGGGTCCTGCACCTGGCAAAAGCCGTTTGGCAGACCCCTTCCTTGGCCGCCCCAACCTGAGTTGCCAAATAAGGGACCCTATTTTATTTTCAGGAAAACTGCTGTCAAAATGTAAAATACATAGCTACCTTCGGACATTATTAATCTGGCAAGATCTGTAGAAGGCCTCTTCCTGGGGCTGTGCACCCTTCCAAGAACATCACTCATCAAGACAGTGGGGCTCAGTATTCTCTTTCCTTTTGTCAGGCAAATCCAGGTTACAAAGTGCTGGGCCTTTTAATGAGAATCTTCCTCACCCTTCCTGGAATCTCTACACATTCACCAAACCAGTAGCTGTGGAAAAAATTTGTTTGTTTTTCTTAGAATTAATCCAGCTGTGAGCTGGATTTACTGACGTGGAGACCTCTGATCACCACCAGATGTCTGTACAGCATCCAACTGGCAAATAGTTGTCTGCTTTTAAATCTGATTTGCATTCGTGGGGGAGGGTGTGGGGAGCCACAATTTGCTCAACATTGGATTTCTGTTGTTTTCATGATGGGTAAAAACCTTTTTTTGGTTACTGTTTTTCCCACATATGTCCAGATCTCCGATCCTTAAGTCCATAGCTTCTTAGCATTTTTTCTGGTAGAACAATGTGACATACAGGCCCAGATTCTTTGATGATTTAAACTCTGTGCCATCTCATTAAGTCAATGCAGAAGTTAGCCCTCAAAGATTGGTTAGTGCATGTACATCCTTAGATGTTCTGTCACTGTCTATCTTGTCCTCTGGCTGGTTGTTTTGCCTTGCACCAACCACTGACTCTTCTGATCATGGATTCTTGTTCACCTACCTGAAATAAAGACCATGCAGGGCATCATTGCTCTGAAGGTATATTAGGAAGAACATACAAGAACTTACAGCATTAGTGTCTGATTTAGCATCCACTGACTTCAAAGGCAAAATTCCCACTGATTTCAGGGTCAGGGCCTAAGCTCTCAGAGTCTGTTTTTGTACAGCGCCTAGCACAATAGACCCCCAACCTAGTTGGCATCTCTATTACTGCAATAAATGATAATAATAATAATGTAGCCACAGATGTTTCTGACTAAGGGCATAGCTACAGTGTAATTAGGAGGTGTAATTGCAACATGTGTAGACAAACCTGAGTGAGCTTTAAACATAGCCGCTCATGTACTGAAAGCAGTGAAATATTAGCAGCATGAACCTCAGTGCAGGCTAGTGACCCAAATAATTTGCCAGTATCCCCAGGAGGGCTTGGATGGCCTATTCTGAAGTCTTCTGGGCTGCCACGGCTTCACTGCTATGCGTGTTCAAGCTAGCTAGCTTGGGTCCGTCAACACGTGCTGTAATCACAACTCTGACTGCAGTGCAGACATACCCTTAATGAGACAAAGCACATTGTCAAATCTCCACCAAAACTTAGAAGCAGCCAGAATCCCTACATGACAGAACCTCTTCCTCCTAGAGTTGGCAACATTCAACCCCCTCCCTCAAAAGAACACGCTTTTACTTCCCATTTCCTCTGCTTCTCTCTAACCACACCCCCATACTCAGTCCTGTCCAGTAATAGCAATTCATGGTCATCTGAACAGGATGGGGAGCAGGATTTTCTATGCATTGGTCTCAGCAGATCTGTCTGCTTGTAACCTGTTCAGTGTGTGTTTATATGATACCCTGGAAAAACTGTAGAAGTGCAGCCTGTTCTGAAGCAGCAAAGGTTGTCTCGTAATGATGCCAAAGACTTCAGGCTATCTGAGGTTTTCACTGAGAAATTTGCTCCATTTGTTTGTTTTGGACAAGCTTGTCCTCATTCTCTACCCACATCTCTCATCAACGCACTGTAGCTGTATCCTGATATATAGTTTAAAATCCAGCTAGCTTAACACAGTTTTTATACTGATTGAACGTATGTCAATTTGTTGATATTTGCATATCACACTCAAGCAGATATTTGACTATTTCTGTTCAAAATACAAGAAAAATGGACTCTCAGAAATCAAACATCTCAACCAAATGTGGTCTTTAATAATGCTCTTTGCTTTTCTGAGGCCCAACAGAATAGGGCCTTGATCCCCGGACACAGCCAGTACAAATAACACCAGTACAAACAACAGAGAATAGCAGCAAGGGTATCATATGTGGTCCAATATTTAAACACAAAAATGCTTAAAGAACAGTTCCCATCGAGAAATTAATAGTTCCCTTTAATCTCATTGGAAATGTGCCTGTGGAGTTTATTAAGAATAGTCTGTGGTACTTCCATTCAACCTGCTACAATTTTACCACACTACATAACTGAGGTCATTAGCGACAACAATATAAATGTTCTGAATATTGCCTGGTGTGAAGCTTCCTAAAGTCAAATTTCTCAGCTGTTTTAATTGCTTTTTTAGTAGCTCACAATAAAGAATAAAGAGTATATTTTCAAAACATTGTATAGAATTTAGCTACACAGTCCCTGGTGATCTTAAAGGGTAAAATCCCCATGTGATATATTGCAAACATTTTCCTAACAACCTTTAAAATGAGGCCATATTACCAAAAGACAACCAATAAATAGCCTGAAAGTCTATATAAAGTAATGCCAGGTTAGTCAATATAAGCTACTATTTGAGATAGAAATTAACTTCAAAGCTGAGCACTTAATGCCAAAATTTAACTTCTCCTCCCCAAAAGATAATTAAAATGTCTAGATTATTTAAAAAAAAAATCTGAAAAGCAGGTTTTATAATAAACATCAGCTCAGCTTTAACCCTTTTACTACAAACAAAGTACTATACTATAACCTTATTTCAGAATGTTGCATATATTATGAATAGTATATCCAACATGTATTGATTAAAAACAAGCAAAAATATATATAAATTATTTCAGCTTTGATTGGCTTATGTGGTGCAATATACTAGTAGGATCGTTTTAGACACAAAAAGGGCTATCAGCTTTCTGAAAGAAATAAACCAACTATGATGTTTGGTTCACTGCTGATGAGAACTTAATGAATACTGATTCCCCCAGAACATATTGGAGAGTACATAGAAATATAGGGTTAACAGGGACCTTAAAATGTCATCTAGTCCAACCTGCCTATGCCAAGGCAGGATCAAATAAGCCTAGACCATCCCTGAGAGGAATTTGTCCAGCATGTTCTTATAAACTTCCAACGATGGGGATTTCACAACCTCCCTTGAAAGCCTATTCCAGATCTTAACTAGCTTTATAATTAGAAAACTTTTTCTAATATCTAACCTAACTCTCCCATGCTGCAGATTACTGCTTGTCTCAACTTGACTGGTCATAGAGAACAGTTGATCACCATCCTCTTTATTACAGCACTTACATTTATTTGACAGCGCTTTATCAGGTCTCTTCCCTCCCAGGCTTCTTTTCTCAAGACTGAACATGCCCGGTTTTTAAAAAATTTCCATTGATCATTTTTGCTGCTCTTCTCTGGACTCTCTTCAATTTGTCCACATCTTTCCTAAAGTATGGCACCCAGAACTGGACACAGTACTCCAGCTGAGGCCTTATCAGTGCCAAGTACAGCAGGACAATTTCCTGTGTCTTACATACAAACACTCCTTTTAATACACTACAGAATGATATTAACCTTTTTTTAAAACTGCATCACAGTATTGACATACTCAATTTGTGATCCACTATAACCATCAGATCCTTTTCAACAGTAATACCACCTATTCTCCATTTTGCAGTTGTGCATTTGAGTTTTCCTTCCTAAGTGGAGTACTTGCAATTGTCTTTATTGAATTTCATCTTGTTGAATTCATATCAATTCCCCAATTTGTCAAGGTCATTTTGAATTCTCATCCCTGTCCTCCAACAGGCAAGTAATCCCTCCCATCTTGATGTCAGCTGCAAAATTTATAAGCATACTCTCCACTCCATTATCCAAGTCATTAATAAAAAATATTGAATAGTACCAGACCCAGGACTGAACCTTGTGGGACCCCACTAGATACTCTCTTGCAGTTTGATTGCGAACCGCAATACTCTCTTGCAGTTTGATTGCGATAACTGCTCTTTGAGACTGGTCTTTCAATAAATTGAGCACCCTCCTTATAGTAATTTAATCTAGACTGCATTTCCCTAGTTTGCTTATGAGAATGTCATGTGAGACTGTTTCAAAAGCCTTACTCAAATCAAGATATATCATGATTATTGCTTCCCTCTTTTCCGCTATACTACTAACGCTGCCACAGAAAGAAATCAGGTTAGTTCTGACATAATTTGTTCTTGACAAATCCATGCTGGCTATTCCTTATACCCTATTATCCCCTCAGTGCTTACAAATTGTTTAATAATTTGTTCCAGTATCTTTCCAGGTATCAAAGTTAGTCTGACTGTTCTTTAATTCCCCAAGTCCTCTTTCTTCCCCTTTTTAAACATAGATAGTATATTTGCCCTTCTCCAGTCCTCTGGGACCTCACCCATTCTACATGACTCATTGAAGATAACTGTTAACAGTTCCGCTATTACATCAGCTAGTTCCTTAAGTAGTATGAATTTTGGATGAATGTAGGATGAATTTTACCAGATTCTGATGACGTGAATACATCTAATTTAGCTAAATATTTTTAATAGGCTTCCCATGCCTTCCCCCTTGTTGTTAATATTTTGGCTTCTGTTCCTTTTCCCTATTCACTTTTTATTAAATTTTTATAATATAGATAATCATACACACACAAAATCTCCCCAAACAAAAACAAACTATACATAAACCTCTCATAATACATAAGTTTCTCAGAATGTGTTAACTGCTTGCTACTATATTTTATATAATATGAAGGGTTAAATATATAAATCAGTTATTGTATTACACACTTTACAAACACAATTTGTTTATAAAATCCAATTAGTTTTTAATTATTGTGCTTTATCTTTATTTTATGTATAGAGAGATTGGAAAAATATTAGAATAAGATAAAGAACAGAAACAAACATCAGAGGATGGATGAAAGACCAGAGGAGGGAACGTAGTGGGCAGGGAAGAGAAGGAAGCCGGCGGGGTCCAGGTACTTAATAGGATCATTCAGATACTTCCAGGAAAGCAGCCCATATCTGAGAATGTTTCTTGGACATTTCTGTTCCAGTATATAATTCTTTCCATGGGTGCCAAACTTTTGATATCTATGTCCCGCTGTCGGGAGTGGCTCATGACCGTGAGTGCCAACCTCAGAGCAGACTGTCAAAAAAGCAGGACAGACACGCCAAACTGGTGGTATATTCTATAATTAGTTTTCACCAACCCAGTAACAAATAGGAACTCCTAAAGCACTACAACAGTGCTTGACTCACAGACAATCTCCTTGGGCACTCCAGTCTATCTTGTCACCCAGGCAAGCTGGACTTAGTGATAAATGCTCACTTACACATCAAAGATCACAAAATATTCAGATTGATCCCAGTCCCAAGAGACCAGTCACTTACCCCAGATCAATTTGTACCTCAGATCTCACACCAAAAACAACACTTGTAGCCTATCCTATAGTAAACTAACTAAGGATTTAGTATCTAGTAAAAAGAAAAGAGAATATATACATATACATATACACACATAAATGAGTTGCAGTCTATGGTTCCAAAAGATGTCATAGTTGCAATAATGTGTCTTTTAAGGCTGACCCAGATTGTCTCTGAGGATCGCTGGTTGTTTCCTAGCTCCAGCCCTGTGAAAGTCCAAACAGCAAAGAGATGAAGAGTTTTCATGTCAGCTATCTTTATTTCCTTCTTCCAGAATTCAAACTGATGGGTTGAGCCTTCATGCACGTAGTACCTTCATGGGTGTGAGAGGACCATTATCCCTGTCTTTGCATCATGATGTTCCACAATGGCCCGTTTAGGTTTGATAGTCCATCTTGATGGGCAGGGGGATCCTCCTCCTGCCTGGGTTCACAAGTTCAGAACAGGCATTTTTACAGTCATAAAGGAAAACTTCCATATTACATTATAGCCTGGGGTTACAGACATTACAAGTCAAATTAATGTATGCAGTGACTTACAAGCATTTTATAAAGTCTAAACATTAAACATATTCGTATAATTAACTCCTATCTTGAACAATACTGACATACAGGTGAGCTGGTCTAGTTTCCAGCTATGAATTTCTCAGTGTTCAGCTGGTGTCTACAGCCTGGACAAGAGCTGGCACCTGGTCTACCACCATCACAGTCCATTTCCAATCTTCAATTGCTGGTCACTTTTTTGCTTTGAATTTTTGTAGTATTAGTCTTTTATTAATTATTAGTGCTCTGCTGAGTCAATGTTTTTCATATTTATTCAGCTTCCAATTAGCGACTACTAGACTTAAAATGACATTTAGCTTATAATACAAATTTGTCTGATAGGAACAAATTAACTCTACAATGAATTTCTGCCCAAAACATAAGGCTGCAGGAACATTCCCACAGCATATGGGTTAAAGAAGCACCAGTTGAATCAAAGTCTACACATTTGTCTGACTTAGCAGCCTCTGTTTTGAACAATTGGATAGCAGTCCAATGTATCTTCCATATGATTTTTTGGCTGGATTAAACTTAACCAAAGGTCCAAAGAGAAGTTCAGAACACTGGCTAAAATTTGTTTCCATTGGTTAGCAGAGAATAATTGGCCTCGTTCCTCCTCCCATATATTTTTAAGGGAATCTGTGTGTAATTCAAATTTGCTGGCCAGGTGTGCATCTTGTGTTGCCATAGGCCTTGGTAATCTAGATAATATTTGAAGAAGTGAAAGCAGTTCAAGTGAGTCTGGAGTAGAGCAGGCATCAATTCAAACTGATGGGAAATGGCATGTTTAAGCTGGCAATGTTGCCATGCCTTGTTACTCTCAAGATGGAAGCTTTTTTTTAATATTGTAAAAGGGAGGAAGATATCATTTTCAATAAATTGGCTGATGGTCAATATTCCTATCTTGGTGTTAATATTAATTGTGTTGATTACCTGGTCACCATTAACCTGTTCAGACAAGACTGAAGCAAAATAGGTGAACACCTCACCCTTCTTGACGTTATCAGTTATTAGATCTCCTTCCCTGCTAAGTAGAGGACCTAGATTTTCCTTTTTCTTTCTCTTGCTCCAAATGTATTTAAAGAATCTCTTCTTATTGCCTTGTATGTCCACTGCTAGGGGTAACTCATTTTGTGAGTTAACCTTTCTGATTTTATCCCTGCATGCTTGTGCTATTCTTTTGTACTCCTCCTCAGCAATTCATCCATGTTTCCTCTTTTTGTTGGATTCCTTTTTTATTTTCAGGTTATTAAAGAGTTCCTGTTGGTGCCATATTGGACTCTTACTATTCTTCCTATCTTTTGTTTACACCAGGATAGTTTGCAGTTGTGACTTTAATATTGTCTCTTTGAGAAACTGTCAGGTCTCCTGAACTCCTTTTCCCCATAGGTTTTCTTCCCATTAGACCTTACTTACCAGGTCTCTGAGTTTATTAGTCTCCTTTTCTTAAGACCATTATCCTTATTCTGCCACTCTCACTCCTTCCTTTCCTTAGACTCCTGAAATTTATCATTTCATGTTCATTTTACCAAATTGGCTTCCACCTTCAGATTCACTACCAATTCCTCCCTGTTGGTCAGAATAAAGTCTAAAATGGCTGGGCCCCTAGTTACTTCCTCAACTTCCTAAAACAAAAATTGGAACTTATTGGAAATTTTGTGTTTTGCTGTATTACTTTTCCAACAGAATGATGTCTGTTTAGTTAAAGTCCCCCATTACTACTAGATTTTGTGTTTTGCTTTTAGAAATGCCTCATCAACCACCTCTCTCTGCTGTTCTCTCTCATTGTGGACTAAATTATTTTGTATTATTTTCAATCACATTCTGGGTTGACAGCACAAATAGCAAAACCATTCCCAAAAAAACTGATTGTAATGCCAAATAAGGACATAATTCACCTTTACATCTGGATCACTGGGTAAGCTGGGTGCAAACAAATAATGTATTTCAATATGACCAAATGTAAAGACATACATCTAAAAATAAAAATGTAAGTCACATTTATAAGATGGTGGATACTCTCCTGGCAAGCGGTGATGCTGAAAAGGACTTGGGAGTCAAGATGGATAATCCACTGAACATGAGCTTCCAGTGTGATGCTATGGCCAAAAGAACTATTGCAGTCCTTGGGTGTGTAAAAAAGGGAATATCAAGTAGAAGTAGTGAGGTTATATTACCTCTGTATTTGGCACTGTTGTGACCACTACTAGAATACTGGGTCCAGGTCTGGTGTCCACAATTCAAGAAGGATGTTTATAAATTGGACAGGGTACAGAGAAAAGGCACAAGAATGATTAAAGGAGTGGAAAATATGCCTTGTATTGAAAGACTAAAGGAGCTCAATCTGTTTAGCTTAACAATAAGAAGATTAAGAGGTGACTTGATCACAATTTCCAAGTATCTTCATGGAAAACAGAAATTACCACTCAAGAAAGAGATCTTGGAGTCATTGTGGATAGTTATCTGAAAATATCCACTCAGTGTGCAGCGACAGTCAAAAAAGCTAACAATGCTGGGAATCATTAGAAAAGGGATAGATAATAAGACAGAAAATATCATATTGCCTCTTTATAAATCTATGGTACGTCCACATCTTGAATACCGTGTGCAGATTTGGTTGCCCCATCTCAAAAATATATATTGGAATTGGAAAAGGTACAGAAAAGGGCAACTGGGGATATGGAAACACTTCCATAGGAGGAGAGATTAACAACACTAGGACTTTTCAGCTTGGAAAAGAGACAACTAAGGGAGGTTATGATAGAGGTCTATAAAATCATGACTGGTGTGGTGAAAGTAAATAGGGAAGTTTTATTTATTCCTTCTCATAACACAAGAACTAGAGGGTCACCAAATGAAATTAATAGGCAGCAGGTTTAAAATGAACAAAAGGAATTATTTCTTCACCCAATGCACAGCCAACCTGTGAAACTCCTTGCCAGAGGATGTTGTGAAGGACAAGACTTTATCGGGGTTCAAAAAGAACTAGATAAATTCATGGAGGATAGGCCCATCAGTGGCTATTAGCCAGGATGGGCAGGGATTGCTGTTACCAGAAGCTGGGAATGAGCGACGGGATTGATCACTTGATGATTAACTGTTCTGTTCATTTCCTTTGAAGCGCCTGGCATTGTTCACTATCAGAAGACAGGATATGGGCTACATGGACCATATGTCTGATCCAGTATGGCTGTTCTTATGTTCTTAAATTTGATAATAGAGGGCTCTTCAATCTAGTAGACAAAGGTATGACAAGATCCAATGGCTGGAAGTAGAAGCTAGACGAATCTAGATGCCAGGTGTACTAAGTCCACCATCGTCTCACTCCACTCCCCCAACATTAGTGGGGAATCTGCTTGACTATAAACACAGCATCAGTCTGTATTGGCTTTTATACAGAGCCCATTTTATGATGTTAACCTTTCATTTGGGGGAATCTGGAGGCAGCTGCCATCAAGAAGGCGGCTTGTTAGCACAATGCCATCAGTGTTATGTTAACAAAGAGAAAGCCTCTCAGGCCCAAGAAACAGTATGGAGACACAGAACCTCCATACAGACAGAGGAGATATTTGGCAGATCTGCAAGTTCAAAGTTAAACCTCTTACCTGTTCTACAGGGGACAAGTCAGATACCTTACACAATGATCTCACTGCTTCCTGCCAGCTATACATGTTTTTCCAAGAACGGGAATAATCTGAGCCTCAGATTTTTTTTTTGTTTGTTTTTAAATGCAATACCATGACTCGGAAGAACCAGGCTGCAATGATTTGATACCTACAGTGGGATAAGTGAGGGACAGGAGTACTATATTTTTAGTATGTTAGGGATGGCAAAAGCTTATTTTCTGACACTGTTACACAACTATATTCCATATCCTTTGTTCTGGCTTTTAACATATGGAAAGAACATTATTCTTTCTTTACTAAAACAGATGGACGTTGCTGGTCTCCACAGTTCTATTGAAAGTCAGTTCATTATTTGGAAAGTACATAGACTTTGTAAAATACATTCCTCCTATAAATTTCAAAGACTTGCAAGTTTAAGTTTCCTGAGTTTCCTGTTCCATCTTCAAAGAAAAGCAGTTGATGCTTTTCTTTCCTTTTAACAATCATGCTACAGAAGTCATATAACACAGAAAACAGGAAATTAAATGAATTACCGAGCAAGCCTGCAGATGATTCTAATTTTGTTTTTCCAGCTAACAAAGTTTTGTTATTGTTGTTTACAAAGTCAGAAAATAACTGCCTCATTAAAGTGTTTTGTCTGTAATTAGTTCAATTATACTATTCTTATTGTCACGTGTACTTCTTCCATAAATTTAATTTGTAATAAAGGAAAATAGATATTTCTGTTTTGTAATGTTTTTGGAGCACATACCTTTTAAGCATTTCTGCTAAGTAGCGGGTAGATCCCTTGAGCTCCCTGTTCACAAAATACATTTTCACACATAGCAACAGAAGCAGCAGCAATTTCTGGGAAAGACAGGCCGAGTGACAATTCCAAAAAAAACTAAGGCAAGTATCCAGCATAAAGAATATCTGCAAATTCCTGGAGAATGAAAAGGGGGAAAAAAGATTTACTTTCAGGATGGTTTAAATGTATTAGAACTCTGTACATTACCTGTTCCAGTTGTATGTCTGCTTGCCAAAAATCACAGCATTCTCCTTGCTGAACTAGTTTGCTTTGGCTGGACACTAATGTGGTACAGCACATCTGTTACTCCATGGATTATCTGGTGGTCTACATGAATCAAGTTTTTCTCTCTTAGTCTAGTAGTTGCTAGCACATGGATCAAATAATAAAAAACACCATCAAAGCTGACACTGATTCGCACCTTTTTTGGAAACACCAGCAGATAAACCAAGTACTAAATGTGTATAGAGACTGGTCTACGCTTATATGGGGGGTTCCATTCAATCAGAGAGGAGGCAGATTAGCATAGTGGTCTGAGGATGCTTTCCTACCATTGCCCATTTTGCACTTACTTTTTGGCTTAGCAGAAAGTGTCAATCTTCAGTGCTGCCATCTTGGCACCTTCTACAAGTACTAAATATGATTTACAGTTTCTTGTGAATTTCAACTGTGTGCTACTCATTCTCTGGCACCAGCAAATCCAGATTAAATACATAGAAATGTAGAAGAAGACTTTTACTTTCTGAGATGTGTTTGTGTGTGTCATGCAGGTGAGGTTAGCATCTGTCCTTTAGCTAGTAAGAGAACCTATATGTCATCCTGGAAACTGACTACTCTAAGCTACATGTGATGCCTGTCAACTATCTGTAAACAATTGCTAAATTTACAGTTGATGCCTTTCACTGAAGCAGCCTCCACTACTCCCTGAGTTTTCAACTGTGGAGCTCAAAAAATAATTGACAAATTATATTCAGAGAGAATGTGAGCCAATCTGACCTACAGTATGTTTTGATCACCAAATCCTGCAGAAGGGTTGACTTAAGGTATTAACAGGAGTGTTGTAAGTAAGATATGAGTAGTAATTCTTCCAGTCTACTCCGCACTGATGAAGCCTCAACTGGAGTATTGTGTCCAGTTCTGGGTGCCACATTTCAGGAAAGATGTGGACAAATTGGAGAAAATCCAGAGAAGAACAACAAAAATGAATAAAGGTCTAGAAAACATGACCTATGAGGCAAGACTGAAAGAACTGGATTTGTTTAGCTGGGAGAAGACTGAGAGGGGACATGAACACAGCTTTCAAGTACATAAAAGGTTGTTACAAAGAGGAGGGAGAAAAATTGTTCTTAACCTCTGAGGACAGGACAAGAAGCAATGGGCTTAAACTGCAGCAAGGGAGGTTTAGGTTGGACATTAGGAAAAACTTCCTAACTGTCAGGGTGGTTAATCACCGAAATAAATTGCCTAAGGACACTGTGGAGTCTCCATCATTGGAGATTTTTAAGAGAAGGTTAGACAAACACCTGTCAGGGATGGTCTAGATCACAGGTGTCAAACACAAGGCCCGTGGGCCGAATCCAGCCCACCGCCTTGTGTTATCTGGCCCGGCACTTGTTTCTGAGCCGAGCTCAGAAACAAGTGCCGGGCACCCGTGACTCAGGTATCTAGTCACGTGTGCAGCGTGTGTGACGCTACTGAAGGAGCAGGAGAACGGTGGAGCAGAAAAACGCATGTGTTAGCAGTGCAGCACTGTTGGAAGAGTAATAGGTGAGACGGGGGGACGGGTGTGCCTGTGTGAGAGGGCCTGACTATTATTTAACCGGGTCGTCAAAGGGCTGATTGTAACAGTAATACTGTACAAATGTAACTACTCCTTAATAGCTCGCTTAACTGTTAAGGAGAAGTTACCTTTACACAGTTCTAAAATTACGTCGGCCCTTTAACGTACACCGTGAGGCTGATGTGGCCCCCAGTGAAAATGAGTTTGACACCCCTGGTCTAGATATTACTTAGCCCTGCCATGAGTGGAGAGGACTGGAATAGATGACCTCTCAAGGTCCCTTCCAGCTCTGATTCTATGTTAAAAATACAGCTGTGCACTTTCAAAATGTTATCAGTCAAAAATATCTGTTTAAACCAATGACAAGCATGTAAATCAGTACCCATTCTGGAGCTCAAAGTGCACATTCCTTTCTTTGTACCTTCTAAGAAATTATCAGAAGCACTCAAAGCCAATCCCCCCATAGTTTCTGGAAACTATTAGCTCCTCGCTAATGCCATCATCCCAAAAGCCAACACAAATGACTGTAGGAAAATGAATGTCACTGAATGTAGGTGTAGCAATGCAATGGGAGAGTTACGCTTCTATAATAAGGTTTTCTGTTTCAACAGTTAAGGGAAATTTTTATTCTGCAATGTGGCTGCCACCACTATGAATAAATGGGTGAATCTTCCTCAATTGTCAGTGAGGCAGATTAGAGAGATATTACCCGAGTCACCTTCTCTCTAATATTCTGGGATTGACACAGCTACAGCTACACTGCGTACAATGAGGCAGATGGCAGCCAATCCCATGCAAGGGTTTTACACTCACCACCAGCACAAATAAAACTGACAAAATTCAACCCTTACATTTGACAAGTTCATGAAATGGCCTCCGTGCAAGGAGAGCATCGTCAGATTCCAGAACACAAAGCATCTGAATACAGAGAACAGTGAAGAACAGGCCAGCCTACAAGGATTAATATTAATTTATGCAAAGTCAAGCTAAAAACATTTAGAAATCATTTGCCCACAATGAGGCAATGATGAGAACAATTGTAACATCATTCTTAAGATGTATGATGAGCGTATCCTTCCAAAAGGAATGCAATACACAGAGAATTGCCAGGGGTCACAAAAGGTGGAGCAGCCATTCTAGTGGTACTATACGAAAAAGCACTGTGATTTCAGAAACGTTACTGTTAATGATTTCGCTAACTCTGGAACAGGCAGTGCAAGTGACACAGCTGCCTTAGTCACAGACAATGCAAGACACCCAGCGAGAAAGTCGAGGAAGCATGGTGCAGGAAGTACAAAGAATTGGAATCACATTGAGTGAGGGGATGCCCTATAAAAATGCATCCTTAGGAGCTCTGAGTTTCCTCCACAGAAATGAGGCAGGTGTGACAAGGAAGAACCCAGGAAAGACGAGGTGCAGATGTTTCAAAGCTCAGAGAAGAGGTATAGAGTTATGTTATCCCCACCATGGATAATATAATCTTTGGTGCAACCGTACTAACTTCACTAGAAGCAGATAATGGATTCTGATGAATTCTGGTTCACCCTCAAAATAACACTGACAATTTTATAACACCAGACAGAAAATATTGTTTTCCCCCCTCCCGTTCAGTATCACAAGCGCTTCAGAAATCTTCCAAAGGAAAATTATAGATTCATAGAGTCCAAGGCCAGAAGGGATCACTGTGGTGATCCAGTCTGACCTCCTGTATAACACAGGCCATAGAACTTACCCAAAATAATTCCTAGAGCAGATTTAAAAAAATACCCATCCAATCTTGATTTAAAAGTTGTCAGAGCTGGAGAATCCACTATGACCCTTGACAGATTGTTCCAGTGGTTAATTACCCTCACTATTAAGAATCAATACCTTATTGACAGTCTGAATTTGTTTGCTTCAGCTTTCAGCCATTTGTTTGCTTCAACCTTTCTCTGCTAGAATGAAGAGTTATTATTAAATATTTGTTCCCCTTGCAGATACTTACAGACAGTGATCAATGGCCCATCTAACCCAGTATCCTGTCTACCAACAATGGCCAATGCCATGTGCTTCAGGGGGAATGAACAGAACAAGTAATCTTCAAGTGATTACCTTGTCTTTGTTAAAATAATTAGATTAAGTTTTTTGAGTGTATCACTATTAATAATTCTTGTGTTTTTTCTCTGAATCCTCTCCAATTTATCAACATCCTTCTTGAATTGTTGACACCAGAACTGGACACATCATTCCAGCAGCAATCACACCAGTGCCAAATACAAACGTAATATAACCTCTCTACAACTACTTGATATTCCCCTCTTTATACACCCAAGGATTGCATCAGCCCTTTTGGACACCGCATCACACAGGGAGCTCATGTTGCGATAATTATCCACCATGACCCCCAAATCTTTTTCTGTGTCATTGCATCCCAGGACAGAGCCCACCATCTTGTAAATATGGCCTACATTCTTTGTTCCTAGATGTATGCAATTACATTTATCCAGATTACACCACATATTGTTTGCTTGTGCCCAGTTTATCAAGTGATCCAGATTGCTCTGAATCAATGATCTGTTCTCTTTATTATTTACCACCTCCCCAATTTGTGTGTCATCTGCAAACTTTATCAGTGATAGTTTAATGTTTTCTTCCAGGTCCTTGATAAAAATATTATATAGTGTATGGCCAAGAACCAATCTGCGTGGGATCCCCACTGTAAAAACCCACTTTGATTTACAATTACATTCCGAGACCTTACAGTTAGCCAGTTTTTAATCCATTTAATAAGGGCTTTGTTAAATTTGCATCTATTTAGCTTTTTAAATCAAAATGTTGTGCAATTCTAGGTCAAATGCCTTAGAGAAATCTAAGTATATTGCATCAGCACTATTACCTCTATCAACCAAACTTGTAATCTCATCCAAAAAGATATCAAGTTAGTTTGCCAGGATCTATTTTCCATAAATCCATGTTGATTGTAATTAATTACATTGTCCTCCTTTTAATTCTTTGTTGATTGAGTCCCATATCAGCTGCTCCATTACCTTTCCAAGGATCAATGTCAGGCTGATAGGCCTGCAATTACATGGGTCATCTGGTTTACCCTTTTTAAAAATTGGCACATTAGCTTTCTTTCAGGCTTCTGAAATTCCTCAGTTCTCCAAGACTTACTGAAAATCAACATCAGTGATCCAATGAGTTCCTCAGTTAGCTCTTTTAAAACTCTTGGCTGTAAATTATCTGGATCAGTTGATTTAAAAATCTGTCTTTACTAGCTTCCTTTTAACATCTTCCAGAGATGCTAGTGTACTGGAAAGAGTGTTACCATGATATGATGAGACTATCATCTGGTTTTTTCCCCCAAATTCAGAACAGAAATATTTATTGAACACTTCTGCCTTCTCTGCATTATTATTGGTAAATCTCCCATTTCCAATTAGTGAGATTCTGCAAGTTTTAAATGGGACTTGGGCTTTATATGGATGACATTTGTTTATGGTAAATCAGGAAATCAATAACATAAGATTTGAAGGCAATTGAGGCTGCTGGACTAAAATTAAGCAGGGAAAATGTCTACTAAAGTCTGCTACAGTTCTTAGGACATGTGATTGATAAAGGGGGTGAGGTTAAAACAGAAAAAAACAAAAGCTGAAGTTAATATAGATAGAGTTTACAGTTACAGAATAAGCCGCAAAAACCTAAACAAGGTGTCTTTTAGATCCCAGAGACTGCGCATACTACTGTCAGTCACCAGCTGTCACAAGGGGTTGTCTTGGAGAGCAGAACACCTTCTTAAAACACTCCTACAACAAAAAGCCCCCATATTAGTTCTGGTGAACAATTCAACAACACCCTCTTGTTGGTCATCAGTCTAAGAACAGCTCAGTTGCTTTTGGATTGAAAGATCAGAATACTGCCAATCTCAGAGGTAAAGCTTCATTTTATCATAAGTAGCCTTGCTTAAAGGATGTGAGGCTGAGACACACCAAATCTACAAGGTTTTAGGGAAGAACTTTTTTATGCTGTCAGAATACAGCCCAAAACCCAGTGTGGCACCCTGTACCGTAAAGCCACACCCTGAAACCCCCCATATCCACCACTGTCATAGAATTATGATATGTTTTGTACAAAGTAGGCTTTGTGAGATATCATTTAAAACGTCTTGAGCTGTTGAATGTTATTCTCCTATTGGATTATATGTGCTGTCATTGTATGTCACATTATGAAGTTTTGCTATGTGTGTGTTAGGAAAACAAGTCGTGTGAGGCTGGGAACACCCACAAATAGCCTTTGTGATATAACAGTGGAGTAACTGGATAGCGTTAATGGCTCAACAAAACACCCATCAAGGAAAGACTCCGCTATCTCAGGGACTATATACAATGAAAATTTCTCAGAGCGCCCATAGACAGCGGACACTGCTTGACCAACGGGGGTGTAGCCCCACGTCATAAACATAGATGTTTCCAGCCAGCTGGAAGAAGCTATATGTGGGCTGGTGGCACGGTCCAGCCACGGCGTCATGACCCTGCCTCGGGCCCAGGCTCTGAGGAAGGCCACAGCGCCTTGGTCTAGGGTTAAAAGCTTAGCAAATTACACGTCTTTAGCCCTGGCCCCAGGCAGGGCGGGCTTCCCTTGCAGTCTGCAGCCCCCTGGTCTTCCTGTGGGGCAGGGCTGGTCAGGAGTCTGATGCCTGGGCCCTCAGACCCAGCAGGGCAGGCAAAGGCATCCTTAGCCCCCTGGCCTTCCAACGGGTGGGGCAGGCAAGCAGTCTGGTGCCCCCAGCCCTCAGGCAGGGTGGGGCAGGCAAGCAGTTTACAGCCCTCAGCCCCCAAGCCAACCCAGGCTGGTGAGGCAGTCAATAGCCCCCGGCCCTCCAGCAGGCAGGGCAAGCAAAATAGTCTGGAGCCTCCGGCCCTGCAGGCAGGCGGGGCTGGTAAGATCCAGTATCCTCGGTTAGGCAAGTTCCAAGGAAGCCAAGCACTCCCGGGGTGGCTAGGTGTGGGCCCAATCCTGCTGGTATGAAATACATGAAAGAAGAGACTCACAAACACTCCCTCCTCCCCACCCCCCGCTTCCTACCCAGAGGCACTTCAGCCTCTGTACACTGTACCTTTAATCAAAAGCTAAAACCTCAACTGACTCTTGTTGTTCTACCCCCTGAAATGTTCACTTCAGTCTTTTTAAAATATTCATTTACTGCATACCATTGGAACAAGAGATCCCAGATTTTTGTCCGAGCTATTCTCAGTAAGTCCTACATTCCAGTTTGACATGGTTCCAAATCATATTATTTAATAATTCTATCTGTTTTAAGATTATTTGTAAAACCACTCCCCTGACAATTTTATCTGTTGATTTTACCCACTTCCAGAATATTTGTAAAAATTCTATTTTATATGTGCTAAATCAAAAATGAAATAACGTTTGCTTTAAAAGACATGTAAGTTCTTCAGCTAGGAGTTTGCACTGAGTGACTAGAGTGTGAATGGCTGAGCAAATGAGGTGGGTGTAGACAGGGAGAGTGAATGAACAACGGTCAAACACAATGAAGAAAAACTTTTGAGTTGAGGCTGGTGTTGAGGGAGGAAGAAAGGAGCAAATATGACAAATTTTACCACTCAACTGGCTGAAGAGAAGTCCACCCTGATAATTTAGGAGTCAGCCCACTTCAAAAGACAAAATCTGATCAGGCTTGCAACAATGTGGGTGATTAAGGATCAAACCAAATGCAGATGCAGCATGACAGAGCAAAAACTCATAGCCTTACATGAGGTCTTTTCCCTATAAAATGGGATAGAAAGCTGAAGACTGGAGGTTCCGGTCTATATCACCACACCACCCAGGAGTACCGATGCACATTGGCAGAACCTTGCTCCCCACCCTCGTGCTACGGTCACCTGGCCAGTGACAACCATGAGCACCAAGAGGCTGGTAACTATAACATCTGTGAGACCCCTATGTATGTTTGTCTGTCTCCCTGTCTGTGTGTATGAGTCTAAATGGAAGTACCAATTGAAACATGTGTCAATGAAGTATACTTTATTAACAAGAGTCTCTGTATTTGTAATCACTATTCACTAATCAATATTGGTATTGATACAATGTTGATATTGTTTTCCTGCTATTTACAGTATTGATACTATTTCACTCAGTAAAGCACAATATTGATATTGTTACAGTGTTGATCGTGCTTCTCTGGTATTTGCATTTTTGATACTATTTATCAAATTTCTGTATTCACAATAAACGAGGCTTGTTGCCTTATCCCCTGAAAAAGATCCTGTGATATTTGTTATTTGGATAACATAGGGAAGAGGGGGAGAGGGACGCAGGCCCACCCAACTCCACCGCATCCCAGCCCAGGGCCCTATCAGTGGCAAAGCAGTTTTGCCACTAAGTCAGCGAGAATCCAGCTGCAACACACTGACTGGTTTGGCCACTGCCTCAGCCGCTAACTAGTCGGCTGTCCCTGGGCCACTTTCTCCTAACCAGTTCCTGGGTACCTGCATCCAGGTGTCTCTCTGTGGGTCACTGGGGTAGATGGTGAGCAGGAGTCCCACCAGCCCCTCCTCATCAACTGGCAGCAAGTCTGGGAACTCCCCAGGGTCATCACTGGAGGGCAGCTCATCCAGGTCACAGGGGGTTCTCTGGCACCCCAGGTTCAGTCCACTCTTGTGGGTCCCCAGCATCGAGCAGCTCCTCCAGGTCAGGCCCAGCCTCAGGGGGTTTCTCCCACCCAGCAGTCTCAAGTAGCTGCTCCCAGCTACTAAGGTCCAACAGCCCTCTCCAGTCACTCAGGCCCAGTGCCCTATCCAGTCATTAGGGTTCAGCAGCCCTCTCCAGTCTCTCGTGCCCAGCAATCCAAGCAGGCTTTGGAGGCTCCAGTTGGTGGGGCAGTTGCTCCAAATAGCCTCAGGGGTTGGGTCAGGCCTAGACCACAGCCTCTGGGAAGCCACATCTACCTCCAGCAGCAATTTCCCCCTGACTGAGCTACTAGGCTGGCCTTTTATACCAGCCCCGCCTGTCCTGGCCCCACCCCTTTTCTCCCAGGTTGTTTGACCTGCAGGGCCTTGTTCTGTCCAGCAGGGGCATCACCACCCTTCCTCAGGCCCAGGCTCCAAGGAAGGCCACAGCTCCTTGCTACACTATATAAGAGGGGAAGTGACATCACCACTTGGTCTCTCCCTGTCCCAACTCAACACCTGGAAGAAACATCTGGAGGACAAAGACTTTACCTAGGGAAGGGTGGTCCCAGGCTAGAAAGCAATTCCAGTCTGTGTATTGAGGATCTGTAACCTGTGTAAGTGCTAGAATGCTCCAGGCTTTATTCCCTGTAGACTAGCCAAAGGGTAATTAGGGTCAGCTGACACCAATTAATGCCCCACCCAGGTGCCTGATAAAAACCCTCTACTCCTGAGAGGCAGGGTGGGAGTTGAAGGAGTAGGTGTGGGGTGTGCAGAGGAGTTTGTGAAGAAGAACAGACTGGAGAGCGGCAGTGTGTGGAAGAGAGGTGGAGTCCTGAGGAAGGAACTGGGCTCAAGAAGCCAGAAAGACAGAGGGGGGAAAGTAGCTCAGGGGAAAAGCCTGCAGCTGCAAGTAAGGTGCCAGCAGCACATAGCTGCTACTCAGAAGGTCTCTGGGCTGGGACCTGGAGGAGTGAGTGGGCCTGGGTCCCTACCTCCCCTCCCCTGGGAAGATGGGGTAACTGGTGATGCCCTGGGCCACTAAGAGAGGCAAAAGTGTGAGACCCACTAGGGAGAAGCTGGCCATTTGCTGCACCTGCTTGTACCATCTGTCAGGGTGAGACACTGCTTTGTTCAAATCCTGTTTAGTTTGTAGAACTTAGACTGTCTGTGGATATCTGTGTAAATTCCATACCAGCAGCTTAACACAGCATCACAGTGTGAGAGGGAGCCTAGGTTGGTGAGACAAAGGCCTCAGCAGCCCAGATTGCACATTGGGGTAACCTGTCACACCCAGTCCCTCATAGATTGAATCAGGAAAAATATTGAATAAAACCAGCCATTCTCAGTGATCCTAACTGCACCCAGAGATCCTGTATGGTTGAAGAGCTCGAGAGGGGTAGCTGTGTTAGTCTGTTTTCAGCAAAACAACAAGAGTTCTGTGGCACCTTAAAGACTAACAAATGTATCTGGGCATAAGTTTTCGTGGGCAGAAACCCACTTCGTCAGATGCTTGAAGTTGATCAAGGTGCTCAGTACAAGAGAAACAAGACATCTTCTAAACTCAGCTGAATTGCTGTGTAACAGTAGTAGAAATGGTACTTGTACTACAGCCTTAATTCAGGGAGATAATCCTATTGAGAAGACTCCCATTGCCATTGATCAGAAAACTACACTTTTGGGATTTGATAATCAAATGAATAAACTGGACAAAACCTTTCCTGAGGCCAGATGACTAAATCTGGTTGAGCGGTGAAGCTGGTGATTCATCTAAATCTCTGACTTATTAAATATTAATTCTTGCTGCAGATTGCTTCTACATAAAGGAGGGGGAGCAGTGGGGCTATGTGCAATGTCTCTTTAAACTGTACCAGTAAGCTAGGCCTGGTGGGAAGCAAGGCTGGGGAAGGTTGTAGGCTGAAGTGCTGAGCTGAAATGGAAAGGGAGAAAAAGATTAGTTTTAGGGATAACGCTCTTTTCTTTATTCTACTAAAGTTCCTTGTTCAGTGTCAGAAGAAAGTTATTCTTTCTATGATTGTCTACCATTGTTACATGACAGTGACAGCCTATGCAGCAAAGAACTGCATCCTCCAACTGCCATCCCCCAATATTTTCCTAATAGACAACATACTTCTCTTCTCTCGGCAGGCTCGTGCGCCCAATAAGTCCGAGGTTTAAAAAAAACTGGGGAAAATTAGTTTAGGTGAAGTTAAGTGTTTAATTTACATTTTGAGTTTTTTTTATTTCTATTTTGTTTTAAAATGAAGGCAATTTGTAAATGAAATTTGTAAAAGCTGAAACAAAATGTTTTGATTTTATTCTCAATTTTTTTTCAACTGAAACAATTAGATGAGATTGACACAATTTTTGCCCAGTTCTTTGTGGCAGAAGAGGATTCCGCCCCATAGCACGCTATGCAAAGAAACCTCCCCTCCCAATCTTATTCTCCAGGCTGAGTGGGTCAGAGGGATGTACCATCTCCCCTGGTGCAAAAAGCCTGCTTCTCCACCCACAGCCACTCTGTAACTGACCACAGGGACAGGGAACCCTAATACTTAACAATGGCTAGGGTAGTGTGATTGAATGCACCCCTGCACTCACAACTGACAGACTATTGTAATAATCTTTGGACAGAATATGCCTTGTGAGGTACCATTTGAAAACTAATAACTTGTTGGTCAATAATATCATAGTGAAATATGTGTAGCAACATTATATGTGAAGTTGTCAATGTAAGCTGAATTTAAGACTGAAATGTGTTTACCAGACTAGTCTGGGAATAGGGCAAACCTGTTCTGCAAAGACAAAGGACAAGTTGACACCTCTAGCCAGGTGTCATCAAAATTGGTTGACAAACACCTGTCAAGTGGCCATTCTTTGGCAAAGGAAGAGAGCAGAAACAGATCAATCTGCATTTTAGCAAACAACAAAATGGAACCTCTTTCACCACTAGACTCCATGTTTCCAGCATCACAGCTGGAAGAAAGTTTATCTAGGGTAACCCTCAGTAAAGTGCATTTCAAAGGTAACTGGACTATAAAAGTGAGGGCGAAGGAATACCCTAGTCTGTCTTTCTTTCTTTCTTTCTTTCTTTCACTAAGACAAAGGAACCAGACTTTGGGAGAAATTCTGACCAAACAATTTGGTCAGCCCTGTTAGTGGGAACATGTGGTGGAGTTTTTACCTTGAAACCAGCCTAGTTAAGTTTTAGTTACTAGAAAGCATTTTATTTTTATTTCTCTCATAACCATTTCTGACTTTGATATCTTGTACTTGAACTCACTTAAAATCTCTCTCTCTTAGTTAGTTAAACTTGTTTTATTATTTTAATCAAAACTAATCCAGTGTTGTGTTTAAACTGTGTTTGGGTAGCTCAAATTAAAGCAGCAAACTGTTGCATATTGATCCCTTACATGGGCAATGGACCTTTAATATCTGAACTGCCAGGAGAGGGCTGGACAGTGCAGAACAC
This sequence comes from Mesoclemmys tuberculata, assembly GCA_007922155.1. Classification (NCBI taxonomy): domain Eukaryota; kingdom Metazoa; phylum Chordata; order Testudines; family Chelidae; genus Mesoclemmys; species Mesoclemmys tuberculata. The sequence goes on from ML675629.1 coordinate 38,439,334, forward strand.
ACGTTTTGGGGAAAATTTGGGACTGGGAGCTCATTGGGGTCACCTTGCAAGTAGTAGCCCAACTGCTGGAAGCCAGAGTGTGACTGGCGTGTTGCAAACAGGTTGCTGGGGTCAGAGATGCTTGACCAAAACTGTAGACATACACAGATGCTCAGGGTGTGACCTGCATGCTGTTTTGCTGTTTGTGAGGTGTCTAGGTTGGAAGTTACAACAGCAAAGCTTTATGAGACACCCAAGGTTGCAGGGCAAGTGGTAACACAACTCCCCACTGGTCTGGACTTCACCCTGGAATGTGACAGATAGCTTTGAGTTTCCCTAACAACCATGTCAGGCTGGGGATTGAGGAGCATCTTTTTAGCAAATAGTTGGATACATTATTATTATTTGTATTTAGGTAGCATTTAGGAGCTCCACCCACAGACCGAGACCCCCTGGTGCTATGTGCTGTAGAAACAGAGAACAAAGAGATTGTTCCTGCCCCCAAGGAGCTTACGATCTAAGCCTGCAAACTCTAAGGCCTGTTCTCCGCAGGGTTCACAGATCCCTCAGTCTGCTAGCTCAGAGAAGCCCAAGCAGCAAAAGAAATGAGACAAAGTGGAAGCAGCAAAACCAGAGATTGTTGCACTAGGAAGGAGGTATTAAAATGGATCCCAGCTGGGACTACCCCTCCCTTCAGGACTCCGCCTTTCCCTGACCCAGACTTGTGCTGGGAAGACTAGCCCATTCTGGGGTGGAGCCTCCCCTCCGCACCCTCTCACCCCCCACCATGTGGCCTTGGGAAAAGAACTCAGAGAGGAGCCAGCTGGAGATTCCAACTCATAGACTCATAGGTCAGAAGGGACCAATATGATCATCTAGTCTGACCTCCTGCACAAGGCAGGCCACAAAACCCTACCCATACACATTTATAACAACCCCGAACCCATGACTGAGTTATTGAAATCCTCAAAAATGAGATTTGAAGACCTCAAGCTGCAGGGAATCCATCAGCAAGCGACCCATGCCCCACGTTGCAGAGGAAGGCGAAAAACCTCCGGGGCCTCTGCCAATCCGCCCCGGAGGAAAATTCCTTCCCGACCCCAAATATGGCGATCAGCTAAACCCCGAGCATGTGGGCAAGACTCACCAGCCAGCACCCAAAAAAGAATTCTCTGCAGTAACTCAGTTCCCATCCCATCCAACATTCCCACAGACCATTGAGCAGACTTATCTGCCGATAATCCAAATCAATTGCTCAAATTAAACTATCCCATCATAACATCCCCTTCATATACTTATCAAGCTTAGTCTTAAAGCCAGATAAGTCATTTGACCCCACTACTTCCCTCGGAAGGCTGTTCCAGAACTTCACTCCCCTAATGGTTAGAAACCTTCGTCTAATTTCAAGTCTAAATTTCCTAATATCCAGTTTGTACTCATTCATCCTCGTGCCTATATTAGTACAGATGGTAGGAGCAGATGCAGCAAAGCAAGGACTTTCAGACATTCAGGGACCTTGCCACTGTTCTGGACTGTCTCTACCCTCAGCCAATTGACTGTGTCCTCCAACCCTCTTCTTCCCCGTCCTTCTCCCTCAGTCTCTTCACCTCAACCTCACTCCATACCTACCCCTCTTATCCTCTACTCATCTGCCCTGTCCCCCTTCCTCCTTCCCTTCAATGCCCCTATCTCTCTCCTTTCCTTTCCATTGAGCTTATTTCCTTCTAACTAATCCCACCCAAAAAACCTGTGGAACTAACATGCCTGTTTGCTGCCATCACACTATTTGCTCTGCTTGTGTGTTGTACCCCTACTGTCCCCACCTCCCAGCTGTCTTGTCTATTTAGATTTTAACCTCAGGGCAGGAACTGTCTGTTACTCAGTGTTTGTACAGTGCCTAGCACAATGGGTCTCTGATCTTGATTGGTCCTGAGGCACTACAATTAAGAGCAATATTTAACCTGTCATCTTTGCAGTCCCCTTTTTTGTTAAGTCTCTTGTCCTTGGTCCTTTCTCTTTCTGCCAGAACCATGAAGCTTTTCCATTGCTAAAGACACTATTATAATCCATTCAGGTTCAGCCAAAACAATCAATCCCTAATTGTGTATAAGCCTTGCTTTAAAGGATTTGGTATAATTAGTGTCACACTACCTTATCAGGCATTATCCTAAAGTTTCCTAACAAAGCACACAGAGCTAACATAGGGTCCTTAGTGTGACTGTACAGATAAAGTATGTCCAAATCACTCTGGCACTGGGGTGCTGAGAGTTAAAAGACAAGTGATTAGACTTGCTACCTCATCAGTGTCAGCTCTCACCTTTGTAACCCACCTAGTATTGTTTAAAAGCAGCAACTCTTTAGGGTTTCAGGGGAAATCTCGTCTTTACTGATAGATTTTAAAAGTAGAAAAAGACATTATTACCCACATTGTAATGTCTCATGGCAACTGGAGCAAACAAGGCAGAACTAAATGCAGCCATGGCTTACAATAAAAGCACATTGCCGGAATCAGATGGCTGTTGCTGTTACCAAGGAATGGGATGAATTGTGGCTCAACTCTTCAGCAAAGCTCCAGACCACAGTCTTGGTAATCTCTGAATTTTTCCATTGGGTGCCTATCAATAAAACCAAGGGATCTGAGAGGAAATCCAGACTAAAACTGCAGCTTCCAATGATTTAAACCTGAAAGATGATACGTATTTTTCTAACATTGTAAAGTATCTGGAATTCTCATTGTCAATGTTTCTAGCACAGCTTTCTGTGGGACATGCTTTATTTGCTGTCACCTCGCCACGGTGAAATTTGAGATACAAACAATAAAATATCACCTTCTTCTCATGCATCTATTACCACTAGGAAGGCTGAACCCAGCCCACAGGGGAATGCTGCATATTGCTACTATAAAGGTTATTTTAATCTGTTTTTTCCTTTCTTCCATGCCTAATAGAAAGAGATGATTATTAGGACACATTGAATGCAATAAATACCTCCTCCCTAGCCCAACACCTCTTGAGTCCTTACAAAATTAAAGTGCTAAAATCATATTCCTTGATCTTAGTCTGACAATCTGACTCCACTTTTGAATCTCTCCACTGGCTCCAACTTCTTCACTGCATCAAGTTTAAACTTCTTGGGTGAAATCCTGGCCCTATTGAGATCAATGGCAAAACTTCCATTGACTTCAATGGGGCAAGGATTTCTTCCCTTGTCCTCATCTTCAAGATCCTGTATAATCCTGCCTCGCGCACCACCCCACCCCCATTTATCTGACTTTGTCTTCTGTCATGATGTCCCCTACCTCCTCCACTCTAGAGAAAGGCTGAGTCCCAAGGGAGCTGGAAAAATGGAAGCCAAGGAGAAGTCGTTACATTTAGAAAAAAATGGCTAAATGGATAATATCCTAAAGGGCCACCACAGTGATCACACTAACATTAGGAATTATATACAAAATAATAATAAAAATGAATGTTTATTTCTGTGGCACTCCATTTCCAAAGGCTTCTTGGGAGCTTAAAAAAATATAACTAAAACAAAGATCAGGAAAATGATTTTGAGGGTGTATTGAACTCATGAGTTCCTAGTTTGGTAAAGATTAAAAAAATTAAATAGAAGACAGGACTATAGAAATAAGATGACAAGCAACAATCAGAACCAGACAAAGGAGACCACGCAGAGCACCCTGACTAGTTTTGAGCCCCTTCTTGCCAGAAGGCTATTGAAGTATTAGAAAAGGCACCAAAAAGGATAAATGATGGCTGGAGTTATAACTGAAGGAGTGGTTAGCAAACTGAGGGGTAAATTATTAGAAACAAGTGATCTGAACCCTGACGTACTTATTTAGAGGATCTACGGGAAAACTCATGGAGTAAGGTGCAGCAGGAGAAAGAAGAGTAGATTTGGATCCTTAGTTCTTACCATCGACGTAGTCATGGCAAATAAATTATTCAGTGCATTGAGTGCTTTTTTGCTGTTGAGGAATCCTGATGCCCACTCTGATTTCTGAGGCTACGTTTGTTATTGTAAGGATTCAGCTTCAATTCAACAAAGCATTCAAGCATGTGAATAATCAGTGACGTCCCTCCTTAAAACCGGAGTACTGGGTGTGGTGCGAAGCTATAATCCGCCCCTTCAACTCGAGATCAGGAGATGGGCTGCTGCACAGCCCCACTGACTGCTTTTTCATCATCCGGGCTAGACGAGCATCTTAAATCCCTCCCTACCAATTGAATGGGTCACTGGCTCCATGTCAAGTTGGCCCTGCACCCTTCCCTAGCCCAACCCCTTTGTGGCCTTCTTCGCTAGACTACACAGGTCTGAAATGGAAGCCATTTCTGTGGCATGTAGGGGTATTTAGACACCTCTGTGTGACAGCCTCCTAGCTGAGCCTCTATGCCTGTGTGTGTGGGGGGGTGGGGGGTGGAAGAATACAGTAGGAACAGAACTCCATTATTCCCAGTTTGCACTTGTAAAGTTTTTCCAGGCTCCTTTTAGCACTTTCCTGGCAGTGGTGTATCGTGAGTCTCTGGCGCCCGAGGGTCAATACTTTTAAGGGAACAAAGAATAGCAAGGAACAACTTCTCTAGACTAAGGATCATCCAGCCTGCAGAATGTGACTAGGGCACCCTGGCATTCTCCCCTATCTGTCTCTCCAGCAGCCCTTCTTATAGACCCTCCCCAGACTAACTGCACTAGGGAAGAAGGAAGCCAGGGATGACACAATAGGTACTAAGGTCCAAGTAGTGCCTCTGTGGCAGTGTAAGATCAGTGCATCCACTAAATTAGAAAGGGCAAGTGACCCTTCTCCAACCTCCATCTAAAAATTCAGAGGGGACAGCTGCTCTTCTGAAAAGGTCACTGCTGGTAGGAGGGTTTGGGAGCACATGGATTTTAGAGCATACGTAGGTCACCGGGAGGAAGAGAATCCCCATCTACACAGAGGCATGAGCTATCTTGCAGGAATATTTATTATTCTGCTGGCACCACCCCCATTCTGGGTCTCCTGTGGCTGCTTAGTAGAAGCCACAGAAGAAAATCAGAAGAATTCAGTAAAGTTCCCGGTTGTTTTACCTTCCAACCTGAGCTCTGCCCTCAGAATCCAGCAGTGCTCAGCTGGATGGTTATTTGTGCAAAGCTAGGTTCAGAGAAACAGCACCACAGAGAGGGCAGATCTCTTTCTACATGAGCAGGGATCAATCCACATGCAGAAGGTCCTTCCTCACATGGACTATTGAGCCAAAGAAATTAGTTTGTCTTGTATTACAGTGTGGGGCCAGGAGGACTTTGTTGCAACATAGATGAAATGGATGGACAATATACAAGGCAATAGAGTAAATTCTTAAGCTAATTTAATTTTTAAGTGCATTTCAAGGAGGTGATGAATATTCAGTTTTCACTTGATATATTTAGGCTGGGAATCCACTGATCCACCTATCCATTTTTGGTACCTAGATGGCTCCCCTCACCATGGCATTTGAGCATTTCACAGTCATCATGGTATTTCTGCTCACAACACTGAAGTACTATTTTCTCAGTTGGCAGATGGGGGAACTGAGGCACAAAGAAATGAAGTGACTTATCCAAGGCCACACAGAAAGTCTCTGACAGAGCTGGAAATTGAACCTAAATCTCCCTAGTCCGCACTTAGTATCCTAACCACTGGACTTACCATTCTTCCTCTCCGTGGCGTAGAATAATAAGGGCAAGTAATCTCATCCAAAAGGGTAGATTCTGCAAGCCTCCCTTCGTGCTGAGTAATAACTCACTCTGGGAGTAGTTTCATGTTATCTGGTCACTTCTCGGATTTATAAGGAACTCATCATGATTCGTGCAGAGCCTGGATACAGTGTTGCTTTGGTATGACAGGTACTCCCTAGTTTGGAAAGGGGCCTAGAGTGCATGGGTTATAGGCTGTTCTTAAGGGCATAAATGCAGATGATTCATGAGCTACTGAATGTTGACACAAGACTACCTTTTGTAGGGCAAGGGTGACAGCACTGACACATGATTTGCACAGTGGACTATTTTATGATGTTTCTTCCCTTGCCCTTCTTTGCGTTGTGCCGTAATACATTAAAGCCAATGGTTTCATAGCTACTTGAGAAACATCAAATGAGAAGCGGCTTTCAGCAATATTAGTTGAGCCTTATAACCTCCAACTCTCAAACTCTTATATAAAGTTTTATCCCGTTCCCAGCTATAGTCTGGTTGTGTTGCTGTGGCAGATCATAGCTGCATTTTTTCAAAGGCCAACCAATGTTTCACTGCAATATTGACAGTGTAATAACAATGTACTAGGTCCACAGGGCAGCACTGGAAATACCTTTTAATCCTATATGCTGTACCTGGTGTATGATACACTAGCACCAATACAGTTAACCTACTGTCTACCTAACCACACATTTTTTTCTATCATGGAGATGCAAAATTTTATCTACCCACACCAAATAGAGTTTAGGCATCAAGGCTTTATGGAGTTAGACATTGAGGATTGCTAACTTGGGCAGATGATGTTCAGCCATTTAAATGGCTTCCTTTGAATAACGCCATTTGGTTAATATAAGCCAATGTTCCATAAAAATTACTTAACACACAGTACTAGCCAAACCCTTAGCCAGAAGCCCTGCAGAGAGGTCTGTTTGAGGTGTTCGCTCCCCAGTATCTCCAAGTTCCTGAAGATTTAACTGTCCTTCTCAGTAATAACTCTTAGGGCTTAGCCAACTATAATAAATCTAATAAAGGTTAATCATGTGAGAATATCTGGGAGGGGGAAATGATTTGTAAATTTTTAGAGGCCCAGGAATATTGGCAAATCATGAACATCAGATTTGCTCAGTAATGCACAGGTAGCCAGATTGGTAGCTCATGGGAGGTCTACGTGTTATCTTTGGAAAGTATAGGCTTCAGAGAGAAAATTCTGTGTTCTTTTCTATATTATCCTTATTACGTGCACAAGAAAACACTTGGTAAATGCATTATTCATACAGAGGAAACAGCTCTTTCCCAGTTCTGGGAAAAGAAATTATTTAGGTTCCTTTTGATGTTTCAGTTGTAATCTGCAGCCAATCACTCTAACACGAGTTTCTTTGTCACTGTAATAACATAGTTTCCTTTCCTGACTGCTTATTTCTCTCTCTGGTAGAGATGACATATTATATTCTTGGGGCTGGTTATGGGCACACTCAAAGTTGGTTTCTAAAATATTTTTCTGCTGTCCTCATATTTTACTGCTTTAGGGTTCTACTGTTTTAGCATTCCATCAGTCTTAACTGGAAGTCTAGCCAGCCAGAGGTAATCCAGCAAATTTTGGTTTCTTCCCATTGGACTTGTGATGGGGCAGAATTAGAACCTGATCCATGCTACTGTAGATTTAACAGTCTTATCTTGGGGGGAGTGCAGCAACTGAATACACAATAATTATTTAGTCCAAACTCACAACAAATTCTTCTCTGTGCATACCATTCACAGCAATCCCACTCCCACCAGAAAGAAACAGGTGTCAAAACAGGGCTCTGCTCCTAATTTGTGTGTGAATATAAGAGTCCTCTGAATTGGAAAATCCTGGTGGGTGGCCTTTTGTCTCCATTGAGTGGCATTGCCAATTTAGAGAGGACACCCTTTTGATGATAATGGTGCTTTCTGGAGAGCTCCAGAGGCCATCATACTGTGGGCCTCTGTAGTATGTACCATACTGTTCAAATCGATGAGTTGCCTGTGTGAGTTGGAGTGGGGACTGAGCTCACTGCCTCACTATTGCTAGCAGCAGGAACAGTTCCAAGATTCCCAGTACAGTGGCCCAGCACGTGAGCTGGTGCAGAAAGAACATGCTAACAATCACAGTCAGACAGACAGCGAGCAATTCATCCACTTTTTGTATGTTTCACAGCCGAGGCTGGACTGAAAGCTGCTGTTTGAGGAGCAAAAATGCAGAACCAGAGTGAGAATGAGACGCACCAAATGTGTAAGCAGGAGGTGTCTCCATCTAGAGCAATGACGATCCCCATTAAGCAGTAGTCATTGCTATAAATAGCATTGAGCTTAAATGTCATCCCTTGGGAGGCATCCCAATTAAGAAGCTCCCTCAATTAAGCGTGGAATGTATTGTATTGAAAAGTGTCCAGTACGGGGGCATCATTCTGCACAAAAAATGAAATTGATAGAATATGCACGATTTGAACAAGGCTGCAATAAAATAAACTATAAATATAGTTTGCATTTACATTAACCCCTTTTCTGCCACTTCCCCAAGAGCCTCAGGTTTTTAAAGGTGGGTCCTCAGTTTTTTGAAAGGGTAGCCATGTATTGTGCCAGTTCAAATGGGCATATGAGTATTCCTTCCCAGGACTGCAGTCGGTAGGTATCCTGTGGCACTGAAGAGTAGGGATGCATTAGCAATAGCTTGGACGTGCTGTGGTTCAATAAGCTCTCTAGCTCAGAGTAAAGGCAAGTTATACACATTCTGCTGCTTACCTGACGCCAGAACAGACTTTAACCATTGTCTGAGGGTGTTCAGATGTGGAGTTTTGGTTGAGTCCATCGCAGAGTCAAGGACCATGAAGTGCCACTTAGCTCAAATCTGGATCCAAACTTCCTCCAAGTTCAGCGTGCTCCAATTTAGAGGCTTAGGTCACTTCCCTCTGTGATACTATTACTGTTATTAAGCATTCATTATTATATTCCATTTTATGTCTCAAGATCTCCTACACACGTTAATCCATAAGGAAAGTGGAAAAACTGTTATTTGTCCCCTTCAAATATCATTTCCAAGGAATGTTTCCTGGTCAGAATATTGTAGCTAGCTTTCTAACTTTGTTATGGATTTCAGCTACCCAGCATGCCGATGAAGTATCCTTCTTTCTTTTTGTTTAGTTCCTATATGATCAAACTTCCCAGACACAGTGGCTTCAGACTTTGGATAAACAACCATCTTTTCTGGATGAGTACTGGCGTTACCACAAGTCAGAAGTCTCAAGACCCTCCCTCTGGATACAGACAACATCCCGAGCAAGAGAAAATCTCCTAAATTAAGACATTATGAGCCAGATGCTCTTAAGTGGTGATCTTGGTGTTGGTTATTGGTCCTTAGGTTTCTTCCAGAAGGCTGCTAATGAATAAAGGATCTTCTAAGCTTTGGTCTTAATGTTTTATTTTTGTCTGTGATTGTGCTTTAGTTTCCTAAAACACTGCTTACTTTTTAATGACACAACTCCTCTAAATCTTTTTAAGACTTCCATTTGCCTTGTTCCAGGTTGTCTTTACAAGAACATCTTCATTTCTTCCATGTGCTCAGATGGCCTTTTCAGACAGAAGATGAAAGCTTTTAGTAAACTAAATACTTTTGCCTTCTGGGGAGAATGTACAAAAAATCTGTTTATTGTTATGCATACTTAATACTTTTTCCAATAGAAAACCCCAGTAAGATTCCAGTACCACATCTGTGAAACACATCTACAGAGGAGGTCTATATCACCAAATATTGTGTTACTGAAGTAACATACTTTCAATATTTTCTCAGTGTAGTAAAGCAGTAGTTGATATAAAGTGCACTCCACTTATCAGAGATACACCTAACTAGACAATCAGTTCAAACAAACAACCTATTTTTCCAGCCAAATGCAAAAACTACACTCATTTCTACTTAATATAGATCATTAGTTGTTCTGCAAGGACATGGTTTTTGGTTTAAACCCTATCAGTGCAGCTAGGCATTAACCAATTACCACTTTATTGTTCTGCAAATGTAATTAAGCAATGTTACTATATTAACCCTGAGTCACTTATTCAGCAAAACTCTTAAGCACATGCTTAACACCCAAGTCAATTTAAAATTAGGCATGTGCTTAGGTGTTGTGCCAGACTGGAACATTAAATTATAAAATCCACATTGGGTTTGACTCAAACGCTACAGGACCAAAACCAGTCTGCAGCAAGGCTAAACATTCAGGCTGGCATTCTATCATACTGTTGTAATGGTTTAAAAAATACCAAAGCTTCAGTTTCTGCTAAATTGTGTTAAGTAATAAGTCATTTGAGCGTCAATGTGAGCTTTGTCTAAGGACTGCACTGAGCCTGTTGTAAGGTGGCGTGCTTAGTGGGCCATCCTATAAGGAGGCTTTTAGAGCTCCCCACCTGCACTAGGAAGAGAGCAATCTACGACATCCCATTCAGGGGTGCAGCACTCTCTCCCTTGTGAGACCAGAGAGCTGGGCTGGCTAGTGCATAGGGAGAAGATCTGGCTCTGCCTACTCTAGATTAGGCAGTTTGTTCCCAAGGTAGGGGAGCACCTCAGCAGGAGTGGCAGGGGCTGCCTTTCTGGCCAGCCCTTATGCAGGGTGCGAAGCAGACTCTTTACTTGTCTGCATTGTGAGGCCGTGTAAGGGGAGCAGGAAAAAGGAACTCAGAGTTTGGCCCGATGGTAATACTACCTTGCACCTGTACATCTTTCTTTTGAAAATCTTCAAGCACTTACAACAGTGGGACAGTATCACCACCACCAAGGAAAGAATACCAATAGGATTTCGCCTACTTGCTGAGGTATCCACTTTTGTGGATCTAAGCAAATGGGTAATAACAACCTTTTGAGGACAGGTAATATTTACTGCATCAGAGCCTTTTATTGTTTACCTTCTCTGGACTGTCAGTTCTCCTTTGTTCTACAGATTAGTGACCTAGGCCTGGCCAACACTTACCTTGAAATGTAGTGGTAGTTGACGGGAGTTATGCAAGTTAAACAGAGTAGCTTCCGTAACACCCGTCGACTTCATAGCTCCTTTTCTACGTGGCGTCTTCACTGCACTGTGCCAACAGGAAATGCGTTCCCATCGACACAGCACTATGCCATTTGAGGGGGTGGTTTTAATGCGTCAACTTCTGGATCAATTGAGTGGGTCTTCACTGACCACTTAATCGATCCAGATAGATTGATCTGATGGCGGCAAATTTGCCGCCGTCAGTGAAGACGTACCCTTAGTGAACTATACTGTACTATGCTTAAAAACCTTAACAAATATTTGCTGAAAAGCACCTCTCAGAGGAGCACAGTAACCAATTTTTAAACCAAATAACTTATTTAGAAAACATTTCTCCCAAATATCAAGAGGTTAGTCACCATTAGGAAGTCTATCAAACACAAAACTGTTCCAATGTTCTCTCCATTCCTTGGCTGCATCAACTCTGGACAGCTTCATTTTTTAAAAACAAGTCTTTGCCTCAGTTATGCTGCAGCTGGAGAATCTGTGACCTCGCTCACGTTCTTACAAACAAGGAAAAATGGGTATGTATAAGATAAAAAATGACTTCTTCAGTCTGTTACGTTGCTGATGGCAGTTGGCCTGGGTTGTGATCTCTATTGTCTCACTCATTGATAGAAGAGGGAGGAGGAGAAGGAAGCCCCTTTAAAATTGTGAAAAGTCTTTTATTTCCTCTAAGTGAGAAAAGAATGACTTACAGGAATGACGCATTTCTCACAAGTTACATAGGGCCAGATTGCAAGCCACTTGGATCGTGAAATCAGTGAGATTACTCAAGAAATAACTGCTCACCGGTGGGAGTAAACAAACTCACTCATAATTACTGTTGTACAGTACTAGTGCAAAACATTTGGAGCCCTATTCTGCCAGACCTACACTTTCCTGCAGACCCAGTAACTTCAGGGGTGAAAATCAGGCCAGAATTTGATGTGTCTAAAAACTTTTGCAAAAGATTTTAAATAAAAAAAAAAAACTCTTCCTATATTTGAGCCGGTCAGCTGCATATTATAGTAACTGTGTAAGTGGGCTCATGTGAGCCATTTTTACTGTTTTAATTCAGGTGGGTTCAGTTTTAATGTAGTTGAACAAACAAATTATACAGCAAAACGCAGCTGAAACTTCGGTGTTTTGTCTGATTTGGAGGTATGAGCCAATCTACACTTAAAACACTGTATCGGCGCAGCTGCACCAATGCAGCTGTACTGCTGTCGAATGTAAGTGAAGATGTTCCTACGCTGACAGGAAAGCTTCTCCTGTCAGTGTAGTTAACCCACCTCCTTAAGAGGCAGTAGCTATGGCGATGGAAGAAGCAGTCCTGTCGACATAGTGCTTTCTACATGGGGAGTTAGGTCAATATAACGACATTGCTCAAGGGTGTGGATTTTTTCACCTCCTGAGTGATGTAATTATCCTGATATAAGTCTGTAGTGTAGATCTGGCCTATGAAACTCAAAACCAGATGGAGCTGCTGAATTTTTCATGTTTTCCACCAGAACCGTAAAATTGGCCTATTGGGTTGGGTTTATGACATTCTGGGATGCAGTCCAGACCAGTGAGGGATTGCGTCACTGCTTGCTCTGCAACATGGGGTGCCTCACAATATTTTGCTGCTGTAGCTCCCACCCTGGGCTTCTTACAAACAGTATGCAGGTCGCACCCTGCGTGTCTGTGTACAGCCACACATTTGAACCCAGCAGCCCGTCAGAAAACACCAGCCACATTGTAGCTTCCAGCAGCTTTGGTTGCTATGTAACCCTTCTGCCAAACAGAGTCGGCAGCAGCAAGGGCCGGGTTCTATACCTAGGGGTCCCTGTCAATGATACACCACCAAACTGGCTCAAGCCCCCACCCAGTCACCTGGGAAATCACACACTATCCCCTGGGTGCCCCAAAGGACAATACCTTCCCTCTCGCAAGCACAGAGTCTGAGTGTAGAAAGTAACCCTTCTAATAACAAAGGGAAGTAACCCAGCACTGGTTTGGGAAACAGAATTCATGAACTCAATGAGCCAAACCCATCCCAGAGTACGGGGCGTGTCCTTCGCCTCTCCTTCTTGCTTTTCCCTGTACTGACCATCGTAGTTGCAATGTCCACCTCTCGGTTGGGGCTCAGCCAGCCCCCTCTGCAAGCTCCCACCGGACACAGGCTTGACCAGGCCTCCTCTGCTGCTCCCTCCTGCCACCTCTGCGCCTCACTGAGTCCCCTCTGCCGGCTCTCACTGTCTGCGGCGCCAACTGCTCCTGGCTCCTGCCGTCTGCTAACCGATCCTGGCACCTGCTGGCGCTGACTGCTCCTGGCTCCCACTTGTCTACGGGCACCGACAGATCCCACCATCTGCTGGCATTGACCGCTGTTGCTCCTGCCATCTACTGGTGTTGACCAATCCTGCCATCTGCAGGTGTTGCCTACCACGGGCACCTCTCTGGTGGTTGTCAGTCAAGGTTTCTCAGTCTCTCTAGTGCTTCAGCTCTTAGTGAATTTCAGCTCATGGGAAAACCTGCTGACACGGAAGCACCCTGCTTTTAACAAACAAAGGGCTCCAAGAGGAATCATTTAACAGTGGAAGGAGATCATCAATCCATGCCTGAGAGTAGCCCTTTGCCAGGGCTAGTGCAGTCTCAATAGGAGACTTCTCACCTCTCCTGTTGCAATGCTGAAACATCTGCCCGCCACCTTTTTTGGGCTCTGTTTGGGTGAGAGTGAATTTTTATCAGAACAGGCTAAACACAGATCTGATGCCATTTGTTCATACAATGGAAGGACAACATTTCATTACCTCTGCAGTTAACACAAAAGTGACTTGTAACACAATGCCAGACACATTGACCTTTTCCCATCACGCTCAACACGTAGTGTGCTTATGCAATATGCTGAGTACTTAATTGTACTCATGCAAATACAAAGCCCATGCAAATAACGTGCCCCCTTTTCAGCTGCTGATCAGGGAGAGTGCCACTCAGACCTTGCTTACGCTATTTGCACGGTGACCCCAACACGTCCTAATTCTAGAGTTCCATCCACCCCCACACCCTCCAAAAAGTGCATTGTGCACTGAACAGCCCTCTCCTGGACAGCCCAGATATATTAGGTCAGTTGCCCCTCCAAGAGGATCAACATCAAACAGTCTGCTACCCTTAAATGAAATTTCCCAAACAATTCACAATGCTGGATTAGTTTTAATTAAAAAATAAAACAAGTTTAACTATAAAGATATATATTTTAAGTGAGTACATGTAACGAGACATTAAAGTCAGAAATGATTACAGGAAAAATAAAGTTAAAAACCCTTTCTAAACGTAACAAACTAGACTTGGTTCAAGGTGAAGTTCTTACCACGTTTTCAGTACATCGCTGAGCAAACTCTCAGGTAAGTATCTGATCCCATAATCCATAGGCTGTTTCTTTTGTCTTCTTATATGGAAAAGAGAGATGGATAGGGAGAGAGAACTGGAGGGGGGGCGTGTGGAATTGCCCCCACTTTTATAGTTCAGTCACCCTTTGAAATGTATTTTCCTGAGACTGATTCCTACATACAGTTCTTTCGAGCTGGGAACAAGGTGACTTGGAATCTGGTGGGGAGAGAGGTTTTATGCTGTTGTTTGCTAAGACACAGCTCTGTTTGTTCCTGCCAGGCTTCCTTGCCAAAGAATGGCCATTTGATCAGGTTTGATGAACCTGGCTAGAGGCAGCAACTTGTCCTTTGTCTTTGAAAAACAGGTTTACCCTCTCTGCAGACTTGTTTGGTAAACACACATCACTCAAGATTTCAGCTCATACTCATATTTCTACATATAATGCTGCCACATATATTTCACCTCAGTATTATTTATCAGCAAGTTATTAGTTTTCAAATGATTCCTTACAAGGCTATTTTGTACAAAGATTATTACAATAGTGTGGAGGGTGTGAATACAGGAGTGTATCCATCACAGGGTTAAATCACTTTTATTACTACATTGTATTATTATAATCAGATATGTTGAATCATGAAATTGAGGTTATAGATAATGTCATGTATGTTAAAGAAATGCACCTCCTGCTTGCCTTATTGAATTGACTGCCTCGTTTGGGCCTTGAAAGGTTACAAAAGATGCCCACCAGACATTCAATATCAACCAATCAAAGAGAGAAAAAACAACAGAGATCACAGGTTAGCAATTCCCAATCCACATCCACAACTATTATGAAACCATGAAAGCCAGCAGGAGCTGTCTGTACAAATCATTGTGTCTTTTAGAATAGCTCACAAATTCTCCTGGTTAAAAAGGTGCTGACAGTTGTTAGTGGGGTCCCAGGTGTTCGCTTATCTTTTACTGTCTAGTCACATGAGGTGCCTGGATTAGTGTTTCCATAAATCTTGTACAAAAGGGTTGAATTCCTGGACATATGTTGCTGGGCCCGCTTTCAACTTGCTATTCTTGGTGGCCTATGAGGTTACTTCCGATGTAGATCACCTTCTTTGTCAAAGAAATTGATAAATCCTGGCAATAACAGTTGCTGTATTGTGAGGTTGAGAAGGCAGCCTGGATTTACGAAGTAATTTATGCTACAGAAAAGTTTTGGATGTATGACTCGCTGCCTGTGTGGCAGAGAAGAAGCAGGCTCTCTTTAACACCTTGACAGCAGTGGGGCAGGTTTGTAGAAATGATATGGGTTTGAGTCAGTACCAGACCAGGTTTTCTTCCTTCCCATGTAGCCTGTAACAGATAATCGGAGAACCACAGCAATCACAAGAGCAATGGGGCGAGAGGCTTTGATTCATGTGAATTTTTCATGCATTTGCGCAGATAAAGGAATACATTGGCCTGCTCCACCTCCCGTTTTCTCCTCTGTGGGCTGTCTGCAGTGAATAGAAGATCACAGGGACATTAGGGTGAAATAACAGTTACCCAGTGTCGGTCATTTAGGCACCTGCAGATCAGGTGATTCAACTGCAATGAAATCATGGACAATGAAGGGTTTATTGAAGCTAGATCTAGTGATCACCAAACACTGGGATTATCAGCCTCATTCTGCCCCACTGTTTGCTCATTGCACCAGACAGGATATTGCTATCTAGCGATCTTCTTTCCAGCCACTGGGTGTATTTCCTTGGTTTGTTTCTTTTGTTATGGTGAATGGTCTGCCTAGGTGCCAGTGGCTATAACCTAGAGAGGTGAGCAGGGGGACCATATAACAAGTGTGAAAAATCAGTATGGGGGTAATAGGTGCCTATATAAGACAATGCCGCAAATACTGGGATTATCCCTATAAAATTGGGACATCTGGTCACCCCCATGGCGAGTCTACTCTATGAGTTTGGTGTGAAGAAGTAGGGGTGCAGTAAATGACTCAGCACTACCATCTGGAGCCAGATATAAAATTACCAGCGTACTGTACTTTCAAATGTCTAAAAAGTGTCTAGTTCTCATACAAACCCTCAGAACCTATTTCACCATCTCATAATTGAAATTCCATCACAGGTGTAAAGTGTCATGCTTTATGACGTCTCAGTTTTCCTCTGGACAAATATAGATGCTAACATTTTTATGGATGCTAACACTGGTTTGCGTGTTTATATGGTGGAAAGTCAGAGGCCAAGGCCGAGGCTGCCTGGAAGTTTTATCCAAATTGTGTCTGTCTGCTACATGTATTGCTTTTTCTTCTTTCCTTTTTGGCCTTGCTCCAATGATCTCATTCTCTCGTCTGCCACTGTTTCTAGTTTTTAATGTCTTTTCTCTTCCTTTGTGCACTCGTCTCCTTTCATTTACCTTTCTTTCTTGTCTGTGCTCCTTGAACACCTTGTTCTGGATGTTTGGACAGTCCCCCCAGTTTTGCATCTCTGTTTTTATTTCCCTTTAGATTTTTTCTTTCCTGTGTTTGTTTTTCTTTTTTTTAAGTTTCCTCTCTGAATCATTCATCTGTTTAGGTCTTTTCAGCACTATTATCCTCTTTGAATCTTCTTCTCTCTTGACTACAACGCCCTTTCAGTCCTCAGTGGTTGACTCAGCCAAAGCTGCGTGGGAAGTGATTCTGAGTGAATCAGTGACTTGGTGCTCAGAGGGGCATTAATAATCTATTTCTTCTCAGTTGATACCTGTATATGTAACTCCTTCTCTAGTGACCATTTTTCAGATGGAGCTATATATAATCCTTAGACGTATGAATATGAAATGTGGTACAAGGAGGCTGGAAGAGTTACAGTAAGGAAGGAAGAGGCTGAAAACTTTACAAGTTACAAGTGGCAACAGCTAAAATTAGTCCTAGTGGGGAGGAGATTATTAGCCAAGTGAATTAAGGATCTTAAATAGCAGGCAGCTTGTTTCCATAAATCAAAATTTTCTAATAAACCTACAGTATATTTCACACTCAAGTGTTACATTTTTATTTAACTGTAAAATACAGAAATGGTCTTTCATCAGACTAATGTAACATATTGCAGGAGAGAACCAAATTAGTGCACAGCCTAGAAACTTTTATAGTTTATGGAAATATTTTGTGATAACATCTTAAAATACAGTTTTGGAGCATTTGTTTTCTTTCCAGCAGAAAGGCCCCTTTCATTCCTGTAATTAAAACTGGTAAATGGTGAAAGTCATGGAACACACAGAGATGATTCTTAAATGGAACCAGATTTCTTCAAAGGTTGTAAAAGTACCTCTATCCCTTGGGAATCTCACTGGTGGCTCCCTCCTGAGTCTGATAAACATACTAAAGTGTGCTGGCTCTGGGGAAATGTTCACATTAATAGTACACTGTCTAGTTCATTTTTATAGTTTTTAATGGTGTTTTACTGCCTGTTGTTTCCAATGCCCTCTTAGGAGCTTGAGCATAAGGGACTACATTTCCTATCACTTACACTGATGTAAATCAGTAGTAATTCCATTGACATCAATGGAGATATAGTGGTGTTAAACTGAGGTCAGTGAGAGGAGAATGATTGTGCAGAAGAGCTGGTCTAGGGAGAGATTTTCCTAATTATTTTGATGCCACTTACCGATTGTATCTATGCAGATAGACCTATGTCCATGTATGGAACCTTTGTCCTCTTTTTTCTTTTGGTAAATAGCATTTTCCTCATTTGGAATGGAACTGAAATTAACAGGTTTCTTTTTGTTTCCCCCAGAATAACGGTGACCAGTCTAATTGGTTCACAAAGGGTTTGAAGCAACACAGGTGTCGTGGACACAATCATTTGGGGAAGGAAGGGGGTTAAAAAATTCTGACAATTTCCCTTTCAAGGAGCAACATGTGGCAAGAACATCAAATCTATTTCTTCCAAGACTGGAGAGGTTTGAACTGATGTGTGCACTTCAAACCAATTCTCTATCTAGTGAGTCATGCACCTCAATCTGCTCCTTAGTGCTTCTGTGGAATAAATACTGCTTGAAAAAATTATGCGGGTCCTTTCCTAATTTGCTTACTACTGTTTTTTCTTTTTCCCTGAGTTTTAAGATTTAAGAATCAGAAAGATATTCTGTAGGGCTGCTTACTTAAAAGTGAGACTCCTGTAATGCTCATTCCTCCAGCTAAGGCAATGTACATGACTGTGCTCTAATCCCCCACAGACTAATATTGCTGATGAGACAAATAAAAGAAGAGTATGAAAAATGAACAAAAAGTTGAAGAAAAAGTTGGAACAAAGCACCCTTTTTGATAGCATCTTTTCGTTTTAGGAGTGAGTGGGGCAAACCTTAATTTTGGAGGCAAATTACTTCACTCCCCTTCCAGTCTGAGCACTACATCTGATAAACATTAAACTTTTAACCAGTCCAACTGGAAATTGACTTTTAATATAAAATTCTTGGAAGCAACCCTCCTTGTAAATACAGTATTATAAGGCTGCCACAAAAGAATGACATGAGATCAAAGATACCATAAGTTGTTAATAACCCTAGTACTTGAAATAAAATTTACCACAAGAGGAGTATTTGCTTAGCTTCTATTTTCAAATGATCCTCAGGTAATTAGGAAATAGTTTACATGGAGTTCCTAATATGGCTATAAATAAGTAAACTTGGAAGGAAGGACATTTTTGGGTGTTCCCAGATTTAATACTGCAATAAAGAAACCCTGTACATTAAACCTTACCAATCACTACCCAGAAAGTTAATACTCTACACTGTATCATACAGAGAAGCATCAAGCAGAGAACTGGAGTTCAAGAAGATGCAGTTCCTTCAGACATCACTTGTGTGTTGTTACAAGGAGCGAGAAACAACCATCTAATTACTAATGTTTTAAAGGACAAATTGACTAGATATTAGACAAATACTTTTTCAAAGAAAAAGCACTCTGAGAAACCTGCTGCTATCAAATCCCCCCTCACTCTTCTCTTCTGCAGACTAAACAAGCCTAGTTCCCTCAGCCTTTCCTCAGAACTCACATGCTCCAGCCTCCAAATCATTTTTATTTTCATTTAGACAGCAATAGACTATTGCTGGGAGGTGGGGGACAAAACTGGACACAATACTCCAGATGAGGCCTTACCAGTGCCGAATAGAGGGGACTAATCACTTCCCTCGATCTGCTGGCAATGCTCTTACTAATGCAGCCCAATATGCTGTTAGCCTTCCTGGCAAGAAGGGCACACTGCTGACTCATATCCAGCTTCTTATCCACTGTAACCCCCTGGTCCTTTTCTGCAGAACTGCTGCCTAGCCCATCAGTCCCCAGTCTGTAGCAGTGTCTGGGATTCTTCCGTCCTAAGAGCAGGACTCTGCACTTGTCCTTGTTGAACCTCATCAGATTGTTTGTTTTCTCTAGTTAGTTTTTCCTTTTTTGGCCACTTAGAAAGAATTAATACTTTTAGATTAGAGCTAAAGAATACAAATATCAAATGCAGGCCCCAATCCTCTGCTGGGTTCTGGCCATTTTGCTTTGTTCCACTGGTGCACAGTGGCCCTATACCTACGCCTGAATGATCCCCCATAGGAGGGATCTAGACAGAACCTGGGAAGCATTTTATGGTTCATAGGTGGCATAAAGGCAACTTCAGCTAGAGTGTAGCAAATTTCAAAGAATAATTGTCAGATCCCTCTGTAAAGCTATTTTTGGGAAAAGACGTCATTTTCTGAAGAGATGGATCAGGACTGACTCACATTATGTGGTATTTAGATATGTGGATGTTGGCCTCTGTAAAAAACAATGACACAGATGAAGACATTTTTTCTACTCTCCCTGGCATGCATTCATAGACATTATAGTATAATCAAAGGAATTATATAACACAATTAGATCAGAGCTTTGACTTTCAGGTGTCATTTGTTGGAATCAAGCTAACTATGTTAGACATCTCTCTTTACTGACAATGTTGTTTTGGTCTATGGTGCCACATTACTATCTTTAGCTTAAAAAACCTGTCCAGATATTTACTTATATTTCATACCTGTGCATCCTTTTCACTTTTACTGTGCGTAACTATTAGAACAGAGGACAGGTGGGGCAGGACGGCAGGGTTCTAGTCTGTTTTGTTCTATTCTATTCTGCCATTGCCTTGCCATCAACACAACAACAGGCACAAATGAGGACAGTGATGGAAGAAGCCCCTCTTAAAGTTATTTTCTCTTCCTTGAACAAGTGTTCAGGGTCTTGCCTTGTATGTCTTAGATTGTCAGTTCTTCAGAGCATGGAACAAGCATTACTGTATACTTGTATAGGACAGGGTAAACTAATGGTGTCATATACATACAGGGTCAAATTCTCATCATGCTATTGCACTTTTGCACCAAAAAGGCTACGAAGCCCACAAACCTGGTGTAGATGGAATCCTTGGGAGACACAGAGCCAGTATAGCTACATGCTCCCATGAACACAGCCCCTAGTACGGCCAGGAGAAATAGAGTGTAGCTAGAATATGTCTGCCCTCTGGCTAATCCTGAGTGCTAGAATGGATCCTTGTTACTATGGGCATCTGGCCACAAAGCCAAACCAGCTCGAGAACTGAGAACTTCCTTAAAGAGTCATACAGCTCCTAATGCCCACCAGCTCATGTTCTATACTGAGCACAGCTCAGCTAGACCCACCATTCAGGGAGACAGCATACAGATACATATGTTTTCTGTATTCTAGTCTAGGGTTCCCATTTGATACATGTGCTAGGATATTCCTCCTGTATTCTCCTTAACTTGTTACCAGTCTGTTTGTTTTTTTCTATTCCTAGCCCTGAACTACATAACACACAGTCTATATACGATTCTTCATACCACTACTTGTTAACTTTCGCATAGATCTAAAAAGCCAATGGCACCCACCAGAAAGGAGACTTTCTACTCCTTATTTCTGCAGTTATTTTCATCTCACCCTCTGCTTGAAAATAAAAGCCATATAAAGACCCACAATTCATAATCCAAAACTGTGCTGGTGCATATAGCACAATGAAAGCTCCACTAGACTGCCATTCAGGCACAATGCTGATTTTAGAAACACCATATAAGATATGGGGGGTGGGAGATTCCTTATTTTTCTTTCTCATATAAAAAGAGGCAAACTGTTCAGTGAACAGAAGCCATCATACGTTTTATCTTGTGTCCTGCTAGCACTCTCTGTGAGACCCAACAATTCTGTTCTTTCTGACATATATTGCCCCCTTATGGACACTGAATAGTTATAAACAACAACAACAATCGCAGTTATAAAAACTGTTCCACTTACAGAATATTTACCGGGAAATACAAGTTTCTCACATTCACAAATATAATCAGCTGAAACCATGTGGAACATTTTGTATGGCACTGTACAAGACACTTTTTGAAGGAGAGACTTCCCAGTCCTCCCTTTGCATTAAATGGCTCTGGATTTTATACCACACTGGACAAGGGCACCTCTCAATATCCAAGAGATAAAACATTTCAAAATTACAGTTATAAAAATAGTCCAGCAATATAGTCACAATGTCCTAACAGGAGTTGGTTGAGACTTCCTATCTTGGCGTTCAGTGTGCAAATGTTAAGAAGATGCACAGTGAGATAAATCGCACATCAGATTATATTTCCCAAATGACAATGCAAACCTCAGAAAACGAGAGAGGAGAAAAAAACATTCCCTAGCTAAGAAGACACTGAACATGTAGAACCAGGAAATAGATAGGTTTAAAGAGGAGGGGTGTTCATAGCTTTCTTCTCCACTACAAATAAGTGAGTGACTAACTTTTAAATAAAGAAAATGTGGAGGGTGTGGAGAAACATATTTTGCTTTTTTCTTCTTGCCACATACAGCCTCTTGTTGCCTTGTCATGAAGGTATGTGTGAGAGACAGAGATCCTTTATTCTAAAGGAAAGGGGCGACATATAGATGAATCCAACCTCAGCCAGTAACTCAAGCCACTGGCCTCTTAGCTGGTGGCATGGGTGCTGAAAGGACTGGGGGCCAGGCAACCAAAATAAGCCAAATTTGAGGGGCGTTGTGATACCATGCACCAAGTTACAATGCCATTCACTCAGATTTGGTGTGGCTACCTTCCATCATGTCAGCAAGAAGAGTTTCTGCTAATATACCACCCAGATCTGGTGAGGGGGCCAAAGGGGCCTGCTTCCCCAGCCACCCCCCTTCATTACCCTCTTGCCGAGCTCAAGTTCTCAAAAGGGTGGTCATGGCACCCCTGTATAAAAAGGCAGGGGCATGGCCCTTCCCCTCCCCTCCACCTCCAGTGCCCCCTGACTGGTGGTTCTGCTGCTGGAACAAACTCAGAGGCCAACTGCATGGATTGCAGGCCTCTGCTGATGTGCTTCTTTCCTAATACACACAAACAACCATTTTCTCCAGCCCCCAGTTCAGTCAGACAACCGCCCCCCGTCCGTCCGTTCAGCAGGAACGTGTAGACTTGAAATGCTGGTCCTGGATGATTGTGGGTGTGCTTGGTAGGTGGCAGTGCTGGCATTGTGACTGCTGGGTTCAGAGACGTGCTGATAGAGCTACTGGGACTCAGGATTGAAGCTGATTTGCTGAAGCATGTAAAAGTTCTGTGATCTGGCTGATAGTGCAGTGAACAGTCATTCAGGCTCTGCAGCAACCTCAAGACGCTTGCTCTTGAATTCACACGATACTCAGCAGGCTTTGGGCCTTGGGAGCATCTGGGGAGCTACGACCATTCAAGAAGCATTGCTGCGATTCATCTCTGAGACGTGTTAAGTTCAGATATTAGCACAATTCATGGGTGAAGAATAAACCCACATTTAGGTACCAGAGGTCTTTAAGATGGGATTGCTATGTGCCACTTACCTCATACGATTGCAGCTCTCCTCTTCCTTATGATGACAGTCACAACAACCAGCTCCCAAACTGTGAAGGATTTTATTTTTCCTGAGGCAGTTCTCAGTTGCTAAGCAGGCTTTTTGGGTAACTATGTGGGCATTGGGCCTCTGCAAAATTTCTGGGATCTGTTTCACCAGAATGTCACGGGGAAGCGAAACCATTCCACTGAGATGTAATTACACACAAGGTATCCATTATCCAGCAATTGGTTTGCTGTGGTGGATTTAAATACATTTTTTAAAAAACAGCAAAGGGATTTGCTATTAGTTTTGCTAAGAGCTTGCAAGGTCAGGTGGAGATGAATGAGGCTTTTGGGCTTTTGAGAGCTTGGTAATACAGCAGGGAAAAAGGAGACAAGTTGTTCTATTTCCCAAAGCAAACAGCTTTAAAGATGGTGATGGACCCACCTCATTCAACTGACTTTGAGGACCTGGGGCGGGGGAGTGGAATATAAGAACTATGTGACACACCAGTACTGCATAATTTTCTGCAATGACCCTCCTGGAAATACCACACAGTGAGTAGCACTTAGGGTAAAATCACCGCCTTTGACAGAGTGCTGGGTTGACATAATGAAGCCAATGCTAGAAATCTGTGATTGCCAGAAATCTCATTTCAGATCTGATAATTCGAAGAGTGAGATCACAGAAAACTATGATATTACAGTGCCTGTGGGTATGTGGAGTATTTGGGGCTACTCCTTGATAAGCTATACTATACACATTTTATCCCACTGCATATACTGTAGTTTAGGTAATGAGAAAGAAATACTCACGCTGGTGTATTTCCTCAATGAGCCAACTTGTCTAAATAGGGTTCAATGCTCTAGCTACTGGCTGTATGAGGGATGAAAGAGAAGGTACAGTGCTTGTAACAATTTCTACTATATTTGCTTGCTATTTTGTTCTCCTAATGCTGCATTATGCTATTCCTCTGAGGATGAAAGCCATAGGCTGTTTCTACAATATAACCCACTTCTGCAAACCAAAGAAAGCAGAATTGCCCCATAACTTCTCAAGCAAGGCCTCATGTGCTGTACAGTGCATCAAGACTCAATTTTGCAGCCAAGCCACAAAAATTATGCTACAAGAATCACAACAAATTCTGCAGCAAACCAGGTTCTACACAGCAATGCTAATTGATTGCAGACTTCTTCAGTTGCTTTTAATTTCACTGCAAGAATTATGAAAATAATCCTTGTTAATATTATTTATTTGCACTGCAGAACAGAGGGACATGCCCTGGCACATCCTGAGCCTTTGGGAGTCTGTGGGGCAAGTGAGTTGGGAGAGAACGGGCAGGAGCACTTGTTAAACTGGAACACTTAGTGTAAGTAGCAGAAGAACCCTCTCTGCCATGCATTGGAATGCCTGGTATCCTGCTGGAGGGGGCCCTCTGAGCTCCTAAACCCTACCATTGTCACTCGAAGCAGGGGAGTTGACGGAGAAGGAAGTAGCTGCCAGGCAGAACTCCTACAGTTCGCACAGGGGGAGATCAGTTACTGAGCCACTTCGGAGCAACATATGTAACATGCTTTTCTCTCCTGTGCGGCTCTTAACCCACGTAGGAATGGAGCTCCCCTTTTGCATGACTCACGGTCTGGTCATGGGAGCAATCTTCTGCTCCTGCAGCTTCTGTGTTGTGCAGGGATGGCGTTCAGAAAAGAGAGTTAGCTGCCCTGCAGAGCTACAATCCCAGCAGGAAGACATATAGTGCTCCTGTGCAGTCTCTTTAAATAAGGAAGCCTAATTTCACCTAGCCCTCCAGCTGGCTAATGCGTGTATGTTTCTATCATGCCTCAGCCACCAAGACCTATGAAAGTTTTAAATTCTTTGCTGGGTCAGGACCTCTCTGTGTAAGGCTATGTCTACACTACAAAGTTACGTCGACAACCATCCAGCGATGTGATTAAATTGCTTTTAGACATCCACACAATGCTCCTTGTGATGGAGGTGTGCATCCACAGTTAGTGCTCTTGCATTGACAGAGAGAGATGTGCACAACAGGTAGCTATCTTACTGGGCAATTCGCCATCATCTGTCGCTGGGTGTTCTGGGAACGGATCTCAGTGCTTCATAGGGGTGGGCTCACTGCCCTATGATGCCATTTTCTCCAGTCCATCATTCCATGGGCCTCTGACTACGTTTTGCACCACTTTTCAACAGTCCCTGTAAACCGTGCACCCGACATCTCTGGAAAGCATGCATCCTACACTGTTCTCCAATCCTGCAATGACCATTATGAACACAACATGACTGATTCCCTCAGTAGTTCATTAGCTGTGAATCTGATGATGACACTATGGTGTCTGCCTTACTGTGTGCCATGGAAAGAAATAGTTCAAGATTACTGTTGGCATTAATGGAGCAGCTGCAAATGGTGGGAACATTGGCACTGGGCTTAGGAAACAAGCCCTGAGTGGTGGGATTGCATCATGATGCAGGTATGGAGTGACTAGCAGTGACTGCAGAACTTTCAGATGCACAAAGCCATTGTCTTGGAATGGTGTGTGGAGCTCGCTTCTGTCCTGCAGCACAAGGACTCCAAAATGAGAGCTGCCGTTACGGTGGAGAAGTGATTGGCAATTGCTGCATGGAAGCTGACAACTCCAGACTGCTACTGATCAGTTGCAAAACAATTTGGAGTTGGGAAGTCCACCATGGGGGGGTTGCAGTGATGCAAGTGTACAGGGCCATTAATTGCCTCCTGCTACAAAGGACTGTCTTTGGGCCATGTGCAGGAAATAGTGGATGGCTTTGAGGCAATAGGATCTTCTCACTATGGTGGGGGCGAGATATGGCATGCATAGCCCATTTTGGCCCCAGACCATCTTGCAATGGAGTATATCAACAGAAAGGGCTACTCTTCTATGGTATTGCAAGAGCTGGTGGATCAACATCAATGCAGGACGGTCAGGGAAGGTGCATGCATCTTCAGGAACACTGACCTGTATAGAAAGCTGTAAGCAGAAACCTTTTTTCCAGACCAGATTTCAATTAGGGATGTGGAAATGCCAGTTATGATCCTGGGAGATTAAGCCTACCCTTTGCTCCTGTGACTCATGAAGCTCTACACTGGAAACCTTGACTTCAGCAAGGAGTGCTGCAACAATTGGCTCAGCAGGTGCAAAATGACCATTGAATGTGCCTTTGGCAGATTAAAAGGTTGCTGGTGCTGCCTTTTTGGCAGGTTAGACCTCACTGAGGACAATATTCCTATGGTCAAATCAGCCTGCTGTGCTCTGCATAGCATTTGAGGAGCTCAGGCAGAAAAGTTTCTGCAAGAGGTGGAGCATTGAGTGGATTGGCTGGTGGCTACTTTTGAGCAGACAGATACCAGAGCAGTTAGAGGGACTCAATGGGGGAGGGAGGACAAAGGGCTTTGGAGGAGCATTTTAACAATGTTTCTTTCTATAATGCATTGAGCCAGGCATTGTTTTCTAGCACTGTTGAATGACCCTTGTAATGATTGCTGGCTGAGTGTTAATTTTAGTCTGCAAATGTACTGATTGTCATGGTGTATGAATTTCAGCAGCAACCACTGTGTGTAGGAGAAAAATAAAGATTTATTTTATTTCTATAAGAAATTTTTTATTAAACAGCGATACAAACATTACTATTTCCCACAAGGGACATCACAATAAAGAGCACTTTTTGAAATAAGGCTCTCACAGCTGGGTGTATGGGCACTTGTTATTGTGAAACACTTCCCTGGGGTACTGAGATGGCCTTGCAAACATACGAGGAACGCATGTAGGGGAGTTTGGGGAGGGCATGGAAGACAGTTCTGTGTGGGATGCAGGGGGAGATGAACATGGATGTGCTCAGTCTGCAGCATAGTGAGGGATCGCAGCATGTCAGTTTGGTCCTCAAGCAGCTGTATCATCCACTCCTGCCCCCATTTCCTGTCTTAGCTACCCATTTTCAGCTTTTTTTAAAATTATCTTTCTCCACACTCTCTGCTCAGAGGATTGCAGCACCTCCCTAAACATAGCTGCATCAATTTGTGGAGGCAGCATGTCTTTGGCGACACACCAGACCAATGAAGGGCCTTCCTTGCCTCCTGATATACCTGCCTCTACTCCTTGATCTTAGCACAGCACTGCTGCATGTTCCTATCATACCCCTTCTTTTCCATGCCACAAACTATCTGCCCATAGGTATCGAAGTTCCAACAGCTGAAGCGGAGATGTGACTGCACAGCCTCCTCTGCCCCCAGATCCAACATATCCAACAACTCTGGCATGTAGGCCTGGGACCTAATCAATCCCTCTCCTCTTTAAACCATGAAAGCTAAAATGTAAAAAGCTTGGGCAGGAAGGAGGACACATAGGTACCAGCATGTAACTGGTTATAATTTTTGTTACTTAGTGGTGTGGGATAATGTGATAGGCTTAGCAAATTTGAAGAAGGTAGTTAGTTCAACCTATTGTGGAAAACTGCCAGCCTCCCCCTGGTGGGTCTCCCACTTTACCTTCTTTCTTGGCCAGGGCACCCCCAGCTACCTCTTCTCTCCTGGCTGTGGAGGAGCTCTATCTCCTAGCGTGGCAGGGGAACCTCTCCAGCTGCTCCACAGTTTCCCCTGTGTTTTTTCCCTCCCCCACCTTCAGGGAAGGCAGGGTTTAAATACCTCTGGCCCCGCCCTTCATTGGGTCCAGGTGCCTTTAATTGTCCTGCTGTGCTTTCTCTTCTTCCAGCAAGGCAGAGGGTTTTTAACCCTTTTGGGCCCTCATACCCAACTCACCCTTTTAAAGCCATCCGGCCTGACTTTGTCACACTATGCAATGCAAATGAAAAACAAAACTCTTTGGGAAGTATCTCCGGACTGCAGTTCAACATCAAGCTGTTAGAATTTTTATCCCCAGAGCAGAGTCCTTGCCCCATTATAGAAGCCTTTTCCCCCTATCCCCTTCACTTCAGGTCCACTTTTCAACTAACTCTGGACTGTGTGGGCAGTTATGGTGAGTCCCAAAGTGTCACTGAAGGAATTCTGGGCAGGAAGCTTATGCAAATGAAGCCATCTGTAGCTATACTTCCACCCGTTCACCAAGTGATGGCAGCAGACAGCTTCTTACCCTCTAGAGCTTCAGGCCACAGGGTTTGCAAAAGGACCACGGCATGCAAGTGTTTGAGGAGGAGAGGTTACTCACCTTGTGCATTAAATGGACTTCTGTGGGATGTGTCCCCCTGTGGGTGCTCCACTTCAGCTGTGCTTTGCGCCTTTGATAAAAAATGTTTGGTAGCGGTGCCCATTTGCATCCTATGCATCCTCATGCCCCACACCAAGACTGTGCAGGAAAACTGCCCTCAGTTCCTTCTCCATCACAGAGACCCACAAGGGAGACTCAGAAGCAAAGGGGAGGGAGGATGGGTAGCATAGCACCCACAGGGAAACACATCTTGAAGCTCTCCAGTTACTGCACAAGGTGAGTAACCTCTCCTTCTTCTTTGAGTAGTGTCCCTGTGGGTGCTCCACTCCTGGTGACTCCCAAGCAATTCCACCATTAAGCAGGTGGGAGATTCTGAACAGAGTCCAATCCAGAAGAGAGAACCGCATTGCCTCCAGCAGCATCTGATCTTACTGCAGGTATCAAAACATAATGATTAGAAGGGATAACCAAGTTGCCGCTTTACAGCTGTCTGTAATTTGTATATCCTTAAGTAAGACTATAGATGTAGATAAGGTTCTTGTGTAATAGGCTACCTCTCTCAAAGAGGGTTGAACATGATTTCTATCATAACAAATCTTTATACAACCAGAGATCCATTTTGATAACCTCTGTTTTTAAATTACTGAACCCTATTTCTGTCTGCAATGGATACAAATAGTCTAGGAGATCTTCTAAATGGTTTGATCCTATCTACGTAGAAGGCTAATGCCCTCTGGACATCTTCTAGGTACGGTATGGAATATAGCCTCTTGAGTGGCCTGGTGTGGTTTGGGGGGGGGAACTAGTAGATGAATGGTTTGATTAATATGAAATTGTGAGGACACCTTAGGTAAAAATCTTGGATATGCCTGTAGTGACACTTTCTTTCTGGTGAATATCATAAATGGAGGATCTGTCATTAAGGACCCCAATTCTCCCACCCTTCAGGCATAAGTGATTCCTAGCAGGAAGGCTGTCTTCCTTGCTAAATCTGATAAAGAACACATAGCTAGTGGCTCAAAAGTGTGTTTCATAAGGCAATTAAGTATCAGTTTCAAATCCCAGCTTGGAATAGGATCTCTGATTTGTGGGCAAATATTCAATAAACCTCTTAGGAATCTTACTGTAGTTGCATGAGTGAAGAGTGAAAAGCTGCTATTACTGTTAAGTAAACTCAAGGGGAATTCATAGAAAGATCCAATGTTTTCAGTTCCAGTAGGTAATCCAGTACCCTAGGCCCGGTCTACACGTATCTTGGCGATTCGGCGGCAGTCGACAGGAGATACACAAGTAATGTAAATCACTTGCGTATCTGCCGTCAACTTTGCAGCGTCTCCTTTGCACAGCGTCCATACTGCGCAGCGTCGAAGGGAACAGCGCTCCCTTCGACGCACTGCTACTCCGCCTACGGGGGTGGTTTTCCTGCATTGCTTCCTGGATCGACTGAGTGCGTCTATACAGATCGCTCAGTTGATCCAGAGCAATAAATGTGACGGCGGCAAATTCGCCACCATCAGTGTAGACCCAGCCCTAGAAAGAGGAGAGTGAATAGGAGAAATCTGATCAACGTTACACCAGAGATGATACCGTTTCCCTTTCCTCAGGTAAGTATTTCCTGTGGATTCTTTTCTACTATTTAATCAAATATGCTGTACCTCTGACAAACAGGATATTGCTATTCTCAAGAACTGCTGAGGTTCCACCATGCTTGGAGCCTTGGAATCTGCAGGTTGGGGTGAAGTGTTCAATCAGAATCCTGGGTCAGTGGGCAAGGACTGTAATCCGGAGCCTCCACAAGCACGAGAGGTCAGTCTGACCAAATAGGGATACCAGACCTGTCTTGGCCACATAGGTGAAATCAGTATGACTCTGAATCAAGCTTGTTTGATATATGATTGAGAACCTTAAATAGTAATGGTGTCAGTGGCACACAGAGAAGGCCTTTTGCCCATGAGATGAGGAACATATTTCCTATGGATTGGGAATCCAGCCCGCCCCCGAAGCAATACCTGATGCATTTTGCATTGGCTGCCATAGCAAGCAGATAGACCTCAGGGAACCCCCAAGCTAAGAATATCTTGCGGAGGATTCTGGAGTTCAGTTCCCATCCATAGTTTAGAAAGAAATGGCTGCTGAAGTCGTCTGCCACCGTGTTCTGAATACTAGGGAGGAAAGAGGCTGAGATGACTATATGCTAATTATGCCCCAATTCCAGAGTTTTACCATTTTGGCACAGAAAGATGGTGAGTGAAAGCCTCCCTGACAGTTGATATAATACATGCATACCACATTGTATGTCATTATCTTTACTGACTTCAATGTGATAGAAAGCATAAGCAAGCATTTTTGACAGCTCTTAATTCCAAAAGACTGATGTGGAGAAACTGCCCCTGTAGTGACTATTTGCACTGCACCCTGTGAGGTCCGGCTTGTGCCCCCTCCCCCACCTCCAACCCAAAAAGTGAAGCATCTGATGTTATCACTATGGTAGGGGGAAACTGCAAGAATAGAACATCTGTGCAGGTTTTGATCAGGTTCTTCCACCAGTTGAGTGAGTGTAGAACCCACTGGGGAACAGACAGTAATCTGCCTAGTCTGTATTTGCTTGATTTGTAAACCATTTGAAGACATCTCAGTAGATCTCGGTGGTGTAATCTGGCATGCTGCACTACAAAGACGCAAGCTGACATCTGTACCAGCAGTTGAAGACAATCTGTTACTGTTACTTGAGGACTGCCCTGAATCTTTGAGATGAGATTCACTAGCGCAAGAAAATCTGCTGGATGATAGATATGCTTTGCCTGTCACTGTATCCAGGAAAGCTCCTATGAAGTCTAGACACTACAGTGGAGTCAAAATTAACTTTTCAAGGTTGATTTGAAGGCCCAGGCTGTGAAACAGGGAACACATGTTCTTTATTGACATGAACACTTCCTGACTGATCTGCCCCGATCAGCCAATCCATCTAGGTTTGGGAAAATGATTGTATTCCAGTGATATAGGTGAGTGGTAACTATAGCCAGAATCTTTGAAAATCTTTTGAAACTGGTAGTGCTGAAGATAGGCTGAAAGTGAGTAGCCTGTATAGGTAGTCCTCATTTTTTGTTAGAAAACAAAGAAACTTGTGTGAAGGGTGAATAGTAACATGACAATATGCAAACCAATCTCCTACTTCTAAGGAAGGAATTATTGCTTCAAGGATCACCATCCTGAATTTTTGTTGCTTTACATATTTGTTTAGAGACCTTAAGTCTAAAATTGGCATCCACCTCCGTTCTCTTTGGAAATCAAGAAGTACTTTGTATAGTATCCTCTTTTCTTGTGTTGCACAGGAACTAATTCTATTGCTTCTATACGTAGAGAGGTCACCTCTTGCTCTAGCAATTGATTGTGGGAGGGGTCCCTGAAAAGGGATGGGGAAGGAGAATGGGTAGGAGGGATAGATTTGTAATGTGTAGGGTAACCAGATATTATGGCTTCCAAAACCCATTTGTCCAAAGTTACATGCTCCCATGCATCCTGCGGGAGCATCCAAAAGGTTGGAGGGGAGTAAGTTGTTGCATTTGTAAGGCCTTATTGGGTGGATGGCTGAGATTCTCAACCAAGCCATCAAAACTATCACTTGGAGGACAGGGATGGCTGAGACAATGTAGCTGAAGGAGGTTTCTTTTTTGAGTATGTTGGTTTCTTGGCTAGGGATTTAGAAGGTCTATAATGTATTGAATTCGGAGTTGAGCATACTCTTTGTGCTATCTGAGACCTAATAAATCTCCTTTTATTTACAGGAGTATAAAATCCCTAGGGTTCACAGTGTGGCTGTTGAGTCCTTTAAAGTGTGGAGACTTGTACTCATTAAGCCCACAGAGAGCTTGCAACTGTCAAAGGGGAGGTCTTCAGCAATACTCTGAACCTCTCTTGGAAAGCCCAAAAGCTGTAGCCAAGATGCTATTCTCAGGGCCACTGCAGTGAAGGTAGACCAGACTGCAGTCTCTGTTGTATCCAAGGAGGCCTAGAGCGATGTCTTTGCCACAAGCTGACATTCTTGTCTAATGGACTTAAACAGGTCCTGATGTTCTTTTGGGAGATGACCAATAAAATAATTGAATGTTATAATTTAAATAGCTGTATTTGATCACGAGTGCCTGGTGGTTTGCTATCCTGAACTGAAGTGTGGCTGAAGCTCAGGATTTACAACCAAAAAGACTGAGCCTCTTGTGGTCCTTACTGTGCGGAGTGGACGTTAAGTTATTTTGCCTGCCTCATTCATTAACAAGCTTTCACTCCTAGGGAATCATAGCTGGGTGAGAAAGTAGAAATTCCAATTCCCTAGCTGGAACAGAATACTTTTTACCTTCTCTCCGACAGGTAGGTGGTAGGATAGTAGGGGTTTGCCAGACCAGCGTAGTGGGCTCCATAAGAGCATCTTTTACTGGAATGGCAATCTTCATAGATGTTGAAGTGTATAAAATAGCTAGGAGTTTCCGATGGGACTCCTGAACCTCCACTAAGGAAATCTGCAGCATGTCAGCAATTCGCTTCTTCAGTTTCTGAAACTGCCTGAACTCATCTGTCATAGGAGGCGGCATGACAGCTTCACCAGATGATGACAAGAAAATATTAGTAAGCGATGCCACCTCCTTATATGCCCTTGCCTCTTGCTCCTCAAAGGTCTCTTCCTCAGGCATAGGTTGGTGTAAAGGAAGTTGAGGAGCACAGGCTCTTTTCTGTTCCCTTCAGCGTTGCATGGACCTCAATGTAAATAGTTGGTGATAGTATGCCCATGAATCACAGCAAAGCCCCTGAGGGCCCCAAACGGCATTGGTGGAAGAAGCCATCTGTGTTTCTGCCAGATGGGTGCCATTTGAGGTCTATCCTACATCAGGTAGGAGAGGGAAAGTGATGTGTCATAGAACAGGCAGGGGAAACCTGCACTGAAATCGGAGTCTGGTGAGTCCTCTTTCACAAACTTGGGGGGGTGGGAGGGAGAAAGATAACTTTCCAGCTTGCCAAGTAGGTGAGGGTGAGTGTGGTGCTCTAAGTGAGAGAGGAGTCTGTGACAGAGGCTTGACACTGACAAATCCCCAGCACAGAGAAAGCTCCGGCTCCGGAGATATTATCAGATCCGTAGGGCAGCTAAACTCTTGTGGTACCAATGGCATCAAAGACTGGGCTGAGTGGGAACCTGAGGTGGGTGGCTTTGGTACTGAGCACGTGGTATGGGATTCCCTCAGTATTGTACGTAGGTGAGCGGTTATTCTGGAATTTCTTGTTATTAGCACCAAGATTTGTTCAGGGATGGGCTTGGTCTTTTCAGCCCTGTCTCTACCACCCTGGGTATGGGTACCCAAACCCTGTAGCACGTCTGTCTTGGATGACTAACTCCTCTTCGTTGTGGCACAGCCTCACTTGGCACCTGCACGGAACGCCCCTTGAGAGCTGAGCTCCCTGTAGCCGTCTTGTGAGACAGTGACTCAGCGCTTCTTGGAGATTTACTTCTTACCTCCCACTGTTTAGAGGCAGATCTAGATGAGGATTTCACTGCCACAGGTGTAGTCTGTGCTGCAGTGCCACCTGCCTGTCTAGTGGTCTTCAGTGACTGAGAAGTCAATGTGGATGGGGCACTAGTTGTCCTGGGAGCTCGATGGATGGATGGGGGGTGGTATTTTCTCAGAAAAGAAAAAGGGAACAATTGTTCCCAAAACTATAACACTGAAAGGTAAGTAACTATAAGATAGCTATCTGAGAAAAAGCTCCGTAGAAGAAAACAGACACACAGTAGACTCTGTCTGGGACCAAAGGCAGTTGAGAAAGAACCGAGGGTGATTTGCCAGTGCAACCCATGTGTGGGCACGTGCATGGGCAGAATGGGCACTGCTATCAAAACTCTCTACTGAAAAGGTACAGAGCTCAGGTGCACCTGAAGTGGAGCTCTCACTGGATGCTACTCAAAGGAAAAGCATGGCTCTAGAGTCATTTTATTTTGTGTGTTACAAATTCCCGAGATTTGTAACATTTCCTTTTCAAATGAATACGTATGTGATCTTGTCAGTTCAGATAAAGTCTAAAGCAGGTGCACGCGCACACGACACCAAAGTCAAGTTAAAGTAATACAGCTCATGTTCCCAAATGTTTCATAACCTACAGTGTCTTCTCAATTATCAATTAATAGAGATTTTTGAACAAAGAAAAACAAGATATTTTCTCTGAGTATGTTTAATGAAATAAATGCACTTCCAACAATATGTCTTCAACAGCAACCTGGGTAAAATACAGCATATTACAATGGAAAGCTTATGAATTTTCATAGTTTAATGATGTGCTTAAAAAGGTTAACACACTTTACAAAAATAATCTTTATTTCTACAAAGAAGAATTTAAATACAGCATGCGTATCAGGCTTTCCCCTATATTTTTCTCTTGCATTGTCAAACACCTATCTGAAGTGTTGGTAAAACCTCTGCTTCCATTACTTTTTCCATTTCCCAGAATCTGGGATTTCAACATTAAAAAGTAGGCTGCAGTCAATTTAAATACGCTGTTTCGTATGAATCACGTATTGGCAAAATTCTCCCCCTTGATTTGCACTCTTGCTCTCTAATCAACCATACAAGTCCCTATTGCATATTCTGCACTTGAAATATTCAATAAAGATTGCAGTACAATTTTTAAAATGTCATTTGGTTTACGACTCTCCAATGTCCACATGCTTCTATCCTCCTAACTAACTTCCCCTTCCACAGCCCCTGTCGTCCTTATGTTTTTTAGGCTGCCTCCTTATCAGCATCTCATTAAAGAACATATCTGTGGCTTTACATAAGCCCACTACACTGCAACCATTAATTCTTTCTATTACCTCTGCACTGCAGATAAGAGAATGTCAATGCAGTTTAGAGGGGGGAATTTTGGCCACACAGTGTGCATCATCTTTAAAACAAAGAGAACCAGTATTTCTACACCAGTCACAGAGAAACTTCATTCTAAAAGGTTTATTACTATCCCACAAGGTATGTAGTGTAATAGCATACAGTACTGTCTACACAAAAAAGAAAATTCTAGATGTGTGTTTTAAAAATCTGTAATGCAGATAATTGTCTGTTGAAATATTCTCTATATTTTTCAAAAAAAGCTTAGCTACCAGCCCTTCGCTCAGTTGCTAAGAGATGAGCTCACTACTATTTTAAACTCCAGAAGATCAAATCAACCTGCTTAACTCAATATCAATATTGTATTTGTTAACAGCAAGTTGTACTAACACGAAGGATTCCACAGTTAATTCTAGCTTTCTTTGAAAAATAGCTGACTTTAAAGAGAAGTGCATATAACCACTCAGGATTTTAGCATTCTCCTTATTTGGCCATTAAAGGAGATCTTTAGAAAAGCAGCAAAAATGCTATAAATGAGCAATGAAGAGTAACTGCCCAGCTTGTTACGCATGCAAGAGGGAAACAAAAAGTGTGACATTCAGTGGGCCAAATCCTCTCTCAGACACTTTAATGAAACTACCTGCATGAGTAAGACAAGAGGTATTTGGCCCTTTTCTTCTTTTTGGTGTATTATTTGTTCAGACTCATGTTCAGGGAGATTAGTTTAGATTTTCATTTAGTTATTTTTAAATAGATGTATGGGGCCCAGTCTTGCAGTCCTGAGTCCCATTAACTTCAATGGGAGTTTTATAGAAATATGTTCTGCAGGCACAGATCCTCAATTATGATAGACACTTCCTTTTCCCCAGAGATGCCCCTGACTTAAGCCCCAAAGGTGCTCCGATACTATGGTGATGAGAACTATACAAATATGAGTAATGTCCTGTGCTCCTATATAAAATGTGCCAAAATCTTTATCTGACTGTTTTTAAAGCAAGAGATGGAAATGTAAATGGAAAGAACCTCAATTTTTTTTTTGTTTTTACATAAAATAACCAACTTTTTTTATTACGCACTGACAATGTGATAAACCTACTAAGTATCCATGTAAATAGTAACTTTATATCTGGTATTTTATTAATAATAGAGATAAGAAAATATATATTTATAAGAATGAACTTCATGATGATTCCTTGATATCATCTAATCAGCACATAATCCAGACAACTGTGTGTGTTGTGGGAGTTACATGTAAAGTGTACTTTTTCCTCTGGTTTTATTCTACATATTACTGTTTGTATAATTTCAGTGGGGCTTCTTGGCTTTCTGAGAGTGATTTTTGATAGGTCTATCAATAGGAAATAACCTAAAGTGGGCAGATAACTAGGACATGGTTCCAAATAACCTTTGTTAATTGTACCTGAAGGTGCAGTTCTACTTTGAAAAGTGACTCTTTGAAAATGGGTGTGTGCGATGACATTTATTGTGTCCCATGATCCAATTCTGTTAAGTGTGTCTCAGAAGGATCTTAGAACCTTGCAGGCCTGGAATATATAATATGTGCTTGACTTACAAGCAGAAAGGTGAGTTTTCTCATTGTCAGCCCTGCAAATTCAGATTAGGCTCTGAAAGTCATACGGGATTCATTCCTTCTCATGCCTTATCACATGAAAAAGATTCTGTAAGGCATATTATGCCTCTAATTAGTCTGTGCAATCCCCTGGCCTTTAATAGATTTGTAAAGGTATAGCTGATTGGAATTTAGCTAACACATCTGTTGATGCATAATACATAATAGACTCCAGTGCATTCATTATTAACAGCATTGCTAGCCTCAATAAACTAAAATAAGTCAACACATTTTTGTCAGTAAAGTGAGCGGATGCATCTCTGAATACACTTAGGCAACACATGTGCTGTGTAAGAAGGTGCCATTTATATAAAGTCATTTTTCAGAGTAGAACTATACTTTAAACAGTAAGTGGGTTACAGCCCATGAAAGCGTATGCCTGCAGAAATTATACTGGTTAGTCTTTAAAGTGCTACAGAAACTCATTGTTTTTGTTGTATAGACTAACATGGCTACCCCTCTGGAATTTTTCACCTGATGACTTTACTATAGTTGGGAGAATTCTTCTGTTTGGGGAGGAATTTCTGCTCCATTCTCCCCATGTTGTGGCTCATGAGGAACTGCAATGAGATGTGAGAGAATGCTACCTTCTGGTATACTGAATATGAACAAAAATATCCCTGGTTTTTTCAGTGAACTTTGAAACTCCTTTGCACAATATGCTGTTGAAGACAGAATAGAGCCTTTGCTTTTCCTTGCTAGTTAAGTAAACGATCTGATAGCTTCTTGATAGTTAATTGTGAATTCATTGCTAGTTAAATATTAATGTCTTTATATAGATCAATGGTGCATTTAGAGCAGCAGTGCTATAACATCTATTGCTATTTTCAAAATCCAAATGAACCCTCAGCCTATCTGTAATCCCAATTTGTCAATGATTTTGGAAGAAAAATGCCAGATGGATCTAACTTTACATTAGTCTTTATATATTGTTAAAAAATTCAACCCAACCCTACTATGGCAATAAGAATGTGTAGCTCACATATAGACCGAAGAAAACATCACAATAACGTGGATTTAGTGCCTACTTGTTATACTTTAAAGTAGTCTTGGTGATTGATACCATAATCAAATTCCATAATCCATAGCATCATTTTTTTCTTTCTTCTATTCCATATCTCCAAAGTAAGGTCTTGCTAGACCATCTTTAGTACAAAGAAATTTAAACTTAAATTATGTTTCCCTTAAAAAAAGTACTGACTGCAACAGAAGAGAAAATTATGAACAGAAAAACCTAAGTGAGATTCGTGAATCAATACCATCTATACTAGTAAGAGTGCAGTTCAGCACTTTTTTTTGACAGCAGAAATTAATTATCATCTCTTATAGTCGGGCATATATTCTTATCTCAGAATATCCAAGCCTGAGGAAGCTAACAGGAGTCTCTCTATTGACTTCAGTGGGCTTTGGCTCAGGCCAAATATTAATTAATGCTGCAGGTGCAACTCCCCAAGCTCAAGATAAAAACACAGCATGGGGTATACCAAACATCCTTAGTTTCTTACTGTTGCTTTTCCTGACTCTGAAGCACACCTGTGCAATGATAAGTATGGAATGAACAGACTGTGTACACATATTACATAAACTCCTTAGCATTTGGAAAAATGTCTCAGCCACTACGCTGAACTAGCATCCCAGGCATCAAAAATAATTCACACTCTTATAATGTATCATTAAACAAAAAAATCGTCAAGAACGTTAGCAATATACTTACTTGGTTCTTGTTTTTGCATAGGTAGCTATTAACCACAGTACCCAGAAAAATGTGTGTAACAAACCTCAACGTTTTGATTCAATACACTTCATAGTGAAAAGCTAGAGTGACTACCTTTTATATTCAAATTACACTAGAAGCACATGCTGGTAAATAAATTCTAGAAGCTCATCTCTGCCCTGTATTCAAAAAAGCTAATACCAAAAGCACAGTAACTGCATCTCTAGGTTCTTAGGGCAGCAGAGTTTACACTGTATACTTCTGTGTTTTGGCAGATGGATTTGTGGAATTTCAACATCTGTACTTCTCACAAATTTGGTAAATCTCTAGCCAATATGAAAGCTTACCAGTCTTGAGTTATACATTGCTCACCATGTACTTTGTTCTGACAGTCCAAAATAGGACGGGCTTCCTAGTTATTTTTTCACTCCACATTGCTTAATGTAGGCCAGATTAGTAACTGAGACTGGCATTATGTAAGAAGCAAACACTTTGAAATGGACAGCTCCAAACATCAGTGTGAGCTGCAGCTGTATATACCTTGCTCTTCATTTCTCATAGACAATTCCTGACAGTTGCAAATAAAAATATACATATCCCAAGAATAAAGTGTTTTTCATCAATTTGATTTTCACCATTTAAATATATTTATCCTTCTTCTGTGAGCATTCACTGTTCTTTTGCATTCTGTCACACATGGTATTTTGAAACAGTTCAATTAAACAGACATTTTCCACATATTTTACTAAACTGTACTGCATTAGTCTTGGATTATTTGTTCAATTAAGTTTATCTGCATACTTCACAGAAAACAGACTGTTGGAGAAATCCTGACCACACTGTAACCTATGGGAGTTTTGCCATTGACTATAATTAAGTTGGGATTTCACCCTGAATATGAATGAGTATAACCCTTTAATTAAATCTATAAATCCAAAGGGCTAAATTCTGCTCTCATGTACATGGATTTAACTGGAAGACTTTGGCCCAGAATCTACTAAGGAGAATCACAACATCATATGATGTGTCTCATGCTATATTTTGCATTTGTGTCACTAATTTGCTTTGAAGAGGTGTAAAGTCACAGGTAGGCAGATAGTTGTATATTTACTTGGCATCTGGGGAGTTCATCTGTCTTGGTTATTTCCATGAGTTATTTGTAACATATTACTAATCAAAAATGCCCCACACCTTCTATTTTCAGACAGAAGTATGCAAATAAGAGAAGTGTAGAGTTACATAACAATTAGGGTCAACCCACAACCACTTCTTATGTTTGACCCATCTAGCTTTTGCAGCAGGAAAAAGGCAAAATCCTGATGAAGTCAGAATTTTGGGCAGAGCATATACTTCTAGTCTTGCAAACACATTCCACTTTTTATGTGGAAACATATTCCACTTTTTATGCACATGGACATCCAAGACAAACTGAATCTTAAACATGTAAATATAAAAATACAGTACATTCCATTTACCTAAATGGCCTGGGAGACAAAGAAAGTTTCAGATAACCAAGTGTTCATAAGTGAAAGTGCTACACAGGACTATATGGGAAGGACACTGTGTATTTGGATAACAAGGATTTTTAGATAAAGGGAATTTGGATAACTGGAATTATACAGTACATCAGAAAGGCACTATCAGATAGTCCTTCAAAACAGACAGAAATATTGTATTTGTATAATGAGAATATTTTTAAAAAGCATTTGATACAGAAGAAATATTGTTATATTACCTGCCCAACAATGAATGGTTATAAACAAGGCTTTATTTTATCATTCTAAACCACTATTTATTTGTAAACATTGCCTGAAAGATTCTAGTTTAAGTCACAAAAAGTGATTTTGGATTTTTTGGGGGTTTTTTGGCCATTCTTGCTCTCCTCAATCCTGAGCGTCCCCTCTGCAGAAGATCCATGTCATTGCTAATGAATCAACCTCACTCGGATGGTGGGACAGAGCTGTGCAGCAGGGATGTAGCAATGACAAGTAGTAGAAGACATTGCAGATAAAGTAACTGGAAGACTGGGGTTTTCAGATTTAGTTTCATTTTCATAAACATTTTCTGAATTGTCTATGCACCCAAATCTCCAGTGAAATCATTGGCTTTCTGGGAGCTCTAGGAATGCACACCGCCTAAATCTCTGCCCTAGCTCTTAGCATGTCTCGCTCTGTTCTATTTCTCTGCCTTCCACCTCCCCTCTTTCTGATAAAAGCTCTGATAAAATCATCACCTTCAGTGCCCCCTTTGTGTGTTACTCTTCCAGCCATCCTGAGGCTCTTGCCACACTGTCCTTCATGCACATGGAATACTTTCCCCCTCCCAAGCCAACAAGCCAGTTGAATCCCTCTCTCGATTTAAAGTCCTCCTCTAGATTGCTCAC
The DNA here is from genome assembly GCA_007922155.1 of Mesoclemmys tuberculata. NCBI lineage: Eukaryota > Metazoa > Chordata > Testudines > Chelidae > Mesoclemmys > Mesoclemmys tuberculata. The sequence continues at coordinate 38,480,029 of ML675629.1, forward strand.
AATGAGCCATGACTAATTTTTTAAAACAAAAAAAGCACTTTTACCTGAACCATCATGATGTGCACAGGCTTAAACTAAACGATCGTGTGATCTTGTCATTCCCATCCTATCCTTTCCTGTTATTTGCGGTCCCGTCATTACACTAAAAGCAGAGCATAAACCCTATGGGACATGGAGGATGTCTTACTATTGCTTTCTGAAGCTTGTAGCACATTTCATGGTGCTGCCAAAATAAATCATAAATAAAACAACAGACTGCAGATTGGACACCAACTGTGATCTTGAAAAGCAGAAGCCTACATTGTAACTAACTAAAAATCTATTTTCCAACAGCAACTCTTCTCAGTTAGACGTGTGAAACCCCACTTATTTCAGGAGGCACAGGTGATTAACGGAGATGGGCAGTGAGCCCAGTAGGTAACCACCCCCCCCCAGAAGAAAGCACAAGGATGGACAGCATGCATAACCTTGCCTGCCCTGCCTTAGGGCAAACACCCATCTGGGGCTCACAGACTGCACTGGTACCACCACCACCAATGAATCTCACTGGGAGAGGAAGGGGCTATACCACTGATTTGTGAAGTGATTTGAAAGGCACTTCTATCAAACGTCAGCCCAAGGAAAAACCTATATAGCTCTACTGCAATGTTGAACCATATTCACAGGCTACCTTTGCCTTCTTATCTAGCAATTTCTATGGAGACCATCACAACAGCACCCAAGCATTGCATATTGTTAACGAGGGTCCAGTGCTAACATTGTCAAAGTTCAAATGGGACAAAAAGACAGAGTATGGCAAAGTTCAATACTTCAGAAAGAAACTGGGTAAGGTAAGATCAAAGGCAATAGCAATTATGTCAAAGATGAAAAAGGGGCAATTCACAGGTTGCTTGATGGCATTTTTACTCCACAGTTCCAGCCTATAGGGTCCTACCTATCCTTTAAGCCAACCAGGCAGTAATTTTAGTAAATTTAGTAATTTTTTTAATATGGACTCCAAAATTGCCCCTGCATATTTTTGGTGACCATCTATTCACATGTACAAGTGGCATTTGTGCACACAAATCAGATAACTGTCTGACTGTCCAGTGTAGATGGGAACATGTGGGGATTACATATTCAAAATTTGTGTGAACGGTGTTGGAAGCTAGTCTGGGGCTGGCTTGAAAATGTTGCCCCCCCTTTGATCTTATTTTCTCTACCAATTTATTTTTGTAGAAATGCAGGTTTCTAAAGCTCAGCGAGAGAAGCATTTATCTCTTTTACAAGATCATCATCACACGTAAAAAAAATTCAGCTAGCATTGTAATTATTTTTATCGCAGTAAAGACTGCAGTTCCTGTTCATGAATTTCTCCCCTCCCATGCTCAGTTCTAATATAAACCTTCTCCTTTTAGAGAATAACTCAATGTACATCACAAGGTACATACCAAGTGGGAGGGAATCGATTTTTCTCTCCATGCACAGAGTAGTATGTGTATAATTACAATTAATATTGATGTGTGGGAGAATTGTGTAGGTAACATCCGCGAGGAGAAAAATAAATACCCTCTCCCCCTCCAAAAAATTCTAATTGTTTGTCTTCTGGATAGTTTGAAAGCAAGTGATTAGCTGTGCTTCACAAACTCTGGCAGCTCCATTCCTGTGTTCAGGTTAAGTACTCCAGCTTTCTCCAGAACAAAGGCAGGGTGAACAGCATTAGTAAATCTGTGGCTGATGGTGAAGAGAACTAGTCCTCTCTCTGCATTAAAGAATAAAAGTCTCTCCGCATTATAATCCAGCAGAATGCCAATTCTGGTTGGCTGCTCCGTCACGTAAACGTCATTCATTACACCATTGTGGAAGAATTTATAAATGAAACTTTGGAGAACGGAAAATAAAAATAAAATGAGAATCCATGATGACAATCAGAAATAAGCAACCACCCTTTATTTCCCAGCCATTAAGAAATTGCTGCCTCTCACACAAACACTGCACAGTGCAGTTCAGACATTGGAGGAGATCTTTGAGAAGTATGAAACTTACTTCTCAACTGTACATTGTAAACTCTCACACTAGCTCCTCAGCATTTCAGAACACTCTTCAGGAGAAACATCTATTTTGATATTAATCATCAATGCCACCTTCATTCTTTTTCTGCTTTGGGCCCAGTTATGATTTCATGAGGATTTGAGGATACTCAACACCTCACAAGATCAGACCCCATTTGTCTCAAATTCTGCATTTAGTTTATTGTTGTTAATATGCTCAGATTTAGGATTAAAAAAAAAACACTCCCCAATGGGCTGCACTTTATTTGAAGCTGTAGTATGGGGGCTATGATTTTGGCATTGACATTTTTAGTAAATTTCATGACAGAACTGCAGGGGGGGAAAGGATAAATCACAGGAAGGAGAGGAAGTCCACTCTGCTCTCACCCTGCAGCAGCAATTCCGTCCCACAAGACTGTGCCCAGATCCCCTGGCTGTGCATTGGAACCTGGCACCCAGGGTCACAGCACCACTCAGGTTTGGCCCGTCTGCTGCTCAGCAGACAGAGGCAGATAGCCCAAACCTAAGTGGTACTGGACCCGGTGCGCCAAGTCACAATATCACTAGTTGGGGGAGGCCGAATCAAATGTGTTTGTACAGCTATTTGCAAGATTTCACTGACTTCATTCAAATTCATGATTTCTGCAAACACAGTGACCTCCATGACAAACCTTAGCCCTACCTATAAAGCCCTAAATGACCTGGGACAGCCTCTTTCCTCATGCCACGCCCGCAGCCAACAGGGGCACTTAAGGTGGATCCCCCTCACTATAAAGGAGTGGGAGGGCTAGCAGGCTGCTCTTAGTGCAGCCTCCAGGACTCTGGAACGTGTTCCATGCTCCAGAAGTGACTTTCTGGACATGCTCAGAAAGCCCTTTTTGACTGGGTTTTGCAAGAGGGTTGAGGGTATGTTCCCAGAATAGTGAGGGGCCTGGAATGGCTTCTCTCTACCTGACCTACCGGCTAGTTGAGCTGAGTTGGGTTAATGTATGTCTGCTAAAGGTTTGTTTTTAATGTTGCTGACTGTGCTAAGCTGCTGTCAGACTAAGTGTCAGGGCAGCTAGAGCTCCTGCATGCGTATCTTTTTAATTATATTACTTAAATCTGAAGAAAAAATAAACAAACATGGCTTCTACCATGAACAAAAATGGCAGAATCTATTACTTTAGTAAAGAGCCTGTAACTTCGCAAGTACCTAGACTCACTCAGCTTTACCTTGTTTGTGTAGAATAATAACATATGCACCAAGAAGTATCATCCTGTCCCAGGACGCTGTCTTGTGGTGTAGAGTCATAGCAGATTCCAATTCTGTACCCTTTGCAGCCAGTGACAGTGGTTTCCCAGTAATGCCGACCACGAGCTGGCAGCAGCTCACCCAGGACAGATGGAATCCTATTAACGAAGAGGATACAGCAAAGCTAGCATTTCAGCATAGTGACTGCTTTTTGTCATATGGCAGCACCTTCTATTGCTTAGTTATTTACTTCATCCTCCTTACTGAAGATTTTCAGCATAAAAAGCTTAGTTACTTTTAGCAAAAATCCTCTCTGATTCTACCTGCACATTGTGGTAAACTCACCATGAGAATTTAAAACTATTAAAAACATTATCTAAAGCCATAGGGTGTCCAGGAAAAGACACACTAGGATGTAGAATAACATTTTCAAAAGTGCCTGGCTGATTTAGGAGCTTAGGTCCCATTTTCAAAAGAGACTTAGGCACTAAGGACTTGTCTACATTAGAAAGTTTTGCCACTTTATTATACCAGTATAGTTAGATTGGAAAAAAACCTAGTATGTATACAGTTATATTGATATAAAGATGTTTGTGTATAGATTACTGAGGTTCAGGAAGCAAAACAAGCAATAGGCACCTTTTATGCTGCTACAACTGCATCCACAGTAGGGCTTCTACCAGTATAACCACCCCCCCCACACACCTCCTAACTGATATAGTTATACTGGTTTCACTTTTCTAGTGTAGACCAGCCCTTGGAGTCACTTTTGAAAATGAGATTCTAGGCTCTTACGTCACTTAGGGCAAGTCCACATTTAAAATGCTGCATCAGTGCAGCTGTGCCACTGTAGTGCTTTGAAGATGGTCTAAACTGACAGGAGTTAATCCACCTCCCTGAGAAGCAGAAGCTATGTTGGCAGAAGAAGTTCTCCACTGATATAGCACTGTCTACATGGGGAGTGAGATCAGTATAACTACGCTGTGTACCCCTGTGTGACATAATTAGACCAGTATAGGGCTATAATGTAGACTAGTCTTTTGACACTTTCGGAAATTTTATGCATAATCAGAGCTGAGAATTTTTTTCCCCCATGAATAGAAAATTCAGATGAGGAGATGATCGTGTCTTCCCTGTAACCTTTAGCCCAGTGGTTAGGGCACTCTGGTATGTGGGCTGGCCCACCGACAGCAATTCTGGGCCCCAGGGCAGAACAGTCAATGGCCCCCTAGAAAGGGATGGCTGAGGTTTACAACCATGGGTGGCAAGTGAAGCTTCCCCTTGGGGAGGCTAGCTCCCTGCCCCGCCTCTTCCACCAGGCCCCTACCCCCTCCTTCACTCAGCCTGCTCACTGTCATGTCCCTCCTTCGCAACCCTCCCCACTTGCCTCTTCCACGCCTCCCTTCTCCCGAGGTGGCAAGTGACAACAGGGGGGCTATGGGGGAGGCCAAGCAGGGAGAGAAGGAGGGCCGCGGGGCAGCAGGTGGCGGAATGTGGCAGCAAGGGTCTGGGGCTAAGCAGGGGTGGAGTGTGGGTGGGACCAAGAATGGAAGAAGCGGGATGGGGAACTAGCATCACCAACGGGAAACTCCACCCCCCCGCCCCGCCATGGATCTGTCCCATCCACTTGGGGCCTTTTAAATCGCTGGGCCCCTGGGCAATTGATCCTTTTGCCCCCACCTCCTGTTGGCAGGCCTATATGTGGGGGGTCTAGGTTCAATTCCCCTCATTCCTTAGTTATAAATGGGATTGAACACGGGTTTCCCACCTATCAGGAGAGTGCCCAGACCACTGGGCTATTCTGGTGTTGGCCTTTCTCAGTCTCTCCTGCTGAAGCTCTTCCACTTCGCATAAATAATGAGCTAGCCACTGCAGCAAGGACTTGGACTTGCTTCTCACTCATCCGAGGTGAGTGCCCTAACCAGTCAGCTACAGTCACTCTCTGTAGCCCAATGAATATTCATTGTCATTCATATAACGTGTAAACGGTCACTGGTACTTAATAAGGAGAGAATTGTGAATGCTTCTAATGAAAGCAAAGTAAGATGACCAGTCATTTTTAACCACAATCAACAGTGCAATACAATCACAAAACAGGTCTTTTTAGGGCAATTTTCAAGACAAAAAGGGCCTTGAAGAGCCAGGGAACTGAGCATGGGCAAAGACAAGGGCAGAGCCAGTCAATCCAGTGTGGAGCTTATTCTCTGACCTCTTATCTTACAAAACTCAATGACTGGGCAACAAAATGAAATTTAGTGTTGATAAGTGCACAGTAATGCACATCGGAAAATACAATCCCAACTATACCTACAAAATAATGGGGTCTAAATTAGTTGTTACCCTTCAACAAAGAGATTGTAGGGTCATTATGGATAGTTCTCTGAAAACATCCGCTCAACGTGCAGTGGCTGTCAATAAACGTTAACATAATGTTAGGAACCATTAGGAAAGGAATAGATAAGAAGACCCAAAATACAATAATGCCACCATATAAATCCATGGCACGACCACACCTGGAAAAGTGCATACAGTTCTGGTTGTTACATCTCAAAAAAAGATATATTAGAAGTGGAAAAAGTATAGAGAAGCAACAAAAAATAATTAGGGGTATGGAACAGCTTCCAAACATGGAGAAATTAAAAAGACTTGGCCTGTTTAGCATAGAAAAGAGACAATTAAGGATGGATATGATAGAGGTCTATAAAATCATGAGTAATTTACCCCTTCACATGACACAAGAATCCAATGAAATTAATAGGCAGCAGGTTTAAAACTAACATAAGGAAACAGTTCTTCACACAACACACAGTCAACTTGTAGAAGTTGTTGCCAGGGGATGTTTTGAAGGCCGAAAGTATAATTGGGTTCAAAAAAGAATTAAACAAGTTAATGGAGGGTAAGTCCATCAGTAGCTATTAGCTAATTTGATCAGGAAGACAACCCCATGCTCTGGGTGTCCCAAAGCCTCTGACCAGATCACTGGACTGGGTGGGACTGGATGACATGTGATTGCCCTGTTGTGTTCATTCCCTCTGAAGCATCTACCACCAACCACTGCCAGAAGGCAGGACACTGGGCTAGATGGACCATTGGTCAGAGCTAGTATGGCCATTTTTATGTTCTTTATATTTATCAGTTTGATTTTCAGTGGAGGTTTCTCAGTACAGCCTTAACCTCTTTATATTCAAAAAAGGTACCAGAGACTGACAGATACAGATATGTTGTATTTTCTCTTCCTCAGTTTTATTAAAGTGCCTGGATAAGCCAGCTTGAGAGTTTCTTTATTTGAAGATACAACATTTTGTTACCCTTCTCTTCCTCTCTTAACATTAAAAGTTAGAATATCATGTGTTCAAAGTGTATATTTTGACTGTATATTGTACCCCACCCTCACAACCTTCAAACATTGATTGGGTTGGGGTCTGGGTTTTTTTCTCATTTTTTGTTTTAATATTTTGAGCTGTAAGGCACTACACGCCTAATTTACTGATGTGTGCCAGGACTTTGCAGTGCTAACCATGGCCTCTCAGGCATAAATTAGAACAGCCTACAGGCTGCTTTAGCTTACACCAAAGACCAGACTGAGATATGAGAGAATAATGTTGGGTTTTTTATGCCAATTGAACCAGATAACATGGCCCATTTCACCACCTGTATTCAGTGTCTAGTGTATTGTTGTTGCTATCAGAATGCAAATACATCAATTAATAATACAATAACTAATCACAACATCAGTGCTATTTTTTCTAAAACAACATTCCCTCTATATCTCTGTACTAGAACAACCAAGGAGCTTTTTAAACTTCCATAATGATTTATTAACAGGGTTTTTTTTTTTAATCAACTGTCATATGCAAATACCGTATGAGACAGGTGCTGTTTTATAAATTCAAATAATTAAATAAATTGGTGTGCCCACAAAACAAGTACCATTTTAGGTTTGTAGCTGTGATTATTTTCACTTCACAGCAGTGCTAAAATTGAAGCAGTATCCCATTCAGTTTCTAGAAACTAACTCTCCCATTCAGGATCAGGTAGATTCTTGCTCTCATTGAAATTGTGTTCTATTCCCTCCTAAAGCAGGTCAAATCCAGTTTCTCTTTGGTTTTAGGGACAATTCTTCACTTCCTTGCACCCTGTACAATTATTTACAGCTGTGTAAAGTGGGGGTAAAATGTTGCCTTTTGATTAAGCATTTTGCACCCACCTGGTGCAGGGGTAGATGACTATACAAGGTACAAAGCAACGAAGGCTTGGCCAAACACAGGTTTTGCACAGATTTAACTAAATCCGTAGAAAAAATAATTTAGTTAAATTTGTGCAGCCTCCCTGCGTGGACTCAGTTATACCATATTGTGGGTTACATCAATTTAACTAAATGTTTTTTTCTACCATTTGAGTGCAAAAAGTCCACTGCAAAAAGTTGGTGCAGACAAAGCTGAAGAGTCAGGCCCAATATTGAGGCACCAGAACTTCCATGCCCAGGATTCTGATACTTACCCAGTGAAGCTGGTTCTCTCAGGAAGGCATATTACTGTTCCATCAGATGACACTTGCAAAGCAGGATGAGCTGTGTCACTCATCATACGAAATCTAGTTCCTGCCGTTATTTATGATGAAGAAACACACACCAATTCAGGGATGATTACAAAGCTAGTTTGAAATTATTCTTAAAATACCAAACGATACAACAATAATTACTGTTATCTAAACAAGACACAGTAGCATTTACAGGCATACAGGATCAGTGATGAGTTTCTCTTAGAGAAGGACGAGAGCCCAAACACTGCATCCTTAAGCTACACTACCCTTCTCTTGAAATTCAGTTCTAGATCCGAATTTGGTAGCTTGGATCCATCTATTTTCGTTAAAGGAGGAGGTGGTATATGCAAGTGGTAAGCCTTAAATCAAGGCTACACCTGTATCGGCAGTATTTTCTCTGCTTCATACTCCCACATATAAAATAGTTATACAGTAAAGGCAGCAGTGGGTAGCAGCATTGACAAACAGCCAATTTTATTTCCACAATTTTTGTAGCAATTTCCAGCATAACTATGAAAGTTTCATGAAGAGGAACTTTTAAGTATTAAACTTAAATAACTTTTGTTACTAAACTATCATGACCCAGTTCCCCGCTAGAGTAGCACAATCATAAAGACAGCCTCACTACACAGACTTCCAAGTGGATCTGCCAGAGGTAATCACACACTCAAAAATAAAAACAAGACAACTAGAGATACCCTGGAAAATCATATGACTACTTTATATATAGGGTGTTGTTGTAATTGCTCTCCAGATTGCTTTATTAATCTTATTACTGCAGGCAGTTCTGCCTCCATCAAAATCTTTTTCATTAGTAATGGTAATGTTGTGCCAAATAAGGCAGAGGGTTAGGGTAGTTCAAAAACTCTTTAGGCAACACAGAGATCCCTGGTATTAAAAGTTTTGAAGTCAATTATTTTTCAAAAAAAAGATCACAGTATTTGAGCCTGACGTAATGTATTTTCTCCTGAAACACTGAGCTAAGTTTAAAAAAAAAATCCAATTGCAAACTTTCAATTGTGTTTCAGATCATTATGTATAACTAATTAATAGAATCTTTTATTAGGAAATGTCTTGCCAACGTTAAAAAAACAACAAAAAATAAACAAATGCAAAGCATATCCAGGTAAAGCATCCTAGGGGCTGACATGCAAGAATCAGTTCCTGTTCACTGCTATAGCTATTGAATTCACTAGGGTTGCATAGATCTAATGAGGGCAGAACCTGGTATTGTTTTAGGAGTTTACATTCACAGGATTTGTACTAAACTCCAGAACCTGAAGAATATTGGGCCCTGATTCTGATTTTACTTACACCAGCTTTACACTGGCATCTCTACTGAATTCAGCTGAATTATTCCCAGTTTACACTATCAGTTAAATCAGGATCAGGCCCAGTATGTCACAATAAATGGGTTACTTTTAAAGACTAAATTTCAGCATTAAATTCTGGGGCAATTATGCCCTCTTTGAGCACACTGCCACACCACTCCACTGCTGTGATATCAGAAAATGTGGATCTACCTTTTGTTGAGATGAGGGCAGCTTCACTCTGTTCACTTGTCCCAGATGTGTTGACAGCTCTCACATAGAAGAAATAATTCACATTGGGCTGCAGATTAACTTTCAGTTCAGATCTTTTTATTCCAGCAAAAGACCTAGAACATTTCAGCAATTTTTACAATTGAAAAGGCATACCAAAATTACCATGATCAAATTAAAACAATCGTTTATACAAATAGCTAAGCCATCTTAGCTACATAATACTATACTTAGATATTACAGGGATGGGCTTTGTAGAAAACCTGAACTTTGAAGAAAAGAAGCTCTATCTGTCTATGCTTTCCTCCAGAGAGATGAACTCCGCTGTTTTACCTATGACATTATTCCTCACTTTACTGGACTAATGACGTGAGTCTCTATTGACTTGCACCTTGTGTGGTCATTTACACCAGTGCAAATAAGGTGTAAAATTTGACCACTCCCATTTAGTAGCATTTCACACCCCCTTTTTGCGCACATTGCACAGGTGAAAGTGAGTGCATAAGGTGCAAGGCAGTGGAGAATCAGGCCCCCTAATTTTCATTTGTCTTTTTCTTCCCAGCAAAATGTCCATGATGAATGAGCTAAGCAACAAATAGAACCTGCAATAAATTCAGCTGCATATGAGAGCACACGGCTGGTATGACCATGCTGCTTAACCATAGATTTTAGCTGTGAGTGGAATATACAACTTTTTGAGCATACATGGGAACCACACATCTTATTGTGGGCTCTTATCTCACACATCATTCAGCAACAAAGTCCCCCTCCTTAAATTTGTAGTTCACTTTAACCAGTTGGCTTTGCAAGGTACAGCAGCAGGAAAACTGCTTTGGCACAGTGTTCTACTTTGATTAATCCTGCCCTTTATGATTGCTCAAAAGCTCCTGCCATCCCATCCTTGACATCCTTACACACTCCAGGGAAAAACTGAGGGAGTCAGCACTCACTCAATCTACTTCACAGGCACTTTGAAGGATCCTTGAAGGCACCTGGGGTGTCTAGAAAAATATTAACTGTATTTTTTTATTCTGATGAAAACATATGGGCTCAAGTTAACATTTTCTCATTTCCTGAGTCCATGTTTTCAAAGCCACATAGAATACACACACACCATTGCATGCAAAAAAGCTGTATCTGAGTGCACTGCTAGCAGTTACCTGCACAGATTAGGTAACTTTGCCTACAAATACCAGTCTATACTACCACACAGTTATCCAGTTTTCAAATGTAAGTGTAGGTTGTTGTCTACAATGTGTGTGCGCAAGAATGATCTTGCTACTTCAATTACTGCTACTGCACTGACAGAGGGATGGAATTAGATTAGCCAATGTGTCCTTACCAGCTTTAATTTCTATGATCCCACAGTACGTAAGACAAGCAAATGCAGTTTGCTGCTATGACCATTATTATTAATTTATCTAAACTGTTTTTCTGCAGATATCCCACCAGAGAGCAGTACAAACTGGAGAATGATCGGGGCTCATCCACTAGGATTTTCACATGCACATCTCAGCCTTGCTTATCAGTATGAGCAAATTCTCACAGTCCTTACACATTCCTCACTAAGGCAAATCTCCCTTTAACTTCAAAGGGAGCTTTGTGTCCATAAAGATTGCAGGATTGCACTCTATGTGAAAACTGGAGCTAGTTTATTTCACTTTCCCAGTGTATGTGTTTTACAGTGGTACCTGACATTAAAAATTTGAGAAAAATCATTATGTCCTTCAAAGATGTTTCCAATCTGAGTGAACTTCAAAGAGTGTGTGGGGGGGGCAGGCGGGATCTCCTCAGGACTAAACCAAATCTCTTGATAGAATTAAGCATGCAAGTACCAAAATATATGCAGTAAATACAGAATCAGTTAATCCAAAGTTGATGGAGATTGTATAGACTGTATCACTATCAAGTAAATGATAAAGGACCTGATTTAACAAGGTACCTAAGCATGTGCCTGCCTTTAAGTATGTAAATAATCATATTTGGCAGATGATCCCTGAAAGGCTTTGTGGAAGAAGTGTGACTAGCGAAGGGATGAATAAAGAGGGTGGTCTAAGTTTTCACACATAAGAGGAGAAAGACTGGTCCGAATATAAGAGCAACATGGAAAAAGGTATGATGAGAGTACAAGAAGAATACAAAAGGAGCACTTAGGAGGCAAGGTAAGGTAGAACAAAAGGAGCAAGGGAGGAGAGAAAGAGGGAAAGGGAGTTGAGACTCAGGCAGGAGAAGAGTTCTGCAAAGCTTTGAAAAAAGGTTGTCCACACTTCCTAGTCTCAGTAAGACAGCCTCAGACACTCTAATGTTTTCAAGCCCCATCCTGACATCCCAACAGTTTTTGCAGGTGAACTCATTTATCACAGCTCTCCATTAAAAGCTCTGTGGCAGAAGCAGAGAAGATTGGAAAGGAGCCATTTTGTTCAAGTCATTAAAAGAGTGCTAAAAATCAAGATACACGTATAGAAAACTGCTTGGGCCAATGAATGGACAAAATCCCTCAAGCACAGCGATTTCCTCTGCAGAATGCCTCCCTGTTTTTCCTAGGAGATGCCACAACAGGAGGTGTCCTTTTTTCCCCCGTAGCAGAATGATAATTATTTCATAAAATTTGAGATGACTTCTGAGCCTAACCAAAGAATGTATGATGTGTCAATCTGAGTAGAAATGTGAGCAAGCTGCAGCATTCAGATCTAGAGCCACAGCCAAAATTTCTCGAAGTGCAAGGGCATTAAGATCTGAGGTGTGTGTTCATCCTATTAGAGTAGGATCAGCCATCAAATTCAGACTGGGATAGCCTCCAAGTTTGAGGCTATTTGAATTCAGGCTTTGGGCCCATCTCAATATGAGATGGCAATATTTCACTAACAACTCCGATTTAATAGCAGCATAAAGTTGTCTGGACTCAGAAAGGACCTGTCCGTAAAACAGTAATCAGATTTGCCAGTAAGGTACTGTGCTTAGTAACCTATTTTAGCTAGCTTTAAGCTTCCATAGAACAAGAGCCCATCAATTTTATCTGAGATTAAGACTTCAAAAAAATAGCCCTGCTGGTGGCAACTAATGAAAGAGGATAAGCCGACAAGATGGACATTCATTTGCAACACTCAATTAATTTCAGTCAGCTCCAGACACGGAACAAGCTGGGCCCCAAACAAGAAATAAGTCTCTGAATGCTTTGCCTTCTGGTCTGACTGCTGGGGAAGGATGAGGAAGGAAACTGAGCCAATGAGCCCCCAGAACCATGGGCAATCACTTTTGTCGGTGATGTTTTAGATTAGCCCTCTAGTCAGCAATACACACTTTAGAGTGAAAAAAGGTGTGATTACTGCCGGTTTATTTGAGTAAAGGCAAGTATGTGGGAAGGGAAGCAGCATCCTGATGGTGCTATGGGAAAAGCCTGCTTCATTTCCACCTCCCTATAATAAACTGTGATGCTAGATCTTCCTTAATCTATCATAAACCATCGAACCATGTAATTTCTGTCATGGAAGGAAGGGAAATCAATCTAACAAAATACGCTGAGTGTTCTGTCACACACTCGCTGTTTAAAATATGCCTGCACATTTTACAGATAATTGGAAATGTAAAAAGATTATTGTATTGTCAAAGCATGACACATCCCAGCCCTTTTACAAGAGGAGTTATTTTAGGTTTCACACTGTCACTACAATACCTTTGACAAAAAGTTCAGGGCATTTAAAGTAAAGGAACAGACATTTGATGTTTTCTTCATTTTCCTTCTTGCTCCTGTTTAGAATGAGAAATCTAAGTTTCAAAGCCAGTCTCCAAATTTCAGGTATTATATTTATCAATATTTGACTTTAAACAGGAAGGGGTTACATTTTTATTCACATTTAAATTGGTGAACAAGATTGTGTCACCTGACTTTGACTGATGTGGCTCAATGCTCAGAAATTGCCTAGAACACTGGAGATTTTCCTGGGCCATGAGAAATCTGATTTTTAATTTTTGTTTTGTTGTTTGATTTCATCCACACAACAATTATATCCCATTTATTTCAATAAAAATTTTTGAAGGAATCTGTAAGCCAAGAGGCAACTTACATCTGTTCACGTGTTGAGAATGCCCTCTGTATTTTAAATAGCTATTTTCCCTTCCAAAAAATCCACCACTGAAACCCAACATCTAGAGCTGTGCTGACATCATTGAGACCTACGGTGGGAGCTGATTGCATGTAAGATTTTGCAAGACATGCGTAACACCTCACAAGACTGGGCCCACTGAAAGGGAAGGATGGTCTTGTGGCTAAAGCAAATGCTTGGGAATCAGGTGATCTCAGCTCCATTTCCTGCTGTGCCATGTGTGTCGGGCTTGCTTTTTTGTCCATCTAAACACCCTTAAAGTAGTTTGAATTGCCCCAGTATAACTGAGAAGGCAGAGCCAGGCCCTTCTTCAGTGACTGTGTGCTAATCATTTGGCCCAATTTTTTTCTAGAAGCATTGCTTAATCTTAAATGACCCTGTTTTGGGATGTCATCTTGAGCCACCTTGGGCTGATAGCCAGAGGTTCTGAACACCTAGAGCTGCCATTCCCTTCAGTGATGGATGCAACTGCTCATCACGCACAAATTTTCACAATGTCTCCATAGCACTGTTCAACACTGGCCAGCACTGTTACATCATTCCCAGAGCTAGCTTCTCTATGGAGACTGTACTTCTGAGGGTGGCCTCAAGCAAAGCATTCCATTCCCTACCAGCCCAATGTTCCTGCCAGTAAATAGGTATAGTTTTGCATAGACACCAGAAGGTACCAGTTGGCATCAGGCTGCCAGCTGAAACCCAGCCCAGATCAGTGGTGCTGACTGAAAGTTTTGCCTGTAAGTGGCCTATGTTGAAGGAGTTGGTGGTCTCAATCCAGTTCCAACTGGACAGGTGTCTTTGGCACCAAATTATCCCCATAACTGGCCCTCACTGTCATTTTTCATGGCAGTCTCAACACGACCGAATGGGCATGGAGACTCAGCATTATTCTCTTGCTGTTAGAGATGGTCCCCTCCAGTTTAGGATTCAAACAATTGGCAAGGCAATGGGCAGGAATGCTTGCCTGGCTATTCCCTCTGCCACGCTTAATCCATGGATAGATAGATTTCAGTCTCTAGGGGTGTCAATCTCTCACCGTTCGCCAGGATTAAATTCACTCAGGGAAACACAAAACACAATTATTTCCACTTCTTATGAATTCACAGTGGACTAATTTCTGTCTCGCAGGTTTCTCCTGTGATATATGGTTTCTATCTGAACAGCCCACACAGCAAATCCCAGCACTATATTTCTCTACATTTTCCATTTTCCACCCACAGCGCCATTGACTTCTCCATACAGAAGAGGCTGAACAGTAAGAAAACAGCAGAGGTAAAGAATTTGAAATAAATATTTCAAGCCCTCCTACTATGGAAAAAGATTAAAGAAAAGCAAGGATGCATGAGGAGGAGCTCCATGGACTCTCACACTGCCAGGAGAGAATCTTCAGCCACCACAATGGTAAGGTTAGGGCCTGATTGTTGTAAGAAGAACTAAAAAGTTCTGCACCAAATTATCTCCCATGCAGGTGAAAAGTTGAGGCGGGTAGGAACATTTGGGGAGAAAATCTTTGTGCAGATTTCTTTGCAGAGACTCCCCCAAACTCACCCACTGAGGAGTGAGAATTGTCTCCACAGGAAAGGGTATGGTTCTGCCCCCATACGTTGTGGATCTCCTGCAAACTGCAAGGGCCTCAACTATTTGTCTGTGTAGGCCCTGTATCCTTGCTCCTGAGTCAGCCTCCAGCACTCCCCGGCACTTTGGAAGAACAGATCCACTGAAGACCTGCCCTTCCTTGTCTGTGGTGGCTCCCCAAAAGGATATATGCAGAAAAGTTAATGTAGCCATGACTGTATTACCTTTTCCTGGTAAGTTCCATATATCAGCAGGAGTGCATGATTTGCATCCTCCACTACCTCACCATGTCTCCTCCCTCATTCTCTGTCTCCACCAGGCCCAGATTCACCCAGCAGTTTTATTAACTTTCCATTAGGTCACCATCATGATGCCGTAGAACCCCCTTTAAAGGGAAATCAAAGAGGCAGGTGCTAGGGTCCCTGGGTTTCATGGAGATGGAGCAAAACAGTATGGGGCTACCGGTTCAGGTTCTCTGTGTAAATGAGCCTGTGCTTGGCAGATCCCCAAGATCTGAGGTATCTGCGAAATGCACTACCAGCTTGATTTTAGGGATGTGCTCTATGCCTCCAATGGAAGAATTCAGAGGAAACTATAGGGGAGCCCCACAGAGTTTCCTGGACCCTATGTGGGTATTTCTGTTTGTGACCATATACCCCATCATCATCAGGCCACTTGTTATTTGGACGATGTACAAAAAAATTATTGCCAGAGGAACATCCTGCTTTAGTATAGAACATTTTGCAGGTTAGTTTCAGGTTTTGGTTTTGCTTTTTATTTAGCTGATTTCTGTGAAAATAAATGGTAGTTTTCCTAGGTTAGAAACTACCATATCAATGTAGTGAAAGGAGGCAAAAAAACCTTTCTGCAAAATTGGCAAAATCTCCCCTGGAGCAGTTTTGAGAAATTTCAGTTTTTGTCCATTCTGAAATTTTACCTTAATCACAGTGAAAAGCTATTTTCTACCCACAAAAAAGCCAAACTATCAATTTGACTCAGTATTATAAAATGACTCGTGAACATTTCAGATTTTGCACAGGCATGCTTGACAATGGGGATTCGTCAGTTCTGTCATTTTGTGGGCGCAGTTATCTTCACACAAGCAAACTGCTCAATGCCGAACTTACTTCGCTCACAGAAAATAGTACATTTTTGGCATTTTGTTGAGCAGAATTGAGGCTATGTCAACTAATTGTAAGTAACTTGTGAATTTGGAGTAAACGTGTCCTGTACGGTCAGGAGCAACCTAACTGAAGACAACATTGGCAGGAATCCAAGGGCCTCATAAAATCTGTATGAAACTGAGCACATTGCAGTGGCTGTCATACAGCAAGACAGCCTGGCAGAACTCCTGTTCCCCCACTTCTGTCTCCCCACTAGGACAAATTATCACGTGGTGGTATCGTTAGTCTAAGCACGCCTCAACTCCTTATGTAAAGATCAGAAGGAGCTATGGTCTACATTGTAGAACTCTGTAGACTACATTTGGTACATAGGCTCTGAGTTTTTTGCAGGCTATTTAAATACTCTTTTTAAATGTACTTATGCCGTTCGTTTGTTTTTTCCCCTTAGAGACGATCACCCCTCTGTGCAGCATAATTAATTTCTGTTATTTTTTTAAGAACAATTAATTAAACTATCCCCCAAATGCCTTTGAGCAATGAGATCTTCCCTCTGTATAAACCTCCATCTCCTTACAGGACCTGCATCATGTGGGGTGGGGAGGCCATTGAAGCCTGGGGGATTTTCTCTTCTTTCTGTTGTCATCCTTTAGGCAGGTACAAAAGGACAGAAAATATATTGATAAGTTATGGTGCACACACACTGAAGTCAGAGCAGTCTGGGACAGTGCTGATGCCACTGGGATCTGTCTATTACCCTCACCTGACAAATATGAGCCTTGACATGGAATACAGAACATATGTACTCAGTGCCACCATTACTGTGTTTGAAGTGATGGATGGGAAGTAGAGCTGGATGCGAAATGGTTCTCATCCCATGAACATTTGAGATTTTGAAAATGGTGCCATTCCATACCAAGATGAAACAAAGACCTTTTGAAGTGTTTTGACGAAAAACCAGAGACAACTAGCTCTACCCCAGAAAAACCAATAGCCCAGTGGCTAGACCACCCATGTGGGATATGAGAGACCCAGGTTCAAGTCCCTGCTCTGCCTGATTCAGACCAGAGACCTGAACTTGGGTCTCTGACATCCCAGGTGAGTGACCTAATCACTGGGCTACTAGCTATTCGGGGGTGGGTCTTCCACCTCTCTTGACCTCACAAGATTCCATCCTGGACTTGAGAAACTTTTCCCAAAAGGTTAGTCCAAATGAGTACATTTCCAAAGAATTCCAGTGGAATGGGGCAGGAAAGGTTATATATTGATGATTATTAATTAATTATTTATTTTCCTTGGATAAATGGTTTATAAATTGCTTTCACTCACCATTTGAATAAGCCTGTTGTAATTTTTAGAGTATATGCATTACTAATTACTATTATTTGCACTGCAACAATATCCAGAATCTGAACTCACTCCAGATCTGGGGCTCCATTGTATTGGGTGCTGCACAAATACATAGCAAGCTAGGTCCCTGCCCTGTGGATCTTACAGTGTAAGTTTTTGGTACCACAAGATGATTTGCACAGGCAGACCCGTGCCAGCACTGATCCTGACTACAATCACCAGTTCACCCATGCAGAACTCACTGCCGCACTAGGTATTAGGAAACTTTACAATCTAATCCTAAATCTTACAGTTTAACATAGGAAGGCTCCATACCAATATTGTACTAATTATTGTGATGTGTTTAATAAAGAAATTACATGAATGAATCCTTCTGCCATATTCTAGTGATAACAGGTTTTCAGGTCTCTTCATTCATTTTTAAAAAAACAAGGATACAGCCTTCCCAAACCCTGCCCTACTCTGTGCAGCAGATCTTCACTAGTTCTGCTGTGAGGGGAGCCTCCATAGCTCCAGAAAAGGGGATAGAATTTGCCCCTTAATGTCTTTTATTTCCCAGTTGAGGACTAGTTCAATGGAAGTTTTGCCTGATTAAAGACTTCATAAGGACTTCAGGTTAAGGGCCCAAGTAAAGAGGTTCATTAGTTTAGCAGAATAAAATGAGGGTATTTCTAGTTATTCCCATTTAATCTCAGAGATTAGCATCGGGCCCAGATGTTCATCAGCACGCAGAAGCTGATTTCTTGCTTATGTAGTTCAAGACAAACAGAATAATCTCTTACATAACAATCCACAATCTGGGAAGTGCTCCTTAACTTCTATTTAATCTAATCTATCTACATCTCAAGCCTTAGGGACTGACCTGAGACCCTCTCCTTCAGGAGAATACTGTCTGCAGTACTCCAGTGTGAAAGTGTTTGTTGCTTCTGAGTTGGCCGCGTTCCATCGGATGACAGCAGTATCCCAACACACAGTACAGTCTTCTGCCTTTAGCATGGGGGTTGAGGGTGCTGTGAACAGAGCAGAGTGATGTGTTAGCTATGCTATGAAGAATGATACAGCAATTGCAATATATGTCCTAGGAAGACTGAAATTAAAAAACCACAAAATGTACATGTCACCAATACTAAAACAACAAACTAAGTTAGCATAGGAAGATCATTTTTCCTCAGATGGAAATAATTAGTGTGCACGCAAATAACTATAAAAAACTTCACCACAGTAATATTCTCCCTTTCCCCCTCTTCCCCCCCCTTCTTTTTTTTTCCTATCAGGAAAACCCCTTTATTCTACCCTTATTCTTATTACAAAGAAAAGTAAGAACAACTGCAGTTTCTTACACAAGTAAGAACATAAGAATGGCCATACTGGATAAGACCAATGGTTCATCTAGCCCAATACCCTGTCCTCTGACAGTGGCCAATGCTAGGTGCTTCAGAGAGAATGAACAGAATAGGTAATCTTCAAGTGATCCATCCGGTTACCCATTCCTAGCTTCTGGCAAATAGCAATCCCTGCCTATCCTGGCTAATAGCCATTGATGGACCTATCCTCCATGAATGTATCTAGTTCTTTTTTGAACCCTGATATAGTCCTGGTCTTCACAACCACCTCTGGCAAGGAGTTCCACAGGTTGACTGTGTGTTGTGTGAAGAAATACTTCCTTTTGTTTGCTTTAAACCTACTGCCTATAAATTTCATTTGGTGACCCCCCCCAGTTCTTGTGTTATGAGAAGGAGTAAATAAAACTTCATGACTGGTATGGAGAAAGTAAAAAAGAATTTTATAAACCTCTATCAAATCCCCTCGCCTTTAGACATCGCTTTTCAAGCTGAATAGTCCTAGTCTTATTAATCTCTCCTTATATGGAAGTTTTCCCATACCCGTAATCATTTTTGTTGCTTTTTATTGTACCTTTTCCAATTTCAATACATCTTTTTTGAGATGGGGAAACTAGTTCTCCATGAAGTATTCATTATTCCTGTAGTTTAAATGATAGAGGCCTATGTTTTGGAGCTGACGGTCCCAAATTCAGTCTCCTTGGAAAGAACCCAGGAAAGGTCATTATGTAAATTTATGCAGTTCAGAGTTTCCTTAAATTAAATTAGGTGATTACGTATAATCTCTTGAACACTTGTTTCCATCCATTTCGGTTGTGCTTTAAGGAATAGATCCATGAAGCACCACAGGGTATAGTTATACTTCGATACTACTCTGTCTTCAGCAGCCCTTGCATCAACTTTATAACAGAAATGAATACAATGCTGAAGACCTGAGCAATAGTGCTGACTTTTCTGCTTTAATTACGTCCAGTATATTGTTGCAATACAACTACCAAAATTTAATTCTATATTTCTCTTCATTATGGCCCAGACTCAAGGACAATAGCCCTATTGCACACATAGAACAATATACATGAAAAACGGCATTGATTGTAAGTGATCAAAGGACTACTGTGTGAAATAATGTACCGAATTAGCCCATCAGATTCAAGGCCTCATTTTCTAGGCTGAAAGTGATTTTGTTTACTCACTTTGTTTCTCTCTACAATCTTTTCACCACTATGAGAAGTGCTGACATCACGTGAAACTGCCAAGTTCTGTACTTAACATTTCTAGAATAACATTAATATCAATCCCTAAAGTAAATTGTGAAAAAAGTTAATAGAAATTATATTTACATGAGAAGAAAATTCGAAATATTCCAAATATAGAATATTTCAAATAATATAGACGTTATATTTACATGAGAAGAATATTTCAAATAATATAGAAGTTATATTTACATGAGAAGAATATTTCAAATATAGAAATTATATTTAAATGAGAAGAAAATTCCAATTTTCCAAATATGATGCCTAAAACAAGAGTAGAATCAAGACTATTTTATAATTGGATAAAGATGCAGAACTATACTCAAACTGTAAATATTGTGTCGAGCCACAAATCATTTGTTAGTTATAAAAACATATAAGTACATATCAACTTCTTAAAGAATATTAAGATTTGTTGACCTGAGTGGATAAATAATAACTGAAGCGAAGTTGAAATCAATATTTAACTTGAAGAATAACAGATCTGGATATTGACCAAAGGTGACCCAGAAATCTCTTAGTGCCAACTGCAGAGGGACACAGATAGGGTGCACAGACATGTACATTCTAGTTCACCAAAGAGTGTCGTCTGAGATCTCAAATAAAAGCCGATATTACACTGGTCATCAAAATCATTGTGAAATGCATGTGGAAATGTCCTGAATATACACTGAAAATTATGTTCTTAATATCAGTGTCTAGAGACTAGTCACCAGCTAAAGTAGTTCTCTCTCAGACAAGAAATGTTTATTTATCTGGCTGTTTACATGTAAATTACATATTGTATGTTTCACAATTGGTCTCCAATGATCGTTCTTAACTGAATGTTAATGAAGGATTGTGGAAAAACTTCAAAAGGACAAAAGTAACAGGACGATGCTAAATGCAGGAAGGTGAGGAGGATGGAGAGGAAGGTGGAAGGGAAGAATTATCTTGAGCAACACATGAAAGGTTTGCTCTACTATGTTTGGGGGACAAAGACGACACTTTATCACGCTTCACTGAGAATGTAAAAGGATAGTGGTTTTGCTTCATGAAAAAGGGGTCTAAACCAGGCCTTGTTGGAAATTCTGGAGAGACTGTTGGGTGCAACAAGTTTCTTTAGCTAGGCCTCCAGAAAGCATGCTATGATTTTATTTTACGAGTAACTTTTGTTTCTAACATTCCTACTGAATATCATTTGGATTTCTGTTCCTTGATAATAAACGTGTCCTTGTTTTCACTATAAATATATCTAAGTTCTGTGCTGTTCAGCAACGTGGTGATCCTGAGCTGAATCTTGCAAGCTGGTGTGATCTATTTCTTGGGGAACAGCGAGTAATACTGGTAATACTGTGAGCATTCAGTGGATAAGGGGCTGGACATTTCAGAGAATGCTCAGAGGTCTTGGGGGGCGGTGAGTGCCTATCACTAACATAGAAAGGGGGGGGGGGAGGGCGGGGCCTGAAGGAAGTGCTTGTACTGCCAGAAGTGGTGCTTTCAGGTTGCTGATCCACAGAAGGCACAGACAAGACTGCTTCATACTCAGGGCAGGTGGTGGTGAGGTGCCTCACAACCCCAGGTCTCCCTGGGAAGCATTACGCCAAAACAAGTCAGTGGGCCCAATCCTTAGCTGTTGTGACTCTGTGGGGCGCCATGCCACTTTATACCAGTTGATGATCTCTCCCATGTATTGGCCCACAATCGACCAGATTTGTTGACCTTCAGGATGTGATAAGGCTCACTTGTTTTCCAAAGCTTTCGAGGAGATAATTATGGTTATGTGAGAGATGTTGTGATGAAAAGTGGGGAGGGCATTTTTGATTATTCCTTGTTTTTAAATATTGTCTGTGCCTAGAGAATGGAAGATGAAGTGTATCACTCCACAAACACTATTGCAAACAATCCACCAAACTGTATAAGTCACCCATAGAATTTTTTCATTTGAAATTAACAGTCTAAATAGTAGGTGACATTAGAAGACCAGGAAAAAACTTTTGCTTCTGAGATCTAAATAACAGTTTCCACTGAAATCAGCTGCAGCCAGTCAGGCTACATGAATTAGCATGTGTATCTGATTGGCTGACACTGCTCTAGACTTCAGTAATATTTATATCTGAAGAGCTCAACAATAGAAAGGTCAGAATAAGATCTTCTCCTCTGCTTCTGTGAAGGTAAGTGATCCAGGTCTGATGGATGTTGGCTGAAAAACTTGAAAGGGGGGCGAGTCCTGGCTCTGCATTCATTTCTACTTCTTTTGATCAGCAGATGATCAGTGTGTGTTACTGTGAAACCTAAACCATCTGTAGAATCAGTGTGAAGTGATGGAAGCAGGTACAAGCAGGATTGAGAGCTCTTTTTATTCCAAATATCACCAGGTTGAATCATCACAGGTTTTGCAATCTATTACTATCCAGTTTTTAAGTTTTTAGCCATTTTTTCTTTATGAATTACACCTGTGCAGCGTACAGCTACTGTAAGGCAAGTATCTATTGTGATATCAGAGGTAGCTCACCCAATCACCACCCTTACTCTACAGCTAATTTGCGTGCAACAATTTCATTGGTTGTATGCAGGAGCCTGCACAGATGATGAATTACTTCATCCAACTGCCACAACCATACATCTAAATGCCATCAACACAAACCTCCCAGCACATTCCCCCCAACACAAATCAACACAACCACAAAACCAGCACACACAATAACCCCAAATAACCTTCTGAAGCCTAGAATGTCTGCTGAGTCACTGTAAAATAACAGAAGTAGCACGAATGGAGTGATGGAAATAGTTACAAGCATAGTTGAGAGCTCTTTTTGTTTAGAATATCATCATATTCAAACATCACTGGGATTTGTGGTCTGTTACCATCCAATTTTTAAATTCTCAGCCATTTTTGTTTTTTCTTTACATCCCTGACTTTATGAATTAAACCATGCAACAGTGTGATGCTCACAGACCAGCTGAAAGTTCATGCCAAGGCCTGTAGGCCTCAGCTGAACACAGATCAATACATAGCTGGAAGCCAGTCTAGCTCACCAGTGTGTTACTATTGTTAAAATAAGTATTAAAGTTATAAAAATGTGTTTAGACTTTATGAAATGCTTGGGGGATGCTGCGTGTAATCTTACTTATCACATCTGTACCCCATGTTATAAGGTTATAATAAGGGATGCACTCTAATCCTCTGCAATTGTGTAAATCATCAAACAGGAATGAAACATTAATTAATGTAAAATGCTGGCTTTCTGCAGAAGGTGTTAGGTCTTGCCCACCAAGAAGGCCCATTGAAACCAAATGAGCCATTGTGAAACATCAAAGAACAAAGACTTTGTTAATTGCATTCCTCTCCCATCCTCATGAAGAGGAGGCATGCACATAAATTCATCCCATCAGCTTGAACTCTGGGGGGGATGGGGAAAAAAATCCCTGTTTGGACTCTGCGGGGCAAAGATTCTAAGCATAAGCAAGGGATCCCCAGCTGCTTATCCTGAGTTACCCCTAAACTGTAACTCATTTGTGTGTCTATGTTTACCTGCTTTAACCTTAGAAATAATTCATTTCTTTTTCTTAGTTAATAAATCTTAAGTTAGTTTATTACCAGATTGACTACAAGCCTGATCTTTGGTGTAAGATCTAAAGTGCAATTGACTTTGGGTGACTGGTCCTTTGGGACTGGGAATAACCTGAATAATGTTGTGATTTTTGGTATAAGGGACCATCTATCATGAAGGCAAGCTTGCCTAGGTGGCAAGATAGACTGGAGTACCCAAAGAGACTGTCTGTGGCCCTGTCTACACTTACCTTTGCGATTCGGCAGCATTCGACAGGAGATACAGAAGTGACGTAAATCACTTGCGTATCTCCCATCGACTTTGCAGTGTCTCTTCTGCGTGGCATCCACACTGCGCTGCGTTGAAGGGAACAGCGCTCCCTTCGACGCAGCGCTACTCCACCTACCGGGGTGGTTTTCCTGTGTCGCTTCCTGGATCGACTGAGCGCGTCTATACAGACCGCTCAGTCGATCCAGAGCAATCGATGTGATGGCGGCGAATTTGCCGCCGTCAGTGTAGACCCAGCCTGTGACTCGATGTTAAGGCTGTTGTAGTGCTTGAGGAGTTCACACTTGAAACGTGGTTGGTGAAATCAAAGTATAGACCTCACAACAAGTTTGGGAATTTTCTGCCATGCTTCTGAACAGTCTGCCCTGAAGTTGGTAGTCATGCCCTTGAGCCACTCCAGACAGTTTGACAGACAGCATGGCACTAGTTTCAGCTACTAGTAATGCATGTGTTACATTTTCCAGCCAGTCACACACCAGCAATTTTTTCTTGCACGTGCCAACACCTAACGGGCTTTGCTGAAAACACAATGTTATGTATCCTTTGTTTCTGTGTTGTCTGATATGCTAATGAGACTATTTAAAGGATCTAAATATTCCAGCTTCATGACCTAGCAGTAGTTCCCTGTACTGGCACTCTGGAGAACTGGTTTCCATTGCCAGTGATAAGTTTGCTGAGAGGGCAGGGTGGTATAGTATCTTCCACTATACAATGTTACCTCTAGCCTGTTACAGAATGTAGAATCAATGGACACCAGAGGGAGTATTTTTCAACTGGGTGGACAGTGGCCAAAAGATGGAGGCACAGAGTGAATAGTTCAGATAGAAAATCATCCAGTTTCCAGAAGGGACAGGCAAAAATAAAGCAATAGCAAACAGATAAACAGACCAAAGAATTAGTGTTTTAGAGAACTTTAGATTTTGTGAAAAGTATGTTGACTTCCCACCTTGAATAACTGGCTTGCACACTAGCCTGATGCCAAAAATAGCATTTAGCTGCCAGAAGTCAGATTCAGAGAGGTTAGAGATTAGGGCTACATGAAACCATGGTAGAACATTTTTTGTGAAAATTCATGTGAATTTTTTGGCCATTTAAATTCACAGGATTTTGCCCCCCGTAAACTATAGACTTTTACCAAATTTGGGAAGCCTGAATTTTTTTTCCAGGTTTGTTTGGGTTTTTTTGCAAAAATCTTTGGCAAAAAATATGCACCATGAATTGAATACGCTGCAGGATAAGGAGGAGAATCCAAAGACTTTGTGGTCTAGTGAATTAAGCACAGGGCTCAAAGCCAGGGCTGCCACCAAATGGTCTCAATGATACTTAGCATTTTATAAACATTTCATTATGAAGCATGTAAATATCATTATCCATATTTCACCACTAGGGAAATTGAATAAGCCTTCTCTTCCTGCAGAGTTTAAATCATCCAGCAAAGTAAGCATCAGAACGTGGATTAGAACATGCCAACCCTATGCCTATCTACTAGGTCACAGTGCCTCCAAATCAAGTCACTTAAACTCTAAGTCTTTGTTTCCTAATCTGCCAAATGAAGCTAATACATAATTCTTATCTAACAATGTAATACTTGCCATTATTATAATTTATTATTTGTATCACCGTAGTGCCTAGAAACCCCAGCCAAGATCAGGGCCTCAGTGTGCTAGGTGCTGTACATACACACAAGAAGAGACAGTCCCTCCCCTGGAGAGGTTACAATCTAAATAGACAAGACTGAAAAAAGGTGAGGAAAATGAAGTATCATTATCATCCCCATTTTACAGATGGGAAACTGAGGCACAGAGAGACTGAGTGACTTTCCCAAAGTCACACAGTGACCGTGTGGTAAAGTCAGAAATTGAAGTACTATCATTCCATTCAAATGCCTCAACTACAGGATATGACTAGGGATATTTTAAATTGTGTGTTTTCAAATTTCCCATATGGTGAATATATTGCTATACTTTTACAGGTAGGGAAACTATGAGATTTGCCTATTATCTAGTGGATGGAATCAGTGAAATACTTCTCTAGATCTTTAACAACATTGTCTAATTAATACTGTCTCAGGATCTGAGATATAATCATTAAATGCCAAAACATACTTACCAGTTTTAAAAGTGGATTTGTCACTCGGTAAGCTACATCCCGTATAGTTCACAGCCATGACCCACACACCATAAAAGCGATCTGGCTCCAAGTCTTCCAAAATGCAGTAACTCTCCTTCACTGTAACTCTGTATTCTTCCACCAAGGCTAGTATAAGCACACACACACAGGTCATTAGAGAAATTCACACCTGTTAGAAACAATTTGTATGGTTTAAGGTCTCTTATATTGAGCAATATGTAAACAGGAGTTGACCATAACGGGACTTGTATGCAATATCATAATGTTTGCCACAAAAATATAGTCAAGAAGGAACAAAATAACTTCTGCAGCATAAGGAGATAACGAGAAGATTTATTTGTGGGCACCATCAAATTTAATTGCCTATTGGCCTTTAATTGTACAATACATGTCTGGAGATAGCTTAGTACCTCCTCAGCTAATTAATGTAGAAGAATTCTAGCACTTAAAGTGCTTTAGATCTTTACCACTCACTCTCAGATAAAACTGCAGAAAAGCGAAGTTAAGATACAAAGGGATTACTACAGGGAAATGTGTTGAGTTCTTCCTGCAAGGCATTGAGTAGAGATGGTAAAAAACAGAGGGGTTTTCTGTAGAGAATTTAGACAAAATGGCTTTTTTTTTGTTTGTTTTTTTCCCACAGAAAATTTAGACTTTTTGGCAACATATCACAAATCAAAATATTTCTAGTTAAAATGGTGCTGCAGCATCTCACAGGAGTTGTAGTATGGGTGCCATTATACTCCCATTCTTCTCTTTGGTCTGCTCTCTAACTGGACAACATCTCCCATGATACACCACTTTCTCCCCTCTTACTAAAGGCATGCATCATAGGAATCCGGTCTGAGGTGCATCATGGGAGATAAAGTCCAACCAGAAAGCCTGGCCTATAAAGAAAAATGGAAGTGTAAAACACCCAGATTAAAATTCCCATGAGGCACTGTGGCACTATTTTGAAAATTAAAACCTCAGTTTTGAGCCAAAACTGAAAACTTTTTGGTTGGGGGCATTTGTGTTTTCAATTACATATTTAATTTTTCTTCCAAAAACAGGGACATGGTGGGTGAGATAATATGTTTTGTTGGATCAACTTCTGTTGGTAAGAGACACAAGCTTTCAAGCTACACAGAGCTCCTCTTCCTCCTCCTTCTGAAGAGCTGTGTAGCTCAAAAGCTCTCTCTCTCTCTGCAGCAGAAGTTGGTACAATAAAGGATATTACCAGACCCACCTTCTCTCTCTAATATCCTGGGACCAACATGGCTACACCACCACTTCTGAAAGCAGATATGTTAACTGAAAGATTTTGTTTGACTGGAAACCCAGTTTTCCATTGAAAAAAGTTCTGATAAACTTTTTGATCAGCCCTACTGCTGAGTGCCCTCAACTACACTGAAGTCAAGGGCAGATCAGAGCACAATGCTTTGTGAGACTGGACCCCAATTTTTAGTATTCATCAGCTGTAAAAAGTCTGTGAATGTTGACTTCATTTCTGCCTTGTGTAACTGACTCTCGCAGAAAGGAATTTAAATCACTGCACATTTTACAAAAAAATGTTTAATCAACATACTTAAAATAATTCTTATTACTAGTCTTGTTTTTTTTTCCCTTACTGTACAAACTTCTTTATTGCCCCTCAAATTTACATATTTTTAAAGTAAAATATTTTTGTGCCATTTTGAAAAATCTACACCTGTGTTAAAATGTTGCATTTCTGCTGAGTTTTTCCTGCTTTATTACCATGGAACACATATTTCCAATTTAGGAGCCTAAATTGAGGCTCCTAAATCCATAAGCAGGCACCTGATTTTTGGTGCTGTAGAGTTGCATCTGCAGATCACATAAACATAAATAGGCATTGCAGGATCTCATCATCTCTGAAAATCAGGCCACTTTTATTAAGGATCCTAAATATGGGTTTAGGTGCCTAACATTAAGCACTCAAGTTGAAATGTTTTGGCCAAAATATTTAACTATTCTATTTTTTTCTTAAACTTAACTCATGTTCTCTTCAAGTTATCTGTCCTTAATACTATTAACTCTTCAGGATCAGTCACATTGTGCTCTTCCACGTAGATAGCAATAGCTTAGCCACTCTTAAGGATCATTTTTGATATGTTATTTGAGATGCTGAATTTATGTAGGTAAGATGCAGTTTCAGCCACTTACCACTTTGATCTTTGTTTGGTTGAGGTTCCTCCATGCAGTACACCTGGAAGCAATCAATGATGTCCCATTCACTCACAGTCCAATAGACTGCAATCGATGTGCTAGTAGCAGAGTTTGGTTCCTGAGGTAGTAATTTTGGAGTCTGTGGAACTGGAAGACAGACTTCAGTAGTTATTCATACTGCTGTATGTTGAACCACACCAACTCCAGGTATGCAATCAGATGGTTTGTTTTCCCTTAATTATGAATACTTGAGATGACAGCCAATTAAGGATTCATTAAAGTAAAAAATAGGTGGACGATTTAGAACAACTGAATAAGCACAACAACAATACAATTTTAGGCTAATAAATTCATATAAATTAGAAATGGGTGAATCAACTGCTAGGAGTGAAATTCTGTCTGCCTAGTTCTACTCCCATACAAGTCCATGGATCTGAGTGGGGCTGGCATAAGTGTAGAGGCTGACAGAATTTTGCCAAATATTTGTCAAATAGTAAAACTATCAATGCTATCCAGCTAGGTGACTATTCAGGCCATATCCAGCAACCTATCTCTAATGGTCCATCTTCTGAGCAGCAGTAGTTCCCAGCTTTATGGGTATTCAGCTAGCTGTTGCTATGCTAGTCTCAATGAGTTCCTCCTCACACAGCATGTAAGCTGCTGGCCTAACTCCATCTCTTCCACACCTCCCATAAGGCACCAGAGAGACATAATGACAGTTTCTGGTAGATTCAGGAACTAAAGCCAAGAGGAGCCAGGCACAAAGGCTTCCAGAGGCTGGAAGGGCTACCTATGGAGAGGTATGTTTGGATCATATGCATATTTGAGGCCAGAGTATCATCCAGTTGGTACGACCCCCAGATAAAGTAATTCTAAGGCAAATATTGAGTTGATCACCCAAGCTTAACAGTATCTGGTGAAGGCAGATAAGTATTTTGTTCACTGAGATGGAGTAGAACTTCTTAGCTCTACGAATGCAAATTTCCCTTCTCTGCACAACTGCCTATAGTCAGGGGCTTCCTGCAGAATCAGACCTTCTCAACAGCTAATGATAATGTCCCATCTTGTCGTCTTTTTTTTTTTAAATAGAAGACTGACAGACAGGTCTATAATCTGTGATGCAGATAATATTATTCCAGCATCAGAGGCATGATGCAAATGATGTCCTAGTGTTTTGACCAGAGTTGGAAGAACCACTAAGCCATTCCTTAGTCCCCATCCCTTACCTGCTTTGGCAGTTCTTACAAAATTTATTCAATGATTTGCTTCCTTTCAAAGTAGCGACAAATGTCTTTTTAAAGGCAATGGCAGGGTGGCTTTTCCCCACCGCCCAGAATCCTGTCAGCTTCAGGAGTGCCCATGTCACTAACCTGCTTTCTCGCAATCTAGCTATTAAAAGATAGAGGCCTGTGTCTACCCTTTCATCATGTGGGAACCAGGGTTCCTCCTTTGAGCCAGTAATAGCTTTAAAACTTAAAGGTATCAGGCATGTACTGCAGTATAGCAAAATGCCATAGGCATCGTCCATGGGCATGCATGGGGGGAGTCAAGCAGCGCAAAACCCATCCCCCAATAAAGAGTGGGGTGGGCACAGAACTCATCAAGGGTTGGGGTGAGGAGAGCAAACTCCTCCAGCCCCAGAGCTGCGGGGGAAGGGGCATTCCAGCCAGGGAGGAGGGCGCCACAGAACGTTCTCCTCCAAAAGCAGCCAATTTTTTTATTCCGGTGCATGTCCGTGGCATCATCCCTTCCCCTGCCCTTTCCCCATGAGACCTATTAACCTTAACAGAGGAGAGCAAGTCCGTGTGCTCAAGCATCTGCTACTTTGCAGTGCACTCTAGGGCATGAATTCTGCTGAAGTCTCAAAATACCTTTTATAATTTAAGTAGTCAGATCAGAAGGCCCAGCAGGATGGTTACTGTTGAGTCACACTGTATTAAAGAGGGAAGCAGGCTGCTTCTTGGGAGATCCTATTTTGCTGAACCGGCCTTGCCCTGAACAGAGAGATTATAATGGGACACCACCTCCTGAACAGTTCCAGAGGGGTAGCCGTGTTAGTCTGTGTACAGCAAAACCAACGAGAGTCCTGTAGCACTTTAAAAACTAAACACATTTCTCTGGGCATAAGCTTTTGTGGGCTGCAACCCACTTCGTCAGATGCCCCTGACTGACTAAATGGGCTGCAGCCCACAAAAGCTTATGTCTGCAGAAATCTGTTAGTCCTTAAGGTGCTACAGGACTCTTGTTGGACCTCCTGGACAGGAGACCAGCCAAAAAGGTGGGTGAAATGCTTGTTCATAGGAAATACTTCAATAGTGCTAGATAGTGGGGAGTGGGAACCTACTGAAGACGGGAGCCAGGTTTCAGAGGCAGGAGTGGATATACCACATCTCTAGCTAAGAGCAGAAGGAGTTAATAAGATTCCTAGGAATCTAGGAAAAATACCTGCCATACCATGAAGAGATTGTACAGTCTATCAGTCTTGAGGGAGGGGTGACAGCTGGGAAGTAAGTCTTTAAAAGAAAGGCTCTGAACTATGGGAGAGGTTATTGCGCCCAGAGAGGAACAGACTCTGCTTGGACTCTAAGCAAAGTGATCAGGGATCAGAATTTAACAGCATGGAGAATGAATCGCTCTTTTGGACTCTCACTATTGTTGAAATGTTCCCTGGGGATCCAGGGAATTTCGTGGGGAAATAATTCTTTCAGGGAGTAGAACTCTGAGCTCTGCAATGCTCGCATACTTTGATTTTGAACCCTAAAATCTGCAGACACCTTGCGACCTGACTGTGGAAGCCACAACGTCCTCTGAGATTTGCATAAACCTCAGATAAAAATCCAAAAGTTTGTTGATCCAAATGGAACCATCCCTCAAGAGATTGTTGTTTTTCAGGATTACAAGTCAACGGAAGACAAAACCATCTCTCACCATCAAGCAATCTGATTGTGCAGAAAAAATATATACAGTTTTTTCATTTGCCCAGTAAATTTCCATATTATGTGGATTCTATAAAGATCCAAGCAGAAAGTTTTTGCTCTTTTCAGTTATTTTCAGACTAATTATGATGATTGCCTGTGGCATTACAAAGTAAATGTTGATGCTAGCTTTTTTCCTGTGATTTATACAGGGAGCTACAGTAAGATTACATCTGCCCATCATTGAAAAATTCATCCTTTCAGTTGCTAAAAGCAAACCAGATTTTGGGGGTTTTATTGCATCTAGAAGAGCCCTTCTTCTAATAGTGCTCAGTGAGGAAATTGTTGTGGGTTTTCAGAAGAGTTGTATGGGGAACCAGAACTCCCATTTAATGGGAAATTATGCAATTTGTTTTTTATTCCAAATTCGAATAAAAACAAAGAATTTCAAAATTTACCACACAATTAAATTTTTTATTTTTTTTTCTTTCAGGTCAGTCAAAACATTTAGTTTGTATTAAATCAAAATATTTCATTTCAATATCAGCTGTATCTTTTATAATATAGAATACAGTTCAAATTGAAAGGTCATTTCGAAACAAAATCTTGATATGTTCCCTTCAGAAAATGTTGAAATGGAATGTACTGACATTATGAAAATGCTCCATGTCGAGGCTTTTTTCCTGAGTTAAAATTTAGTCAAAACTGACAAATTCCTAGAGAAAGTTTCAATTTCAATGAAATGGCATTTTCTATGGAAAAATAATCCCCAAGATCATTTTCTACCAGCTCTAGTTTTCAGTGAGCTGCTGTTGCTTAAATCACTTCATCCCTGGTTCTACCCTCTCTGCTCACAGTAAAATCAAGAAGCCCCAAACGTATAGCATTCCACAGAGGGGTTTTCATAAGGTCAGTGTAACGGGGAGAAAAAGGTTGCACTGACTCAACACAATTTAGGAGAAGGAGACGGTTTCCCCTCCTCCTCTCATAGTCTCCCTGGCAGAAAGCTGCAATCAGTGGACATGCTTGAGTTGAAACGGCAGATTTTTATCAGTGACAGGTCCTTGACTTTGGAATTTGTTCCCTCCTTTTTTTTCCTGACAGAGCCTAGATTTGACTATTTGAGTATGCTGTAAGGCTTATCTATGGCCCCAGGCTTCTACTGACAGGGTCAGTTAAGTGAAGGGATGAATGGGTGGAAGAGAAAATTGCTAGGTGGGAAGCTCTTGGGGATGCTGAGTGGTTTGAATGGGAGCATTTTCTGATGTTCTAAAAGGTGTCTGAAAAATCTATTTTTGCTATTTTATCAACCATACAGCACCTGGAGCTTTGGCTAGACCTTGATAACCTAAATGAAAAATGCACGGGCTGAGAGGACTTCAAAGATTTAAGGACATTTTATTTCAGTGTTAGCGCACTGACAGAGAAGTGGAAGATTTATGGTCCAGTAGTTACGACACCTGGGGCTAGGAAGACCCTGGTTCAATTTCCCGCTCTGTCACAGGCTTCCTGTCTGACATTGGGTAAGTCATTTAGCCTCTCTATGGCTCAGTTCCCCAGCTGTAAAATGGAGGTATCACTTCTCTACCTCACAAGGGTATTGAGAGCAGAGCTGGATGAATAACTGATTTTTCAGTTAGTTGGCTGAACATAAAAAGAAAAAAAATTAGGGAAAAATATTAGCTTCAGATCAATCTGAAACAAAAATTTTCAGATGATTTGAAAAGCTCAAAAATATTTGGCTTTGTTTTCAACCAAAAGAATTTGGTAAATTGAGCATGAATTTATTGAACGTTTCAGTTGACCTGAATCTGCATTTTTTGGCAGAACAGGTTTTGTCCAAAAAATGTCACCCAGATCTAGTTGAGAAGATAAATAGATAAAGACTGTGAGGCATTTAGATAGTATGGTAATGGACTCTACATAAGTATCTTAAATAGACAGAATAGAGTGATGCAGCAGAAGAGACCAATGCAAAAGTGAGAGGAAGCGAGAGAACACAAAAAGAAGGATCAGATAGGAAGAGAAAGGGGCAAGACTGCATAGGGAGCTAAGGGAGAGACAGCCTTAAAAAGTATGGAGGAAAAACAAAAAAAAAAGAGGAAGAGATGACATATCTAATGTTTATAGAACATATTTAGTTTCAAGGGAAGACAGTGCCAAAGTAGAGCAAGGAAAGAGACGATATGGAGGAAAAAGGGAAGGAGAGAAATATAGGAGGGGGCTGGGTTATGTGAAGTGGAAATGGAAGATAGAGCAACTCACCCTTAGTTTGTCAGTGCAAATCCAGCCCTGTCTGGATGTGCTGTTTGTTTTTGATTGGACACAGTGGCTAAAGCAGATGAAAATAGGAAGGGGAGCTCAACAATTTTAAGAAGTTAATTTGTTTTTATCAAAATGTTTGTGGAAAGCAAATGCAAAACAAAAGCAAAGCAAATCTGTTCTATCGTTTACCTCCTTGCCATTAGCTGGTAGCCAGAGTGGGAAGGTAAGACTCTCCTGCTGAATGGGAAGGGTCAGTTTATAAACTGAATCATAGCATCCAAGGAAATGTGCTTGAAATATTTAATAAAAATTGCTAGAGACCTCCTAATAAGTTACTTTTTAAAAAGAATTTTTAAAGCTACAATGGTGTGGGATTGTACTGGGACAGGGGACCACCACTCAATGTCACTTGAATGCAGAACTGCCTTGAGATACCTAAATACATTTAATTTTCTCATTTCTTGAAGTAATATTTAAAAATACGTTTTGAAAAGACAAAGGGAAAGGTTGGCAGGATGGGAATGAAGCTGAGTGGGTGCACCATGCTAAGCTGTTAGTTCTCAGAAATAATAAACTGAAGAGAAAGCAAGTGATAGGTGAAGCCGATACACCCCATGTTGAGTAGACAAACACTGTCTGCTTATTCTCTTCACTTCTATGACTTCTGGTCTCATCTGGATGATCTTCATAGGTAAAATTTACACACGCATGACACAAAGCTCAAGTAAACAGGCTTTGTGAAGGGAGCTAAATATGGGCGAGGGAGATGGAATACAGCCCACTATACTCCACAGTCACTGCTCTTGCCTACAGAGTGGGCTTCCTCCAGCTCCTGTAGCCACTGCTCCATATGTGGATGGGTTTCCAGTCACAGGATCCACATAAACACACATCCAGTGGCCCCTTTTCTGAGTCCACCCCCAGCTTTTCTCTCTACTCCTGTAGCCAGCAAGGAGGTGATTCAAAAGCACCCCAGAATGGCTGCTGTATTTGTGCCCTGTACATATGGGCGCCAAGGGGTTCCTCAGCATGGAGGACGTTACACAAGCCTTATGCCAATATGTGATTTTCACTCTGGAATGGACAGGTATAGTAAATGGTGATTAGAATTTAGAAGAAATAAACAAGATATTTTAATGCTTTCTCCTGCACCACCCTTCCCCCTGCCCAGCAATAAACCAAACACTTGGCACAATTAGACTTCATTTGAAATTCAGCTCTGATTGCTAATCACACAGGCTCACAGCGCTAAACTTTTTTTTCAAAGCACATTTTGATTTGACTTTTTTAAGAATTCCAGCACTTTGCAGCACCTTTAGCTTTCGCACAGGATCCGCAGGTAGATTCTTACCAGCAACGCATTTTAAGGTCTTCTGGTCACTTCTCACTGAATCATCTGCATAATGTTCAAAAAGTGAAAATGCACTTGGCATCTTTTCTAATGAGAAAGTATTATCCATTGCAGAAAGTAACCTATTGGGAAGAAAATACATATCCAAATAAATCCCTATAGTATTACATAGTTTCCAAAGGTTATAGATGGACAACGTGATATGCATGTCTCAAAATACTTCCCATGGATTTAAGAGCAACAAGCAAAGAAAAGAGAACTTCCTAACGTTGGACGCTAAGTAGGGGAGCACAGTGTTTAAAATTAGTTCAGGGATTTCTTAGCAACAACTATGAACCCAATCTAGCTCACAAATCTGTACACTCATGAGCTATGGAAAAGTTTAAATGGGAAGTCCACAGCAAGGATTCCAAGAATATGAGGATCTAAACTTATTGACACTGTCCCTTTAAGTATATTTAAAGGCTACAGAAAATTACATCTACTCTACAGGAAGCTGACTTCAGAGACATAATGTAAAGCAGCTGGTTATGAGGAGAAAAAAAGAAAAAGGAAAATGGATTGGACTTAATTTGCTGGGTTCATTAAAAAAAACAACATATTTTTAACTTTGAGGCAAAAGCAGCTCCAAGGAAATGAAAGAATTCTTTCTACAAAACAGTCAAGCAACCCCATTTGTTTTTACACTGAAGTTGTTAATTGTTCACAATTTTAACAGGATATACATAATAAAAATACATTTTCTTTAGAAAGACACGAGTATCATATAAACCTTTTTCTTAATTTTTTTAGTAAATCAGATACAATTAATTAAAATAACCAAGTTCATGCACAAAACAGAATAAATTAATTTTAATATGTAAGTTAATGCTCATAAATAACATGCAATAAAAACCCTGGAAAAATTCTTTTTGCATAGCCTACTTTTCAACAATGTACACTATACAACTAATTGGACAGATTGTCACATGTTGGTATACAATGTACAAAACAACTTCATAGCATAAATCCCATGAATAATGAGAAATGTGAAAGGATGTTTGGAACATCACTTACAAATAAAATAATAAAATAAAATAAAAAAAATAAAATAAAATAATTAAAACTTATTGTACAATATGTCCCTAAATTGGCCACACATGATTTACTTAGGGGCTCCAATCCAACTGAACGCTTAAGCACATGCGTGCACAAGTACATGACTTCAGTATTGACAAATCGTATGAGACGCATATCACTACGTAACTCCCATTTAAGTCAGTAAGTGAAATCCGATCCCATTGAGGTCAAGGTGAGTTTTGCCACTGACTTCAGTGGGACCACGATTTCACTCAGGAGGAGGATTATGCACAAAAGGGCTGCAGGCTCAGGCTTTATGAATACTGATAAGTAATTCATGCAGACTTTAGCAAAGGGCAAAAGATTTTATGATTACATCTCTCTCTCTCTTTCATCAGGATGAGTGCCACAAAAGAGAACCCTTAGTGGCAAACCAGATAGGGTATAAGGGTTTGATTATGGATTTGGGGGGTTTGTTGATGTGTGTATTGGGTGGGAGGGGAAGAAATAAACAGATGAAATAGCAGTCCAAGTTCAAACTTCACTAGAATTGTGGCCATTTATACTAGCTCTGGATTTATCCTAGCAGTTCCATCTATTTAAGTGACATGTTGGGTTATTTTCATTAAGATTTCATCTAATATGGAAATTATACTAGTAAAATATGAATGCTTCAAGATGGGGTGCTTGAGAGAGAGATCTAAGCACCATCAGAAAGCTCTTATATAATTACAAGAAGCATCTATTTAAGAATGGCTATGCAGAATATTCCAAGCGATTTGACATTTTTAAAAGCCAGATTTATTATTATTTAAATTACGAATTACAAAACACATGCAAAACCCTTCAGAAGCTGCCAGCTATAGTAACAAGTGTAAGATTTCTTCCCAGACTATTATTTGTTGTGTTTATAAAAGTAGATATTTATCCTGGAAGCATGCTTTCAATAAAGCTAGAAAGCATTAGATAAAGCAGACAGACATGCTTACCCTAATGCTCACTACAATGCATCTAAACCACATTTCACATACCTTTTATTCATGTCTTTAGATAACTGACAGAGGAAAGGAAAAATAAATGTGTTAATAAAAAACAGAAGTTGACATAATATTAGAGCAAATAATTTTTCGACTGATTCTGTTCTTGTCTGTTGTTGTAAATAAGCATCCCTTCATGGACTTCCTTGGAATTTTTCCCATTTACACCAGGAGAGAATTTAGGTCTCCAAGTATTTTCCTCTCTATAAGGCCATGATTCAGCATGGTAGCTAAGCACATACCTAGCTTTAACCACATGATTAGTCAATATTCAATACTCATGCCTAACTTGAAGCACAAGTCTTAACTCCTTTGCTGAATCAAGTCCCAAATTACGTTTACAGTAGGAGATACAATTTCTACATTAAGACATTGGGGTCCAAATTCCATGACATCTGCTGAACCTTAGAAGCTCCATGACTTCTACACCAGTTGAGCTGGGGATTCTGCCATGTAATAGGAATCCTCAGCTGTGTCTAGCAGCACAAAGAGAACACTGCACGGATCAGGATCTAGCCCTCCATTCCTTACAGAAAGGGCCAGAGGATCTCAGTATTACCAGCCTCTAGAGAGCAAAAAAACCTGAATTAGACTTCCCCAAAATTATGAGATTGGACCTCCAATTCATGTCTTTATTTTTTTTTAAATTAAAAAAAATAAAGACTATTTTGTGGGGGCTTTATAGTCTGTCTGATTTTTTTTTTAAACACCCCCTGCCCAACCCCCGGGTTTATATATGACAATTAGTGCTGCCAACTCTCCCAAAATATATTGGGAAAGATGAGAGCTCTCTCAGCAAGGGCTGCATCCCCTCCATGTCTGCCATCCCCACACAGCAATTAATTCTGCCCTCTCCAGTCCCCCAACCCCTCAGCTCTTCCCCTCTCAGTTCAGCCTCCCAATATCCACCCCCTCAGTTTTGCCACACAGCTACACCTCTGCTCCTCCCAGGGTTCTTCACACCCTCTCCCAGGTTTGGGGGGACTACAGCAGGGTCCATTCTCCCCCTTCCAGGCAGCAGAGGCAAAGCTCGTGGGGCTGTTCACTTTCTTCTGCCCCTTCTCAGGCTGCAGGGAGGTTGGGGAGAAGGCAGAGGAACCATCCTGTCCCCATTGCTCATAGGAAAGAAGGGAGTGGAGTCACCCTGGGCTGCTTGGCTCTTTGGGTATGTGCACATAGCAAATAAAAAGCCACATATGGCCCATTCCAGCTGATCCAGGTTCTGGCTGCGGGGGTAGCTCATTGCTGTGTAGACTTCTGGGCTCAGGCTGGAGCTTGGTTGCTGGGACCCTTCCACCCTGCAGGGTCCAAGAGCTAGCTACAGGTTTTTCTTTGCTGTGTAGACATATCCATAAGCTCCCTCCCCATCTCCTGTGAAAATGGCTTCAAGTAGTTGTGGGGAGGGGGACAGAGAGCTCTGCCTGTAGCAGATGACAGGTCATTCTCCTCTGGGGGCAGGCAAGTGAGGTTGGCAGCCAATCAGGGAGCTCCAATTCACTAGAGAATTGGAGCTTCTTGCATGATTAAGAGACTGGTTCCAGCCCCGCCAAAACCTTGTAACTTGTGAAAAAGCCATAGTTAGGGCCCCATCTTTACATCTGCTGAGACACAGCATATTCCATAGCACATGCCCCCAGATATTGTGATGTCAGTACTGACACAGAAGGGGAAGTGCCACTCACTGAGTCATTGATCATTCTTGCAGCAACTGTGCATGCCGAGGGAATTGTCTACACTGCATTGTATTTTACTATATAAAATGCCTTACGTGACTAATATCATAAAGGTTTCTGTTATGGATGTAATTCATACTTACATTTAGGAAAACATCATCATCAAGTTCTTCAATTTCCTTGGTAGTTGTCTCCAAGGTCTCCTTTGCCTCAACAATACTTTGCTGAAAGTTAACCATCTGTTCATATAAGTATTCCATTTTCATCTTCTTCACCTCCTCAAAGTTCTGTGACTTCTCATCATACTGGGCTACCACTGTCTTAACCATCTCTTCATTCTGATCTTCTAAACTCTGCTCATTTTTCTTACTGTTTTCCTGGAAAATAAAACATGAACATCTGAGATGTAAATCTGCATCAGTGAATTTACTGTACAGAAAACTCTCTAAATTATTTTAACATGAGCTACTAGTCAGGCAGCCTTTGGCATCCTTACAAAAAGACATATGTAATTATCTAAGCAAGTTCATGTACAAGAAATTTCATTACATAAATACTTTGAAAACAAAGGCCAACATTTTCAAACTTGAGCACCTAAAGTTAAGATTTCTGTAGTCACATTCTGATTTTCAGAGCAGCTGAACATCCAAAATTCCTATTAAAGTCAACATAGGCTACCTCTGGACATCAGAACACTCATTTAGACGCCTAAACATGAATTTAGGTGTTTATCTTTAGGCATCCAACATTTGAAAATGTTGATCCATGTAAACATTTTTGGATTTTAAACTAAACAGATTGAGATTGCTATCATAATCGTTTCCCCATCCAGTGCTTGACAGTCACGTATTCCACATAGTGTTAACTGTGCTGCAGCTTTGTACAGTAAAGCAACAATATATTTTAGTGAAACAGACAATTCCAGTGTAAACAACAACATGAAACTACAAAACAGTATAAAATATCTTGACAGGACTGACAGTATTGAAGGAGGAAAGAAAACAGGAATAGTGTAGATATTAGACTTACCTCAACAGAATTAAACAGGGATTCTATCTCACTAACAAATTCCTCAATCTTCACTGACCTTTGCTGTAACTCTCCTAGAAATCCATCTAATTGATCCTGAAATAAAAAAGTGGCAGCAACTTTCTAAATATGATGCTTGGGAAATACTACTTTATAAAGCTTTCACATAAAACTTATATTTAATGTTTCTCTTTTTGATGTTATTAGAACTATTGTTACAATTAATCCCGTATCTTCACCATGACTAGAAATGCAAGCAAGTGAATAGTGATTGGAAAAGGCACAATGCCACTTCAAAGCAGAAATAATACTTGAACCTTCAAGGCACTTATGCGAGGTTTCACATCCTCAATTCTCACTGGCTGTGTAGCAATTTGAGGGCACTCAGCACTGCACAAGGGTGCTCAAGAGACTGCAGGATGAGGCCCACAATGAGAAGAGAATACAAGTAATTGTTAAGGGCTAGTTCATGCAATAATCTAGGGAACTAAACATAAATATTGATTTTCCTGAAGTTCACTTTTAAATTGTGTATATTTAAAGTATATATTTATTGTACACTAAAGATCTGAACTTGCATTACTTCTGCACCCAAAACTCCCCTCAAAGGCATTGGTTGTTTTAGGTGTGCAAGCAATGCAAAATACGGCTCTAGGAACAATAAAGGCAACATTGATGAGGTATAATAATAATACAGCTGTCTCTATACCCAGCAGTCCTTCTTGACCTTCCTGGAGAGAGAGCTGGCCAACTGCTCAGATGCAGTTTATATTTCATAAGTGCACTTGGTTTTAATCAATTTGAAAAAATACCACATGATCTCTGAATTATAAATATCATATTATATTGTAAAATTGGATGTTAAATTTATAAATATTTAGGGCTGATCACTTCGAGATTCCAAGGTAAAATTCTGTTTGTGAAGATAATGGCTCTGTCAATTTTTATAAGTTAACAGCTCATTTCACTTAACATGAAGTTCTGCTCTAAAGCCAAAAGCTGAAAAGGTGAGCATTGTGTTGTCTTCATATTTCCTTAGCAATTATATCTGTGTGAGTAACAAGAACTACACATAGACAACCTAAGAGTAACATGAGCTTTGGCTGGTAGAATCATGTGCAGTCAGACGTGTTGTGGCCAGATTTAATTACTGGCTATATCTTCAAGTTCCACAGCCAGAGAATGACATCATGGGACATATCCATCTCTTTTGTAACTCCACTGATTTCAGTTCAACTACACCAGGGATGACTTCAGACCTATGACTATATTAGTGACATTTTGGCAGCTGATCATAATTCATAACCAAAGCAAGAACTGCCAGAGATAAAAAATGGTACATGCTCAGACCAGAGAAATAGAAAAGTTAATAGTTGCAAAATTTGGTAAGTACTAATATTTGAGGGCTGTGTTTCATAATCTTATATATTTTTTATTCTTATTTATGAATTAGCAACAGAGCACATGCAGATCTACTTTCAGGCCAAATTCAAGGGTATATATATATGATGTTAGTAAAGTAGTGCAAGTAATTTACATGCCAAGAGGCTAGAATGAGATGCAAAAAGATTTTAAGTTAAAGGTGAAATCAATGGGGAGTTCGGCTTAAAAACGAATACAACATGGCTCAGAATTTTTAATAAAGTTCCAGTTGCAAAATAGTTATTACTGGTGACTAGGCATGATCCAAAAAACATAGCGTGACTTTCAGATGGCAGAGGTGGTAACTAGAAAAAGGATACCTTTTGACTAGTAAGCTGAGCAAATTTTATATGGAATATATGAGATCATAAAGATGAGACCTCAGAATGCCATTTTTACAGTCACTTTTCAGAGCAGAACTGCAATTCAACCGAGACAATTTTCTAGAGAAGTAAAAAGTGTTTTCACAGGAATTTATATTGTATGAGTATTTGATATTAATATGAATTAATGTATACCTATCATAATACTGAATTCTAGCACTGGCAAGAATACTCTTGCTAGAATTATGGATGAGGTAAATTTTAATTTCATACCATTATTTTTGAGTTTGTTTCAACCTTTCTAAATTGCATAGATCTGAAACTTGATATCCTAGAGGCCGGATGAGAATTTTTTAAAACATCAGCACTGGTGCACATTTAGGGTCCATATCAGGCACTTCTCCCTTTCCTCCACTAAAGACAATAAGAGCATTTCTGCACTATCACTAAAACCAAATCAGGGAAACTGATTAAAAACATGGTGTCATGTGGACTGGATTGGGGGGGTGCATTTCTGTTATTTGACATCAGTATGTCAACATCATAGTGATTTATGTGAGACATACCATGTCAGGTGCTGTTAGAAAGGTTATAATGTGCTGAATAAGAAGATAATATTTGTTCTCATGTGTGATATGTGTGAAGGAAGTTATGGAGATCTTTGATATACCTGTATTTAAACTGTGCTGTAGAAGACACACCCCAGACAGAGAGGCCGCAGGACAATAGCCCGTTTAATGGCCCATCAAGACCTTTACAGAAGCCAAAGGCCTAGGAAGAAACTAAAGGCATACTTGAAGAGCTACCAGGATTGGCCCATGTGACTCTGGACTCCATTTGAGTTCCTGTAAAGTTCCACAAGCCACATGGCCAGTGACAGAGGGTATATAAGATCAAACCACAGAAACCATTTTGTCTTTGTTCCTGTCCAGCTGCGGACACACCTCTGGATCGACACACTTTGCAACTTCACTGACGGACTTAGACCCATCCAGGTACTGGATGTATACCAGAGGAACTATACAAGCCTGCAACTCCACAATTGTTCTAGAAACCTGTTGTGTATGGACTTTCAAATCATCTGTATATATCTGATTGCTTTAAGCCTTTAACACTTCTCTTACTGTTTGTTTTTCTTTTACTAATAAACCTTTAGTTTTAGTTACTAAAGGATTGGCTGGCAGCCTGGTATTTTGGGTAAGATCCAAACTTATAGTGAACTGGTACTGTGGCTGATCCTTTGGGATCAGGGGGAATCTTTTAGTAAAGAGCATAGAGTTTAAATAACTGGTCTCTTTACTGGACCTAGTGTCAGTTTGGGAGCCAAAGACTGAAATGCAGTAAAGGGGCTGTGTGTACTTGCACAGTGGCTTCTTGATAACCAGTGTGGGGAATCAGAAGCACTGTTTGTGGCTGATTGGGCAGTCTGACTTGAGTGTCACCCACCAGTGCTGGGAGAATTCGCTCTCCTTTTACAGCCTGCCCTGACCCTGGCATTATCAGTGGGCTACCCTGGGCACGGACGGGTCACACATGGATCTAATGTGTAGTGAAGATATGATTTTTAGCCAAGTTTTGTAACCAGGCTAATGCCTTTGTCTGACCAATGTACTTAAACTGGATTGATAATCTTATGACAATGTCAGAGCAAGCATATAGAGGTTACTCTACAATATCAAAGTAAAAAGAACCGATGTTACTAAAGTTATGCTTCTTCCCATGTCAAAAAAAACACATACTAAGGATGACACTAAAACTAGGAAAGCTTAGTAAGACCTGATATGTAAAACATCAGTAAGTAAAATCATCAGTTTGGCAAGTTCATGGCTGCAATGCCACCTTAATTACAATATATTCTTCCTTCAAGGACCACATTCTAAGAGGGAGCATCTTGCATTGCTCTGTTCTAATAATCTGATTATCAGCTTGGTACTAGTATTTGCTGGTCCAGCTCTCCCCAAAATGTTGGGCAAATTTTTGCAATCATCTATGTTTGCAATTATCTGGGCTTCTTACACAAATGAAATGAACCATTGTTGCCAGCAATGGTGCTAAATCAAACTCATCTCAATATCTACTACTTCTATCCTCACAGGAGAGATTCTTTGCAACAGCCCCAAATTCAGCCCAAGTAAACATTTGCATCTTGCATTACATCCTTTAAAAAAAAAAAAGTCTCCAAACAAGCTTTGGCTGTCTTCCAAAGGCCCTTCATTAAGAACATACTGCTGCCCATACCAGGAATGCAACCCTGGTGGCTGACAACAAGAGCTTTCCAACCACAGTGGAGCATTAGGCCATTCTGGTTTTGGGAGCCAGTGCTAAGCACAGAGCACAAGGGTGATGTGTTCATGTTGGTGCAACCCAAGAGATGAGGACAGTATATTGCTTCTGAATGAAGCTGCACAGGTAGCTGAAGGCAGCGGAGCCCAAACTTTTTATTAAGGCAACTCACATACCACATTATGTTTTTTTTTGCAACCCACCCAAAATCCACATTTGGGAGGAGGAGAGGGGGAGAAAGGGGAGGCAGAATCATAAACCAGCATCCATCTCCTCTGCTGCCACCATTTCCTCCTTGTCCTGCAAAGGGCACTGACTATCTGCCACAGTTCTCTCCATTCTCCACCCAGCACCACAGCCCTAATCCTGGCCTGTCATGGAGGG
This sequence comes from Mesoclemmys tuberculata, assembly GCA_007922155.1. Lineage (NCBI taxonomy): Eukaryota > Metazoa > Chordata > Testudines > Chelidae > Mesoclemmys > Mesoclemmys tuberculata. Next base: position 38,523,976 of record ML675629.1, read on the forward strand.
GAGACCTGGGGCGGAGGTAGGGCTCCTACATGAGGGGAAAAAAGGGTACACTTTACAGAGGCCCGGAGGCCCTGAGTGTCCCAGCCCAGGCTGCAGGGATTGTGGTATGTGTTGAGGAGGGTGCCTATGTTACAAGTTTGTATTGGGCCTGAAAAAATTACACTTGGGCCCTGGAGGGAGGGAAAGAGACCAACCCCACTCCAGAGCCCACAGTGGATGCTCCTGTCCTGCAGGGCTGGGTCCAGCTCCCCACTCCAGGTTTTGTGATCCTGGCACACTCCAGGGTTGCAGCGCCACACAGGGCTTGGCCTACTACCCCTCACAGGGCAGGGAGCCAGGCCCAGCCCTGTGGGACAAGAGCCACTGCTGTGGAGTGAATGGGGGAGGTGGGCTCACTCTCCAACTCCCCTTGTTCCCTGGACCTTCCCTCCGTACTTGTCCCACGACCATCTACTACCTTTCCATGACCTTTTCCGTGCCCCACGGCTTGGAAAACACTGGTCTAAAGAGAGTACATGTAATAATCCAGGCGAAAGATGACTAAAGCATTGACAACTGTGGCAAAAGGCAAAGTTCCACTTAACAGATACAGTATACGTACAAATTAAAAATCAAAAACACTTGCACTCTCTCTGCTGAATCTGGAGCAGTCACTAACTAATAATTTCCTATCCCAAATTTGGGCTAAGGTTAAAGATGAATGATTCATATTTTAAACTACATAGTCAATCAAGGAATAGTTTATGAAAATGTTAACGTCAGTGCTTACCTTCATTTCCACTACAGCAGCGTCCAGTGTTGTAACATCATGGCCTTCGTGCTCCCCAAAAAGTTTGTCAATAGCAGAAATTGGGCACCTGCATTGGTAGCAATAAGTATCAATGTGGGCCTTTTTTTTTTCTTTTGGTGGACTCTCACTTTCAGGTAGGTCTAGAGAGGATTTTTCAGAATTCATCACCACAAAGCCTGAATCTTCATGATCAATGGGTGTATCTTGCTCTGCTTCATTTACAAATTCATAACTATAGCTAATTTGCTCAAAAGATTCCCTGTCCTCAAACAATAAATCTTCATGTGCCAATTCAGAAGACGTTTCATCTTGCAAAAGTTCTTCTTGGGTAATCACTTCATAATCCGTTGACTCAGCAATATCTTCATCAGTGTCAAAGCACTGCTCCTCTCTTTTTGAATCTGACTGAAGGTTATCTGAATCACATCTCAAAGGCTGTAAATCAAATTCATCTAATTGCCTATCCAACTTTACTCCAGGTTCTGAAAGCCCAGTCTTAGCTATTTCTAGGTTATGCTTTGCTATACCATTGGCAACATTTTCTCTGACTCCTTTTTTATTTGCCTGCTCAACTGTATCTAACAGATATTTTTCCCTGCTTATTTTTTTGTTCATACTTTCAAGGTGATCATGGTCTAAATCATATGCTTCTTTTGTCATAGGCTGAAGAGGATTATTCAAATATGAAATATTCAGCCCTGGTTCCTGAGGAATATGAATATGTGGGAGCCTTCCTTTGCCATATTGATCGCTTTCACGGTCAGCAACAGGTGTTTTGCCATGAGGCACATAATTATCCATTTTATTAACTGCTGCTATTTCATGTTGTTCTTTCTGCTCGTCTGTTAGAGGAGTTACTTCCTTTGATGTATCTTGCACAGAAACTTCTTTTTGATTGGCAATTACCTCAGAATCTAGAATTTGAACGGGCCCTTCATGACTCACTTGCTCTGACAAGTCTTGGTTTGTTGCTACAGGTGCATTTTCTTCCTCTCTTTGACTAGTGGGATGATTTCCTTCATCTGAAACATATAGCTTGCTTCCAAAAGGAATGGCATGAGTTGGTTGACAAATTGTTACTTTAATATCATTAAAAATCTGGTCTCTCTCTCTCGCCACAATTTCTCCTTCTGACAAGACCTCTGTTTTGGCGGACTCTTCATATAAAATATGAACAGATTGCGGCTCTTTTTCAATTATCTCATAAAAATCCTTATGTTTGTCTCCTGAAAGCCTCGGTTGGTTTAACTGGTCTTTATTAATAGACTGAGCCTTTGAAACTTGTTCGTTTTGAGACTCAGCCACATTACAAGGAATATCATCTTTAAGAATGTATTTTTCAAAATATATTCCAGTTCCATCATCTGTGTCAGAATTTCTACTAGGAAAAGATGCCTCAGAAGTCACACTTTCTTCATCAGAAGGAGGCTCATTTTCACCTTTTGTGTTTTCTCCTACTGCTTCTGCATAGAGGTCTTTGTATAAAAATGCCAGTGCTGGTGGCTCCTCTAGAAGTTCTGGGTTAATCGCACTGACTGATGTGGGAAATAACATAGATCGTTCTAACACTCCTTCTTCTGTATCAAATAAGGGTGTGCCTGCTAACTTTTGTTCATCTTCTATATTCATCATTTTTTTACTACTGTCAATTGATTTTTGCATAGTCAAAAGTTTCTGAGCATCTGCATGAGGCTGCATCTTATTTTCATCTTCCATCATTCCATAAAAGGCTTCATCCAAGTCATTATCTAATAAGGTAAATTCATTTTCCAAAGTATTAACATCAGAACTTCTACCTAAAGAGTTGGCTTCTTCTGTGCATTTCTTAGGATTTTCCACTACAGCAACAAAGGGAATAGATAGCTCAATGTGGGATTGGTCATCAATCAAAGTATACTTCTCAAAATAATCCATTTCAATGGTACTCTCATTAGGGTTCAGAACTTCACCGCTTTTATTTTCTGACACTATGGAACTTTCCTCTCCTGTTTCCACAATTTCCTGAGCATCTATTGCTTCAGCAAGTTCTTTTTGTTCATTACCTGTAACGCCAGTGTCATCTGCCACTGAGTTTTCTGAAATTTCTATAGCCGTTCTATATGCTGTTGCTTCATGGTCAGCAACTGTATCACCACTATCATCAAATAATTTTGTTTTAATGAGGGTATTTGTTTCTAAGTATTCTAATTTATCTGGTATGAGTTTGCTTTCTTCTTCATCTACTGAAGAAATGAGTGGGACAGCATGAATATTCAGTATCTCATAGCCTTCTGAAATGATATTAAACATAACTTTTTGATCATCAGGTTCTGGGATATATCTGGATTCTTCTGCAGATTTCACATGCTCCGTTAATTTTTCTTCTCTTGGTAGATAATACCCATGATCTCTAGACCCTGCATCTACATTTGAAGAATGCTGCATTTCTTCTGCTGTTGAAAGGTCTCCAATGCTAGTTACTGTTATATTATTTAAATTTTTATCTGAGACTGGATTACCTGGTAGTGAGGAGTATAAATTGTGTGTGTGGATTTCATTAATTGGCTCTGACAGAATATGGGAAGGTTCATCTGAAACAAAATCAGATACCATTGTCGTGTCTGATTTATTCTCATTAGTACTTTGGGCTGTAAGTACACTCGGAAGTCTACCTGGAAATTGTTTTGATTCAAAGTTTTCAACTTCATTTGGAAAAGGCTGCATTTTTTGCTTGTCTGCTTCATTAATATTTGTAGGATCAACTGAATCATTTTTTGAGTCTTCTGACAACAAAGCAGCTCCCTCAAAAGAATAAGCTTGAATTTCTAGATTCTTTGTTTCATTAAAAGGGCTAACTAAGGTGGTTTTTAACTGTGTTGATGTGAAGCTGTCTGCTTCAGCTGAATAAGACTGATTTTCTTGCATCGTGATTCCATCAATAAAGTCTGATGAAACAGCCACTGATTGTTCAGATGATGTATATTCTGTGCCAGCTAAATAAGGTTCCATTTCACATCTGTCTGCTTCTTCAATACAACTGATTGAAACCGTGTTTGACTGCTCTAACACCACATTTTCTGTGTCAAGCAAAGAAGAGTGAATATTGTGCTTCTCTTCATTAACAGAACCAGCTGAAAAGGACTTTGACTTTTCTAGCAATGTATTAGAAGGTGCAAAGGAATCAGACTGCGTTTCTTGCTTTCCTATTTTATCAATGGATGTGTTCAACACTTCTGAAGTCAAGTCTGGCACTTCTTGTGTATCAGATTTTATTTCCTGCTTATCACTTTCAGCAGTGAAGGTTGGAGAAGGAGTTGCTAACTGTTCTGACAGCAAGTGTTCTGTGCCCAATGAATAGGCCTGACGTTCTTGCCCCTCTCTGTCATCAGTATGCACGAGTGGCCTAGTGACTAAAGGTTCAGACATCAAGTTTTCTATTTTAGGTGAATGTAGCTGAATTTCTCTCATCTCTGTTTCATCAGTGTCATATGATGAAACTAAAGAACGACCCTTTGATTGTAGAGATTTGGGTATATATGGCCGGATTTGTTGTTTCTCTTCATCATCATCATCAACAGAATATGACAATACTAAATGTTCATGCTCCAATCGTGCAGCTTGTTTTACTGTTTCTTCAGTGGAATACGGTAAAGCTAGATGTTCTGATTCAAGCTGTGCAGTTACAGCTGAACGGGCCTGAATATCTTGCTTCTCTGACTGTTCAGGCTCCAGTTGTGAACTTTGTTTCGTTGCTTCACCAATGGAATTTGACAAATATGAAAGCTCAGACTCTGGTCCTGCAGTTGCTAGTGAACAACACTGACTCTCTTGTGTTTCTGTTTCATCAATAGGATGCGATAAATCTAAATTTTCAAACTCCAGTTGTTCAATTACCGCTGAATAAGACTGACTCTCTTGCTTTTCTGCTTCTTTGATGGAACATGATATATCTGGATGTTCAGTCTCTGACTGAGTAGTTATGGGAGAATGTGGCTGAATATCTTGCTTCTCTGAATGTTCAGATTCCAATTCTGCAGTTACTGTTGAATAAGGATGAATTTCTTGCTTTTTTGCTTCCTCGATGGAATAAGATAAATCTGGTTGTTCCAACTCTGACTGTGCTGTTAGGGATGAATAACGTTCAATATCCTGCTTTTTTGTTTCAGATAAAACTGAATGTTCAGGCTCAGATTGTGTAGTCACAGGTGAATAAAATGGAATTTCTTGCTTCTCTGTTTCCTCGGCAATATATGATGATCTAGAATATTCAGAGGCAGATTCTGTAGCTACATAAGGTTGAGTTGTTTGCCTCTCTGGTTCATTAATAGAATCTATTGAAATGGTTTTTGCAGTCAAAAATGAATGAGGTTGAATTTCCTGCTTCTCTCCTTCATCAATAAGATATGGGGTAATGGACAGTGACTGTTCTGAGGTCACGTTTGCAGTCTCAGGAGGAAAGGACTGTATTTCTTGTTTCTCTGTTTTATTGATAAGAGCATATGGCATTGGCCATTCTGATATTGATGCTGTGGGCATAAGTAAACTTGGGTGGATTTCCTGCTTCTCTTCTTCCTCAGTAAGGTATGATGAAACAGACAGTGACTGTTCTGACATCCCATGTAGAGTCTCAGCTGGAGAAGACTGTGACTGTTTTTTCTCTTCTTTATCAAGTGGAACTATTACACCAGCATTTGAAAACCTGCTAGATTCAACATTCGTTTTGACATGTTTTATATTATGAAGTGAACCATCATCCCTGTCAGTGCAATCTTGTTCAAGATGCTCTAAAGCAGGTGAGGAAGGGCTTTGATTTTGAAATCCTTTGTGCAGTTGTCTCTTCTTCCTTTTTATATCTGATGGCATAGCTGGTTCTTTACTACTCTTCTTTCGGAAAAAATTTGGAGTTGTTTCTTCTGGAACTGAACTGAACTTCTGGATTTTAGCTCTTACAGATCCGTTAAGGGCTGGCATTCCTTTTTTCAGTTTATTTTCTTTACACATGGACTTTGAGGCAATTGGAGCACGTAACACTGGTTCCCCTGTAAAGTCTAACAAATCCTCTTCATCTTTTGAAGTTTGGGCATCCACAGCTTGTGTTTCCAGTTCAGCAGCATTTAACTTTGCATCCTGCACTTTCGCAGGAGTAGCTTTTACTTCTTGCATTCCAGACGAGTCACACTTTTTGCAACCCTGGCCTCCCTTCAAGTCTGAGGGCAGCAATGTCCTATCTGATGATTTACACTTCCTTTTCCGGACAGTCTTACCTTCATCCATGATAAAGATAACTTTCCCTGGAGGAGAATCTATAGATGAACTTTCAACACTACAAAGATCAGAAGTAGCACTAGCTTCTGAGGCCCAAGGAGTGGAACATCTGCTTGAGCTTGTTTCCCATGTTATTCCACTATCTTCACTTTGAACTGTTACCATAGAAAAGGAAGGGTTGGACATGATGCATTGTAGCTTGGGTTTCACATCTTCATTCTGGATAATGTCCTTTAAACTACAATAAATAAAGAAAAGTATGGTATGATCATTTATTATAAAACAAATCAACCATTACAGCAAAATCAAACTTACCTAAGAAAAAATATTTTCCAGATCTGTGTAACAAATATAGGCATAAATAATGAAACTGTTTGTCTGACAGATATACTGTAGACATGGGTAACATTGTCATGTTATAAGATTGTACAAAAGCACTAAAGACTTCACATTTTAATCTCACTTATTTTAGCTCACTAGCGTGAGCTCAGGCTTTGGCTTGAAAGCTTAACATTCACCAAAATTCTAAGGATGAAATAAACCAGCAATATCACTAAAGATATAAGGCCTGATTCCCCAATGCCTGATACCTGGAGGAATCATTTAAATCCATACACGGTAGGTGTAAAATGCTGGCACCCTGATTTGGTAGAATTTTACACCTACTCTGCATAGTGTAAATGACTAAATGCAAAGCACAAGGCAGTGGTGATTCAGAGCCATAGTTTATTACTGCCTCTTAGTTCTTTTCATCTTCCAAGCACTTTATAAACTTTAATTTATTATGTTAAATCAATTCTATCTACAAGGGTGTGACAAATAATAAAAAACATTACTCAGATTAAACCCTGAGCCTGACTTGCCTCTACTGCTTTCACTGGCGCTGGCTATTTTGAGGATGGAGCCCCCAGAGGTCAGACTATTTCCATAGCCCACACCTGAAAGCTCTTCCTGGATGCTGTTCTCTATGCAAAGGAAGGGAAAAGTGGCCACTGGCTTTGTGCCCTGAGCAGGTCCCTTTGGGTTTGAAAAAAATGGTCAAGATCCTCAGAGCTCCACCTGACCCAAGTGCCATGGGTGAAAAATGAACAAGGCATTGCTGTCAAAAGCTCAGATTCAGATTGGCAGGTGGATAGGAATAGGAACCGCAGCAGGAACCCGGGCGTAGCTGTGCAGGATGATAAATCAGGCTGAATCAATGTACTGTGGCAATCTCATTATCAGGAAGCATCTTATTGCTACTGCTATTTTACACTTGTAGTGAGTGGTAGTGCAGTCATTTACCACATTGTTCATTTTGAGTCCTCTTACTTAAAACGTCACCCGCAGTGGTGAATTTCCTGGGCCCATACTATTGTGCGCCCACATTCTTGTGTGTTATGATAGGATAACATCTTTACCCATCCAGTGTGCAGCCTACTGCTTGCATGAGGCTGGTGCATGCTCTACACCATTTTTCTTTCTCCTCTCCTCGCCCAGACAGAAGGTGCTGACCTCTGGGAGAGACATGGAAACAAACATACAAGGGAGACATACTCCCAACTGCCATTTACTTTAGTAGGTGGGTCTAGAACATCCATGCTTACAAAATTACATTTATAGCACTGTAACTGTCCCCTCTTGACCCTGTCACATCCTACCCACTGGCTGCCATGCAGCTCCTTCTCTGTGCTGGCCAGCAGAAGCTCCCACCTACAGACCAGCTCACTACACAAATTTGACTTCTCAATCCACCGCTCCTGCTTCTTTCAGGTTGAGGCCTGCTTGTGATACTGCCATACCATCTCTCACCATCTTCCTGGCTTTGCCTCAGTTTAATTGCAAGTAGGGTTGCCAGTCCTCCAGGATTATCCTGGAGTCTCCAGATTAATCTTTAATTAAACATTAGGTCATATGACAAAACCTCCAGGAATACATCCAACCAAAATTGGCAACTCTAAAGGAGGGCATTTTTGATTAATGACAGTTCTCCAGAACTTAGTATTGGTCCCCCCTGTTCACTTGCTTTCTGAGATTTTACCCTGGGGAAAAAAAAATCCAAGAAGATACTGGGCAAGGTTAAACCAATATAATGTCTGCTTATCTTTTGTTTTCTGAATATTTGACACTGGGAGTCTGATGTCCTTTTATCGATATAAGCCAGCTAATGGAAAGAGCCCAGATACTGCAGTGCCTGGATAGCTAAATAGATGTTCTTTTCTTGTGGCTAAACTTTAACTTCCACACATGTATCAGACTCCACAGGGAGTCCTACAAACAGGGGTCTGTTAACATGCATCATCATAGTTTGCTTGGTGTTTTTCTCAAAGCTATGACACCGCCTTTCAAAATACCATCTCTGCTTAATAAGAAAATATTAGTTCTAAATGGCAATAGAAACAATAGACATCAGTCAAGAAGATAATTTCACAAGGTATAGTACCAAAAGCACAGGAGCTCATAAGGACAACGGGTTTATTCATGCCAACAAGGACTTGATGTGTTGTGCTGTCCTTATGACAGGTTTTGACACTGCATCTTAGTCTCATTATTTCCATCAATGGCAAAGGATTAACTGCAAAACCTAGCATTGATAAAATGGTGTGAAAAGTAAGGCCCCATGATGTTGCTGGAGCTTCATGGAGACTGTTGCTGTTAGAACAACTTTACCATAGTGACAGATTTTACAAGGACAGCTAATTTCTGATAGAAACACTGCATTGTAGCACAGACCCTGATCCTGAAAACACTAACACTTTACCCACTGGCTTCATTAGTGTTTAATGCAAGGTAATCCATTGTAGGATCAGGCCCCTTACTTGTTTTTATATACTCCCTCTAGCTTTCTACTTCGGAACGTTAAAACTGACCATTCAACTTTATGCTTTGTCACAGAGTCTTTGCTGGGTGAAGCAACAAGCAGCTGCTGCTAGCTTTTGAGATTTCATAGATCTTGTTTAAATCTTGTTTCTTGCACTCAACTGTTTTCCCCCTACCAAATAATGCTAAGACTGATTCTTAGCTACTTCTGTTTTCAAATGCAGTCTACTAGCCCTCTAAAGCTTTAGTCTAATTAGGAGAAAAACCACCAACATTACAGTTACCAGCCAATCCTCACACGTTCCATGCTGGATAATCCTAGTTCAGTACCACTGGCCCCTACTGTTACTGTACAGTTCTTGAAGACTACTTCACTAAGCACTTAACACTTAGCCAAAGTGTTGAAGATATTCTCTCTTTTAGCTTATGCAAATGACATATATAGTGTAAACTACATTTTTACCTATATCACCAACTAGTTACTTCTTACCTTTGTATCTAAAGTACCAGACACTCTCTGCTAAATTGGGCTAGTCTCCAAACGAGTGTACAAAGAGCCCAGTAATGAAATGGGACAAAATTCATTTTTAATCTTGTAACTTCTTGGCTGCGTCTTTTGCATAAACTCACTCAAGATATTTTTAAAAAATAGCTCTTTTTGATAGATTATGAAAGACTGAAAACACTGTTCACTCTTAATCTCTTTTCTCTCTGTTGGATGCACATGATTCATAATTGTCAGGTTATTCACAAGCACCACTATAATTAACTTTATTTGTATTTATTCATTGACTTAGCACTTATCACAGTTGTAGATAAGTATTTTCTATGAAATATACACTATTGTATCCTTAGGCTTCAGATATTGACTCTGTAATCCATTGGTCTCCCTTTGCTCATTGAGATCCCACCTGTGTTATATACTGAATGAAAAAAAGGTTAAATGATCAGTCAGATCTCTCTCTGTAGTACAATATGCAGCTTGTTAATTTGGGCTCTGGCCGTGTCAGAGGAAGCAAGAGACAACGGCTCTCACCTAAGAGCATTCTGAATAAAGGAACTTCAACAAAAGGGCACTGGAAGACCTCCACTGTTGTAATAGAATAAGAAAAGAACTGGTGTAATTTTGTCCTAGGTTTTGTAGTGTGCTAAAAGTGATCGGTAGGAAAGCAATGTGGTCCAGTTATTCTGTTCAAGCACTGCTGTGGGAGTCAGGAAACCCAAATTCTATTCCTGTTTCTATCACACATTTGCCATTTGCCCTGGGGCAAGTCATTTGACTTTGCTATGCCTAGACAAAATGGGGATAATTATATTGATCTTGCTTTGTGAAGCACCTGGAAATGTACGGATGAAAAACATTACATAGATTCCTCCTATGTCCTATGGCAAAATACCCATTGATTTTAATAGTGCAAGATCAGGCACTATTAAACTATGTCTAGAGCTGAATAGGCAACCAGTGCAGCACATAACTGCAGTTTAATGTTTGTGAGCTAACAGCAGAATTGGCTGCAAGAGGAAGCATGTACAGCCTTGCAGACAGATTTAATATCTCTTGGACTTTTATAAAAAATTCAAAACATTAATAGCAATCATATCTTGCAACAGAAGCATCAGATTTCATTTGTAACTCACAACCAGCTTACAGAGTGCAGTTACATCTTATGGGCTTGGCCTTTACTCAGTCAAAACTTCCTGAGAGTTTTGCCTGACTAGTAAGTACAGAAGGGGGCCTAAAGTTCCAAATGTTCATTTTATTTACATTTACAAAAGTCCCTTCAGCTAAAAAAGTTTACAAAACTGTAACAATAAACCATTTCTGAGCTGTGAACTTGTTTACCTTATTTGTGCCAAAAGCCATATGTTAACTCACATTACAGACCTCCTGGAAAAGCAATGAAGTATCCTTAACAATCATGATGTGAACAGAACTATGCTAATTAAATGAGAAGGGAGTCAAACTGAGTTGAAAAAACCTCAGGGGCCCACCAAACACAGCTGTTTGGAAAACCCTCAGATACACTGACCTACCTTAATTAAATGCTGTTTTGGGATGTACATGAATTATTAATATAACAGTCTGTTTAAGGAAACTATCATGATGATTTATCAAATAATCATTATATTTGAACACTATTCATCTGCAACACTGTGATGCTATGCTTGAATAGGTAATGTTACTTTATTTGTATTGCAGTAGCACCCACCTGAGCCAAGAATGAGATCTGATTGTGCTAAGTCCTGTGCAAATACATAGATAGAGACAATCCTCCCAGAACTGCTATTAGAGAGGGGGTGGAAGAGGGTATCTGAAGATAAAAGGTGTGAGCTAATACCATCTGTAGCTTAATGATGATAATTTAAATAACATTACCTATTTAGTATAACTAATATTGCTCATATGAGCAAAAATATCCAGCTGATGGCCCTGATTCAGGAACATAATTAAGCATGGGCATAACTTTAAGCCCTGAGTAGTCCATTGATTTCAGAGGGACTACAGATACGCTTCAGGTTACACATATGCTGAAGTAATTTCCCAAATGTGGGCTAAAGAGCTTAACCAGCATGTAAAAAATGTGTAAAAGATGCAAAAGCTCTTTCCAGTCATGTAGTTAATTCTCTTTGCTAGAACAAAACTGCCTTTTGGTATATTTTGGCATGGTAGGTTTGGTCCCCTCTACTTGGAAATGACTTAGGTGATGGAGATTTCCACCATTTTCTCTGGGAGAGTAACTCTCAGTTGAGTGGATCTCAGAGTCAGGAAGTTTTCTTAATGCTCTGGACTAAGTTTTTCTTTTCTTAATTTCATTCCATTATCTCTAGTTATAATAAGGAAGCAGAGGAAATATATAACAGAAGGGGCCCATGGCAAAATTGGGCATTAATATGAGTAGAGTTCCATTTTTTCTTCATCCCTTTGACTTCTGCCCATAAAGAACTTTCATGGCATGGCTCGAAATGACTCCAGAATTTGATAGGAGCTGTTCTTGCATATACAAAGCCACTGTGCAGCCTATCACATGGGTTGCTGGAAGTGTATCTCCCATACCCCTTACCAAATAGATGTCAAAGTATTTTTCAAACCTTACTAGTTATTTTCCAATCCTGTTTACAATGTACATTTAACAACAATGGATTTTATCCCCACGACACCATGCTGATCTTGATCTATAAGAGGCGGACCAGATGGGCACATGGTATCCAGCTGAAATCAGTGGGGTTCTGCCTGGGCACAAATGTCTGCCCATTTGGACCAGATTGTAGGATCAGGGCCCACACTCATGGCAGAGGCAGGAACAGAACTCAGATTTCTGGCTCCCAACCCTACACAGAGAACACTATCCAAGCTATTTCTCAGCAGTTTCTCTGTGTTAGGAACTCTGGTCTCTGTATCAAATGCCTGAAATCAAACAATATTCTGTGCCCCATCTCAGCCCAAAAACCGGAGTCACAGAAGGCCTCAGCTCTCTAGTGGAAGGTCCTCCTTCCTCATCCCACTGCTGACATGTAAATCCCCAGAATAAATAAGATCAATATGTAACGAAAAGTCAGCCAGAAAGGGAGGGGCAGGAGATGCCAATCCAGCTGGCACGCTGCAGACTCTTTAAATAGAAAAGCCTTCAGTGCTCAGGACAGGCACTTACAGAGTGAAACCCAATTACAGCCAAATTAATCACAAAGTCCCAATGGCAGATTCTCATTTGTTTTATTCTGAACCTATTGGGGGAAAAGGATAAAATGTGCCTGGATCCCAGGTTCCCCAAGGGTCATGTCCTGCCCATGCTGCTGGCCCTGTATGCAGGATGTGTTCCTTTCTGAAGAGGGAGTACCTGTTAGTCAGCTCCTCCACTTCTTGGGGCTCCACCAACCCTTCGGGGACGTCATCCTCTGTAGAGAAGGAAATCTCAGACACTCGGTCGCACTCAGAGCCAGAGTAACCCTCCATTCAGTTCAGCCCTTGCCGGGATTTCTACCCCTTACTCCGTCCTCCCCAGGGTTGCCTGAAGCAACTGTCATCCCCAGCAGCTTCAGTTCTCCTGACTCAGGGGAGGCTTTAAATAGAAGGCAGGAAAGTCACAACACCAAGTTGCTGTTGCTGCCTAGGTCTTACCACTGGGTCCTAGCACCAACCCCACCACAGCACACAGTGAACAACAAAAGGGACAAATCAGCCATTGCAGCCACTTCTCTGGGCTGCTCAAGCCATTCACCACGTCAGCTCATTTTTGCTACTGAGCAGCTTTTGATAACAGTATTTTATAGCCAAGATTACGGACTAAATGAGCATAGTTACAAAAAGAAACAAGTCAGAGCTCCAGGTGACATTCCCAAACCAGAAAAAGGTAACACGCATAGGGTGGGGCTGGGAGAGCAGGGGAAGCAGATATTTAGTAAGAGTCTTATTGTGTCTTAATACCAGTTTTTAAAAGCAAAATAAATGTATATAGATGGCAACAGCGGGCTCCAGTATAAAATCCTGCATGAGGTTTCAGATTAAAATGTCTAAAAATGTCTCTCTCTCTTTATAAAGATAAAACCCCTAAAGAGAGCAAAGAATACACAGCCTTAAAAATGAATGTAGTGCTTGTGAAAGGTGTCAGGTGCTCCTAGTATTTCAAGCTTCCTACCCTTGCTCCTCAAAATTGTGCGGAGAGCCAATTCAATAGCCTTGGTTTGAAAACGAAGACAAGTATTGCAATTAGGCATTCAGGTTATAAGGTGATGGGAGGTGTAACTAGTTTTACTGCTCAGATGCTACAGTATCTTGAAACAAGTTATGACTTTCCCTTTCCTTACCATATGGTAACACTGCTAAATAATAATTTACTAAAGCACATAAAGACAAAACAATTCACTAAGATATGGATGAAGATGCAGCTGCAGTCTGAACAGCTACTGATACTACATATTGTTATTGATAAGCAAACTAGCAGACTAACCAAATCTACTCTCTCTACAACAGATGGAAATCAGTCACATTTGCATTGCAATTATTCTCCATTATTTCACAAAGTGCATTGCTTTTCATAGGCCAGGAGAAAATGATCTTCAATATTCCTAAATCAGAATTAACCCCATGAAGAACTTGTCACAGTTCAGGGTAACCGCACCTGTAATTCCCCATAGCGGTTCAGCAAAAGCTTCCAGCTCCCCTGGCCTACACTTCTTAGGTGAAAACATGCCTTACTCCCTCCTGATCAAGGAATTTCCAGGCTACCCAGTCTCCTGACCATACTGGGATGTCCCAGCAAAAGACTCTGCTTAAGCAGGCCTGCTTATTTTTTCTTCAGAGACTACCAACAGAGTAATTGCCCACAGTTATAAGTCACCACACACAACACTTCCTATGCCCGCACATTTTTTTTCTTAAGGTATAAATACTACAGAGAAAACATTAAAAAAATAAAAAGCTACACGTTAATAAGCTTACCAACGATCCCCCCGATCCAAACATGGGCTCTGGCAGGAGTCGTCCTTCAAAACTCCAACCCAAGGAGTTTCCCTTGTGGTTACCAATCCATCACAGCTTTAGCTCAAGCACCCACTCTTATGCTTTACATGGAATAAATGGGCCAAAGGTGTTAACATCACCCAATCACTGCCCAGCATTAAGCAGTGTTAAACAAGATCCAGGATTTGGTATACAGAGATCTCAGCTATTCAAACACACCATTAAAATCTGTATTAAAGGAAAGAAAAGAAGGAAAAACAGTTAAAGTAAAGTATTAAATAAACTTTTATTTTAGCGACATCCCTTGTTCCCTTTCTAGCTGGAGAGAATCTTTGGAAGGCATAAACCCTTGTTTGGCAGTCTCTTGGATGATACCAAAGATGGCGATAACTGTCCTTTCTGGGAAAAGAGAAGTAGTAGTAAGCAGAGATGGGCTGGAGCTGGTGGAGGTGTTGTTGTTAAAGTCCAATTCTGTATTATCCCAGGCCGTGTTTGGGATTCAGCTGTAGCTAGGAGAAGTGGCAACATGATCTGGGTCTCTCTGGAGTGGGCTGGGCGGGGCTGTTCAGGACATGTCTCAGAATCAGGATGACAAATGATCGGCATCCCAGAAGATGATGGGGGTAGCAGCAGCGACGATGGTGAAGCTCACTCCAATGGCCTATTTTTCTCCCTAATGTTTCTTTCTTTAAGCACCCAGAAAGGGAATGGTGGAATACTCCAACCCCTTATTATTTTGTCCACCAATGGGGCGTAGTTTCTGACACACCAATTTTGGTTCACTGATTTCTGGCTCCACTTTTTTCTTCTTTACAAAGCATGATCTTAACAATCTGAGTTATATCAGGATGCATCTTTTTTTGTTTAGTTTAGTTTTGGACTAATTCAGTCAGTCAGTTTCCCTTTTGTACCTTTTCCCATCAACCTTTTTTATTATAGATTATTGTGACATCTTATGGACTTTACCATAAGTGTGAACTCAACTGTAAAAAGCATGTGAAATTGGTAGGCCTAATTACCACAACAGCCCTTCATGGACCAGAGGTCTCGTCCATTTGCTGAATCAGGAAGAAGGCCCTGAGCCTGTTTATAATCAAGATATTTATCCAAATATCCTTTCTTTGTCTGTTGGTACCTGAAAAATCCCGTTTGAGCTAGTATATGCAAACCTTCCCAGGGACTGGCTTCAAAAGGCAGATAACCAGAGGAATTAAATTAACCCCCCTCCCCCAACAAATTACACATATTTCCACAATAACAAATACACAGTTGCATTTTTAATACAATTGACCCAAAAGTTATTACACCTAATTCAATAAGGTTTAACTTAATTCAATAGTTTGTCTTAACTTTATGAAGTTTGTCCAGGATATTGTCAGTCTCTCAAAGCACTCGTCGTCATTACATTTAGTTGAAATGATAGTAAACAACAGAAGTAGACACATAGATGAACATGATTTGTTGGAGAAGAGTCAACATGATTTTTGTAAAGGGAAATCATGCTTCACCAATTTCCTAGAATTCTTTGGGGGGGTCAACAAGCATGTGGACAAGGGTGATCCAGTGGATATAGTGTACTTAGATTTTCAGAAAGCCTTTGACAAGGTCTCTCACCAAAGGCTCTTAAGCAAAGCAAGCAGTCATGGGATAAGAGGGAAGATTCTCTCATGGATCAGTAACTGGTTAAAAGATAGGAAAAAAAGGGTAGGGATAAATGGTCAGTTTTCAGAATGGAGAGAGGTAAAAAGTGGTGTTCCCCAGGGGTCTGTACCAGGATCAGCACTGTTCAACATTCATAAATGATCTGGAAAAAGCGGTAAACAGTGAGGTGGCAAAATTTGCAGATAACTAACTTGAGTAGTTTTATAAGTCCAAAGCAGACTGCAAAGAATTACAAAGGGATCTCACAAAACTGGGTGACTTGGCAACAAAAAGGCAGATGAAATTTGATGTTGATAAATGCAAAATAATGCACAATGGAAAAGATAATCCAAACTATACATATAAAATGATGGGGTCTAAACTAGCTGTTACCACTCAAGAAAGATCTTGGAGTCATTGTGGATAGTTCCCTAAAAGCATCCATTCAGTGTGCAGCAGCAGTCAAAAAAGCTAACAGAGTGTTGGGAATCATTAGGAAAGGGACAGACGGATAGACAATAAGAGAAAATATATTGCCTCTTTATAAATCCATGGTATGCCCACATCTTGAATACTGCATGAAGAACTGGTCGCCCCATCTCAAAAAAAGATATATTGGAATAGGAAAAGGTACAGAAAAGGGCAACAAAAATGATTAGGGGTATGGAACAGCTTCCTTATGAGGAGAGAGAAATAAGACAGGGACTTTTCAGCTTGGAAAAGAGATAACTAAGGGGAATATGATAGAGGTCTATAAAATCATGACTGGTGTGGAGAAAGTAAGTAAGTGTTATTTACTCCTTCTCATAACACAAGAACTAGGGGTCATCCTATGAAATTAGTAGGCAGCAGATTTAAAATGAACAAAAAGTATTTCTTCCTACAATGCACAACCTGTGGAACACTTTTTTCAGAGAATGTTGTGAAGGCCAGGACTATAACAGGACTCATAAAAGAACTAGGTAAGTTCATGGAGGATAGGTCCCATCAATGGCTTTTAGCCAGGATGGGCAGGGATTCAAAACCATGCTCTGAAATGTCCCTAGCCTGTTTACCAGAAGCTGGGAATGTGCGATGGGATGATCTCTTGTTGATTACCTGTTCTGTTCATGCCCTCTGAACACCTGGCATTGGCCACTGTTGGAAAACTGGATGGACCATTGTTCTGACCCAGTGTGGCTGTTCTTATTTATAAACGGGAAACCCCCCTCTACTGAGATTTGAAATACATAATCCTAAATTAACCAGATCGATGTTTCTTGATCCTTTGAGTGAAATATACTAATTCCATATTTTATTTGGCACTTCAAATAAATTGCAAGTTGTAAATCTATTAAACTCTGGTTGATATCACAAGATAAAGGAAGTCCAGTGGGACTAATTTCTGAATATGATCTCTCTCTTCAAACTAAATTACAAACTAATTGCCAGAATCACCTCATCCAAAAAGTGTTTCCTAAACAGTATGTACAGATCAAGTATTTTTGTTCTCATCTCCCAAGCAATGAGACTTAGGTACATGATGTACAATGCAATTTCTGTACTACAGATAAATTTCTTAAACAATTATCTTGATTTAAAGGGACATAAAAGTAGATTATGCCCCAGGTTTGGCCTTGTTCACTGAGATGGAGGATCAGCTGAGGGAAAGATTTTTGAAATTAATAGATAACTGTTATACTTCCTTTTATAAGAAAACCTACCCTGGAAGCATCTTTGTAGGTACATAATTCTGTGGATAACACAGGTATAGATTCATTCTTCAACACAGTGAGTGTAGAATCATTGTTTGCTCTGATCAGCACCGATTTAAGTAACCAGAATAATGTTCTCAACTTTGTCCTGTACCTCTTACAAATTGGCTTGTCCTGTAAGTAGACCAAAATAGATTCTACATACCCCTTTACAGGTCTTCTTGAAAGCACCACACTTCATGGGTAGCAAAGAGATTGATTTACATGAGTGCATACAAACATTAATAAATAAACAGGAACACACGATAACATGAGAACACAAACAAGCATTCAGAGTTTAAGGCCACAACGCAAAATCTCTAAGAACATAAGAATGGTCATATTGGGTCATTAAAAGACATCAAAACATGGAGAATCCACCACTTTCCTTGGTAGTTTGTTTCAGTGGATAATCACCCTCACTTTTAAAAATGTGTGCCTTAATTCTAATTTGAGTGTGTCTGGCTTTAGTTTCTAGCCTTTGGTTATGCTTTTCTACAGTGGATTAAATAACTTCAGTTGCTGGTATTTTCTCCCCATGAAGGTACTATATACATAAACAAACCCCAACATTAAACTACCATTAATCCTGCTTCCTGGCAAAGACCACACTGACTGATGGATTTTTCTTCACTAATTTACATCTGCAGCAGTTATGCATCTAACTGAATCTAAACTAAGGCAGGTCTTTGCCATATACTCTCATCAACTGCATTCTTGTACTAGTAATGGCACTTACTGATCTCTAGTTCCCCTTATATGTACTTACCCTGGTTTCTGGGCAAATATTTCAACCTATTTGGACTAATTTTACTTAACTCACTATCTCCCCAAGATTTCCAGAGCCAAGTTACATACAGAATACCTCATGGTGGATTTACCAGAGCAATTCCTCAACCATCAGAGTATTATGTTAATTTACAGTTCAGCTTTTTCACACACACTGTGCTAATAACCTATTTTGGTCATACTTATAAATGTACTTAATTCTGACAGCTTGATTTAGATTTATAAAAAAAGTATCTTCATTGAGCTCATAATAGTGTTTTGGCCAAACTAGGATTATGTTCTCTTTAATCTCACCGAGAGCATAAATCAAATAGTAAAAAAAATACGATATGCAGTCCATGTTGGTTCCAATACTGCTGCTATTGAAAGTGAAGTTTTTGCTATCACTCAGTGAAGTGAGTTGGGTTATCTGTCCAAATCCAAGTCTTCATTGAAAGTAATGTTACTAATTCCTGTGGTGCTGGAACACTAAAGAGGATCCTGGAAAGCTATATGAAGTGAAACAGAATTCTACACATCGTCAATTTCTGGTATAATGTAAACTGAGAAATGGGAAAGACATCAAGTAGAGCCACTACCAAAAAATCATAGTAGTCAAAGCTGCTTCTAAAGCAGCTGGAGGGATCTAAATTAAATCATTCCATCTCCTCTCAGTGAGAAAACTCAGATGCTTCAGTGTTGAACTATGCATAGTGAGAGAAGGAAACACTGATCTCCCATGACAACCCTTTAACAGTTAATCTGTTAGAGACTTTAGGTCTCAGAAAACTATTGTTGCTGATTACAAAGGAGGGGGAATCTGATTACAAATGAAGAACCTTGAGTAAATTGGGGGAAGTAGTTCTGAAAAAAGTCAACCCATAAACATAGTCTATTCGTGAACTCCTCGCTTTGGATAGATGCTTAAACTAATATAAGCTTTAGCTCATCAAGTCATCTTCAAGCAACTGTTTACACAGGATGAGTGATCCAAACTTTCTAAACTAAGTGAAAGACTAACTCAGAAGTTATACACTCCAAACACAAAATTTTCAAGAGCTTCCACAAGTTATTTTTCCAATACTTGGCATTTCCACTGGAAGTGATCTGGCTCCTGGCTGTCCAGAGAGAAGGATACAAGAATGCGTGGATATTTGTTCAAGTTAGTTTTCTGATTTTCCCTTACAAGTTATTTTTCACATTACTTCTGCATTATTACCAAAGAGAACTACTTCAAAATAGTTACTCAGATAGTATCTTGCTCAGGAATATGGGAATACTTGCTGGAGGAATGGTGATAGTACAGGTTTATTTCCACACCTTAGAAGGAACTGCCGCCTGGATTTATGGATTTGTGGTTACAAGCAGAGCTGGTCAAAATTCTTTCAATTTTTAAAAAAAATTTGCAATTCCCCTCACTGCTTTTTTTTAAGCCATTGAGTTAATGGTATTATTGAGCTTCAAAAAGGAAGTTATAAGAGAATTTAAAAAGGAGAGTACCGATCCTACAAGCAAATTTTAGGCCGAGATGGAGATGTAGCATGGGATATAAACCAATTATTTAAAGCATGAGCAATGCTAACAAAGAGAGCTCTCTTTATACAATAACTGTAGCTCTTTCTACTTTATTTCTTGGAGTTTGCATCCCTTGAAACAGATAAAATTGGTGGAAGATTGTTTACATAGTTTTGTAGCTTTGATATGCAGCTCACTTGAAATGCATCTGAGCTGCTGTCTTATGCAACCATGCTCCTTACGAGATCTTCTATTTCCATAAAGTTTTGTACTCTGTAGGCATAGAGATAGCTAGTGCATTTGTAAACATTGTATACATACAGCTAAAGTCACTAGAGAATCTTTGAATGATGACATTTATGCAACAAGTTTTCATTGTGTTTTATGTAAAGCCATTTGATTATACTTCTATAACATACTTAAATAGTGGGTGACTCATTCAGACCAAGTTTATCATCTCAAGAAAAGGAAAAACTGAATTTGGAATAAAACGTTTCTTATCTGCTTGATTGCTACTGAATTGAAGATTAAAGTTATAGAAGAAAACTTGTTTTTAAAAAAATTAGATGACATTACAGTGAGATCAAATATAGCAGATGATCTTACTACAAGAAACAAGCTGACAGTTTGTTTAATCCTAAACATTGAAGTGGTTTGTAACTTTTAAAAAAATTCTACAATTGATGAAGCATAAATAAAAATTACCTAAAACTTTATTTGGAGACATGGACTCAAGAACATGCTAAGAATCCAAATGAGCATTTTCAGACACCTATAAGGACTACACTGCACATAGGTATAAGATTCCAGTAGTCAAAGAAATATCCTTTTTGGACAAGAAAATCCTTAGAGGATTTCTCTTTCTACACAATTGCAGGAAAGTAGAAAACATTTAGAAGAGTTCATGTTAAATAAGAGCAAAATGAAACAGAAAAGTGAGCTATATTTTCCATACATAAACTTTATTCCACTGGACACCATACAAAATATTAAACTTAAGAGAAAAAATAAAATATCAATTTGACATCATCAAGAAGTAACAATTTTAACATATGAATTGGTCTGCAATAACAAATACATGAGAGGCACAAACTGTGCTACAGCAGGTCTAAAAGAAGTTTCACTTTTTTGGAAAAGTTAAAATTTTCAAGATTACTTTTTAAATTTCAATTTACAGCAGCTGACCAATTTACAAGTATTTACACAAAATCAAAACAAACTTGGCTTATTAGCAGCTTTTTTGTTTAAGCAGCCATCACTACTACTTTGCATATAGAAAGGAAACATTAAAATAGATATCTGACCTAATCTGTATGAATATTAAGCATTTATATATATATTCGTTTGCCATGGATTATTTTAACTGTTTTGTAGTAGCTCTGCTGCTCAAAAATTCCAGTTTAGATGATAATTCCTGGGGTCTGGAGCATAACAACTCGGGTATAGTTTCATTTTCAGAAATTGTTACTGTTGTTCCATGTAAGAGGGAAAAAAAACTGGAAAGTGCCAAGTAGAGCAAAAGTGCATACTGCTTTAAGCAGTTGTAAAGCACAGGCTGCTTATTTATCAAGAAACGTGCAATGTGTGCTATGCCTTAAGGATACAGCTGGACTTTTATATGTTGCTTAGCTCTTCATTTCTTTATTTCAGTGTTAAGCATGGCTGAATTAACCATTACACAGTTAATGGTACCAATAATTCAATATACTCTGATACTTTCCTTAAAATTAATTTAGTTGGTGGTCTGAAATTTGGGTCATAATAGTCTCCTGTACACATCAATGGTGTAAGTATTTTCAGAAAATCCATCTGTGAATGAATGGTTGTATTAACAAATGTCATAATAAAATATGCAATCTTTCTTATAAACATTTCCTTAACAAAAACTTGAAAGAGAAAACGCTTCATAAAAAACCATGGGGAAACTGCATCTTGCTTTTAATATTGTTCTTTATATTTCAGCAGACTCCAGTAAGGAGAAGAAAGAAGCCAGTTATCTTTTCTGTATAGTTGCTCTTACAGGTAGTATACAGTTCAAGTCTCTCTTGTCTCGTAATCTCTGCCATGACTGAGGAAAAAAAAGTTGCAAGGTTTTTAAAGGATATTCTCTTCTACATAATCACATCCTTTAAAACTGAAAGAGGCAAACCCTATACAGGTGCACAAAGGGCCTAAACACAGTTTTGTTTCCCTTCAAATTCATGAACAGCAACATGTAATTATTTGTTTTAAAAGATTGCTTACAGTAGAGGGAATCTGTACTAAGCCAGACAAAATGGTCTGCACTGTGAGAACAAGGGCTAGTCTACTCTAGAAGTGCTACATTGGCGTAGCTGCACCAACACAGCTGCGCTGCTGTAGCATGTCTGGTGAAGATGCTCTATGCCAACAGGAGCAAGGTTTCCCGTTTGCATAAGAAGTCTATCTCTGCGCGAGGCAGTAGCTATGTCAGCACAAGAAGCTCTCCTGCTGACAGTGTGGTCCACATCCCTGCTTAGGTTGGTGTAATTTACGATGCTCCGGGGAATGGCTTATTCACACCCCTGGATGACGTAAATTATACTGAAGCAAGTGATAGTGTAGACCTGGCTCAAATAAGTATGTTTTCAGGGGACAAAGACGACTTGGGAAGATCAGAGTATTAATATATTTTAAAGAACTAAATTATTTATTTTCTGTCTTAAAAATGGTTAAGTACCTTCACATTTTTGATTTTGGAGATATAGGCTAAATATCTGAGGAGCTAGCCCTTGCTACTTCCAAAAATGAAGAATGGGCTTAAATTGGTGACATATTATTTCTATTTCTGTGTCCTGGGTTCCAGGAGTAGCATACGGGATAAGGTATTTAAGCATCTCCTTTTACAACTGACTATATGTGGGGAAACTTTGTGTCAGTGCTTTTCAGATAAACATTTCATAGGAACAATGCATTGGAGCAATTTTCAATTAGAGTTAGGCACCAACAGTCCCCCTTGGACTCAACTACAAATTCCAGTCTTAGAGGATATTCGTGAGTATTTGCATCTTTTAAAGCAATTATATAGTTGTTCCTTACTGTGCCTAAGCAATTTATTGAATCATTACCATCAGTAACGTAATACTTTATTTACATAGATTATATGGCATCTAACACTAGCGGCTTCATAGAACTTAAGTATTTTCTACAAAAAACTGCAAACATTTTATATGCTTCTGAGGTCACTAATAGTCTCACAATAAAAATCAAGCTTGCAAACTGCCCATATTAAAAGTTCAGATTTGACCACTTGAATCAACAGCCCTTCAACTGATCTCCTGCCATAATACTTAACAAAAATAGAGGTGGATTTGTATAGCATGCCGAGAAAGTTATCCAGTATGGGCTCAGTCTTCTTATTTTCAGTAACAGATTCAAAATCACAGGACAAATATACCATGCCTACAACTATATAAATATAGAATCATACACATGTAGGGCTGGAAGGGACTTCAAGAGGTCAGCCAGTCCATCCCCCACGTTGAGGCAGTACCAAGTATACCTAAGACCATCCCTGACAGATGTTTGTCTAACCTGTTCTTAAAAACCTACGACAGATTCCACAGCCCCCCTTGGAAACCTAGTCCAGTATTTAAAATTCTAGTCAGAAAATTTCCCCTAATATCTAACCTACGTCTCCTGTGCAGATTAAGCCAATTACTTTTTGCCCTATCTGCAGTGGACAGGGAGAACAATTGATCACTATCTTCTTCATAACTGCCCTTAACGTATTTTAAGACTATCACGTCCTCCCCTCAGTCTTCTTTACACAAGACTAAACATACTCATTTTTAAATTATCATCATGTCAGTTTTTTTAAATCTTTCATCATGTTCACTGCCTTCCTCAGAGAATTCAAAACACTGATGAAATGTGACAATCTTCAAAAGCAGAAAAACATTTTATTAGCATTTGTGATACAGAAAGATACTCAATTTAAAAAAAATTCTGCTTGTTTCTTGCACTAGAAATATCTGATCTTTACTGTTCTCTCTTTGTTGGAGAAACTTGACATAATCAATCAGTGACGGCATACAAGGAAAGAGAAGTTAACTGGTTACACATAGAAACCAATCCTGCAAACACTTACTGCTGAACAAAACTACTGCTATGAAAAATCTCAATGAATCTAAAATACAAGTGTAGATATATATCCTTAACTACGAATAGTATCTCACATTCAGAGCAAGCTCTGTGATGGGGAGCAGGGGTAGGCGAGTATTTGCTGATTAAACCCTTTAACTATGGACCAAATTTTAGCTTCTTAGGTTCAGAGTAAAATCCACATCTCTCCACCAGCAAACAGGAAAAGCTACAGCTCAGATAAGTCATGTCTCACTACAGTTAAAAGTTCTCATAAGATTGTGTCAATGAGCCCTTCTTGCTGAAGAAGTGTGTGCCTGATATTTCAATTGTATACAAAGAGCAGAAAAACAAACTTTGTAAACTGCTGGAGGCCATATTTACCCATCATAAAAGGAGCAGTAAAGGCTAAAACTGTTTTTTGTTAGTTTTTCTTCCATAGTTCCCTTTCAGATTTCCATAAGAAGAAATACTGAACCGAGGTAAGGCTGAAAGTGTTCCACTCCGAAAACATTAATAGAAAGGTTAGGCTGAGATTTTCAAAGATGACTAAGGGATTTGGATGCCCAGTTCTCATTACAATTTATCTCTGCCTTGAAGCCCTGAATTTAAACAAAGACAGTTAAGAAATTTTCATTTTAGATACCCACTTCAGTGTTAGCTCCACCCTTGTACATGCACATAGGCATAACAAAACATTCTAACTTGATAATATTTCTCTCCTATGTATATTGGGATGAATTCTTATTATGCAGATTATGAACTGTAAGGCAAACATACCTGTGGCCACCATTGTACGACACAAATCCACTGACCCCCTATGTTTTCATTTTTTATTCCAAAATCTTTCTTGCAAACAAGAGGGCTACAAGAATTAATCTGATCTATTTTTTTACCTTTAGAAATTCATCCTTGATAATGTCAAACTTCTGCTTTTCATGTACAGCCCTAGCTGTGTTTGTTCCATCAAAAGGCTCTGCAAGGTTAAATGTAAAAATTAAGTGTTAAAAAAACAACCTTTACTTCAGCTTCACCTAGTAAACGACCCTGTGGGAAGCAGAGGATGAGTCAACATATTCTCACTTTTCATGACGGCCTTTTAGCAACTGGCTGCATTTTCTCTTTCTGACATGTACTGTGTAGGTAACTCTCATATCATAAACACACAACGCTAATATTCTGCAACTGTAGTAGAAATTGTTGAAGTATTACTTTTTTCAATGCAGACAGATGGCACTGTCAAGAGCAGTATTAATATAGGTCTTCTATCCTGTGCTTTTGTGTATTATACAAATATTTCAAGTACTATAAAATCAGAGCCATCTATTCGGAGTCTCAGAACAAGCAATAAAGCAGCCACATCCCTAACTAACATCTTTTGTTAGTTCATAGACTGTATATTGCTACATCATTTTAAATATTACTAAAACTCCTACATATGAAAGGTCCTGTTACAATCAATAGTGTATATTATGCATCTAAATATTACTGTGCAACTGTTGCATGTGGACCTCTCAAAACAATGTGCTTATATCAAATCTTTAAGCAACTATTATCTTTTACAATTCAGTATCTTTTGAGACAAAAAATTACACACTGACAGCAGTGGTAAAATACAGTACTTTTATTATACCTGAATATATAAAAACAAAAGCCTGTAAAATATTTAAGAAAACCATCTTTCACCAAAAAAAAAAAAAAAAAAAAAAAAATTCTATTCTTCCTACTATTTTTGTCCTTTTTACAATTGACAGTGTAGTTTTTCTCATTTGTTTCTAGTGGACTAGAAACCAACACAACAACTTTGGCCTATTATTTGTAATCCACATAGTCAATATCACACAGCTCTGAAATATTGTATTCTGAAATTTCTCTGCAGCACAGCAAATATACTATTGAGTTACCATGCTCTGACTTTTTTAATTTCACTGCAAAAGAAGTTTTAGAATCCAGTCTTTTTACACTTTTCCAGAGGACAGTTTAAGAACACGATGGTATATTTCATAATTGTAATGGTAGGATAGATGATGT
The DNA here is from genome assembly GCA_007922155.1 of Mesoclemmys tuberculata. NCBI lineage: Eukaryota > Metazoa > Chordata > Testudines > Chelidae > Mesoclemmys > Mesoclemmys tuberculata. The sequence goes on from ML675629.1 coordinate 38,550,056, forward strand.
CAGAACCCTGAAGGCAAAACACAGTCCTAGTTAGATTGGTCTACTTTTAAATGTCAAATTTTGGGTCTTAAACTACCTTCTCTTCAATGGTTTAGGAATCCCTTCAGTTTTAATGGATCTGTGCATATAAGAGTTTCATGAAATACATTAATACATATAAGATGTGCTGAAAAAAGTCCTATAAACATCCATGCATAAATTGAGTACAATATTGGCCACAAATAGTTTTTTATTTCTCATATGTATTTTTAATTACAGCAGCAATTATGCAGTTGTGGCTTTCAAAGGACTCATTAGGGCCTGTTCTTATGGTCCTTATTCAAAAAGAGCTCCCATTTAATACACAGAGTTTGCCAGTATAGGGACTATAGGACTAGGACCTTTTATTACCAAAACAATCCACATTTAAATGAACTTCAGTATTCATAGTTCATCAGCTCAATGAGCTGACTGGTTTTGTTTGGCATGGTTCTAGACTTTTCTTCTTCCTAAAAATACCTTTAAAATATTTAAATGGGTGCTTACTGGCAGATTTATTTTACTTTACAGTGCCTTTATACTGAATCAGAATACCGACCATTGGATCCACAAGGTGTTCACTCTAAAATCTAGACACAGAATTCGACAGTGGCATGTTACTACAGTGAATTCCAAATGCTGATTATATGCCATGTGAAGTAGCATAGGATTTCCTTCTATTTGTTTGAAATTTTATGCGGATTGATTCTGTAATGTTAATTAAGAGCTTCCAGGCACTCCATACTGAACATAAGATCATAGACTTTAAATGATAATAGGGGCTGCAAAGCTTTGCCAATGCTGTCAGAAAACTCCCAGTCTTGCCTCAAACCTTTCCCATGCTATGATAATAAATGACAATAAAAATATTATATTTAATTCTCCTGTCAAAAGAAAAACACTTGCCTGGGAGGAGTGGGCAAGAAGAATTTTGCAAAACTATGCGTGCAACATTTTAATTAAAATAAATCAACTGCTAAGTGTCTCTCAATATATCCTAAACATCAGTATGTTTTCAAAAAAAATGCCAGCACAGTGTAAATTATTTTACTCACTAGTCAGAAGAATAATTCACTAAAAGTGGATGTCAAATATAAAACACACAAATTACCATCCTGACAATTTGATGATTTAAAGGAGGACTAAAAGAATATTCTTTCCATTAGGAAACATTAGAAACCAGACAGTTTCAAGGGTAGTGGCAAGGCAGGTTTTGTAGAATTGTTTTAAAAAATCATTTAACTGCATAAGGGCTTATGGAAATGAGACTAAGTGGTACTGGCCTGAATCAGGTACCATGCAGACAGCTATTGTGCAAGCTTCTCTTAAGACCTGTGCAGATCAGTCCCACACACGAGTTATGAGGGGATGGGACATGTTCAGTTGCTCTCTGCGGATTGCGTATGTGTGGTCTGGTCAGCACTAAGAGCTGTGAGAGGCTGAACCATGTAGATGAACAGTGTAGATGAAATCATCAGTGTTTTAAACTACTAAACTCTAAGAAGTCTTCAATGAGCATATGCAATCTCAGATTTTTATAATTTGGCCCAATTTGGGCAGATTTTCACAAGAAGAGCAAAAGGGACATCCCTGAAACAAAGGCCACTCCACTGCCAAATTCTGACTCCATGTTCCAAAGCCTGGAGGTGTTAGATCTTCTGGAAAAAAAGATTGCCAGAATTGTAACATTGCAAAACAATCTATTTCTCTCTAGCCTTGTTCTTGGAAATGGCTGGACCATTTTGGCTGAAACGTTCTAAAAAATTCAGCCTGAGGCAATCAGAATACAACATTTGAATCTGGCAAAATTATTAGCAGCTGAAAAAAGGGCTATTGTGATAGGGTGTACAAATCCCACACTGGGCCTAAAGGACAATACTACGCCTGGGGCCCTGATTCTTCCAACCTGCAGAGCATGCTCCCACTGAAGATGAAGTTTAATAGGGAGCAACTGAGCTCAGAAGGAGGAAGACGAGAAATCTACCCTGAGGGCTCCAGAACAAAAGGTGCTGAAGAAGCCTCCCAGTGAAGATGAAGATTGCCTGCTGAGCCTATTCGGGGCTGAAGAGTTAGTTGTCTTGTCTTTCCTTTTGCTATCCTACATTGGACTCAAAGATGTGGGGGGAGATGGATGATAGTAAGTGACTCAGGGAGGAAACTCCCAGGGCACCCCAGAGAGTCAGGTATGGTCTCTTACAGGGCCCTGGGTCAGAGCCCAGTGAAGAGGGAGGGAGGCTCAGGCTCCCCTACCAACTACCCTTGTTGCAGCAGGGGCATAAGCCTTTTCCCCCCTCTAGGAAGGAGAAGGTAGGACATTGAAAACCCCGAGGTGAAGCTAAACCATATAGAAGGGTTAGGAACTGACTGAAAGCCCTTTTCGCTGAAAGGTGAGAGACTGGAACTGGGTGCGCTACCCATTAATTCACCGACCCTCTGAGGACTACTAAAATCATATAATGAGCAGTGTCAGGGACCTTTAGGCAATGCTACGAGCTCTGCCTGTAACACACAAATCCTAAATGAAGGATAAACTGGGAGCAGTCACCGCATAAAATAGCATGTGAAGTGGAGAACAAGGTATTGTAAGACAATGGTTAAAAATCAGTCAAAAGAGAGAAGCCAACAAATATTTCCACTTTAGTTACACAGGACTTTGTTACATAGTTGTAAAACAGAAATCTACCTTGGGTACACTAACTTTTCCACTGAAATTTCATATAACATAATATGTATCTGCATGCATTTTTCAAAATATGCCTGAAGTAAGAGATAAGCAAAACTTAAAAGTGATAAGCTAAGTTAGATCAGAGCTATCAGGAAACTAAATATATGAAACTGAAAACACAAAAACTGCAGCTTCACACTTTACCTTCTACACAAATGAATTTGTTTCTCCATTCAATACCATCAGGTCTTGGAAGGGCTTTAGCTTCACGAATTGAAATCATTTGGCGGCTCCAACTAAAGGAAAGGAAAACAATTTGCAGACAGACACTTAACACAGATTGCTTTTGAACCATCAGTATATGGTCACATTTAAATGGTCCTACAGAATTATGACTTAGGAATTTCAAAAGGTAAGTAGTTCAGAGAAGCAATTTTCTTTTAGTGTTTCTAGGCAGGAGCTGCTCTAGCCATAGACAAACTAGGACACTGCCTAGGGCAGCCAGGCCAAACCGAAATAGCACTATAACCTTGTACACCAGATTGCAATGCCACTCACTCAAATTTGGCCGGCTGCACCCCCTCGCATGATGGACCCCCCCATCAGATTTGGCCAGCTGCAAACTGTGACACACTGCACCCCCATATACACCCTTATGATGTGATTGTGCATCATTCATGTTCACCCTTACAGTATAATTGTGTACTGTTTACTGCAAAGTATGTCATATAAGATGTTTTCGGAATGCTCATAGCATACTGAACATTATTGTTATAGTTGTATGTTTGTTGCAATGCCATGTGTATGATTATAAAGCTTCGCCATGTAATTTTCCCAAATGTGGGCCTCATGTCTTGAGGCAGATGTAGGTAAAACTCTACAGAGCTGGAAGGCCATTCACACTTGATTAAAACTTGTACAGATCAACCCAGCTCAGCATTCCAAAAAACAAAAGGACCACCCCAGACATCAATAAGCAAATCCACAAAGAACCACAGTATCTCAGGACATGGAGAAAACCATCCTCAGATACTGCTTGTCACCTGACCCTGAAGGAAGGGTAGGGGTGAGGCCCCAAAGGAACACATTGAAAAAGGGGGACCTTTTGGCTGTGAGCTCTCTCTCTGTCACTCCATCTACAAACAACATCAAGCAACTGATGCGTTGACCAGAGGGGAGGGCCTGGTTGGAGGCGGACCAACCAGCCTGTGGTGAGAAAAGCATCTAAGACTGTAAGGTTGCTGAAAGTGTTAAGCTTAGTTTAGAATGCGATTTGCCTTTTTTTTTTTTTTTTTTTAAACACTTTTGATCAAATATAACCTGCTTTCTTCTGGCTTATAATCACTTAAAATCTTTCTGTACTTCATAAATTTATTTTTTTTGTTTTGTTTTACCTAAAGAGTGCATATGGTTTGGGTGTGCGAAGAGACTTCATTTAAAGTGATGAAGCTGGTCAATATCAATTTCTTTGATAAATTAACAAACTAATTATGAGATTGCAGTGTGCAGCACTGAACATCGTAAGATGGTAGTTCCTAGGGTTGCATCTGGGACAAGGAATATTGGCTGGGAGTCATATCATTGCATAATCCCATGAGTGGCCAGCTAAAGGCACTCACTCACTGTGTCGTGGAGAGAAGGGGCAACTTGCTTGCTGGTGGTTGTGCGTGATCTGCCCAGGAGTGGGTTCATACAGCAAAGCAGAGTGAGATACGTTCTAGGAGTGGGGGATTGGGGTGACAGTGATATACCAGCCCAGACTGCAGAAGGGAAAGACACCCCCCAGCCCAGAAACACCACTGGGGGTACATGCTCCCCCACCAGTTGAGACCCTCTGTTCTAGGAGGTAGTAGTGGGGCAGCACACAGAAATTTTGCCTAG
>ML675629.1:38554629-38796804 GCA_007922155.1 Mesoclemmys tuberculata
CAGATAGACTGCTTGAGACAGTTTCTAGGCAGAAAGTAGTGGAGATTAGTCTTCATGGCAATTAACCATTTTGGGGAGTGCGAAGGGGAGACAACAAGAGGAGAGGTAAAATTTTCAAACACATCAAAATAAATTATGAAAACATTTCAGCAGTACAGAATACCCACAGCCCTCAATGGACGTTATACATTGGTGAGGTTTTTTTGTTTTTTGGAAAGCAAGCCCTTCCAGCTCAAACTTAGGGTGCCTAAGATCCTATTTTAAAATAAATATACAATTAGAACTTTAGTAAGAGACACCATCTAAAAATTCAAATTAAAACAAGTGAAGCTGACCAGTGTAGGTTGAGAAGTGGGGGAAAGGCAACTTAATAAATCAGGTCTAACTGTGGTTTTATAGCGCTTGCCATTAAAAATGTCCAACATTTAATTATAATAAATATACAGTACAATAGAGCCACCTTTATTCTCAGATAGGTGAAATTCCCAACTGTGCAGAGAGTCTCCATAAAACCTACAAGCAAGGTAGGAATATTAGAGAAACCTTACACTTTCTCTCTCTGAACCACTTGATTATTTGAAAAGATTAGTCAATGGAGCCATGACAATTTATACCAACTGAGAATCTTCCCCCATAGTTTTACATAAAACTTTATTCTAAGTATTTATTTTTGCAGAACTAGTCTGAAGTCCTCAGTAAGAATTAGACACTTGACAAGTTTCAGCTTGTGAAGTTCAGCCATGTGAGTTGAGTGCGCATACATACAGCAGAAAACATAGTCACTGTTCCATAACTCAAAAATATGTTTAATAACTTGTTGAAACTTCCCACTTGGCTGCAGGATAGGTTGCTTAAGGTACAGGTTATCTGAAATACATCAAACAACTTATCCACACATTTCTACATATTTAAATTTCTTTTGACTGGACTGTTTCTATGCAATAACTAGAGTATAAATGGTAAATATGTCTATCATTCAAGGGCAGCAAAAACTTTAGCTCTTACTCACACCACTACCCTAGTATCTCCTTGCTTCTCCCACTTGTCCTAATTTTCATAAATTAGGGAACATATTAGTATAATATGAAGTATTGTAACTAAATACTGTAATACACATGCCAAATGAACAATGTACATTTACTAATTCATTATTCATAAGGCAAGTTCAGGAAAGGCTTCAGGCACATTGGGCTACATGGGAGAATGCATGGTGACCAGAGTATCATTAGCAAGGTTCTAAGGCAGATCTACAAAATAGGAGTCAGAGGAAAGAGTGGTATTACACACCATCATTTGGCTCTCACCCCAACATGTCTATAAGCCTATCTTAAACTCAAGCTAAAGGGAAGAGTTATGTAACAGAATATCTAAACTAAGCAGGATCACAGCAGGCAGTAAAGCCATGCTGAACTTGATAAATAATTTTTCCCTTACAAATTTTCGAGCTTCTACCTGGATTGAACATAAGCAGTTGCATCTTCAGCAAAATAAAAATGTATATTTTATTGCAGAAAAAGAAAATATTATAAGTTATTCTATACTAAAAATGTTTGGGAGCAATGAAGTAGCATGTCTAGATGTTTAAATCACAGCTTGCGCATCACTGAATCATGACAGTAACTACCCTTACTTGATATCCCCATTTACAGTTTATGAACATTGTATTCCTACTAAAATTAGAGTCTGAATTAGAATTGAATTATTCACAACAGGTGATTTATTTACTGACTTTAGACTTTTTGGTTTGTAAAGAATGTTTACAAGTTTGCTTGCTATTTGTAATTTCTCAATGAACAGTTTATGCAAACATATTTCAGTGTATGAGTTTAAAACATGCTCTTTGCTTCAACTATGTCATCGGCTATTTCTGGTGTCAATCACATTATGTTTCTGCTCTCTGAGTAGCAGACAAACAATCCAAAGAAAGAACCCCAAAGATTTCAAGACAGGCAGGCAAATGCTTCTGGTATAAACTTTTTGCACAAACACATTAAACAAAGCAACACGTTCACTCGCCTGAGCATTTCTGTGGACAAAAAATGTTACTTACACAAATGTTCAGAGAAAATGAACAAATACATTGTGAATACATTCAAAAACAATCAACTTAAATCAATGTTCATGATTGCATTATCTTCCCAGTTTTATTTGGAATTGATTAACAGAGCTGTTAACGACTTTAACTTGTTACAAACTTTGTTATTCTCCACTCTCCAAAAATGAAGATACAAATGCCATGTGACCAATCCATACTTACTTTGTCATCTCTAACCAAATACAGTTTAAGGTCACCCTATGATTAAACCCATAGCCCAACATCAATTATATAATTCAAAAACACTGGTTATAAAAGCAGAAGCCTCCCCGCTCCCCACCCCCAGGGCATTTTAGAATCTATTTTTCAATCAGTAGGGATTAAATAGTTTCAAATAACATTTCTTCATTATAGTTTTGGATTTAAAATTCTAATTCCAAAGAATAAATTCTGAAACTAAGAAACATTTTTACTTTTCAATAAATAGGTAAGATTTTATAATAAGACTGCATCTTTCATCATGCCTTTATTTAGTCTCCAATTCCACAGCAAAATCCGCTGGTTAGCAGCAAGGCATTTATCAAATCAGCCCTTGCTTTGTTAAAGACAGCTTGCCAACTGTAAACCTGCTGCCTTCACTCAGAGCTGCTGTGTGAAATCAGACACGAGGCTTGGAAGAGGGTCTGGTAAACATCAGAGAAGAGTTTCAGTAGATTATTTTCTTTTGAATAAGCTTCCAGACTACTTTACACTGTGCATTAGACTTTGATGTACTAAAAGTGCAGCTTTGATCATTTGGAATAAAAAAAATATGTTCTCTGAAGAGATCTCATTTACTTATTGAGTTTTTATACATTCAAACATTTAAAAGCACATCTGTGGCAAGTCAAAGTACAAAACTATTAGAATGAAATTTAATTAGTCATAATCCAGAATACGAGAACTGAATTATGTATTGTTTGCCAACACTGCTACATAACCATGTATGATGCTTAAGGTCAAAGCATTTTGGGGCATTCTCCAAGTCACAATTCCAAATCTTATTTTCCCCTTTATTTGTTATTGAATTTGCATTACAGTGGCACCAACAGGGCCCAACTAAGAGTCTCATTGCATGAGGCACTCTACAAACACATTTTAATTGACAGTCCCTGCCTGAAAGAGTTTACAATGCAAATAGACAAGACAGACAAATAATGAGAGGGAGAAAGAGGCATTACAAGGTGAAGTGACTTGTACAGTGGTGTAGCTGAGAACAGAACCCAGCTCTGAGTCTCAGCCCTGTGCCCTACCTACTGGACCATAGTACCTTTGTCGTAAGAATTACTTAATTCCACTGACATGATCCATCTGAATTTAACTTAAAAATCTACTGCTTTCATTTAGAAATGATCTCTCTCTCAAACTGAACTATCACCAAATAATATTACATTCTTCTCCCCCACCCCACAAAACCCTGTGACAGCTGACCAGTTAAGCACTCAAGTCAGGTAACAATGGTGTAAAGGATGCAGATGAAACTTTAATTATGTCCCATTATGCATATCCATTATGATACAGTCTTCAATTATAAGACAAGAGGGAAAGTGTGGGCCCTTACAGAATGAGGAAGGCAACCTAGTGACAGAGGATGTGGAAAGCTGAGGTACTCAATGTCTTTTTTGCCTCTGTCTTCACAGCCAAAGTCAGCTCCCAGACTACTGCACTGGGCAGCACAAAATGGGGAGGAGGTGAACATCCCTCAGTGCTGAAGAAACAGGTTCAGGACTGTTTAGAAAGATTGGACATACACAAGTCCATGCGGCCAGATGCAATGCATCTGAGGGAATTGGCTGATGTGATTTCAGAGCCATTGGCTACCATCTTCAAAAGCTCGTGGCAACTGGGGGAGGTCCCTGATGATTGGAAAAAGGCAAATATAGTGCCCATCTACAAGAAAGGGAAGAAAGAGGATCCAGGGAACTACAAACTGGTCAGCCTCACCTCAATTCCTGGAAAAATCATGGAGCAGGTCCTCAAGGAATCCATTTTAAAGCACTTGGAGGGGAGAAAGGTGATCAGGAACAGTCAACATGGATTCACCAAGGGCAAATCATGCCTGACCAACCTGATTGCCTTAGAAGAGGTGACTGGCTCTGTGGATGTGGGGAAAGTGGTGGACATGATATACCTTGACTTTAGCATAGCTTTTGACACAGTCTCCCACAGTATTCTTATCAGCAAGTTAAAGAAGTATGGGTTAGATGAATGGACTATAAAATGGATAGAGAACTGGCTAGAGCATAGGGCTCAACGGGTAGTGATCAATGGCTCAATGCCTAGCTGGCAGTCTGGGGCTGGTTTTGTTCAACATCTTCATTAATGATCTGGAGGATGGGGTAGATTGCACCCTCAGCAAGTTTGTAGATGACACTAAGCTAGGGGGAGTGGTAGATACCCTGGAAGGGAGAGATAGGATACAGAGTGACCTAGACAAATTGGAGGATTGGGCCAAAAGAAATCTGATGAGGTTCAACAAGGATAAGTGCAGAATCCTACACTTAGGACAGAAAAATCCCACGCACAGCTACAGACTGGGGACCAACGGGCTAGGCAGCAATTCTGCAGAAAAGGATCTGGGGGTTACAGTGGATAAGAAGCTGGATATGAGTCAGTAGTGAGCCCTGGTTGCCAAAAAGGCTAATGGCATATTGGACTGCATTAGTAAGAATTTTGCCAGCAGATCGCAGGAAGTGATTATTCCCTCTATTCGGCATTGGTGAAGCCGCATTTGGAGTGTTGTGTCCAGTTTTGGGCCTCCCACTACAGAAATGATGTGGACAAGTTGGAAAGAATCCAGCAGAGGGCAACAAAAATGATTAGGGGGTGGAGCACAAGACTTATGAGGAGAGGTTGAGGGAACCAGGCTTGCTTAGTCTGCAAAAGAAAAGAAAGGGGGGATTTGATAGCAGCCTTTAACTACCTAAAAGGGGGTTCCAGGGAGGATGGAGCTAGGCTGTTTTCAGTGGTGGCAGATGACAGAACAAGGAGCAACGGTGTCAAGTTGCAGTGGGGGTGGTTTAGGTTGGACATTAGGAAAGTTTTTCACTAGGAGGGTGGTGAAGCACTGAAATGGGTTACCTAGGGAGGTGGTGGAATCTCCATCTTTAAAGGTTTTTAAGCTGCAGCTTGACAAATCCCTGGCTGGGATGATTTATCTGAGGTTAGTCCTGCTTTGAGCAGGGGGATGGAGTAGATGACCTCCTGAGGACCCTTCCAACTCTAATCTTCTATGATTCTATCTGGTCATACTACTTCTAAATTATAAATTTTTCTCTACACCACACATTTTGTGTGCTGCAGCTTGTAGTATTATTAAGGTTAACATTCTGTCACTGGTACTTTAAGTAAAAATCAGGGACAGGTTGCAGGCGATAAACAAAAATTCACAGAGGCCCGTGACCTGTCCCTGGCTTTTACTAAAAAATATCCTGGGGAGGCAGTAAAACAGAGCTGCTGGGGCTCGCAGCTGCTCCAGCCCCACCACTGCTCCTGTGGCAGAGACTGATCGCTGCTGCTCCAGCCCCAGGGGGCGGCCTGCTAGTCAGTTGTTCTGCAGCCCCAGGGCTGGCTGCTGATCAGCTGTTCAGCAGCAGTCCCAAAACTCACAGCTGCTCCAGCCCTGCCCCACAAGTCTCAGAGGTCCCAGAAAATTGCAGAATCCATGACTTTCGTGATGGAATCGTATCCTTAAGTATTACACATGACTTTGTATTAGCCAGAATCTATGAAAGTCACTTATAAGAATCACATACTACATACAAACCATAACTATTCTTTAATCTGTAATATGTTGTACAACTGGTCAATAGTGAAAATTATCTGAAATATACAGGTCACCTAAACTGTGAATTAAGTTAGCTGCATAATTAAATGCCTCATTCCCTGAAATGCAACTGAGGAAGGCTCTTATGCTTGTTGAAAAATAGTGAGTATTGTGCATGTTGCTGATTAAATTATTCAGTTATACAGAGAAGTCAAAGGTCATTAGAAGTATTGGAGCATCACAGTAATGAAAACATCGTTAAATATGCAAGAATGAAAAAATATTACAGGAATCTACTTGCTGCCAAAAAAGTTTGATATACCATATGTTTGTCATGTCCTGATATGAAAGCTCAACCATACAATATTCATATTCTCTTAACATGAGAATTTTTTTTTTTAAATAAAAATTCCTAGGTTTCATTTTTTTCTTAAAAGGAAAAACTTCCAGAATGGTATCACAATGTGCTCTATTTTGGAAAACTGAACACTGAAATAATTCATGCTCTTCTTGAAATCGTGTCATCCTCTCTATTTCCATGACTCTGTCCTCTTCTGGTTCTCCTCCTATCTCTAACTGTGTGTCCTTTTGAAAGATTTTCCTCATCCCCCCTCTAACTTACTGTGGGGTTCTACAGGGCTCTGTTCTTGGTCACCTTCTCTTCTACCTCCATACCTTATCTCATTCACAAACATATATTCAACTACCATCTCTATGCTGAAGACTCACAGATCTACTTCTCTATTCCAGGCCTCTTCTAGCCAAATTAAAATCTTGGCTTGTCTCTCTGACATCTCCTCATGGCTGTCTAGCCATCACCTCAAGCGCAACATGGTTAACACATAGCTCTTAATAGGCACTACCTTCTTTCTCAATCACTGTGGACAACACCACCATCCTGCCTGTTACTCAGGTCAGTAATCTGGTCATCTTCAACTCAGGCCTCTCCCTAGGTTCTTACATCCAGCATATGTCAAAATCTTGTGGATTCTTTCTGCATCACACCTTCCCTATCTATCCACATAACTAAAACCTTATCTAGGCTCTTATCACATCTCAGTTACTATGACACCCTTCGCTCTGGCCTTGACCAATGAAATCTTGCCCCATTCACATAATTTTTACAGGAGCATTTGGAATGTATCTTCTTATATTCTCATTATGACCTTGTCACCATTCTTTGCATGCCTCCCCTGGTTTCCCCTTCTTCATTGCACCAAACATATTTGTTTTTGTTTTCAAAGCCCATCATGGCTTATCTCCACCTTACCCATCATTTTTCAATTTACTATTAAGATGTCAACTCCTGTCTCCAGTTGACTCATGATACCAGCCTCCAATCAGCCAGTTGTTTTATTTTCAAACAAGCATCTTCGTGTTTTCTCCCAGGCTGTCCCTCATGCTTGGGAGAAGCTCACTGTAAACATCCACAAAGCTACCTCATTATCCTCCTTCAAATCTCTCCTAAAATCTCTGTTTGTGATGCTTGCACATATCTTGTCAAAGGCCAGGCAGCTGGTGTGAAGAAACCACTGCCTATCATGCTGACCATTACTGTCTCATTGTCACCTTGTACTCTCCCTCCAATCTGTTGTCTCGTATTACACTTCCATTTTAAGTTCTGTGGCGTGTACTGTGTGTGTCCACCTAGCACAATAGGGTACTGGCCTATAACTAGGGATCTTATGCACCACAGTAATATAATTTTAACAAAACTGCAGATCATATAGAATGTACTCTGATCTGCACTAGACAGCAGTTTATTTTCTTGTGAAATCTCAAGGTGTTTGATCTAAACCATTTGGGTCAAAAAGGAGTCTGTTAGGTCAAGCACCTCAGTTGATATTAGGTGAAACTATGACACAAGGAAGGAAGAAGTCTCTGAGGTTCCAACCTACTTCAGGTCATTAAGTTGCATCCAAAATCACTGAAACTCTTTGGAGAGAGAAGTGTCAGCTTAAAATAGCACACTAACAAATAGCTGGCTTTAGGACAAATAGAGCTATTTGATTTTTGGCAGATTATTTCACAGATTAAACAGATTGTTTAATAAACATTTTTAGGTAAATCTCACTGCCAAGGTTACACTAGCACACCTGAAGTGCTCTCATGTGCCCCTTTCATTTCTTTCTCTCCTTGCTTTTCATCACCCCATTTTGCCTCCAAATCATTCTCCTTTCTCTGCTGATTGGTCTTAAAACGTTAGCATGCTATATCCAAGCATGCAACACTTTTACATATTGTAAGATGCTAAATATAGTTAGGTAGAATGTATCACTCACTTAAATTCTGTAGCATAGTATTTGAAGAAGCCCACTAATAAGTCTCCAAGGGTTGATCCATTTTTGGAGAGGTAAGGAGGAATGGTGCATGGAGCTTGATGTACAAGGTGCAACTGCATAGTAGGATCAAAAGATTCCTGTCAAAATAAAAGAAGAGAGAATATAGCCTTTCCTGAAGTTATATTGCACGACTACACTTAATCTATGTGCTTTCAAGAACAGACATACACTGCAGAAAACTACTAATTTATTTTGCAAGTGCTGTAAGTGTATGTGGCCCAGTTTCAATTTACGTGTAAAGGGCCCTGCTGTTTTTCCTACACCTGTGCTGCATACAAGTAACTCCATTGACCTCAATGAGAATTAATTATTTCCTGCATGGGGACAAATCAGTCATTATTTCCTGTGCTCCCTTCTCCTTCATGAAGCTGCTTAAGAATTCTCACATCAGAAGAATCTCAAAACTGAATTTTTATTTCCATACCCATTATGATAGACAAGACCTGAAAGGGAGGGCAAACTTATTTCATAAAGCATAGTTAGTTTTAAATCAATATGTCAAACCATGTCTCTCCTATGTGACATTTCATCTTCCCATACAATGATTTCAAGGACCATGGCAGTAGCATTTCCTCTAATCAAGTTAAGTGAAAACATTAAAAAATGTTTAGCAACTAACATATACCTGACTATATACTCCATAGCACTTTTGTTTTTCCATCAAAAATATCGGCGATTGACCACAAGAAGTGTTGCCTTTACCAATTCAGAAAATTCTCCACCCAAGACTAAATGACTTATTAAATTTTATTTTTTGTTAAAAACAAAACAAAACACATTTTAACAATTTAACTTCAGACATTCATAAACGTAATTTGGATATATTAAAATAGCAGCGAACAATTGCCAGTACTGCCATTTTGCATACAGGTCCTGTATAATAAGAAATAATATTATTTTTAAGCAGCACTTGTACAGCACGGTATTTTGCAAGTTCATCTGAGAATATGGAGGCATGGCAGAAGGAGTTGTCAAGTGTAGTGTAGTGGTTAGACCAGCAGGAAAGGGTTTGGGACAACAGGATTCTGATACCGTTTTTGCAAGCTTTGCAATGTGCCCTTGGACAATTAAACTTCTCTGGTAAGGACCACTTTACCAGTTAGCAAAAATATTGTTCCTCTTCTACCTCATATAATTATGTCATATATACTCATTTACATTATAATGTCCAGAGGTCCCAATCTAACACTTTATAATCTAAGAGAGACAGGATACACCAAGGACAGGGATGTGGCTATCACATACAAATAAAGTCACATTCTTTATCAATAGCCAGGCACTCAGTAAACATCTAAAGATCCAGCAGTGTTCCATACTATTTTAACGTCAGTTTTATCAGAAACGTAATACCTGAGTGGAAGCTATCCCTATAGTTTGCTGTGGGTGTGAACAAAAGAGCCACAGCATATATAGTAACAAGGGCCTTACTGTTAAGAGCAAGATATTTCTCCCTCCTCACACACACTGGTTGACAACTGGGGCTGCCGCCCTCTAAGACAACAGAAAAAGGTGAACATAATGAAGTTGCTATTGTAGACATTTACTGCTTCTACATTTCTATGCTATTACTAGACACTTCTGAAAATGGAATCTGGGGTTTAATCCAGGACTTTTCTGCATTTGTAAAAAAAAAAAATCAAAATTTTCCCCAACTGCAAGAAAGATCCACCAATCTGCAGTGAGGCTGTCATATGGAGCTGATAAAGAATTAGACTACAAGGGTATTGCCTCATTTACTTTTCAGAGTAATAAATGAGCTATTTTAATTACTACAATTACTAGCTCACACTCAGATTGGCACTTGAACATGGAAAACATACAGGTGTTCATCTAAATCAGTGATACTCAGACCTCAATGGTTCAGGAGCCAAATTAGCAATCAGCATTACCCAAAAGACCCACAGTAATGTGAATTAATTGTTTCATTTAGTGTGGGACTACATATTTATATTTAAACAGTATGACAGGAGGAAATAATTAATTACATTAATTATTCTCACAGTAAATGACTGACCAAGTATTATTTTATCAATTACAATTAGTTAATAGCTTAGTAAAAACATCCTGATTGGTTAATAATTAAATCACAGTGTTTTAATATCATGTGCTACAAAGAGCCACAGGAGACACATTGAAGAGCCACTTGTGGCTCATGAGCCTCCCTCTAAGTTTTGCTTATCTAAATTAATTAAAATTGACCAATATTTAAATAATGTGCTGACAGTCCCTAGTTTTTATTTATTGAGCTAAAAAATAAAATCTAGACTGCCAAGAACAGTAATCTACTGCCAATAAACAGTTATAGTAACACCATCAGTCAACACCTCAGGTAACACGGGTAAAAATTTTGGCCAAGAAAAGCATACACATACACAGGAAAAATAAATAAAGGGACGGTGAAAAATGATCAAATACCATTATCACTAGATTTTTTTTTTTAAGTTGGCAACCAAGGTTTAAGATATGTATTTAGCAAAGCTTTTAATAGTTCATAGACAACTTACTTGTAATAGACATCTGATTATTATAACCTTTAGGATAACTAATGGCATTTTCAGTGTATCTATTGTGCCTGCTTCTTCATTGAATTGACTGCTTACGAACAATCAATCACGTAAGCACCAGCATAGCAAATATGAAAAACCTCCTCATGTGACAAACAGGAAATGTACCACAACCAAAAGATTCAAGAATGACAGCCACTATTCTTGGCTCATAAGAAACAATTCTCACACTTTCTGAATGAGGAATCCTGTTGTCTAATTTCTGTTTGTCAGGGTGAATAATTTTTTTTTAAATCAGGTTTTTAAAATTTAAAATATATTTTATTTTTTTTAAATAAGCCTGTTTGAAATTTAATTTGAATTCATGAAAACCTGTGATAAACTTACCCTAATCTATTATCTAAATAAAACATATGTTGAAATAATGAGTACTTATACATTTTAACTAATAAGTGAAGGCTACTCTTCCAAAAAAACAGCATCGGGGGTAAACATTTAACTAACTTTTGAGGTCAAACTTTATAACTACAGCACAATGTTTCATGTATTATATTAAGTATCTATTTTCAGTCTTAACAATGAAGTGAATACTGTTTATTTTTTCCCACCAAATGCCAGTACTTTCACTTTGTTTTGCAGTGAAGATTTTGCCTTTCTTACTGAATAAATGTATGTTAAAATAGCTATATAATTGCTTAAATATACATACTTATAGTGTGATCTCCTGGTTAGCAAGAAGTACTACCAAATGTAGGCTAAAATATAAATAAATCTAATATAATATATCAAGTCACCATGTTTTAATAGTTATACCAATGAGAATGAATTTTTCATTTGGAAAATAACTAAAAAATACAAATGGTTAAGATGATTAACACCAGTTATTTAAAAATCACAATTTTCTACTTGTTGATTTAAATAGTGATTTAAATAAAAGTAATTTAAATCAATCCCCTCTCATTCCTCCAACCAAAAATCCAAATTGCATATCACATATTTGATACTACAGCCAGGGAAATGTTTAACAACTTCGAGGATACTCCCACACCTCCAAAAGGTTTCCCAGGAACTCCATGAGGGATGCTGATCACCACTTGAGAAAGTTAATCAGGCAAAATAACGCTCTTTAAATATATAAATGGTCTCAACTTGCAAATTCTTTAGGCCTGAAATACATCATTCTAGCCTTTTGCATGGATTGAAGAGCTAACAAGTGTCCAAGAATGGTAGCTGTTTTATTGATATTAGAGCAACTCTAAACACTGCTCTGACTTAAATAGGATAGTCCAGAAGGAATGTTTAGTACCACTTTAATTTATTTCAAGGATAGAAGGTAACAGTTCTTCCTTTTTCTCCCAATCAAGCAATAGCCTTGGGAATCGGTCACATATCCATAACTCATGACCAAATGTGGGTAAGTGGGATGGGAGCACAAAATGAGAAGAAATGGGGGGGGGAATGTTTGCTTTTCTCTTCTTTGCTGATGGAATACTGCAATAAGACAGCCCAAAGCTTTTACTCATAGCTGTAGTACATTGAAAAAAAGCAATCATGTTAAAAATCCCATGAGAACCAGTTTGGTTTCCATGCATACCAGTTCCCATAGTGTGTTGTCCATTTAAAAAGGAAAAAATGTTGATATCTTAAAATGTTTGCTGATACAATGAAGATTACATTAATCAACCAACTCTGAAGAGTTTTAAGCCCGTCACTAGTTCCTGGTAACACAGAGCAGAGCTTCTCTTCATAAAATGCCTTGAAGTCAACACTCAAATATTAGAAACTTTAACTTTTCAATAATGAAGTAGCTGCAGCTCTTATTTTAAAACTGGTTATTTTAGCTGTGAACAATAGATTATCTTTGTCTTTAGTTTGAACTTCAAGATTTGGTTATGTTCAAATTAAAAAAAAAAAAAACAACTACTTAAACAAAGCAATGGAGATTAATGACTACACTTCAAAGATTTTATATCTGCATAAGATAGCCCACTCTAGTTTCAGCTTTTACTGAATGTGAATTCCTATCATGAAAGATAACATGCATGTGCAGGGAATTCCTTCCTCCAACTTCTCCCTCTGTAATTAAAAAATTTTCCTTCTGAAAACTTTTAACAAAATGTTCCTTATGTGCATATTAGGCAGCTGAATTTATTTTCCTTTGTCAGTAGCCTAACTGGAGATAACACTTGAATCATATGGTTTACTCATATCAATTCTGTGGGACACCACCAAAATAGTTGTTGACTAATATAGCTGGCTAGCACATTACACATACACATACTACCAGCAATATGTATTTTAAGTATTTAAGTATACATATTGTAAGCACTAGTATAGCAGTTATAAAGCCCAGATTGGCATGTACCTTTGTTATAATTCTGTACTTTTGCTATATATCCCAACCCACCTTGCACTAGCTGAAGTAAGCCTTGGCTTGAGTAAATAAGGAAACTGTCAGTATCAGGACATATTGTTATTTTTTAATGGCAACAGGAAAGAAGTTGCCCACACAAACCTAGGTGGTGGCTTCATGCCCCTTAATACTTACAATACACACACTCAAAACAAAGATAACAGTGCATCATGACCTGGAATGCATGGGTTCAGAACAAAAAGATAAAGGGGGTACCACAAGGTGCCAGAAACAAACAAGATGAAAAGCTGATTAATTAAATCTAGTTTAAAATGAGGAATACGGTACCTTTTCCTGGTAAACAAATAGGGTCTAAAAGGGTGGCTTTAGAAGGATCTTTGGGGAGCACACCTCCTGCATAAGGCTGCTGCATGGAACTGGCTCTTTGGAGGCTGGTATCATAGAACCTTTTTCCTATACCATACGAATAAGCCTGACTAACACTGGTGATTTGGTCTCTTGAGTGTATTTCATAATGAAATATTGAACCAAAGTGTGGTCAAGAAATTGATTATACAATTTATCAACCTAGTTATCAAACATCATCTAAATCTGACGCATTAGTGTGCTTTCAACTTGCACAAAACACGTTCTTTTTGTCCTAACTCACAAACCAACTTCCTTGGCATAAGGACATTTCTAGAAAAGAATCATCACAGGAACCTTCTTGAAGATTTAGCCTGAATTATATCTTAAAGGATTTATGGCTCAAAATGTTAAATAGTAGTTATATTCTTTGAGATGATATGCTGCAGAGAAAGTAATATATAAAAATGCAGCCTTGAAAAGACTATAATTTAGATTCAGGACTGATCTACACTAGAAAATCAGGTTGGTTTAACTAAGATGGTGATGGGTGTAAAAAATCCACACCTCTGAGCAGTGCAGTTACATTGACCTAGGTCCCCATGAAGGTGGCGCTAGGTTGACGAAAGAATTCTTCCTTCGACCTAACCACCACTCTTGGGGAGATGGATTACATACATCTACTGGAGAATCCCTCCTGTCAGCATAGGTAATGTCTATATGGAAACACTGCAGAAGTTCAGCTGTAATGTTTTAAGTATAGACAAGGCCTCAGTAACCCTGCAAGTTTGCATCCAAATTGTCATCTTCTGGGTTTATTCTTTGCATTCTAGGAGGAAAATGTTCCTCTAGCTTACATAAGCACTAAAACATTTGGTACTGATGGGATGAAAATCAATCTTAGGTTTTTTGGGACATGACTCTTCAATTTCTATTTTTTTGTTGATGGTTCAATTTCAGTGAACAAAATAGTTTTTATATTTTGCAGAAGTATTTTTAGAAATGTAATTCTGTGATAGAGTTGCTGATTAGTCAAGTACTGAAGCTCAGTGTTAATTTTGCTAGATACAGGAGTCTTAGAATCATATAATCATAGGCCTGGAAGAGATCTCAAGAAGTCTTCTAGTCCAGTCCCCTGCACTCAAGGCAGAGCTAAATTATCTAGACCATCCCTGACCTGTATTTATTGAACCTGCTCTTTAAATATCTCCAACCACAGAGATTCTACAACCTCCCTAGCAATTTATTCCAGTTCTTAACTACACTGACAGTTAGGAAGTTTTTCTGAATGTTGCCCTTGTTGCAATTTAAGCCCATTGCCTCTTGTCCTGTACACAGAGGTTAACAAAACAACTTCTCTCCCTCCTCCTCCTAACAACCTTTTATGTACCTGAAAACTGTTACATCCCCTCTCAGTCTTCTCTTCTCCAGACTAAACAAACCCATTTTTTTCAATCTTTACTCATAGGTCATATTTTCTAGACCTTTCATCATTTTTGTTGCTCTCCTCTGGACTTTCTCCAATTTGTCCACATCTTTCCTGAAATGTGGCACCTAGAACAGGACACAATATTCCAGCTGAGGCCTAATCACCTCAGAGTACAGCAGAAGAATTGCTTCTCATGTCTTGCTTACAACACTCCTGCTAATACACCCCATAATGATGATGTGGTTTTTTTTTGGTTGGTTTTTTGTTTTGCAACAGTGTTACACTGTTGATTCATATTTAGCTTGTGATCCACTATTACCCCTAGATCCCTTTCTGCAGTATTCCTTCCTAGGCAGTCATTTCCCATTTTGTATGCGTGCAACTGATTGTTCCTTCCTAAGTGGAGTACTTTGCATTTGTCCTGATTGAATTTCATCCTGTTTATTTCAGACAATTTCTCCAGATAATTTTGATCCTATCCTCCAGAGCACCTGCAGCCCCTCCCAGCTTGATATCATCCGCAAACTTTAGAAGTGTACTCTCTTTGCCATTACGTAAATCACTGATGAAGATATTGAATAGAACTGGACCCAGAACTGATCCCTGTGGGACCCCCGCTTGATATGCCTTTCCAGCTTGACTGTGAACCAGTGATAACTACTCTCTGGGAATGGATTTCCAGCCAGTTATGCACCCACCTTATAGTTGCTCCATTTAGGTTGTATTTCCCTAGTTTGTTTCTGAGAAAATCATGCGAAACAGTATCAAGATATACCATATCTACTGCTTCCTCCCCACCCACAAGGCTTGTTACCCTGTCAAAGGGCTTGTCTACATTGCAGGCTCCCCAGGTGATTGATGCAGCGGGATCGATTGAGTGGGTTGTGCAGACCTGCTCAATTGATGGGAGATGGGCTCTCCAGTCGACATCATTAGTCCACCTCCTTGAAAGTAGTAAGGCTGCATCTAGACATTGCTGTAAGTCAGTGTAAGCATGTCGATGCCTGTCAACTGCTGGTGGCAATGTAGACCAGGCCAAGAAAGCTATTAGGTTGGTTTGACATGATTCGTTCTTGACAAATCCATGCTGACTGTTAATTATCTTATTATCTTCTAGGTGTTTGTAAATTGATTGATTATTTGCTCATTATCTTTCCAAGTACTGAAGTTAAGATGAATGGTCTGTAATTCCCCAGGTTGTCTTTATTTCCCTTTTTATAGATGGGTAAATATAGTGTCATTCTCCAGTCCTTTGGAATCTCTTCTGTCTTCCAGGACTTTTTGAAGATAATCACTAATGGCTTATAGGCCTGGTCTACACTGATAACGGAGATCAACGTAACGTAGCTTACACCAATCACCTAAAGTATGCATCTCCATCGGCATGTCAGTTCCACCAACCTAAATCGTAGTAAAATTTGACTTAATAAAACCATCTGCAAAAGTGGCGTAGCACTGAAGTCAGAGTCTATGGGTCAAACGAGTGTCAGTGTAGGCAGAGGGCTATGTAAATCAACATCACTGGCTTCTAGGAGGCATTCCATAATGTTCTGTTGTAATCACTCTGGCCATTTGCACTCTGCTGCACTGTCGCCACGTAAACAGGAAATAGGTCCACCACTCAAGCCCCAAGAAATTTTGAATTCCCATTTCCTGTTTGGTCAGCATGGAGACAGTTTTGTAGTTGAACTGATCATGGTGACCTGACATCTTGGATCTCATCAGCCTGTGCAGCAAAGTCTGTTCTGGCTCAGCTCTGAGCCAGCAAAAGAAATGTAGATATCTACGAGAAGCTATCACATGGTATGGTGGAGATGGGCCATAACAGGGATGTGCAGCGCTGCCATGTTAAAATCTAAGAACTGAGGCAGGCATATCAGAAAACTAGGGAGGCAAACAGTCGTTCTGGCTTGTCACTGAAGATGTGCTGTTTTTATGAGGAGCTGCATGCGATTCTTGGCGGTGACCCCTCCACTGTGCCAACACGCAGCATTGATACCTCCTAAGAATTCCAGTCCAGGATGAATGAGGAAAAGGAGGAGAGCAGAGGGCAGGGTATCCATTCTCTCAGAAAGCCAGGACCTGTTTGTTACCTGAGAGCAGCACAGCTAGGAACAGGACAGCGTTATAGACTGAGATGCTGGGGAAGGCACATCTGGTGAGTATGTGTAGCAAATCGCATTTCTGTGGTCATGTCCCCAAACATGCTTATTTTTGGGAAAAAAAAAGGAGTGTGTGTTTTTGTGGGGATGGGCTTATTTGGGGAAGGTAAGCTTCAGCAGAGGGTTACCCCCTGAACAGACTATTTATGTGCACAAGGATGCTCCAAGAATCCTCCATGGATGTCTCCAGGAAACTTTCATGTAGGTACTCATGCAATCCTTCTGGGAGAGGCAGCCTCATTTCTTCTGCAATGGTAGGACACTTTTCCACGCCACTCTGCTATTAAATGAGTAGGCATCATTGCGGAACACAGCATAGCAGCATATGGGCCAGGCTTGTGCTTGCAGGAAATCTTCCTTTTCTCCCTGTGTTACCTTCAGGAGACTAATATCACACATGGTCACCTAGGGAAGATGGCACAAATTTACAGTACCCAACCAACATAGTCAGTGTGTGTTATTCCCCAGTTGTGGACGGTGTCCCTGGGACCCTACACAGACAATTCCTAGGTCTGATATTGTTGGCATGGGCAATATGGGCCTGGGAATTGGTGCCCCCCCCCTTTTTTTTCCTCCAGCAACACTTCACCCACATCCACCTCCAATCCCTTTTGACCACGTCCCCACAAACTGGTCTTTGCGATGGTAAAGGGGAGCCCAATAATCCTTCTCCTTAGTTATGTGTGGATTGGAGAATTTAGTGCTATACAGAATTCCCTGTAATGGATGCAAGGGCCCCTTACTTACCATGTCTGGAATAGCACCATGCGATAGGTACAGATTGGTATGTGGGTCTGGCTTTGCCTTGTGGATATGACAGGGAGTTCTTTTTACACTGTAACATTTCTTTTACTCCATGGTGTCAGCTAACAATGGCAACTTTGTGCTTTGCTTGCCTTACAGTACACACTTCAGCCTTCACCCCATCTTCTACTCCTGCAGAGAGCCTTTCCCAGATTAGGAAATGGAAAAAAAACACCTCAGGATGATATGTTCAATGAACTAATGAATTCCTCCGTGACTGCTGATAAAGAGCTCAGAGCCTGGAGGATGTCCTTGTCAGAAAAACTTAACGGACATGGAACAAAGAAAATCAACACAGGAGCAGGAGCGTGCAATGCAACAGGAGATATTGTGTATTATGAGGGATCAGTCTGACAGGCTAAGGAATCTGGTAGAGCTCCAGGAACAGCAGCAGCAGCAGGACAGACATCCTCTGCAGCTCTTATAAAATGCTCAGCCAACAAGGTGTTTCCCAGCCCCCACCCCCAAACGCTCCAGGAGGAATTGCGCAGGGTGTAGAACGTGCTGTACTCCATTCCAGCGGAGGTGAGCAGAAAGAGATGGCCCCTTTAAGAACTAGGAATGTGCGTGATTTGCTGTTTGCACAATCACACTTTGCACTGGCTGCCTAAGCAGCCTTATGAGAATGTTAAATTATCTTTCTTTCCCCCCCACTGAAACTGCTCACTAATAAAACTTTACTGCTTTAAAAAACATTTCCCTTTATTCATGAAGAACTTGGGGATTTCCCACAGGGAAAGAAGGAAAAGGGGGGGTCAATGGTGCAAAGATGCAGGATGGGAACAGAAGGCACAGCACTGACAGAAACATATATTACTCTGATTCATTCCAAAAACAGGTTTTCAATGCTTCCCTGAAGCGTAGTGTTCCATGGTTGGCTCTTAGCATAGCACTGGAATGTGGCTGCTCACCATTAGCGGCCAGCCTATCTGCCTCCACAACCCAACCCTGGGGGAACTTTCCCCCTGTGTTTCACAAACATCATAGAACACACAGTAGGCAAAGATAACAGTTGGGATACTGCGTTCACTGAGGTCTAACCTAGTGAGCAAGCTGCGCCATCTTCCCTTTAAGTGGCCAAATGCATATTCCATCACCATTCTGCTTTTGCTGGGCCTATTATTGAAATGCTCCTTCTTGCTGTCCAGGTGCCTGGTGTATGGCTTCATTAGCCAGGGGAACAAAGGGTAGACAGGTTCCCCCCGGATCACTTTTGGCATTTCAACATCCCCAATATTTATTTTTTTGTCAGAGAAGAAATTGCCCACCTACATCTTTTTGAATACACTTGAGTTCCTAAAGATGTGCATATCATGCACCTTTCCAGACCATGACACACTGATGTCAGTGAAACGTCCCTTGTGATCCGCAAGGGCCTGCAACACCACTTAGAAGTATCCCTTCCAGTTTATGTACTCTGTGGCAAGGTGGTCGGGTGCTAAAATTGGGATACACGTGCCATCTATCATCCCCGCACAGTTTGGGAACCCCATTGCCGCAAATCCATCTACTACATCCTGCACATTTCCCAAAGTCACTACCCTTCTTAGCAGAAGTCTATTAATAGTCCAGCACATTTGCAACACAGCAGCTTCCACAGTATATTTACCAACTCCGAATTGATTCCCAACTGACCAGTAGCAGTCTGGGGTTGCTAGCTTTCCACAGAGCGATGGTCACTCACTTCTCCACTGTCAGAGCAGGTCTCAAGCAAGTATTCATGTGCTTCAGGGCTGGGGACAGCAAAGTTTAATAAAAGAGGCCTTTTGCATACCAAATTTCTGCAGTCACTGATCATCCCACATCTTCCTAATGATGCAATCCCACCAGTCAGTGCTTGTTTCCCAGGACCAGAACCGCCACTCCACCGACTGAAGATGCTGCATGACAGCCTGAAGCAAATGGGAATTCTTTTGCTCTATGGCTTGTAGCAGGACAGCCTCATTAACATGGCAATTTTCCATGCTGCGGCTCCTGTCTGAGCCTAGAAAGTACTGCAGGATAAGTCATGAGGGGTTTGTGATGCTCACAATGATAATGCTGAGCTAAGTGGGTTCCATGCCTCATCAGCAATGGCATGTGCGTGGCAAAGAGTGAAGAATTTGAAAAAAAATGGCACGAAAGGTGATCGTCTGTTTGTTTGGAATGGGATAAGAAAGAAAAGGGGGAAGGACGTGTCAACATGGGAGGATGACAACCTTCCCAAAAGCCTCTGTGTCCAGTTGCACTGTGGGATAGCTACCCATGGTGCACTGCTTTGATTATCAATCAGAGCACAGCTAGTGGGGACACAACCCCCCAACAAAGTGAGAGTGGTGTGATCACGCTCCCGCGACTTCTAAAATTCAGCAAGTGAAAGTCAAATTAAAATCGACCTCATTCCAGTGTAGACATACTCTTCGATATCTCCTCAGTCAGCTCCTTGAGCATTCTAGGATGTATTTCACCAGGCCCTGGAGATATGAAGCCATCACCTCTTACACAGTTAAGCGTATATCTTCCTAATGTTTTTCCATTAAATGTTAGGGGAAAAACTCCTCCAGCTTGTCATTTTAAAACATCTCTTCCCTTGCCCTCCCTTTCGGTATGTCCTTTATTTAGGGTTCAACCTGAAGTTAAAGAGTTATGGTTATGATGCTGCTGTGCAATAAAGAATTGCAATAGATTGATACTTAAGTAGGATCACCCTATCTTTAGTGAGTTTCTCACAGCAGATAGTCAAAAAGTGCAATGTGCCCACATAAAGCAGTGTGCTGTTTATCTATTCCTTCCACAGGTTTGGTGCAGAGTACCAATTTGTGCTTAGACAAAGCTCTAGATAACCACTATTTCTTTAATTACAGCGGCATTGGTATTGACCCTATAGCTAAGGTTGAATTATGACACCTGCACTCGCAGGGAGAATTATGTCCCTGTATATTTGAAAATAGTGTGTATCACAAGCTCACAACACTAAAGGAAACAACTGAATTTTCAGCAAAGTTACACATATATCTATTCATTAACTTAGAATTTACCATAAATTAAAGTGTCTCCCTCTAGAAATTTAGACTTCTAGTCCCACCTTTTCTTCATCTCTTTCTAGATAAATATCTTTGCTTTCACATTTTCAAATTTACATCCATAGAACTAAATCTCCAACATTACATATTATTAAAAATAAAATAATTATTGTTCATTATCACTATTTCAATTTATGCTAAGGGAAGCCAATACAAATGTCTTTTCCACAGCACAAACCAGTTTAGCACAGGCACATAAACAGTGAGGGAGGAGGAGCTCACCAGCTGTGGTCCTCAGCCTGCTTCCCCACTCGGATCCATGACAACAACCTTTCATCAGCCCTTCACTGTAGCTTTCCCCATCTCTACTGCTCTCACAAAGATGTGTTTAGGTTCTGCAAGTCACTTAACTTCTCCATGCCTCAGCTCCCCTTCTGTAAAATAGGCAAGTATTATAGTCCCTTTGACCCACTCATGATCGTACCTAATTATACTGGAAGCTCTTCAGGATAGGGACTATTTATCTAAGTTACTTATGTAGCCCTCATCACCATAGTATCTGAGGGCCAATCAGTCTTTAAAATATTTATCCTCACAACACCCCTGCAAAGTAGAGAAGTACTATTATCCCCATTTTACGGATGGAGAACCAAGCCCACACTGAATACAGTTACAGATAACTCCAGTTTAACTAGTTTGCACTTACAGCTGACTGAGGAGGAAAGGAAAAAGATATCTAAGCTATATTAATAGGGAAGAAGATTCATGTGACTGGGGGATGGATGGATGGACAGACATTCAGGGATTGCAAGGGAAGAGATCAGAGAGGGTGGCATAGTGGGAGATGGTGCAGGATTTCAAGGGGCACTAAAGTGGATTTCAGGGAACAAACAGAACCATACAAATGGAGTTGGGTATGGGGAGCAGGAAGAAAGAAGAAAAAGGTTGGGGAGACAGGCTGATTAACTTTTGTGGCCTGTTTTAAATGGAAATTTCCCTATAAAAAAAGAAACAGGCATACCAGAGAGGACTGTCCCCCAAACTAGGGTGGTCCAGTGCTAAGGGACCTCGGCTGAGCCATGGGAAACCTGCTCTACCACAGACCTCCTGTACAAGCTGGGGAAAGTTAATTAGCCTCCCTGAACCTCAGTTCTCCCATTTGACAAATGGAGGTCATAGTACTTCCTTAAATCAGAGGGATGATGAGGATAATTTTAAGACAGTGAGGTGCAGATAATGGGTGCTATATAAATACTTCAGATAGGTAGATAATTATAGCGACAGGTAAGTGCACCAATGCCTGTGCTGACTCCCACAGCATCCCTTAACTGGCTCAGCACTGAGGAGGTTTTTGTTTTTAAATCTTCCCTCCCCACTCTCCAGAGCAGAGGACCTGGAACCACTGTAATAGCTCCTTCTCTGCTTTCTGCCTCTTCACCATATTCTGCCTATTAAAAAAGGGAGAAACAGGATCTGACTTTAAAAGAAACCGGAAGAGCTACTGCTTCACACAAAAAATGTACACACAAGTTTTATTTGCATTTGAATACTAGGAGCTATGATTCTTTAGGAGGTTGTTAGTGAATTGAGAGATCTGGTTGAGAATGAGAGGTGAACAGGAAAGACCATTGTTCTTATGCACGAGGGAGTTAATTTGCTCCCTTCCTTCGGTCCCTCTTTTTAAACTAAGCTGGTTCTGACCTCTTCATTATTTTTCTATACTTCATTTCCTTATGCATCTGATGGGACACACATAGAAGTGCTGAGGGAGGTACTGCTGTTTTGTTGGGCTTTGCACTCATTCACTGGCATTCTAACAGACCCTAATTTACCAAATTTAGTGAAGAATTCCAGATATACTTTCCCCAACCCACAATGAACTTTTTGCTTTAAAGTGTTTGACAGTCTTCTAAAAACGCACAAAATTTCACATGTTACTTCCAAGTGTTGTAGTCAAGGAGCCTATAACCCTTTTTAGTGCTCCACCCAACTTTTCACAGCCTCCTAACTTTTACTTGGCTGGCTACAGGCTTGGACACTAACATGTCCTCAAATAAACATACCTATCTTCACAACCATATATTTTCATTCTACATGTCTTATTGGAAGGGAGTACAAATCTTCACCAAAGACTCTCCACATTTAAGTATTCAAAAGCAATTCACACACGGTAACTTGGGCCATGTAATTTTTTTCCTTTAATTGTCTAAAATTTAACATCAGCATAAAATTTACCCATCTTTGGGAATTACTACACATACCTTTTCAAAAGGTGCAGCTGGAAGGAGAGAGGGAGTTAAAACAAAGTAGCCACTAATAACTACCTGATTCAGTGGCAAGCACTATGCCAGCTCAAAGGCAGATTAAAGGAGCCTAAGAGGCAGCTTCAGGGCTGCTCTAATTTAAGCATCTGACTATACCCCAGAAAGGGCTGTTTGACAACCTGGAAGCACCAGACCAGACCTCCATGCATTATATGACCCCACACTTCTCCAAAACTGGGAGGTGCAAATGTCAGCTCTTTGCCAGCTGCAGACTCCCCCATGCCAGTGAATTATACTGGGGGGAGGGGGAAGAGGCACAGATCTGGTTGTTCTCCATCCCCTTTGAATTGTGACAATACAAAAGGGGCTAAACTGATGCAGAAAATCTGGTCTTTATTACTTCCTATCCAAAAAGCACTTATTTCTTCATCTATTACCTGTAAGTTTGATTAGACATTTCTCAAAGCCCTAAGAGTATTTCCAAGTCAAGTTAAAGCAATGTATTTGATTTTTAATAACTGAAATGGTGTAGGTTTGTTCTGGAAGGGAAAAGTTGCATTGACAAACACTATCAGAATGAACAGATATATATTATATTGGACTGTGAACATAAAGTAATATATGTGAGCTTCTTTACATGTTGATGTTTCTACAACTAGCACATTTCCTATGCTTTTAGTGATGACATTAACATGAAATGCACTTGAGCATCCTAACTGAGTTTAAGTTTTTCTCAAGTGTTCCTTATTTTCATTCTAATTTGTAGTTTATCTAAAGTGTAGAAATTAAAATTTTCAAATCAATAATTTAATACTTAAATAACTACATCCCTAGTAGAGAAGGTGGAGCCAGCAATATACTTGAAATTTGTTAGCATACTGTAGAAACCAACATATTTATTACTTTAATATAAGATTTTGATTAAAATATGATTGCATATTATGGTGCTATAGAGCCATAAATTAATCCACAAAGAGTAAATGTAATGACCATTAACTATACAATATCTGCACTGCCACCTCAAATGCAGATGCCTATCTGTGAAATTGATGTCACTTTAATAGTTTAAAAAAAAATCTATAATGCCCTCAGATTAAACAGATGAATTCCGAAAAGAGCGTTTGCAGATGCCTGTATGTTTTCCTAGGAAAGTCCTACCACTTTGGAAAGTCTACAGTGAGAACTCCTGCATTTTGTAAGTGTTCAGATAAACTCGAAGAACACTGCGTGTAAAGTAATATCTTTTATTGAACCAACTTCTGTTGGTAAGAGACACAAGCTTTTAAGCTTGCACAGAGCTTCTCTTCAGGTCTGTGCAAACTTCACAGCTTCTCTCTCACCAACAGAAGCTGGTACAATAAAATATATTATCTCAGCCACCTTTTCTCTCTAACATCCTGAGACCAACACAGGAACAACACTGCATAACAGAAACATGTTCAAATGATTTTTTATAAGGAACAAATTGAAGCAAAAATGTAGTGACCCTCAAAAATATATGCTGTACAAATGACTTATAAACATTGCAATTCATGTGAAATTTAGTTAAATGGCATAAAATGTTGAAATCTGTAGGGAAGTTCAGTTACATTTAAATATACAGACAATGACATCTACAAAAATTATAAGAAACTGCAGATGTAAGGCAATACAAAAAAGTGTATCTTGAGAGAAGGAGAGATGGAAAAAGCTAAATACAGTAATGTTTTTTCTAAAGAATAAAAACATTAAGTAAAATTAAAATATATCTGTAAAGACTTACATGTACCTACCGAGCAAGCAGGGTCAATGGAATAAGCATAGAATAGAAAACTCAGAATTTACAATTCTATTTCAAAGATTCCCACTGTTTCTTGTTAATTTTAACTTGGTGTAATGGCTCACATTGGACTACTATGGATAAAAGCTGCTATATGAACGCTGCATATTATTATTGCGCTCTGCTGTAAAGAGTCAGCAGTTTTGAAAGCAGCTCTTTCTGTCAGTGTGTGATAGTAGCAAGCCTGGTTTTCAGAAGGGTTAATTCAGCACAATCTGGACAGCTACCTGTCATTATCAGTAACATAATAAAGCATAAACAGACTAAGAAGAGAGAGAGTGGAGTTATAGGAAATATGAGAAAGAAATGAGGAGCAAAGAATACGAAGACAGAGGGAGGAGAAAAGATGTTTAGGAGATATATGAAAGGTGATACACAAGAAGAAAACTGAATAAGGAAGAAATAAGGAATATCTCTGAACAATTTAAATACAAAGTATAGGCACTCAACTTCTTCCTTTTCTTTTCTTTTCCAATTGATCATTTGTAAAAGGGGCAGGAAGCATTCAGTTAAAGAGTCACCAACTAAGGCCCTGATCCTAAAAAGGTATCCAACAGCATGGACCCAGTAGTCCCATAGGAAATCAGTCTGATACTGCCTGGGCATATCAGTAAGTATCCAAATACACAGAACACACTGGTGGAACTGAAGCCAAACTTCATGGGAAGGTCTCTCACAATCCTCCATATTAAATATGCAATGTTTGTTCCCTGTTGGTCTAAAAATGTGATCAAATGGAGGATCCAAGTGACAACAGCCAGGCAGTTGGCTCTCTCCCTGGCCTTTCCTGCTGATGACACAACAAGAATCAAAGCACTGCGGGAAGTTAAGAAATAGCAAATGGAATGTTACACCAGACTAATATATGCAGCAGATAAATTTTCAGCACAGTACATGGTGAATTTGGTGTGCAGTTCCCATTAACAATAAAGCACATTTTCGGAACCTGTGTTGAAAACTGATCTTGTATGTAACTGAAATAATTTATACTAACAAAGAAATGGTTAGAATCAGCAGATAACCCTCTGAACACAAATGAAATGATGTTCAGTGTTCCAGTGACTATGCCCATAGGCTATTTTTAAATTTTAAACTATTCACATTAATATTGTATATAACCAGTTTTATACACAAAATAGGATGTAATAATAATTTATAAGAAACACTTACTGGGTAATTTTTTTGGAGGGATGGAAGGATGGGTTCAGGTAGGGCTATAAAAAAAAAGTTTAAAGTTGCTGTGATTCACATAATTCACAGAAAACAATATCATATCAGTTACACCAAAGGTGTGGACTAAAAATCCATGATAGAAGCGTTTACTCTGAATTTCACTTTCATGTACTTTGTGAAGTTAAAAGTTACCTACATAAATTTTATATAATTATTGCATATCCTACAATATGAAAGTTATTCAATTAAGTGAAGGTATTACCAACATATTGCTATTTGTAAAATAAACATATGAAGACTTCTATGTCAGCTGGACACTGCATTTTAAAATTCATGTTAATTCATTATTGTAGGCCATTATTTAGACTCCAAAAAGGATCATCACAATTTAACTCAAGTACTTGAATTTACCCTAACATGATAACAACACGGCATTGGATGTCTTCCAGATTCTAGATAAGTATACAGTTCTTTAGATATAAAATCCGTCATGTTAGGTCATCAAAAGTAATTAAAAATAAAAGACATCCCACGTGTTCAGTATCTATTGCTGACAAAAGCCCTTGAGAGGTTATGTTCTCTGCTGCTTGCCCACAGCTAGCAGCATCCCAAAGCCATGTGGACACTGGTGATGTAAGTGCACTAGCGAACAGGTAATTTTAACTTTCATAAAACCCAGAGGTGTGTGTGTGGGCGGGGGAGGATGAGGAGGACAGACATCACAAAGCAGACCAAAAAAAATGGGGCAAATATTTATCTTCCAGCTCAGATGGTGTTAAACATAAGAGAGAGGGAAAAAAAACAAAACAGTTGATTTTCCATTTCACATTTGTATCTCACTCAATATTTATTAGCAGCTGCAGATCTGGTAAGCTAGCTCCTTGTTTCACTAAAGCTATGTCACTCTATCAGCATGTTTTTAAAACAGTTGGCCTATACCATTCCTTAGACAGAATGATAACTCAATTCTGCATCTAGAACTCAAAACTGGGTCTTACAGGGGAATCAATTGTTCAAGTATCCTTTGTTTTTTCCAAACTGAGAATTAGACCTGCAGAATTCTCAGCAATAGGACTTTCATAATTACAAAAAGAATACTACAATGACTAATGGGGTTGCTAAGAATATGATCACAGCTGTCTTAATGCTCAGGTTTTCCTTTGTTTGTGGGCATTTTAGGATATGAAGGACCTATCTTATTTCTATGACATCTTGGAGATTTCCCAATATTCTGTCATAATGACAGGAAAGGAAGCAAAATCTGAGTCTTCCGAGTGCTCAAGATATTTTCATTCGAGTCTACATCATACATCAAGAGACTAAGGCTATTAAGGGGGAAAATGTTACTGATAAATAATCACACTTGCCACTTGAGTTCCTCTTTTCCTACAATACAGTGCAGATGGACCTGTACCTGTAGGAAGTTTAAAGCTCAAAAAATGTGTGTACCTATAAAATAAACTCAAGCCATAGCTCAAAAGATTTCCACAGTAGCATGGTGGGCATAGGGTGACCAGATGTCCTAATTTTATAGGGACAGTCCCAATATTCAGGGCTTTGTCTTATATAGGCGCCTATTATCCATCCCCGTCCTGATTTTTCATACTTGCTATCTGGTCACCCTAGGTGGGCAAGGGAGAAGTGAAAAAAGAAACAGAACAGAGGAAATATGGACTCAATATCACTGGTAAATGAAACATTTGTTTTTCCTTTCTTCTTCCCCTGTACCTCACTAGGATTTTTGTAGGTAAAGTATAAAATTAGGGAAGATAAGCTGTTTCCATTAGCCTCCTACCAAATGCATGATCAGTGCTTGTGTGCTAGTTAACCTTGCAGAAATAAAACATTAGGAATACAACCAGTGGCAACTGTGCATATATCCAAAGGCACATCCCCCCTTTTAACCATTATAAATTGATCTAACATTGCTAAAATGTTCCCAAACAATGGTCTGTCAATTGCTGATGCTCTTTAGGAGCTGGCTGAGCACACGGTGCTGCTTCTCCAACTAATTTTCAACTGCTTCATAATAGTAGGAGACAGCAAAACACATTAAATTCCTAACAGTTTCCCACAAACAAATACAGTGGTTGTCACCCGGACGTTGTGCAATTATAACCTGTTCACAAGTAGTATTATCACTGCAAAAGATAGGTATATAGAAACTAGGAATTTCATTGTATCCTTCCTCCCTACTGAGTGTAGAACACTCGTCTTCATAGACCGTTAGCTTTTCAGACCAGGGAGTGTGTGTATCTGTGGTTTTGTGCAACACCTACTAAAAAAAGCTCCCCAATGTGAATCAGGAACTGTGCTACTAATATTAAACGAAAAAAATGAGGCCCTTGCAATTTATCCCCACTTGCACTGAAAGCTTACTTCTGACCACATCAAATGGATTATAAACTTTTGGGCCAAATCAATTTTAAAGACTATTAAATGGCTCTCAGAACTCTTGGAAGATACTTGTCTTTCCTCTTGCTCACACTTCAGCTTTCTTATTTGGAACCTGATGACCAGGACTGACAAAGACCTCACTGATTAACTTTCCAATTAAGCCTTTTATTAATTAGCTGCTTTAATGACTTACATCCATTCCAACCAGTTACAAGCAAACAATCATCATTTTTTTAAAAACATGGAAGGAGCAAGTAACTATTCTGAAAACACTCTACCTCCTAGCATATGGTTTCTGAGTCACGAAAAACAGATTTAGTAACATTTTGGCTAACAACTCTTCTTCCTTTCCATAGACATCTCCCCCAAAGGACTCTACAGGAGATAACTAGACCAAGAATATACTCATAAGACAATACAGACTAACTCTTATATTTGGTGCCTAGATACCATGGTGACTGTTACATTAGGAATATCTACACAATCTCAGCAGGATAGAATTGAGAGAGAACTCAATCTAACTGGTCACAGAATGACATATACCTTTTAATTCTTATGCTTATAGATGTTGCCTTGTTACAATAGTCAGAGCCATCAGCCTGCTTATCTGTGTTTTAGTTATCTTCCAAATTGTTGTAAAAAGCTTGCAAACCGAGCAGAGAAATCATGGTATCACATTCTCTTCGAGATATTTTAGCAAGTAGTTAGCTATATATTTTAAGATGGCTATCAGACATCAAGGCCAAGAAAACTATGCCAAAGTAAATAAATAGAGCCATGTCTATCTTCCTACATGCAGGAAAGAAAAACTAAGCAAAATGAAAGGCAGCAAACTGATAAAAAGAAAGCTTAAAAATACACACAGAATTTGCATTTAGAATTCAGTGAAGCAAGGTATCTTTGTGGCCAAGAGCTTGGTGGAATTAGAAAAGGATTGGTATTTATAT
Organism: Mesoclemmys tuberculata; assembly: GCA_007922155.1. Lineage (NCBI taxonomy): Eukaryota > Metazoa > Chordata > Testudines > Chelidae > Mesoclemmys > Mesoclemmys tuberculata. Next base: position 38,584,032 of record ML675629.1, read on the forward strand.
AGATAACAAGAACACAGAGTTACATTAGAAAAGATTAATTGGAAGGAATACAAACCTTCATGCTTCAAAGAATAAATCAGCCTCTAAATGTCAGGGACTATAAAGAAGCTTCCTCTGTAGGCAAGTTACTTCATAATTGTACACATCCAAGTTTCTTGCACCATCCTCTAAAACATCTGCTACTGACCACAGTTGGGACACAGGACACTGAACTAGCTGGACCACTGATTTGATATAGATACTCTATGTTCCTAAGCAAGCAGGACAATTTATGATATGACGTAGAGGAATTTTTCTAACATAACAGAACAATACAAGAGTATGGGGGGGGAGGAGAGGGGGAACATGGGCATGCAGTTCAATCTTATGTTTACAGAAGCAGTCTCTGGGCTGCACCATTCTCCTGAATTTGCAACAAGGAGCTTCAACTCAGCAGTCCTGGGACTTACCAAATACAGACACTAATTCAATATTACAGTACATAAACTACAAAAAAAGGAGAGACTGTGGACTCCAACAACTTATGATCACTGGACATACCAGTCACTTAATGAAAAGTCAGTAGCCAGGAAGCTCTCATGGCATTAAGCTCTGTTTGCAGGAATTCTTTGTGCCCCAGTTGTTCAGGTCCTGGGAAATCAGAACACAGAGACGGCCACCCAACAGCACACAGGTCCCCCTTGGGATATCTTGAAGAAATTTTCTGAACGTTAAAATAACCTGAAAGCGGAGCAGTTAACTAAAATCTACTACCTCTTGTAAAGTGAAAATATTTAACTGGGCTTGAGTTTATTTTGTAGCAATACAAGGTTCTCTAAGCGTATTTTTACTGAAAATTAGTCTGCCTCCAGAAAACAGGTCCATCCTCACTACATAGGAGGAAACACTAAAGAAAGAACCTTTTTCAGTTTATCTTCAGCCACTTCTATCATGTTACTTAAGATCTTAATATTAAAAAAAGGAAAACAACTTTAAAAGTGAATTTTAAAACTGAAAAAATACTTACTTTGTAAATAGTGTAAAACCATCAACACAAGACTATAGCTGCTTAAAGTACCACGACTGGCATCATTTATGTCACGAAAACTTGCCCACTTTTTAACCACCAATACTAATGGACGAACTCGATTCTCAACTGTAAGTAAAACAAACATTCACAAAAATGAGCAATAAAGTAAGTTTTTAGCTGTAACTGTCAATTCTAAAGTTTTTACATTTCCTCCAGGTTAAGATGACATCACCTACTATATTCTGCCCTCCCCTTTTACTGCTTATTGCAGAATTTCATTAGTTAGCCACCACCGTCATCTTACTAGAACAGGAAACTATATTCATGCTTGCTTGAAAATTCCCGTTCTTTGAGTAATAAGGCCCACTGATCCATTACAATGGGTATTTCAGCCTGGTTGCAGCTTGGGAACAGAACTGGACCAACCAGCCACAGAGTATGACCAGTGTGTCCAAGTATATTAAACACAACCTGTAATTTAGGAAAGCAGACTTGAATTATCCTAGCTGTGGAAGTTATCTCAACTGGATCACAAACACGCTGGTGTTTGAGACCAGAATTCCCAATAGGCTCCAGTAAGAACTGGATTTTCCTGTGACACCACTTGTTTTCCTTATGACAAATTTCACATTCCGTTAACATTCTTCTAAGATCTTTATACCTGTTGGTATTCTTCTCAGCATAGGCCTATGATTGACTTCCCTGGCATCACGTGTCTGTTTGAATAAAGGACATAGCAGGAACTGTATCACCCTCTGTGTTTGCTTGGTACAGAAACCTTTTTAGAAAAATTGGCCAGGAAGACATAAGTGAATCTCCTTCCCTAAAGCCAAGTATTATTTCCACCATGATCCTGAAAAGAGATCCTGGGAACCCATGTAAGTTCAAACAGTAATGACTGAAGATGGGAAAAGAAATAGACTGCCCTCCATATACAAACATAAAAATTGCTTGAGGATGGTAAAATGGGAATGGTTTGAAGACAAACTTCCACTAGAAATTTAGTTAGATGTTTCAGATAGGGCTCTACTCTCCTTGTCCCAGATTCTGAGGCTAGAAATAGGATGGGAAGTGCATTGCAACACTGCGGTCTGAATTAGATGATTTTGTTGATGTTGTGGCTTTTTCGTGAGTTGCTGGGACTGGGAATAGGGCAAAGCTGTTCCTGAAATTCTCACACAGCTACACAGACGTCCCCCTCTGGACAATGTCCAGTCATCTCATTTGATCAAAACTATGTATAGCCTTTTTTGCCCCCTAATTGAAAGAACCTGTCACCAATTGGTGGCCTAAGTCCAGACAGGACTAACTGACAGGAACTTAGGCGATATATGACAGCTACTGAACCTGAGCTTGTTCTAGCTACCATTTGCAAAAAGGTAGCTTCTCCTGTTGTATTTCACAGACTGTTCCAACTTGGCAAATAATCTGTATGCCTTTTTCTTTAGCGGCTGGCAGGAGGTAGGCATGTAAGTCAATTCTTCTGATGACTGAATATCCTCCATTTTCCATATTTTTTTCTATGATATCATTAAAATAGCTAGGAACTAATTTGTCTGAGCATCTGATCCCAAGAAGCGAAGTACCATGTACCTGCATCAAACAGATTTGATTCCCATTCTTCCCTCTCCCGAGAAGCCTCTAGGCCACATAATTTTTAGGTTGAGAAGGACCATACTTGCAAGACTTTCCACCCATGTTAGTTAGCTTGTGAAAGTATGCAGCAGCACTTAGGGTGTCAGATGACAGTTCATATTTATTGGGTTTTTGTTTGTTTGTTTTTGGGTTTTTTTGCAGTTGATGCCATCTAAGTGTTTTCATGCCCAAAGGAGGGGGGCTGAAATGACGCCTCTATAATGAGGAGATCACTCAGGTAAAAATCTCCACCAGTTATAAATGCAAGAATCACTGGCCACCAAATAACCACATTTATCTTTGGTACCGAAAGATTAAATTACATATGGTGCACACTGAGGAGACTTTCAAGCCTTATTAAATTTAGGTCATGGTAGAAAAAAAAAGTGGTGGACCAAGAGGCCCTTTATTGCCTGACTGTTCTTCCATATCTGGGCTCCTGTCCTTCTCATTAGTCCATAGCTACCTGCTGGGGGAAGAGGTGGCAGCAGTGGTGAGACATGGCAACCTGCAATAGAAGTTAGAAACAATAATCTGGACATTAGGACAGGATGACCCACAGCAGCAGCTGGAGACAGCAGCATGATACTCTCTCAATCTTTTTGGTATGACAGATAATCCCTATCCTTCTATCCATCTTCTTAAGGTAAATCAAGAAGGATATATAGCAATAGCTTGCCCAAGGCAGCTACCGATCTCCTGGGGATAGTTTCACAATAGTCAGTACTCTCACCTATGAAAGTCTATCCTCTTTTTGTTTGGTGGGGTTTTTGTTTTCTGGTTTGGGAGGAGCGGGTATGTTAATATATTCTACAGTTTGTGTCTCACTCTGATTTGAACTGCTTGTCTTCCTCCTCTAAGGATGAAGGAACGCCCTTTGCAGGGAAGTGAAAGCATGCCTAGAGGAATCAGCCTGTCTGTACTCTGATCTTTCTGCTTAACTGCTCTGTGAGGGTGAACAGAGGATCTGAGTGTTGAGGATTAGCTGATATGCTGCATTCTCTGAAAGTGAGCAAGAGAAACAAGCACTGATTTTATTATTAATTTATTTCTCCTTTGGGAGTCTGTCCCCATAACCCTGCTTCAGAAAGGGGAGTGAAACTGGGCTCACAGAGTGCACCAAGAATATTTCAAGGCGCTAGAAATTTCCCTGACCTCAGAGATGCTAAGGTTATTTGTCTCTCCTCCCCAACACTGGCTCCTCTGGGTCTCTCAAGGAAGGAGCTGGCTTTGGGCACAAGAAAAGGATCCCCACAGCTCTATCCCCCGCTTTTGCACAGGAGCCATATGGATGAGATAAGTCTGTGTTTTCCTAAGGGCACGGAGGGGGCATAAGAGTCTCATCCTGGGATGTCAGCAGGGATCCCCTTGGAATGCCAGCTGTTATAGAAGTGGCAGCAAAGAGAGGCAGCTGGGCCGCAAAGGCTCTTTACTGCACCCTCTGACAACTGTGCTGTATCTGGTGCCCCCCACATCCACAACCTGCACAGAAGCAGAGGCAGCTGAGCTCTGTGGTCAAAAGTGTGGCTGCTAGTGTGGGCTGAAGAGACATCAGCAGTCTTCCCTCTGGCATGCTGCTCTTCTGGCTTCGGTCTCTTCATGGAGGTGGATGCTTCCCCTAGAGCCAGTTCTTTCCCAGTCCCACCTGTCCCTTTTCCTGCTTGGGCTGCATCTTGCCCAGCACTGCCAGGCTCGCCAATCCCACATGGCTCCCGCCCTGTCTGCGGGAGGGGGCTCAGGCAATCCCATCCGGACTGGACTGTGATGGAAATTGCAGTCTGTCTGCAGAGCTGGCCAAGCTCCCCAACAAGATGGAAACTTTTCCATTTACTGCTGGATTTTCTCAGGCTAGCTCTTTCTGCAAGGGTGCCAGTTGCTCCAAATGCATCAGAAGGAGAAGCAGAGCTGAGGGGACAACCTCCCTCAAAATCAAAGGCAGTTATGGAACTCTGTGGGGAATTAGCCAGACTAATTATTTAACTGAATTTTCAATCTAAATTTGAAATACAGTTTGGAATTCCCCTCAAAGAAGGTCTACAGCAAGGAGGCTGACAGCCACCTGCCTCTATGGAGGTAGGAAAAAAGTGGGGGACCTGCAGGGAGCAGGACATTCCCCTGCTCCCAGTGACTGATAGGGCTGGTTCTGCCCCCAAGCTGCAGGCAGGCTGATGTACCCTCTGTAATAGATCTGTGGTCCTTATGAAAAATATTAACTTCTGACAAACATTTTAACTTCTGAAAATTAAAAAGATTAACGAGTCATGTTAAACTACACTAGTTTTATTCATACAACTGATCTTTTTAAGAATTGTGGGTAACAAGCAATATTGTTACATGTTTTAGTTACTTCAAAAAATAGATAACATCCCAATATGATTAGATGCTAGTGCATTTGTTATAAAAGTTCTTATCAAGAGGGTTTAACTGAAGTGCTAGTTTAAAGTAGAAGAAAGCTCTCTGGAAATAAGAAATTATAAAGACAACTTACTGTATGCATAGCTTCTGAGAAGGAATGTATTTCTTATTCCTACAACATTGTTTACATTCAAGTCAAACTCCACACAGCTGTAAGGGGGGGAAGTCAAATTGCATCACACACATTTTTGAGTATAAAGCAAAACTACAATATATTTATTACTGTTCTGTCATTGACTGCAATAACAACCACTGAGAGTTTGTTTACAGGAAACTTAACCTTAAGATAAGCCTCTAGACTTTTGCTTTCTGGGTCAATAAAAGCTGCGAGTCAAATGTGCTATTTGTTTCATTATTGCTCATGCCTCAGTTGTGGACGTGAATTCAGTTGTGTTCGATACAACTAAATAATGCTGAAAATGTATAGGATATGCAAGTAGATCACAGTCCAAACCAACAGGATGGCTTAAAACCCTACAAAGCTTTGGTATTAGCTTACACAGCTACACTGACAATATTTAATATATGTATTCCTTTGCTAAACACACACTTGAGTTTGATGAAACATCTTTTGAAGTCTACAGGGATTCTGTGATGTTTTAGTTTTGAACAAGTCATTGCGAAAGGGAGAAGGAAAATACAAGTAGCAGGGTTTAGAAATACAAGGATCTTCCCGTACAATACATACTCAGATTTAACTGATCTGACTCTTGGGACACACTAACGTAGCTACACACATTCAGTATTCTTGTTGTTCCTTAACTACGCAATGGTATTTGGATATCAAAGCAACAATCACTTTAGAATGAGACATTTATTTTGTACAAAATACACGATTTGCTATTAACTCAGTTTCTCCATTGTTAGTCTGACATCAGTGTGTGCGATTTTTATAAATTTCACATTACTAACAGCAAACAAGTGCAGCAAGAAAAGCATAATATGCCTATTAGCAACTGACAAATGTTAACTGTAGTGACTGTATGAGATTAAAAAACTCTAGATTAGTGACCTCTGAATTTACAGGCAATGACAAACAGCACTGATTTAGCCTATACAGGAAGGGCACACTGTATATGAACCACTAAAGGAACACAAATCATTCATACATTAGAGATTCAGGACTGACTCAGTCACATTTCCTCAAAAAGTGTCAAACATTTCTTATTTTGCTTTAATTTTAATATCCATCTCTCTAAAAAAAATTTAAATCTACTTATGAAGTTTAAACAGGTTAACAAATCATTGCCAAATAGATATAAAAAATAAAACTATCATTACAGCAGTGATTTTTTGTTTAGAGAAACATTATACAGTACTATAATCATCAGCTCTCTATTTAAGAGTCTCTATTAGGGAGAAAGTGCCTTTGGCACGTTACTTATATTTCCTTTATAATAAATAATCCTATAAACTGTTATATTGGTGGAAAAAGAAGTATGCCACTTATGCTATCTATTCTGAATATCTGCAGAACACACTATACTGGCAAAGGACTTTTTATTCTATTAATTGCTTTAAGACAACCCATTGTACCAGACATTATATTATTTGAAAACTTGTATCAGAATTAAATCTTACTCTTTCCGAAGTCATAAGAGAGCAATAAAGTTCCACAAAGTACACAGAAAACCAGTACAGTAGCAAGTTTACAAGTTTGAGTTAGTATTTGGTAGATATTGTAGATAATGTGCAAACACCAAAGGGAATATTAGTGTACATACAGCTGTGAAGGGTTATTGAACTGCACTGCACTAACTATGCTTCCTGGGAGCAGCTGGGAAAGAGAAAAGGCTGCCTGGACAGTGAATCCCTCTATATTTAGTTTGGCTAATCCAGATTTAGTCTTCTAGGTATTAATTGCCTGGTTCATTTTTTTAATCTCTGTTTGGGTAAGTGCATGGGTACGTGCATGTGTGAGTTGCTGAAGAGTGTGGGAGAGAAAAAGGCTGATGGGATAAGCTGGAAAAGTAGTATGGAACTTGTAGATTTTCGGATACGAGGGAGATGGTAACATACATAATTAAGGAAAGAATTAGGTGGAAGGAGAGAAAGGGAAATGAGGAAATAAGAGACTGAAGACTATGCAGGAAAGATGTACCATCTTTACTGCAGTTTGGAAATTTTCTGCTGAAATTTAGTTTTGTCAAAAAAAACCAAAAAAAACACCACTTATTCAGCAAAGCAAAGTGTTCTGCCAAATCTGTACTAGATCTGGAAAAATTTTCATCGAAACACAGGACACTCTGCCTCCTCCTCCAGCTCAGGGGAACAGGCAGTATCTCTCTGGCTCCCAGGGCTGGGAGGTTGGCGGGGAGGCATAACATCTCAGCTCTCTGCTTTTCTGGCAGCTACCCTCAAGGAAGGCTCTTGTCGATTTCAGAAAAGAAACTGACAAAAGCCTTCTTTCAAGGCATCCAGGAAGCAGGAAAAATTTAGTTTCCATTCTTCTGAAACAGGATTTCTCTCAAAATCCCTTCCCGTGAAAGTTTTCACATTTTTAATGTTTCATCCCATTCATCCCATCTCTCAAAAATGTGAATACTTTAGTAGAAAGGGAGGCCAGCTCCAATCATGATCACTATTTCTTATTTTTCCTGTCATTAGGTTGAATAAAAAAAAAAAAAAAAAAAGAGGTCTAACTAAAGCAATAAAACATAGTATGCATTGCTGATGTTACAACTAAAAATCCACCAATAATACAACAGCTATTTAATTCCTATAAGCTACAGATGTTAGCAGTATAGTCTTCTTGGTTAATAAGCTTACCCCGAACTAGTAGATGAAAAGCAAATTTTTCAAGCCCTGATTGCAAAGAGTTTCCACTTTGTGTGTCAGTGTTAAGGTAATGTATTAGGTGAAACTTTCACTTGCCAGTAATAGTGCCATGTAATGTATGAACCGTAAACTTATCAGAATATTTATGAAAACTACCTAATATTGTTTCATATTTATTCTTAGGGATTTTTTTTTTAAATTGCTGTTACAGAAAGATGAAATTTATTTCATTAAAGCAACTTCAACATCTAATCATTTAAGTTTCTCACCAGAAGTTACTACTAAATGCACACAGCTGGCCACTGTGGTATCCAGGCAAACTTTTTACATGATCCTGGCTTTTACTTCACTATTTGGATTACTTATTCAGTGTTTTCCTATGACTGATCACTTTATCCAACTATTTTTCAAGTAATATTTTGCATATTTTGATATAGTGACCCACATGCAATGGACCATCTTTTTACCTATTTTGAACCTCACTGAAAATGGAAAAAGTATGTAATGAAATTCCAATTAGCATTTTATAATCCAGAATGCAAGTATAGCAAAACTGGAAGGTAGTTACTAACAAAAACTGAGGAGATACTAGATTTTGTGGTACCAAGGGGATTAAAGTAGAGCTTTGGGGTTTTTTGAAATCTGATCACAGTGGATCACTCAAAAAAGGGTCTCAATAAGTTTTGGGTTCCCCGCCTCCCAAGACAGGATGAAGGAAGGAGCAAGAAGAAAGGGTGCAGAGAGCAGAGCACAGCTGAATATCAGCAAGCTGCTCAGGGAACTCTCTACTAGGAATGGGTCGAATATAGTCATCATATGTCTTCCTATCCTAAAAGTAGGCCCATAAATTTAGAAGGACTTGTACACCATTCCTATACTTTGTCACTAATGTAATGCTTTTTCCCATCTTCTTTCCAAGTTTGCACTCAGATGCTGAAAACTCAGGGTAACAGGATATAAATAGCTATCCTGTACAGCATTTTAGCGCATCCCTCATATTATATGACTAATGTTATTTCACAAGAACTTTTTGCATCCATTATGCTTTCATTAAGACATCTATTTTCCCACTTTTTTCTGCCAGTGTTTAAAAAAGTTTAAAAATTAAATACAAAACCAAGTCCTTAATGTACATGCATCATCCATGCTAACCCTGTTGTACAAGGAAGTCCTTAATTTTTATTACAAATGAAACTCTCTTCACAAAGAATTTAGAATGTTAATTTTGATCCCTATTCAAACCAGAGACTCTATAGTTTGTGCATGATGAATAAAAAAACCAATATATCTTTAAAAAAATCATGTTCATTTGATGTTAAGGGTTGTTTTACAATAAAGTATAAAGATCAGTTACTTACCCTACAGTAACTATGGTTCTTCATGTTGTTACTATGGATCCCACTATAGGTAGGCATGTGAATTACACACTGTGGCTGGGTCTACACTGATGGCAGCAAATTCGCTGCCTTCACATCGATTGCTCTGGATCGACTGAGCCGTCTGTATAGACGCGCTCAGTCAATCCAGCAAGCGATGCAGGAAAACCACCCCGGTAAGTGGCGTAGCGCTGCGTCGAAGGGAGCGCTGTTCCCTTCGACGCAACGCAGTATGGATGCCACACAGAGGAGACGCTGCAAAGTCGACGGGAGATACGCAAGTGATTTACGTCACTTGCATATCTCCCGTCGACTGCCGCCGAATCGCAAAGGTAAGTGTACACTGAGCCTGTGACCCTACACACTCTTGTATTCACACTCTACACACTACTGTAATAACCTTTGTACAAGATATGGCTTGTGAGGCATTTGAAAACTAATAACTCATTGATCCTTAATATTTGTATGAGATTTACACATGTGGAGTGTATTAACAGTTATGGTTATATGCTGGAATGATGAATAAAGTGTGTTTAAGCCAGGCATACCAGGGGGAGTTGGTAAACAGGTCTGCCCTAGACAAAGGAATGTTTATTTGATTCTTTGACCAGCCTGGTCATCAGACAGACACAATGAAGATCAATTTCTACGTATAAGGTAAATACAGCTATCAAGCTAATAAGTGGGAGAGGAGACAGCATGGCATCTATGTTGGACCCGACATGAGAGAGATGCTTCGTCTGGGGTTTACTTTTCAAACAATACACAGCAAAGCTTTACTGGTCTATAAAGATGTGGTGGGTGAGGGGCTGAACCTCAAGTGATAAGCAATGGAAGCAACTGATTGTACAATCAAATTGCTATCAAAGTGTATAGCATGATGTTTTTTCTGAAAGTTAATGATACACTGGTGAATATTATTGTGAAAATATATATGTATTAACACTCTGTGAGGAAATATGGATACTTAATGATACTATGCTTTAAAGTATGTGCCCAAATAAAAACAGGCTCCCTTCCAGACAGGAGAGAAGCCAGCTGTCTGTCTCCAATGACAGTAAGCAAAGTGTGACCAAAAACAATGGAAGTTCCATTTACATAGAAATCAGAAGGAGGATGGAAAGCCCACAGGAAGGGAAGAACATTATGAGATCATCCTGCCTCTTGAAACAAGGTCACTGAAATTTGGAAGACACAAGCAAGAACAGAAGCCACCTTTGACATCCATCACTACACAGACAAGTTGAGAAAGATGGGTCTTTCAACCAAGGTGAGTTGAAATCTCTGGAAACTGAATATAAGTGAGAAATCTGCTTAGACCACGATCTTTCACTCACAGAGACAAAGAAAGCCAGTACCTTGTGCTCCTGTGGAAGGTTTTGACTGAGAGAAAGTTAGCCATAGCTGGTAAGAAAAAAGACTGGTCAGAGAAACCATCTTGAACAAAGCCTGTACCTTGCTAGATGAACTTTTAGATGCGTGTTTTCACTTTGATTTGCTTGTAACCCTAACTTTATTCCTTTTACTTTACATCACTTAATCCATACCCTATTGTTAACAAACTTGTTTTATTTATTTATTTACTATAAACCTATTCTGTTCTGGGTTTGCAGGAAAGGGTATATTTATGTTAGTTAAGTTAATCAACTATGATGTGCTTGTGTCTCTGCAAAGGAACAATCTAACCTTATTATTACTCTGAACTGTTTAGGCGAGGGGTGGACATACATTGCAAGGTTTGCGGAAATCTGGGGCTGGGAGCGTGCTGAAGTCACCTTGCTGGTTGTAAGTAAGGCAGGTGGAAGCCAGAGTGAGGATGTAGACAGGCATCTGTGGTCAGAAATTGCTGAACCAGGGCTGGCTGCATAGCACACAGACAGTCAGGGTATGATATGCATACTTGTTGCTGACTCAGTGTCCCAGGCAGGGAGATACAGTAGCAAAGCACTGTGAGGCACTAAGTGTTACAGGGTAAGTGACAACCCCCACACTGGTCTGAATTGCACATGTACACACTCAAAATCATTTCAGTAGCCACATCCAGCAGGGCTTCACATCCACCTGTGCCACCTCATGCTCCTGTGCAATGGCATAGAGGGTGGAGCAGGCTTGGCCCTCTTATTCTCTCAGCTCCCCCACAACTCAAAGCCCTTGACTGCTGAGGACTCCAAAAGCAGGGATGGAGGATGGATCATGGGATCCACACTTACCACAACATCTTGAAGAACCACTGTAAGTATAGCATACATAACCGTTCTTTCTTCTTTGAGCATGCGTCAGCGCAGATCCCGCAGTAGGTGACTGGCAAGTAGTATCCTCTCAGGAGAGGGCACATCAAGCATCAGCTGCATCAGTTGAACTGAGATCAGAGTACAGCTTTCCCCAGCGTGGCATCACATCTAGGTAACTCCAGTGCATGCTTGAGATACATGAGTGGGTTGCTCTAGGTACATACCTCACAGATCTCAGATATCAGCACATTTCAGAAATAGGCTACACCTGTCACCTCTGCTGGAGTGAGCCTTAATAATCAGTAGGATTCATACAACAGCCAACTGGTAACAATTAGATACACTGCATTATCTGTTGGGATAGTCCTTGTATAAAGTAGCCTGTCCCTTGGAGCAACCAACTATAGCCACAAATAGAGGGGGGACGACATTCTGAAAGATTTGGTCCTATCAACATAATATAGAAGAGCTCTGAATATGTCCGAAGTGTGTAGCTTTCCCCTTGTGTGGAGTTTCAGGAAGAAAACAGGTAAGTTAACAGATTGGCTTAAATGGAACTCAGAGACCGCTGAGAATGGATTTCATATGATGCATCAATATCACCCTGCCCTTACAGAATGAGGTATACAGGTGCTCTGCCATCAGCGCATGACACTCACTCACTCTTCTGGGCAATTGATGACCACCAAAAAGACTGTTTTGAGAACAAGACAGAAGATGGAGCTCTATGAGAGGAGTTGAAAGGGGAGCCCCATAAGCTTTGAAAGGACAACGCTGAGGTCCCATACTGAAGCAGGTTCTCTAACTAGTAGATAAGTAAGCATTAGAGCCTGAAGAAACTTGGATATCCTTAGATGAGAGAAGATGGAGAGTAACTATATCACAGACCAGACCCCCATTGTGGTAGGTGCTTACAAACAGAACAAAAAGGCATTCCCTGCCCCCAAAGAGCTTACAATCCAAGTACAAGGCAAAAGACCACAGAGGATAAAGACAGACAGGGAGTACAAGTAAACAGTCGGTACTGGTGAGCAGAATAAGCAGTGGTCTCAGCCCACTAGTAGCACAACCATTGCCAAGTTTTGTGTAGGCCTCATGGCAAGGTACAATTTTAAGGACAGTTTTGAAGGAGGTTTTGCAGATGTTTATGGTGAGCCCCTTCCAAGCATGAAGGACAGCACAAGAGAAAACACAAAGGTGTTTGGTGTTTGTTTCCTTAGCATAGGGAATAGAGGTCTGTACTTCTGGACATGTGGAAGGGTGGACCCTAGTAGGGCCAGGAAGGCCAAGGTGACAGATTAAAAGGGTGTTGGCCCAACTGCAGTTCTTCTGTCTGCTGCCAGTCACGAATTAGTACCCAGTACAGAATGTTCCCAGACCTCCCTCAAGATTTTTTCCTGACCTAACAAGAAAGGATTCCCTAATTGAAAGAAAGAGTGGCTTGAAAATGGCAAAGTAGACATAATTTGTGCCTCATGTGTCTCAGTTTCTGGGTGTGGGATGAGAAGATGCAACAGAGAGAGCACTTGCTGGGGACATCCCCTTTTCTAAAGGGGAAAAAACATCTGCTGATCCCATTAATAGCATATGACCATCACATGAAGGATAGGGTTTAAACCCTGTGGATTTAGTCTGCCATGATTACAGTTGGCATAAAATACCTTGCCCCACTATATAGGAGGCATATGGGGCAACGCATCCTTTTTTTCAAACATCTAAATTGAAGATAATGAGATGTGAACAAGGATTTCTTTGCAAAACAAAGTTTGAAGCTCAAGAAGTGTAGTGGGTTGAAAATTTGCCAGGTTCCATCTTGCTGCCAGACAGTAAGAGGCAACTAAGGGAGGGTGCACCCATTCTGCCCTTTATGCCTTGGTACAGGAACATGAGATGGCACAAGGCGCATGTGCAGCACTGAAATATTGCTATTCAAGAGATTTTCAGCTTTTGTACATGAGGCACACTCACATCTACAGTGGGATCCACACTGACACACTCAAAGAAACTGAGAATTAATTCTTGACAACAATTAAATACTTAAATTGTGAAACTAGAATTTGTTTTCTGTGAAAACATTTTGAATTTTTTTTCCTTTGTATTTTATCCTGTGAGGAAGTGTCTATTATCTAGAGCTGTTGGGGAATTTTTTCATCAGATGATATTTCTTTGGAAAGGCCAATTTTTCAACTATGTTTCAACTATGCTTTCAGTGGGAAAGATGACTTAGATCAAAACTAGAAACTACCCCTACCTCAAATAGCCCAATGATTAGTGACCTCATCTTGGAAGTCGGATGTATTGGTTCAAGTTACTGCTCTGCCTTCTTCAAAGAAGGGGTTTAAACCCAGGTTTTCCACTTCCCAGTTGAATGTTTTAGTCTCCAGGCTATTTACTACTCTGGGATGGATGACTCACTCTCTCGTCTGACCTGTTCCACTTTCTATAAGTAAATAAATATTCATTAGATCAGAGAAAGTTCGACTATCTAGCTCAGTAGTTAGGATATTCACCTGGAATGTGGGAAACCCAAGTTCAAGTCCCTGATTTTTCACAAAAGATTTCAAAAGGTCTCTGATATGTTCCAATGGGGAACAGGAAATTTTTCAAAATTTCACAATTTTTTGCAGGATGAGAAAAGGTTCTCACCCAGGTCTACTATTAACTAAGGTCTTTAAGAGACAAAACACTCATGGAAATACTGAGTCCATGATAATATGTGATGAAGTGGTGCTACTTGTTCATATAATAAAAACCCAACAGCTTTCCAGTTGCAAGAGTTTCTTAAGGCCAACAAGGAGAGAAGCTGATATTACCACTGTGCTAGCTGACCAGATTTATGATCTGACTACAGTACATGTCACAAATAAGCAGCATGACTTTGATGGGACTACTCAAGTGCAAAGTACATTGTTAAGAACTTTACTGTATCAGGCCTAAGAAAGGATATTAATTTAAGGTACTTGCCTGACTTTATCCCTGAACTTCACTATTGGCACTTTTGCGCGAATCAGCTGAGGTCTCTCAATGTAGTTTGCTGAAAGGGAGGAAGAATATATGCAGTGAAGTTTCATGCAAAATGTTGACCTTAAGAAAACTGGATCCTAAATTGTTAATCAAGTTGTTCACAATAAGCAAATAAGAGCTGACTAGTGAACTTAGCTAAAGTGATTTAATGAAGTCAATATGAACTTTTGCAGTAACCCTGGAACAACTACTAGCTAAAATACAATCTAGGCAATAAGAAACAATTAAAATTCAGAGACCAGTTTTTCAATGACTACACTAAATAGTTCTTGCTCACATGAAAAGGACCACTGAAATCAATGAAATAATTTAGATAATTGTTATTTGGAAGAGGTGCAAAATCAGACTTAAAATTTGAAAGCCAGTCCCACAGCGTACTGAGATACAGCAAAACAGACTAGCACTGAGCTGTGGGTGTGAGATGTAACCAGCCTAATTTTTTTTTTTTTTATCATTTCACTTAGTGTTTATGACTTTTTAATTTTATAATCCAAGAATTGTATCTTCATTATACTCGCAGACTATGCGTAAAACTCCCTGCAGGAACTCTTAATTTGGTTAATTAACTCTGTTCTAAGAAAAATGTTTTCTAGTATTATACCAACACAGAAGACAAGTTATTGTTATTTCTGTAATTAGGACAATCCTTCCATCAAAGTTGGGATGGACTACACCTGCACTTTGATTTCAGGGGGCCAGGACATTTCTTCCCAGAGGCATCTCTCACTCAGCAGTAATCAGGAAAGACAGAGAGAGAAAAGCTGAGTCCAAAGAAGCTTAACCACTATGGGAAACCATCAGGGAACAGAGCTTTTAATAATCTTTACTATGTTAGCAAAATTTGGAACCATCTGAAGGACTTTGCATGCTTTCCATGAGAGACATTTAACATTTTATTTTCCCTTTTCACTACTGCAAATTAAGCCAGAAGTAATATGTATGGGGCAAATAAACTGGAGAACATTTTGCTCTTTAAGACCACAGTAAATTAATTTACCCTTCACTATAATACTATTTTGTATTTCTCTCAGGATCATGAATCTAGATTAAAGCAGTTTCTCATCATGTTTACAGTCAGGTTCTCACTAACCTAAAGATGCAAGGGTTAGGCTGCAAACACAATAGGGGAATGTTTATTTTTTAATAAACTATCTTCCCAGGGAAATTTAAAAAGTCATGTCTCTCTGATTTTAGACGTTGCAAAGGCCCTTTTGCACAAAGCTTGATTTTTTGGCCATATTTGTCTGGACAGTATCCCTTTCAACATTTAGTTTTGACTCTAAATCTTAGGCAACACACAGGCTAGCACTCTCAAAAAGGATCACATTATTACATTCATTTTGAAGGAGACCACCACTAGTGTCATTTCTGGGCAATCTTGTACAAATGTAAGTATTAGAAGGATTTCTCCCTTTCTAGAACACTGTTTTTCATCCCTTTTTACTCTTCTACAAAACCTTTCACTCCAAGTGGGATGAAAGGACACCTTTTCTCTCTCTCCCTCCCTCCCTCCCCCCACCCCCTTAGACGCAAATGCCTGTGCAGAGAGAAGAATCTTGCATCATGCTCTGCAAGTGGCACAGACCCAGTGTACTGGATAAACACAGATGCAATTCCAGGATATAGAATGGGAGGCAGTTGCTGAGAAAGGACAGTCCAAATCCATATAAAGCCTTGTAAATAAGGGCTAACACCTAGAATTGGATTATGTACAGAATAGGCAACCAAACACTGAAAGCATGAAGTGCTAGTGTAGTGTTGACTGGCCATTGTATAGTGTACCGATTTTAGCTTCTAATCAGCCTTCATGGTCAGTGCAGAGTATATTTCTTTGTTCTCTTAAGTTAGGTAAACAAAGTATTAATGACAGCTGGTGTCCTGTCCACTGACATGGACACATCTGTGCTCTTCCCTTCAAAATAGTGCCAAAGAATCACCTGCTTTATAAGTTTGGTCACAAATGGGCCTAATTACTTCAAGGTACAGAGTACCATAACAACAGTTTCACACTTAAACTACTCGTTAAGAATACTGATCAGCATTCTAAAGTTATGATTATCCAAAGGGAACAATACCATATATTTTGCAAACAGATTAAATGGAAACACGGGAACAAAGTAGGAACGTTATAATTCTCAGATTTTTATACTACTCAATGTTATATAAAAAAATGTTTTTGCATTCCAAAATTTTTGGACAACTTTGGGGCTACTAAAAACAAGGTAATTTATGCAGATTACTCCCTATCTTCTCCCTCCTTCAAGTAAAATCAAGCACAGTCATCAAGGGTGTTTTATTACAGATACGTATGGCACATAGCACAATGGGATCTTGATCCTCGACTTAGGCACTACTGGAATACAAGGACTCAAAATGGGCTGGATGACACTGAATCAATGCCCCAGCACTTTTTGGGGGGGAGGAAGGGGGCTGGCTGCAATCTTGTTTATAAATGAAAGCTGAGAACCTGAACAGTTTAGCTCTTGCTGTTGCAAAAAAATCCAAAACGAGTGTAAACCTAATGCAATGATGCCTGCCTGCATCTGCAGAGAGCCTGAACAATAGCTCTGAGAGATGTAAACTGCTCCATTCCACTCAGAAGAACGTTAGCATAAATGCCAAATGATGATGACATTCAAAAAAAAAAATCAATACAACTATTTAATTGCTATCAACGCACAGAAGAAAAAAAAAAATCACAGAACAGCACAATACATTATGAGTAACATCTCATCTCATAGCCTATCACAAGAGAGAATGGAGTGCCCTAAGAAAGTTATCAGTACTTATTTCCTTCCACAATTCAATCTCTGTACAATACAAATACATCATCGTGACATCTCCTCCCCCTTTTATGACAACTAGAAACACTTCAACACTACAGTTGTATCCATCTTACATTTGAGTTCACCTACACAGAGGTAAATAAAATTAGGCCTTTCCAACTACTGTACCACTTACCCCATGAGATAGGATACTGTGTTGTGATATATTTAGCCTTTCCATTTAAGGAATGGCACATGATCAGAATCTAGACAACATACACATATAAAGGTAGCTTCAATGAAACAGCCACTCTGCCTCTAGAATTACAAACACTCTTACCAGTTGTCTGGGACTTACAAAGTTTAGAACAGAAGAGTTTTTGGACTAAGCTGAGTATGTGTCTTGCTTCAGTCTTCTGATTTACCTGAAATATGAAATTTTAGACACAGAACATAAACAGGTGACCTCTACTCAAACAATATTTACAGTTAATGGAAAAATATCTGACATTTTAGGAGATGAACATGTAAAAACCTGAAAGCATTCAGGAAGTTTATCAAAGCCTCTTTAATATTTTCTTTGGCAATAGCTAAAATATTTCATACTGAATGTTAGTGATCATGCATCATAGTCACACCAGAAAACAACTGTGACAGAAAGCTAAACCCTCTCTGAAGAAATTGGAATTTTGCATCATTCGCTTTAATTGGTGTTACTTACAAGAACTCTGCAGAATCCTCTACTTAACTCTTAGTTTTACTGTTCTTTTCTCTGATCTTAACAGTTCACCATAGTTATTTTCCTCTGACAACACACAGTTGTGTACAGTAAGTACATTTTACTAATGAGATATTGCATAATAAGGTTTTTACTGTGGCAACTCAGTCAAGTTACTCTCTACTCCCCCTTTAAAAAATTCACACTCTCTGTTTTTCCTTGATAGGATTTTGTATCACTGGAAAGTTTGCCTTTGCCTTCTCAGAATAACGCAAATGCAAATGGGTGTCACCACTATATGTGACCTGTTCTTTAAATCATTTCCATTTTTGGAAACCTTTTTCCTATTGAATTATGCTTATTGAAAAGCGTAAGACACAGAAGACGCAGCATTATTAGCTAGTTCTGCCTTACTTGATGTGGCAACTAAGAACAAAAACATGAACTTATTAGAACTATGAGTCTTCTGCCTTTAAAAAAAAAAAAGCTCAAAACTGGGAAACAGTATACTTGGGTTCTATTCCCAGCTGTGTCACAGATTTTCCTGTGATATCTTGGCGACCAGTCTTATCCCTGTGTGCTTCAGTTCTACCTATTTGTACAATTAAGATAGTACATACTTCACAGGGGTGTTGCATGAAGCTATATTAAAATTTGTGAAGTACTCAGTCTCAGATCAAAGCTATACTAATATGAAATACACTATATTTGTTAAATAGAAGGTTTTGACACCTCCTGTATACCTCTCACTTTCTCACCTTGATGATTCCAAAAACAGACTTAATCCACTAAACACGGTAATATCTTGAAAGGGACAATTTGCTTCATTACAGAATTCACTGTGTGAACAGACTTCCCATTTTAATATGTTTAAGCAACTTACTGGCTCCTCTTTAACCACCAGGCACAGGTCACCATCACTGCTACGAGTACCAAATCCATTCAGTGAGGATCCAACCAAGAAGAGTCTGCTCTCTGTAGCAACAGAACCAAGGAACAAAGCTGGAGGATTTTTCTTACATGATTTTGTTCACGCTATCTGAAACCTGAATATTCAAACATGGACTAAAATCTTGAAACAACATACGTGGAAAAATTCGCTGAATTTCCTTCTGGAGTTCCGTTCGGCAGAGCTCTTTTTTGTTCAAATCACAGGTTTGTTGCTGACATGCTTGAAACAACTCCAGTACCTGTTGACTTAACTTGACACCCCACCCCACCCCCCCAAAAAAAAGATTTATAATGGGTGATAAATTATTCCTTCCTGTGAAAAATACATGAAAAACAGAAGACCAAAAAAACCATAATTAAAAGGCAATAAGTCTATTCACTCTTACAGCCTTATCCAGTCCAAAGTTATCTTGAGCACCCACACATGAAAATGTCTGAAATGCCTTCAAGACTGATTCAGCCAACACACACAGAGAGGCTGTCTATCCACAAAATGCTGATTTCATCTTCAGCCAGAAAATATCTGCAATGTTCTAAGCAGAGAGCAGCCCAAAAGGCCACAAATATTTTCTAGTGACTCTTGATTTCAAAGCCCTTTTTTGTTTACCAATATGAGGGGAAAACACATATTTAAAAAAAAACTGTTTTGAAGACAGTTTGCATAACAGGAAAATTAATACACTTATTTGGAAGCACTAATTAGTTTCTCTGTCTACTATATAGCTATGCATTATAATAATATTATTATTAATCATCTTTAGGAAAATATTTTCACATTAGTATAACAAGACCTGTCTCAATACATTCTTTACCTTAAAATGAAAATTCTAACATGGAACTTCCCTGTTATTTGTTACATAATGGACTACGGTCTTTCAATTTCAAAATAAAAGACTGCAGAAAGATTTCTTATTATTTTCTGGCTCTGATACCACTATAATCAGACATGGTGCTAACCCATTGGGGGCCCTAAGCAGGAAGGTAGCTTTGACCTAGAGATGTTCTCTGCCTCTTGCAAGAACATACCAACAGCCATATCTGTTAAGCCCAGCAGCAGATGCTGCCACAGAACTCCAAGAGTCTCCCCACCAACTGGACAACAGACTTAAATTACTTAAAGTTTGTAACCAAAAGCATCATGTAAGTGACAAGTAATAGCATAACTAGCTCATTTACATTTGTTAACAGATCAGCAATTTTAAACCAAAATGTTGTCTTACCTTTAATAGTTAAGAGAAATCACTAGCATTAAATGTTTTCTGTATACTTGTTTTCATATGATACAACCTGAACATCTCCCAAGAAGAAAGTACAACTCAAACCTGTGTTAGCATTACCTTATCTTTGGCCACAGGAAGCGTGGTTTCTATAGGGTCTGGAAATGGAGCATCTCGCAAAGGTGGAACACATCCACTCAAATCTGGTATGTAATGTGCATGAAACAATGGTGAAGGAATTGATCCTGGGAATGAGTATCTGCGTTCTTCTGGTAAAGGCACTGTTTGGTTAACTAAAGTTGACTCACAATGAGGTGAATGAAACCGCTGACGTTTCACATCATAAGAAACGTTTTGTTCACTGAGCCTCCTACAAAAAACAAAGACAGTATGCCCTCCAGTTTGTAATTTAAACATGTACCAACATCCAATAATGAATTACTGAAAGTAGAGCCTGAAGTACAAATACTAAATTAATTACAGTGAATATTTCAGCAAAACCAAGTTTTTTTTAACACTAGGCATACCCATCCTATATACTACATAAATCAAAATCTTAAATGGGGAACATAGAGAACAGATAATCACTGAAGTGAATGCACAGCCAGCTGTTTTTAATGGCACAATTTACATTATGCAACAGTAAAATAAATATCATAGCCAACTGAAACTAAATGGTGAATTCAGTTAGGCAAAATATAACTAATCAAGCTGAAGTCTAGTCCGGCTATTTTTGTGAAAAGCAACCTATACTTTTTTTTCTGAAATACTCACTACTGAAAAGTGTATTCTTGTAAGTTACATCTACATTGGTGCAGTGAAAATTTGTGTCCAGCGTCTATACCCAGTGATGAATTTGATAAATTCAGGGGTGAGAAGGGGAGAAAGAGAGAAACTTACCACAATAGCCATTCAAAATGTAGAATTTGTCTGTGTAGGTTTAGATTGTACAGACAGTAAAATGTGTAATCTGGGCAAAAAAGAACCTCTATTCATTTGGCAAATATTTATAGTTTAATGCAGTCATCAGTGTGGCTCAAAATTAATGTCTCCATTTCAAACACAAACTTAACATATCTGAGCATGATCTCATTAGTTTTAGAAATCTAAATATACTTTGTTATATTATGTTGTGGTCTTACATTGGTCTTGACATTTGAAACACTCTATTGTGACAAAGCTGTATTGAATGTTAGTCTCTACATTTTATTTTCAACCAGTTGTCAAAAAAAAAAAAAAGGATGCTCTAGTTTTGTATACACAAAGCACTGAATATAAAAGAATCAGTATATTTATTCTCTACAAAAATGCACCAAGAATAAACTTTTCTTTTTACAAATAAATCTGTTTAAAATTAAATTTGAGAAACTGACTGGGAATTAAAAAAAAACAGAAACGCTTGTTTTCCTCTTCCAATCTGTGAGAAAAAAAATCAGACAGGAGAGGATGAGATATACAAATTCTAAAAACATGAAGGACATGGGGACAGATTTTCAAAGATATTTAAACACCTATAGATGCAGACAGGTGCCAATGAGATTTTCTAAAGATGCCTACTGCATCTTTAGACACCTAAATAACTTTGTTTCAAGTCACCAAGATGGTCAATCAATCAATTTGTTAGCTACAGTTAAGTATTTCCTTTTAACACAGTTTTAAATGCAAAACATGTTCTGATAGAATACACAAGGAAAATAAGTTTATTTTTGTACATTTATTTGAAATCCAATTTCCAGCTAAACCTAGTTTAACACAAAACTGAGCAAAATTCCATCTGGAATTCTCCTTTCAGAAAAACCTAAAACAACTGAGAGGGACACAAAATTAAGTTTATTTATTTTAAAATAGCCACAACTTGCTTACAAGATTTAAAAAAGCAGAAAGCTTACTTGTTTTATATTTATCTATACAAACACACACAGACACACACACACACAAAGTTATACAGGCTAAATTTAATTAGTACTGTACTTCAAACATGCTGTCAGATGGAGAGGCAAATAAGCTGCAAACTTCCTGTTTTCTCAGTCAGAGAAAACTATCTCTGTAAAATGTATGCTGAAAGAGCAGTTCCACTCAACTTGAATTTTTACTTTCTAATAATTTTAAATTAAATTATTGACACTAATCTACTTCAAGTTAAGCACATTGGGAAGGGATGTTATACAGAATCTGGGCCCTGATTTGCAAGTCAGAGGGCGGAGGGACCACTGGTCACTGAAAAGGAAATAAAAGAGCACTATATGCCAAGCTCTTTTCTACTACAGCTAATATTTTCACAAGCAGAGGTGTATGAATGCTTAAAAAAGTGCTACGCATGTACTTGGGCCTACTTCATCAGAAAATTTATATTTAATATTCTTGATTCTAGACAATCTCTAAATAAAAACTGCAAATTGTTTACACAGTCGAGTTTTTCAGAAAACCACCTTTTTGTGCATTACAAGCATAAATAATTATACACTAACAAATACTTACTTCCTGCCTCGGAATGATGTGGGGGCAGCTGATGTAGGTACTGGGCTGCCATTTCTATATGTCGATGGCTGTGGTGAAACAGCTGGAAGAGCTGAAAGGTTCCCACTCAAGAGAGCTCTAGAAAGACTACAGTTCATAATTATTATTCGGACAATAACAGAGGGCTTAGGTTTTTTTGTTTTTGTTTTGCACTTTTAACAAAAAAAATAAAATTCAGCAGAAAACCCCAACTATAACCTATTTGTTAGTAGTATGTTGATTCTTTACATTTGAAATGAGAAGAACATTCTTCACAGGATGAAATTTACTAGAATAAGAAAATGAGATATATTTGTATGCTGCCCAGTGACTAAGAGGCACTTTGCAAACTAACTCAGATACAACACTTAGTGTTAAGATAAGTGTCTCAAGAGAACATTCATGCTTTAAAACTTAATCACAGCCAAATGTTCCTTTGCCCTATTCATCTCCTCTGTTGACTCCCCACCCCATACACTTTCTCAATTTAAAATCAAAGAGCAACTGTGGATTATTAGATTCCACTGCTGTGATGCACCATGTATTGCATGGGTGTGTATTTTATCCACCACTGAAGAGTAATGGAGAATGCAGGCCACCAATAGAGATAATGCAAATCCATGTTTAACATGTATAAATTTCTAAACAAAAATAAAAATATTTTATATGCCATAAAGTACAAAATATTGGAAAAAAATACCATCCAGTGATAAATAGGAATTACTTTCCTTCAAAGGAAGATAATTTTGGGGTCTGATCTGACAGTGACATTTGTTAATTCTCAGAGAATTATCATCATTCCACAACTGAAATCAGTTAAAAAAAAATTAAAAAAAAGCACAGGCCTTTCAGGCATTATTTCCCACTCTAAAATTTTAATGTACTTACGCTGCATTCTGAAAGTTGAACTGAGCATCAATAAGTTGCTGATGAGAGAGTAGAGTGGGTGGTATGTTCAGAGGAAGCTCATTGAAGAAATTACTGTGCTGCTGGTATTTTGGAGGGAAGGGTGGACGACCCAAGTTGGAGGAATTTGGGAACATGCTCTTCTTCACTGAATGTGAACATGTATTCTTCTACCTGCATCAACATTTTTTTTAAAATTCTGAAATTAGGGAGCTAACAAAATAGTTTAACAATTTTAACTCTAAACTAAAACAAACAGATTTCTAGATGTCATCTCAATTTTCTCAGCTTGAATCTATCAGTATTTTATCACCTCTGAGAAGACGCTACATCAAACATGAAATTGTTTTGATTAGTTGTTACCTTGATTTAGCAAATTCTTTTAAAAGGGAAATTCTGATTATTTCCCCATATTTAGTTTTTGCTAAAAATGTTCTATAAAACCTAAGGTAGGCACTTCCCTTGTCTTGTTGAAAATTGATTTTCATGAAAATAGTCTATTTGGAGTTAAACGTTTCTAGACTATACGCCAAAAGAAACAACATGGCACTCAGTTACTAAATAAGAAAGTGCAACGAACTATAAACCAAACCATAAAATAAACAAACCTAGTCTATTTTCATGTTCAAGATGAATAATACTCTTAAAGCAAGCAGTCAACATTAATGGTGAAATGTAATTTAGAGATTTTAAATTATTTCAACACTATAACTGAGTTCAGTGGAACTATTCACATGCATAAAGTTACTCACATGCATGTTTGCAGGATAGAACTCCAAGGCAATATCAATAAAAGGTAAGGAAGTTTGATTTTTTTTTTTTAAACAATGACTGACAAGAACATTTGAGAGTCTGTTACAGTTTACATAGCCCAGTATTTTCATCTGCCACCATGCAGGACAAAGCCAAAGTATACAATGCAAATCATTTAGATGATATAGAATTAGAAAAATCAGATAGATTAAAAGCTAAAAAACAGGCATTACAAAAACTTCACCTTTAAGACAAATTAGACATATAATTATAATGTACTACAGATTCTTGAACATTTTTTCTTAAAGCCAATTTATGTTATAAACAAGTTTCCTTTCTTAAGTTACTAACACTGCCTGAGAAGAGTTTTCAAATCTGGTTTGCTCATCACTGCATATTGCTGTTTACTTTTCACATTTCTCTTTGCTGCAGTGAAAACCAGTGAGTTTTTTTCAGTTTTCTTTATAGTAAGTTTCACTTTCAGGGCCTTAAACACCAACCCATAACTCCCAATCACAGGACTAGCCCAGTTGGCTGCAAAAGTTAAGATTATACAAACATTCCCATGCACAAATAACCTCTCTCACTGGAACACTTAAAAGTAATTTGGAAATAAAATTAGATATTCTCACATCTTCATTTTGTCAACTTGTTTTTAAAAGCACCACCCCCACCCCACAAAAAAGACAAACTAAAAAATACCCACAATACTATTTGCTCGTGCTAAAAAGGAAGTTAAACGGTTAAGGAACTCAGTGGGAATTTCCCAATTGCTTAAGGAAAGAGAAACCACATATTTATAGAAACAAAAACTGATCCTTTCCCATTTCCAGCACCAGATATGCCAACAATTGCATCATACCCAGTTTTCATCTTCTCCTAAAACTCACATCTCTTCATATACACCAAGTCCTTATATATGCCATGACTCCCCAGTGACAAAACCTGACACGAGTACATCTTTTGCAGAAGAACTGTGTTCCAGAATCCAAACTTTCATTTTAAAAATCGTTGTGAAGAACCATGAACCAAGTGTAAATCAATGCACCAGTTATCTTCCCGAATCAGAATACAACCTAAACCCACAGCTCAGAAAAATGAACTGCTCAATTTGTATAAATGGTGATACTTATCTTTAAACTTGAGAAGTACGTTAACAATCAGATTTATTTTCACTACTGATTATTCTGACAAACATTTAGGTAAGGGCTTGCCATAATGAGGAAATTTACCAGTATTATCATATCACTTTAATGCCCACATGGGGAGTTACACCGATACAACTACAGCAATATAGTAATGCTACTAGATTTCTCCATACAGAAAATCCTAACATCCATAGCTGACAAACCTCAAAGGACACCCACTTGCATTGGAGGTACAAGTAAAGATGCTACTGAGAATCAGAGAAGCAGAGGAGTTCCTAGACAACTAGGTTCAGGAAACATCAGTACTCCAGGTTCAAGGAAGAAAGGAGCTGGCCACCAAGGAGTCAGAGAGAGGAAGTCAGAGAGAAGGCCTGGCAGTTCATAACCACCAAAAGCAAAAGGTAACAACAGTATTCTACACAGCTGGAAATAGATGAGGATGGGCAAGCTGTGGCCATCACAAAGAAGAGGACCAAGAGGAATTCTACACAGCTATAAGTTTCCAATTGATACCAGGTCCTCAACATGGAAACTGTGGAGGATACCTCTCATGATCCAGCTGGTCCAGGGAACAGGACACACCTGTGAATGGCAGATCAGCCCAACCTGTAAGACAATCAAGCTTGTCCACAAACAGCTCTCCCACTGTCCAAGGAAGACGAACAATCCTTGCTGGGAATTCAATACTCAGAAGAATTAAAAAAAACATTCTGCAAGGGACATGCAATCAATGTAACCATTTGCTGCCTTCCCAGAGCCATGACATGGGACATCATTCTAAGCTAGGACAGGCTTCTGAAGTCAACTGGCAAGGATCCACATTGGCATTAATGACATTGCATCGCAGAATATACCACAGATAATAGATGACTTCAGAAGCATGTTGTAGAAGACAACAATCTTCTCTGAGATCTTTCCTGTCCCAGGAGCAAAGTAAAACAGAAGGCAGAAGATTCTAGAAATGAACTGCTGACTAGGTAAGTGGTGTAGGGTTTTGGTTTTCTGCCACACTGATCCACTTTCTATGGGAAGAGGGAGCTGTAAAGTTTGGATGGCCTTCACCTCCATAGAAGGGGGACCAATCTTCTCAGAGGCTGGCTGGCTAGAGTAGTCAGGAGACTGTTAAACTAATAACAAAACGGGAGGGTAAAAAAAGGGAAGTTATCAGCACTCAGCACAAAATCAAGATGCTGAGAACAGAATTCAACAAGGAACCAAAGGACATGAAGAGAAGAAATTCTTTAATTGCCTACACACATAACCTATTTAGGAAGGTTCATGTGGCCAAAAGAGCAGTGGGAGTGGCACTCTATGTCAAAAATGATATTACCTGTTTCCAAGTCACTGATAACTCAGAAGAAAATGATCTTGAATGTTTATGGATCAATGTCCTAACATATAAAGCACACAATGAGATATTAGTTAATGGTTGCTACAGAACATCAAAACACACTAGGGAGCCAGATAACAGCTCCTTATATATGTATCTATAGTGCACAGGAAAAAGCGCTGTGAGATCATGGGGGACTTTAATGTGGGTGACATATGCTGGAAGTCTCATGCTGCCAGTACCAAAGCATCCTTCGACTTTCTAAATATTATAGATGACAACTTCCTATCTCAGAAATTGTTTCATCCAACATGGGGAAATTAGACCTCATTTTGACAGATAATGAGGAAATTATTACAGAACTTTTAATGGTAACTTAGGTACAAGTGATCATGACTTGGTCATACTTATAATGTGCAAGCAGAATAAAGTCCAGACCAGTAATATACATACATGGTGCTTTAAATGGGCCAATTTCACAAAGTTGAATACAATTATAAACCAAATTAACTGCGAGAAAGAATTTAATCAGAAAAAAGTGAATGATCATTGGGAATTATGTAGGAACACTTTACTAGATTCAGCAAAAGCCACAAATGAAGAATAAGTCATTGGTTAAAAAACTGACCTGATTTAGAGGGAAAGTGAAAAAAGCATAAAATATAAATATATATAACGAGAAGAAAAGAGAAGCTGATAGTTATGAATATAAATCAGATGCTAGGATTTATAAAAAATTGATAAGGGAAACAAAGGGACACAAGAAGAAATCTATTGCCAAAATAGTTAAGGACAATAAGAAGAGGTTTTTAAAATATATTAGGAACAAAACTAATTCTAACAATGGTATTGGTCTATTACTAGATAGAAATGGTAGAATTACCAATAATAATGCAGAAAAGAAAAGTGTTCAATAAGTATTTCCGTTTTGTATGGGGGGGATAAAGGCATATGATATAGTCATATCATATGACAACAATCATTCCATTCCACTAGTATCTTAGCAGCAACTAAAGTTTGACATTTTCATATCAGCAGGTCTGGATAACTTGCATCCAAGAGTTTTAAAAGAATTGGATCAGGAACTCACAGGACTGTTAATGTTGGTCGTCAGCAAGTCTTGGAACACCAGGAAAGTTCCAGAAGACTGAAAAAACCTAATAGAATACCAGTATTTAAAAAGGGTGAACAGAACGACCAGGAGAATTATAGGTCTGTCAGTCTGACATCGATCCTAGGCAAGATAACAGAGTGGCTGATATAGAACTTGATCAATAAAGAATTAAAGAAGAGTAATTTAATTAATGCCAATCAATATGAGATTATGGAAAATAGATCCTGCTAAACTAACTTGATATCTTTTTCTGATGAGATTACAAACTAAATTGACAAAGGTAATAGTGTAGACATAATATACTTAGACTTCTATAAGGCATTTGACTTGGTATCACATGAGATTTGATTACTTTTATATCTATCTAGTTCTTTTAACATGGGACACAGCAAATGGATTAAAAACTAGCTAACTGATAGGTCTCAAAATGTAAAACAGGGAGTCATCAACCAGGCAGTGTGTTTTTCGTGGAGTCACACAGGGATCAGTTCTTTGCCCTACACTACAACATTGTTATGAATGACCTGGAAGAAAACAAAGTCATCACTGATACATTTTATTGTATCCAAAAATTGGAGGACTGATAAGCAACTAGTACATGTCACTGATACAGATACTGATACATGGTAAACTGGGCACAAGCAAACAATATGTATTTTCATATGGCTAATGTTAATGTACACAGTTTGGGACAAAGAGTGTAGTCTATGCTTGTAGGATGGGGGACTCTATTCTGGGAACCCGTTACTGAGAAAGATTTAGGAGCCATGGTACATAATCAGCTCAACATGAGCTCCCACAGCAATGATGTGGCCAAAAGGGCCACGAAAGGGCTAATGCCCAAGCTCCAAATCACACACACTCCCCCACATGTGCACTTTCAGCACCATGTGAGAGCCCCCAGCTCTGGACTCCTCACACTTCCTTCCACGCACCTCCGGCGCCAAGTGCCTACAGCTCCATACCCCCGCACGTGCACCAACAGTGTCCAGTGCCAACGTCCCCAGCTCAGTGCCCCACATGTTCCCCCTCATGCGCACCTCCAGCGCCCCGCGCCCACAGCTCCATACCCCCCACATCCCCCACGCGCACCTCGAGCGCCCCGCGCCCACAGCTCCATACCCCCCACATCCCCCACGCGCACCTCCAGCGCCCCGCGCCCACAGCTCCATACCCCCCACATCCCCCACGCGCACCTCCAGCGCCCCGCGCCCACAGCTCCATACCCCCTCACATCCCCCACGCGCACCTCCAGCGCCCCGCGCCCACAGCTCCATACCCCCCACATCCCCCACGCGCACCTCCAGCGCCCCGCGCCCACAGCGCCATACCCTCACATCCCCCACGCGCACCTCCAGCGCCCCGCGCCCACAGCTCCACACACCCCACATCCCCCCACGCGCCCCGCCAGCCCCCACGCCAACAGCCGGCCGTGACGGGAGCGGAAGCTGAGCGCGGGGCCCGGCTGCCCCGTGTCCCGAGCGGGGAGTCACCCGCTCCGCCCAGCAGCAGGTCCCGGCAGGGCGCCCGGGGCTGGCCCCGCTCCGCGGCCGGGACGGACGGACGGACGGACGGACACTCACTCACTCACTCACTCACTCACTCACTCACTCCAGTCCGGGGGCGGGGGGGGCCGGGACCTCGCCGACCCGGGCAGTCCGCAGCTCGCGGGCTCGCTCTGCTTCCGCCCCTGACAGGAGCTCGCCGAGCCGCCGGAAGCCAACCGGGCCAGGCCCAGCGGGGCAGCCCAGCTGAGAGCCGCCCTCTGACCCGGATCCGGAAAGCGCCGGCGGGACGTGAGGGCTCCAGCGCTCTGCCCCTCCCCCGCCGCGCCGGGTCGCCACCCCATCGCGCGCATGCGCCGCAGCAGCACCCTTGTCACGTGCTCTGAGAAGCGGCGGGGCACGGGTCTCGCGTGCGTCGTTCTGTGCTTCGGGCTCCTCGAGTCCCCTGGCCGTGGTTGGGCCGAGCGCGCCGCGGGCAGCGCTCGTGCTGGCCCCGCTCCCTGGGCGCTGCGCTCCGCCTGGCGCTGCAGCCCTGGGCTCAAGGCCGTGCACCCAGTAAGCGGTGCCCCCAGAGTGTCAGTCACTTACCCGTGGTGCAAACGGGAGTTCGTTGTGCCCCCAGCCCTCCCCCCAGCATGCCGGCTAAATGCAAGGGCCAACAGATCCTTTAGCCTAAGCATCTACCACCCGCATAGGTGCGATGCGTGGCGTGCTTTTCCCTGAGCTGAAGAGCTTGGCGTGGCTCGAAAGCTTGTCTCCCTCACCAGCGGAAACTGATATAATAAAAGATATTACTTTACCCACCTTGTCTCTCTAAGTTGGGAGTTGGCCGCCAAGAGGTCTTGCCTATGCTGGGAAAAATGGTAAGTGTTTCTGGTTGGTGCAACTGTACACATCCTAATAACAGTGGAGGCTATAGTGTAAATAGGGCACAAGCATTTTTAGCCGTTGTCAAACCAAGCATTAGAAGACATGGTACACTTGTTATACAAAATCAGACTGAGTTCCAGTTTACAAATGGGTCTTAGTAATGGGGAGCGGGAGAATAGACCAAGAAGAGGTCTGTGTAAGCTCAAAAGCTGGTCTCTCACTAATAGAAGCTGATCCAATAAAAGATATTACCAATCTTGTCTCTGTAAACCAGTGGGACTCAATCTATTTCCATTGTGGGCTGCATATGCAGCTCTCTATGACCCTCTTTACACTAGAGAGCTTACAATGGCACAACTATTTCAATGCAGCTGTGCCATTGTAAGATCTCTCATGTAGCTGTGATATGCTGAGGGGAGAGAGGTCTACCATCAACATCATTAAACTACTCCCCAACAAGTAACTGGTAGCTATGTCCATGGGAGAAGATCCGCTGACATACAGCTGTGTACCCCGCTGCTTCTGGCGGTGTAACTTATGTCACTCAGGGGGATGGGTTTTTTCACACCCCTGAGAAACAGAAGTTATACTAACAAAAATAGTGTAGACATAGCTTATATGTTCAATGGGCCACATCCACACAATGTATATACTACTGGTACATCTACAAAAAAAACAACATTTAGTATTTGTTACCTGACAGCAATGTGATTCAAATCAATATAGTATCATTTCAACACTGGCAAATGTCTATCAAGAGCATTTTAAATGAGCAAAATAAGTCAAAACATGAATTTTTAAAATTAATTTGGTCTAATATTAACATCAGTGGGAGATCTGGCAACTTCCTGTGTTCGAAGCAGTAATTGCTTCACAGACAGATTAAAGACGGGTGACAGCATATCATAGCTGGACATGAAGGTTTGCACCAGTCAAGTGTACGTGATAGCAGGACTTAATCCAGCACATGGCTGAGAATGTACGTATACAATTGCACATATACAATTTCACGTGTATAATACATGTGTATACAAAAGCATCTGACAAAGTGGGTTGCAGCCCACAAGAGCTTATGCCCGCAGAAATTTGTTAGTCTTTAAAGTGCTACAGGACTCAAGTTTTTACGTATACAATGCAAGCCTATCCAAACACAGACTATTTTGTCACTCAGAAGACACAATTTTGTCCAGTAACACATTTTCATAATTCCTGAGTAGAACTTGCATGCTGTGCTATACAAATTGCTCCCTGTCCCTGCAAATCTGACATCTCCTCTTCCAGTTCCTATCAGGGAACATGAAATATTGCAGCAAATTCTTTAAGTTTTAAAATAGGGAAAGTGTAAGGATTCTGTAGAAAAGCACTGGTAGACTTTACTTTCATGAAATCACCAAAATGTGATGAAAACTTTTCTTGGAGCTGCTGCACAAAACAAATATTTGTCTTTTGTCACTTTCCAAAGCTCCTTCACATGCTTCATTTAACAGCAGGAAATGTGTGAGGTCCCCTTCTTTAATTTGAGTGATGTACATTTCAAGCTTGATCTTAAAGCTGGCAACAGTGCACATTAACTCGTCAGTTACTTTTCCTTCACTCTGTAGTAGTACATTAAGCTTGTTTAGGTGCCTAGTGAGATTGGCAAGAAATGCTAAGTGTTCCTTCCAGTTGTTATCTTTTAAATTGGGATATTTGTCCTCCTATCCAATTTCAGAAAGAAACTACACAATTTCTGGAAGTAATGCCACAAATTTTTGAAGAACCTTACCTCGACTTAGCCATCTTACTTCTGTGTGTGTAATATATTGCCATATGAAGACTCAATTTCTTGCAGAAAAGGAAGAAAGTGGCTGTGTAGTAAAGGTCTGGCATGAATGAAGTTTATTGCTGTAATAAATGTGTACATTATTCCCTTCATGCAATCGTCTTCTAACTTGCTGCACAGAGCCTTTTGATGCACAGTACAGTGAAATGCTAACAAATTTGCTTAATCCTTTGTCATTTCAGCAACTAGTCCCCAGTGTTTACCAGTCATGCTTGGAGCTCCATCTGTTGTAACAAAAACAATTGAATTTAGTGGAACATTCATTTCATCACAGGCTTGGCGAACAGCAATATGCATATCCTCCTCATGAGTACAATTGTGTAGTGACTGGAGTGAAAGCAAGTCTTCGGTAATTTCAAAGTCGACAGCATCAATGCATCAAATTCAAATGCAAAATTTTGCTATGTCTCTTATGTCTGTTGATTTATCAACTACTAAATGTAAAGCTACAACAGAGGCAATCTTTGATTTAAATTGGGTAGCCAGGTTTTCCAAAAGATCTGAGATCCACCAACATACTGTGTTATTGCTTAATTGCAGATTTTTTATCCTTATAACTTCATTTTTGTTTCTCAAATCATTAAAGAGACAGTCTGCAGATTCTAAAAAGCATTCTTTTACTAGCTCCCTGTCACTAAATGATTTCCTGTGTTTGGCAAACATCCAAGAAATTTTGTAAAATGCAAGTGTCACAGTGTCTGCTCTAGTGGCATGCAACACTTTTTGCTCATTGTTTAGCAATTTCTCCAGATGAGTAATTTTCAACTTTCTGTCTTTAGATTTTTCTGGTACTTAGTGTGAAAGTCTTGATGTTTTGTCTCAAACTGTCATTTTATATTATATGTTTTGCATACAGTGAGGACTGAACAACATAATAAACAAAATGGCTTCCCATCTCTTTCTGTAACTTTAAACATTTATTTCCAGTCATCTTGTACCTTTCTGCCTTCTACTGTTAAACTGCTACGCTTCTTTCCATTATGTTCCTTTTTTCTTTCATCAGTTTCCGAAGCTACCACTGGTCATTTCTCTCCATGAACAACAAAGCAATCCATTTTTTCACCATTTTTCTCAATCGTTCCCTACTCAACTGTTGACACAACACTGATGTGACACTCAACTATACTCAACTGCTTCACTCAGCGAACTGTTTGGCAATATTTACATTTTTGTAGCATGGGCTGCAGTTATGTGCTGATTGGGCTGCAAGTAACCCCTGGGCAATGAGTTGAGAACCACTACTCTAAACAAATAAGTTACATTTTCACTTGTCAAATAAACTAGAATATTATATGTGGAGCTGGGTATAATTGATTGTCCAACACTTCTAATTATAAAACCGTGCCTTTAGTTACTAATAACTTTGCCACCTGTGATGATTTGGGAAATCAATCTGTCCAACATGAATTCTGTGTGTGATTATGAATTCTCTGTATGTATCTTTAGCAAGCTGCAAACTCCATTTTCAATGTGCAGCTTTTCTCTTCTTTGTTGTTTTTTCTTTATATTTGACTGAAACTCCAAGGAGTAGTGATACAGAGCTAACCATAGACAGCTGTGAACTCAGGTTGGTTCTCTGTCCAAACACAAAAATCCTACACAGTAGACTGGCTCCCACCCAGCACTAGTCTGTCAGGGGGAGGCTGCCTAGCAACAAAGTCACCTTGGGGTCTTTGGCCATTTTCACTAGCTCTGATGGAGGGAAACTGTTGCAGAAATCTGAGGAGATGGGAAGAAACCAGCCTACCTGCACTCAGATGGTCTCTCAAGGGAAGGGTGAGCTAGAGGGAGAGACTTTGTAATCAGGATGTTTGTTGTTTTCTGTATGATCTGTACTCTCCATGTATTTCTCATGCTTAAGTAAAGATAGATGGTGTTTTAAAATTCTGTGCAAAGTCACCACTTTCTTATGTTTGGATACTTGGAAGTTACTTGCACTCAGAGAGAAACCAGCAGACAGGAAAACAGGGAGATATAAACACACCAGACTGAGTTTTTTTTAACCCCTTGTCACCACATTCTCCTACTTTAAGACCAGACAGAACTGGCTGAGCTATCCCATAATAGTTTAGCTCTGTTAGCTACAGCAAGCTAGGCAGGTCACAAAATATACAACATTAAGTCTGTGTGATATGTGTTACAGCTACCATGTGCTCCCTGAATAGGTAAACAGCGGTCTCAGAAACATCACATAGCTGGAGTTCTGGGAAAGGGTGATTTTAAACTATAGGAAAGGTTGAGGGGTTAGCACTGGTAACAGGGATTAGGCAATTGGACCATGAGGTCTCAACTCTCAAGAGGGAGTGCTGAACAGAAGAGCTGTGTTGGAGGCCCAGTACAATTTGAGTTGCTTGACCACTGTCCTACAGGCCTAGCATAGCTTCAGTTGCTTGCTTGGCTATTCTGACTCCTGTAGCATGGCACAGACTGAATAACCTAATAGATGTCTCAGTTTCTGCATAGCATGGCACATTATAAGACAAAATACAGATATTGTATTGCTTGCAGCTGCACATAGATAATGGTGATGGGAACAACAAGTTCTCCTTGAACATCTGGGGGTACACTGTTTTCTTGCCAAGGGGCATACTTTTACTCCACCTCTCCTATCAACAGATGTTGTTTTGATAACCCCAATTATTATGGTGAGAATGGAATGTAGTTAAGGGTGAAACCCAATGTGAGTAATCAGCATATATTATAATGAGAGAGATAATTAGGTTAAGGTTGTTTATGGAAGGGTATAAGAAGTCATCACTTAGACAAAGGGGGGCGCTCCATCAACACCTGACTCCATGGGTGGTGGTGCAGGTTGGACCAGAGGATCCACTGACTCCCTGGCGGGGCCCCTGAAGAAAGCCGTTCCTGTATACAGCCTTCTGAGTAACTGCTTAGCTCTCCAGGCTTAGTGACTATGATATACTGTAGCTAATTTTAGGCTTTGTATCTAACGAGTATATTTATAGAAAACCTTGCACATTAAACCTTACTGATCTGCAAATTGGGCATATTGTGTCTCACTGGTTTTCACACTGATCACAAAGTATCCAGAATCAACAAACTGCGCTGAAAGAAAGTGCCTAGGGACTCCAAGTCAGGGGCAGTTTTTGGACTCTGTTCAGACTCCAGAGGTTAAATCCAGTGGTTGGATCTCCTCACAGCAGTCTGGTGAGTGGCCAAGAGTGGGCATTCAGCTAGAACTGTGACACCGGCATAAACTGGCTGAGTGGAACGTTCCTTGCAGGGTATCTGCCTCAGACTGAATATTTGTTGTTTTTAAAGTTTCAGCAGAAATGGTTAAGCCTTTTCTGAGAATGGTGTTATGTCATGACCCTGTGGAACCTGGGTCCCTGGAGTTACCAGTTGACTGCTGCGTCCCTGCTTCCACTCAGTAAGTTCATTATTAACTGACTAACCAGAGAGACCATGAGACCTGAATCTACATAAGGGAGGCCTCTCCTGGGCCCTGATTGGAGGAATCAATCTCTGGTTAGTCAGGGCTTTCTCCTTAAACCTAAAGGGAAGCACAGGAAGTTGTTTGCATAACTGGGCTCTACCTGGCTGCTACACTGGACTCTGATGCCTCACCTAGTCCTACTTTCCTGCCTTGTTCCTGATGCTTGCCCCTGATCTTTGACTCTGGCTCAAACCCCTGGCCTTACTCCCAACTCTGATTCCAGCTGTGGCCCACGACTTGACTCCTGACTCTGACTGC
This sequence comes from Mesoclemmys tuberculata, assembly GCA_007922155.1. Taxonomy (NCBI): domain Eukaryota; kingdom Metazoa; phylum Chordata; order Testudines; family Chelidae; genus Mesoclemmys; species Mesoclemmys tuberculata. The sequence continues at coordinate 38,619,810 of ML675629.1, forward strand.
TGCAGACCTGGCCACCTATATCCTGGCCCTGATGGATTAGGGGAAGTTTAAAAAAAAAAGTGGGCAAAAACATAAATTCTTCAATCCATTTAATCAAGAAGCTGTATCACTGCCATACTTTGAAGAAGGGGTTTGAAATTTGGCAGGGAGTGGCTTTTGTATCAGGGAGATATCCTTTGCTAATCCTAGGAAAAATCTCTTGAATTTGGCCAAATTGTAAACCTTTGAAAAACTTCAATTTGCCCATCATCAGTAGAGGCTTGTTAGATTTTGGCAGATAATTTCTCTGAAGATTCTGTCTGCACTGAGCATGCTCTAGCCACGGCTGCCTGGGCTAAAGTAGGATTTTCCTGGCAATTTTCCCTCTTGGCAACCAGAAGAGAGATCAGGGAGACTGTCTGTCCTGTGCTCTCAATGCTGTCCCATGCATCATGGATGAAGAATCAGCCTGATTTGAATATAAAGGCAGAAAGGAAGGGAGTAAATGGGAACAAAGAGCTGGTAGCTGGCCAGGGAAGCAACAGGGACTGGCTGGGCAAGGAGATTAGGAGCCAGGATAGAGAAAGAATGGGATTCAGATGGAGAGTCTGAGACTGGCTGGATAGGATACTAGAAGCGGGACGAGGAGACTGGGACGAGGTAGATGAGATGGGACTGAGATGACATGATATGATATGGGGGGAAGAGACTGGGATGCAGCACAGGACTCTTGCATCTTTCAATACACAAGTTGGACCATGCCCTGGAAATCAATCAGGGCTGAGTAGTGAATGAGGCTGTTGTCTGGAGAACCCTTGCCTCACTTGTTGCAGAAGTTGAACAGTGTGTAGTTATTGAGGCAGGCGGGAGTCTGTAGAAGTGAAATGATGGTCTCATGAAGAAGAGCTCTATGTAGCTTGAATGCTTATCTCACCAACAGAATTTGGTCCAATAGGAGATATTACCTCATCCACCTTGTCAGTCTCATGGTTAAGACAGTTGAATGCTGCTCTGGATAAATGAATTCTCTCCCTTCCCTCTAATTCAGATTTCCTGTGTAACACTGGGAAATTCATTTAAACCAGACTTTTCAGCAGTTGCCACTAAATTTGTTCCTCATTTTCTGGGAGCCCATCTGGAGATACTGTGGTCTGATTTGCAGAATTGTTCAACACTCACAGCTGCAACTGAAGTCAATGAGAGCTGTGTTTTGAACATATAACATGCTATACTATGTTAAGTATTCTGAAAAATCAGGTCCTAGGAGTGTCAGATTGGGCACCCTAAATTAGAGGACACTTTTGATCTTAATCACTCTGTTCTTTAGTTCTCCATCTGTAAAATGGGAATAACACAAACCCCCCACCCCACAGGGTTTTTTTGAATATACATTAATGTCTGTGAGCTACTCAGACAATGTAGTGAAAAGTGACATAGAAAAGCTATGAGGAAAATAATTGTCTTTAGAGCAGGGTTTGAAGAGTGTGCAGTAAATAAGGGATGTTGTTCAATGAATAAAATCAAAATACTGAACGGCTATTCATTCAGTGAGCACCACCTACCCCATACACTAGTCCTGTGGAAAAAGTAATGTGACCTGTGGAAAAAGGTCACTGTGGAAAAAGTAATGTGTCAGTCCCATCCCTCCCCCCCAGTGGTCAAAATTGCTGAAATGGAAGGTCTATCTGGTTTGAACCTCACATGGCAGACCAGAGATCTTTGCCAGGAGGATCAAGGCATGGTAACTTAAGGGCCTTGCCTTATTAACAGTACTGAAGTTACTGTATGCTTATTGCAGACTGTGGTTGGTCTCATTGTCAATGACTTTTGGGCTCTCCCCTGAAGAATGCAGGCATGAATGATGTTTTACCTTCCACTCAGTGAAGTCTTTAACTTCAAGGGTCAAATTCTAACACTTAAAACAGAGATTATATACATTTTATGTTCTTTGACTTTTCTGAAAAAGGGTAAATAAGGTTAGAGTGTGATCATCCTCCTTGCTCTGTGGAGAAGAGCTTCATTGTTACTTTTTTTCAAGACTTTTTCGGGAGAGGAAGATATTCATTCTGATTTTTCAAACCTGTTAGCTATATTTTCAAAACTTTCCCTAGAAACTGGGAAAACAAGTTAGAACCAAACAGTTACAATTATAATGCAGAATTTAAGACGTCTGAACCACAGTTATGTGGTGAAAGAGTAGGATTAAGTTCTTGAAGCCTGATAATGATCTTCGAAGTTGTATCAATCTTGGCCAAACAAAAACAACTTACTTGTAACATCTTTTTTTTGCAACTTTTGTTCTAAAATCAAAACTCCATGTGTATTACAACAAATGTGTCAACCCTGCAGTCCTTTTTTCTTTCAGGCAAGTCTTCCACTGAAGTCAGTAGAAGATTTATCGTGAGAAGGATTGCAAAGATTTTTCCTTGGCAGTTTAAGTTTTTATTTTTAAAAGACTCCCATGTCTTGGGGTCATTACATCTGTTAAGTACAAGGGACAAATTATTCAAGTGTGTCAGTCACAATAATGATTTGCAAGGTTTATCATAAAGAGACACTAACAACTACTAACAACTAACAACTACTGGGGCCCCCCACTACAAAAAGGATGTGGATAAGTTGGAGAGAGTCCAGCAGCGGGCAACAAAAATGATTAGGGGGCTGGAGCACAAGACTTATGAGGAGAGGCTGAAAGAACTAGGCCTGTATAGGCTGCAGAAGAGAAGAATGAGGGGAGATTTGATAGCAGCCTTTAACTACCTGAAAGGGGGTTCCAGGGAGGATGAAGCTAGGCTGTTTTCAGTGGTGGCAGATGACAGAACAAGGAGCAACGGTCTCAAGTTGCAGTGGGGGAGGTCTAGGCTGGACATTAGGAAAAAGTTTTTCACTAGGAGAGTGGTGAAGCATTGGAATGGGTTACCTGGGGAGGTGGTGGCATCTCCATCTTTAGAGGTTTTTAAGCTGAGGCTTGACAAAACCCTCACTGGGATGATTAGCTGAGGATAGTCCTGCTTTGGGCAGGGGGTTGGACTAGATGATCTCCTGAGGTCCCTTCCAACTCTAATATTCTATGATTCTATGAACTTGGAGTCACATTCCTATCTAAATCTTTTGTACTGACTTTTAGGGGTAACCCTGATTTTACCATAACTGAAAGATAAGAAGGACTTTTTTGGGGGGGGACATTGTTTATGTTGTGCCTTTGGTAGCATTCTGTAAATAGTCCATTTCATTGTTTTATTTGATGCTAAATGCCTTCCTCAGGACATGCAAGTTTTTACTATTAATAGCAGTAAAACTGACACTAAGAAGACAGCTAGCAAATTTTTGCACAGAGAAGCAAGAAGTAGTAGTCCAAAACATTTGTTGTTGCTCCCAGGCTTACTCAAAAGACTCTTCTTAAAGTCAAAAGGAGAACAGAAAAATCCCCATAAAATCAGTTTAAAACAATTAAATTTCAGGACATGCTACTTCAAAGGATTCTCTATCAAGAAAAATGTTTATTAGTCAATTTTAAAAAAATCAAATTGAGTGTTCTTTTAATATGTGTTTTAAGGCTAGCTGCATGTGGCATATGCATTTCAGTTTATGCTTATTCTTGGCTGGGGCAAACTACACTTTTCATATTCTTAAAAAAGGAGGCAAGTGAACGTTTAAGGCATCCATTGCTGCAATCCATGGGTAGTTAATTTCAACAAAGAGGGGAGTTTGAAGGTAGATGGGGAAAGCAATAATATGGAAAAGGGAAGGGGCTTCAAAGAAAATTTCCTGATGGCAGGGAAAAGAGACAAAGCAACTGGAGTCATTGTTGGACAGACAATGATAGCTAATAGAGCTGTATTAATTTTTTTTCCCCCAAAACTGCAGATTCAGGTAAATCAAAACACTTTCATGAATTCATGTACATTTTGGCAAACTGTTTTGGATGAAAAGGAAAAATTTCTGAAAGGTAAAAATGAACCAATTCAACATTATCAAAATAATATTTGTGCTAGATTCACGAGTGATTTAGGAACCATTCATAAAACTGGTTGTGGTGGCCCCTGATATTCAATAGCACACTGATTAAGGCACTCAGCTGGGATGTGGGAAACTCAGACTTGAACCCACATCTCTTCCTCCCCAATGAGTCCCTTAACCACCAGGCTGTTGGCTATTCTGGTGTAGGGCTTTCTCAACTTCTTCTACTAAATCTGTTCCATTTTGTATGAAATACTTGATTGGTCATTGGATTGGAGAAAGAGCATGAGAATGACTCTATAGTATAGTGGTTCAGGCATTCACAGAGAAGGGGGTCACCTGGGTTTCAGTCCCTGCTCCTGAGCAGGGATTCAAACCAGGGTCTCCTACATGCCACTGGACTATTGAGTATAAGACTTCCCCCTTCTTGGTTTTGTGAATCTAGCCCTTCATTTCCTTTTCTTTTATTAAAAATAACTGAAATATTTTGTTTGGGACCAACCAAAACATTTTGTGCAGCTCCAAATGATTTTTCACCCACTTTCAATTCACTGAAAATTTTTGGTTTGATCCAAAATGAAACCTGCTAGCAAATTGAAAAAAATCAGTTATTTGCACTGCTCTAATACAGAATTACTTGCCAGTAACTGGTTTACTCCTATGGATCCACCTACTAGGAAGTAAGAGGCAAAAGGATTTTCTGTCACGGCCACTATAAAGAAACAAGCCCAACCACTTCTATATCAAGCCAGAAGTTTCTGGAGCAAACTAACCATTCACCTACTAAGCAAAATAAAAGACAGCATTCACTGATTTATCTGTCTAAGGTATTTATATGGCCCTTCTCACTGCAATGCCTCACAGACCTTACTGCATTTATCCTCATAGCCCACATGTGAGGTAGGGAAGTACTAAGATCTCATTTTACAGATGGGGAATTGAAGCATAGAGAAACTAAATGACTTGTCCTTGGTCACACTGGAAGTCTGTGGCAAAGCAGGCATTTCCAGGTCTCTAAAGACCAAAGATATTACCCTAACCATTGGATCATCCTTCCTTTCAATAATTATTCTGTTTTGACAGTGGGGAAATAGAGAAACCAAGAGGTGAAATGATTTGCCTAAGGTCTCACACAGTGGCAGAGCTAGAAATAAGTCTCAGTTTTCCCAATGCCTAATTCTGTGCTTTTCCACTAGAGCACATTGCTTTCCTATTTAGTCCTATAACTCCTCAGAAGAAAGAGTAGAATGGCAAAAAATATTAAGTAATCATCACTTGTTCTCTTATTTTAGCCTCTCCTCCTATCCATTATGGTGCAGCAGTAGCAGCTCCATAGTTAAGGTTGTGTTACAGTTCAGATTAACAGGAATTTGAAACTTTTATTATGCAAAAAAAACCCAGCCTCATAAAATATAAACTAAGTGCTATTTGCATATTTCATGGTGGTTTGATAAAAAATAAATAGGTAAAAAGGAAAAAATAGGAGTTCAAAATCACTCTGGTGATTTTCACCTGACTCTCTAATCTGTCTTTGTGCCCCTTTTGCAAACACTTAGATCTATGCTTTGGACTCATTGTTATTCCTCATGTGGATTCCTAGAGTATCAGTTATACACAGACATTAGAGTAAGAAAAGGACCCTTTATCTAGTAAACTTAAAGATAGATCAAGCCTTAAAGCCATAGCCCCCTAGTGACAACATCACCATTACTCAATCACTCTGGACTGTAACCTGGGTATTATCCAGTTCCATCCTCTTTATAGGCTTATATATCCTGGCTGTATCAAAATTTGGCATGTCTTCATTTCTCTGTCCAGTGTGTTAAAACCCTTTTCCAGGCTTTTATCTCCTACCTTGACTATCCTAAATCTAAAACCTCCTTCTCCCCAAGATTCTCGACACCAACTTTGTCCCGCTCAGGTCCATTCAAAACACTGCTGTTCACATTATCATTTAACCATGTTAACCCTTGTCACAGCTCCAGCTGAGTGCCTTTTTCTGGCCATTCATCAGACTGCTATAGGGGAATCCAGACACTGAATCCCTAGGTGTCTTAAGCCTCCACAGTCCAGCCACTGTCCCTATCTTGGGGCAGCTAGGCATACTCTTAGGGTACAGCTCCTCTATTCTGCACCCCTCCTAAGAGCTGAGACCACACTATCCACAGCCTAGCCCCTAGAACCAGTACTGACCTCTCAGCATACATTTATACCACACACACACACAAAGACCCTCAGCAGTCAGTCCCAGAGCCCAGCTCAACTGACTCAGGCTTACAGGGGCCATGCTACAAGACTAAAAATAGCAGTGTAGACATTCTGGCTTGAACCAGGACACTGAGACTCTCCTCCCTCATCAGGTTTCAGAGCCTGGGCTTCAGCCTGAGTCCAAATGTCTACACAACTATTTTTAGCCCTGTAGTGCAAGCCTGCAAGCCCATGTCAGTGTGTGTGTGTGTGGGGGGGGTGCTGCTGTGTAGACATACCATCAGACTATCCTCCAACATACCCTTTCCCAGAACTCCAGCCATGTGGTGTTCTACGCCCACAGTTTACATCCTCAAGGGACGCAACATAGATGTAACACATGAAATGCAGACACTTTGCATAGAATTCTAACACTATTGCTCTTTACTTAATTACATGAGAAACACGCAAATCTATCCACAAATAATAAACCCTACACACATTTCTCTGCCTCAGTTTCCTCACCACTCAGTAGCATTCTTTGGGTTGGGGTCAGTCCTCTGAGGTAGTGCATGGCTTTTGTTCTGAACTGTGGAGCTTTCTCCTGACAGCCTGCCTTTCCTAATCTTGCTTGTGGAAGTTGGTTTGGGGGGCGGTGGTATGTGTGTGGATGGACTGCCTCATTTGGTCATTACAGGAACAGACTGGAGCCCCTTCCCTTATAAGAGGAAAAAAGGGGTGTGGAGTTCCCTGCAGCAGGAATTAGGGCTAACAAAAATAAGGCAAAAGGGCTTGATATAAAAAAAACTGAATACCCTAGACATGAGGATGCAAGCCAGGAGACAAACAGAACCCTCTTAGGGAAAGGAAAGGAGAAAAAAGACAGTTCAGAATAAGATATAGGGGAAGATAGTATCTTGAGCTTTCTGATGATAGTTAAACAGTCCCAGAGAACCCACTGGGATTATTTAGCTGAGGTCCCTTCCAACTCTAATATTCTATGATTCTATAACCTCATCACCAGGAGTATGGGGGAGGAATCTCAGGACCAGTTTATGGGGCTGGGAGAGCCAGAGTCCCTATTGGAGGAGAAAAATGAAGAACAGCAAGAGATTGTACCTCAAATCAAAGGGGGAGAGAGCAAAGAGAGTGGGGAAGTGGACTGCCTTTGGTGTGAGGATATATAGTTGACCCACCTCACCACCAGGAAATGTGATTTCTGTAGGTGGAGAATGGAAAATGACCCTAAGAGCAAGCCTGAGCAGAAAGAGTCCAACATCCCCACTAAAGAAGGAAGGGTATAGGACAAGGGAGTAGAGAAGAAACCTGACTGCTAGGCAAGGAAAGGAGATATGTGATGGAGTGTAGGAAGTTAACAGGTGAGTCTGTATCTGATCACTCTGGCACCCATTAGTTCCCTCCCCCAGAGAAAGTTAACTGGGGGCAATTAAAGGTGATTAGCTAATCTGCTGGTGGGCTGGGTGAGCTAATGAACTCAAGTCTGATAAAGAGGCACAGGAGGAACATGCTAATGGAAGAGGAAAAGAGTTAGATAAACTTAATCTCATAGAGATTGCAGGGAAGGGAGAGATCTGCTTCTCTCATATCCTGAGAAGAGGGCCTAAAGCACTGGGACTATTGTGAATAGTGCTGTTGCATAGGACTGTAAGAGTGTTGTGGGAGGAAACTCAAAGAAATAGCATGGTGGACACGCTAATAGTAGAGTCTGAGCTGGCATTTGTGGTGCATAGAGGCAAGAGCAGAGTTCACCCTGCAAAACTGTGTTCCTATTGTTTTCCTCATCTCTCTCTCCCCACCATTGTTTGCTCCTACTGCATCTTGACAATATAGATTTTAAGTTCTTCAGGACAGGGATGGTCTCTTATTACATGATCCTGATTGGGGCCAGTAAGTGTTACAGTAATAATAATAATGATGTTGATGTTGATAATGTCTTCAGTTAGGAAACAGTATAGATCCTTTTCTGTCCAACAAAGGGTGGAGTCTTACTGATATTTTTCACTCATGCCACACAAAAGAAACAGGCTGTTGATCAAAACAAATCCAACTCACCTAACAAAAAGGAGGGGGGGAAATCTCACTACAGATATTTCTACAGCATTCTAGTAGCCTGTATTTTATTATAGCCCTTTTCCAAGTTCTCCATGTTCCTTTTCCCAAAGAGTATGTTATTCTGAAATTAAGAAGAGTCTATTAGACTGTGATGGCATGGACAAACCCCACACTGGACCAACCCAGAAAGGAGTTAACAGTCTGTGCTAGTGTCTGTAACTTAAGCCAGCAATATTTAGCCTAGAGGGAATGAAAAAGAAGGAAATATGTTTCAGGGGTAGGTTGTTCTGACAATGAGGTCTTGGATTTGAGTCAGAAAATGGATATAAAGTTGGACTAAACAGTCTTAACTTTAAAAAAAGAATGTAGAAATATCAATGTCTAGGGAGAAGGTTTAAATTGAGACCCAGGAAGGGGGTGAGTTTTGACATCACATAGGGTGCATACACTGTTTCTTTGAACAGGTGGAAAAGTCACCTGTTCATGCCAACAAAAGCCCTCTCAGGTGTGATGTTAAGGGAAACCTGTCCCAGATGCCTGAAAGGTGAGTACATTAATATTTGCAATACTAATTCCATCTTCCTGCATGGAGAGAGAAACCAGTATGATGCTTCAGTTGTTGAAAGAAAGAAGATAAAGTGTCCAGAAAAAACAAATGTATCAGTCCAAATATTACCTTTCGATACTTACTATAGATGCTACTGGTTTGCTTGTTTAAGGATAATAACCACAGTTCCCTTTGGAAGTACATTATTAAGACTGTGTTTCTGATCAGGCCTTTTTTAAGAAAAAAAACAATTGCTAAGATTTTCAAAACTGGTGCCTAAAGTTTGGTTCCTAAATACTTAGTTAGGCACCTAAATAAATTGCCAGAATTCAACTGGGAGCTGATGGATTTTCCATACTCTTGAAAATCAGGCCACTTATTTAGGTATCTAAATATAGATGTGGGAGACTAATTTGGCTGTTGTTTCTTACCCTGTAATCAGAACTGTATGTGTCATACATTGCCAGCTCATAAACCAGAGGGATCCTGGCAACAATGAATTTCATTATGAAGATAACTTTTTGCAGCATATTTACTAGAGCTTGCAAATGTCTGAGGCAAAATTGCTGTGTAAATGTCAGTAAAAACAATTTGCTATATACTACCTGTGTATTGATCAGTAAGGTAGTACAAGGACTTCTTGACCTGTCATTAACAACTATAGAGCGACTGTGTGATGGTGTGTACTGCTCACACCTGCCCTGAGAGAGTTGAATTAGGCTAGGTAGGTCTAATCAGCTGCAAACAGGGAAGATGTAGGCTCAGTGGATGGTGCTAATTGGGAGGATGTTCAGCTGTGAAGGGATAAAGCCAGAAGGCAGGCAACCCTCTGAGAGGAGGGAGAAAGAAGTTTGCAGCCCTTTTCTTCCCTGAGGCCAGGGAGGAGGAAGCGTTTACTTAGTAGGCCTTAGAGAGAGGGGTCTGGCTAGGGAGGCTAATGAATGAAAAGCTTGGAGAGGCACTGTAGGAAGCAGTTCAGGAGTGAAAGCAGTAAGGTAGATGTAACTGCAGACCTTAACAGCTCATTATATAACCCTGGACTGGAATCCAGTATGGAGGACAGGCCTAGGTTTCTCTACTAGCCACTGCAGAGTGGTATTGCTAGGGGCGATGAGTGGGAAGACTGCTTGAGTCACTAGGAGAGTGATGTAGTTAGAGCAGTGGGCTTGAGGAGTGCTGATGCTGCTTGGGTAGACAGACTTGGAAAGGCTCCCTGAGAAGGGGAAATCACAGTGTGTTTGAGTAACACAGTGACCATATTGCAACTTCCTGAGTGGCAGGATGTGGAAACAGTGGCAGAGAAGAAAGGGAGCACTGAACTAGGTGTAACTAATACCCAGAATCCTCAGAAAGCAGCACCCCCTGTGATGAGTAGAGCATCCTGTGACACACCGATGTAATTCCTGGCCTTTTTCAGAGTTTGAAGCAGTAGCAACCTCTATAGATAGACTGGAAACTATTCTGTAACATTATTTATCAAAGTCCCTGTTTGCATTTGCTCACAATTTTCTGAAATTCTCCAGGCCAAATTTGTGCCTGAGGGTAAATGGTTTTGGCAAGCTTGATCAAAAATGGCTCAACTGTTTCATGGGTCAAAAGAACAGAGAAGAAAAGGTAACTCACCTTGTGCAGTAACAATAGTTCTTCGAGATGTGTGTTCCTATGGGTGCTCCACTGTAGGTGTATCTGCATGCTTGCACCTAAGATCAGAGATTTTAGGTAGCAGTGTCCATTCAACCCACATATGCGCTCTCCCTGTCTTGTGCCTGGCATCGAGGCTACCTAGCACTGTGTGTTAGTTCCTTTTCTATGCAGAGCCCCTTATTAAGAGCTCTAAATGGGGGAGGAGGGTGGGTTGTGGAGTAGCTATAGAAACTCACATCTCGAAGAACCACAGTGCTCACAAGCTGAGTAACTTGCATAGTGTCCTTATAGTGCGTGACTCTTCAGCAGTAACCTTGGTTGGAGGGAGGGCAGCTTCACAGTCAAGTCTAGTGTTGATGATAATACTGTGGATCCAAGCATAGCATCCAATGTGGAGTCATAGGTGATTGCATGGTGCTTCATTAAGGTATGACCAGATGCCCAAGTTGCTGCTCTGCATATTTCTGTGATGGGAATGTTTTTGATGAAGTCTATCAAAGAGGAAACCGATCTCATGGAAAGAGTTCGAACTTCAGATGCAGGTTGAAGTTTGCGGGTACAAAAGCAGTAGATAGTGCAGTTCAGTATCCATCTAGAGAGTCTTTGTTTCAAGATTGCAGAGAGGTCTAAAGGATCTTCAATTGAAAGGAATAGTTTAGGAGATTTTCTGAAAAATTTTGTTCTAGCCAAATAGAATGCCAAAACTCTCCTGTATGTGATGTTCCTTCTTTCTTGTCATTGTGTGGCTTTGGAAAGATGGTTGGGAGGTGAATAAGCTGGTTTATGTGGAAGGCAGAAGATGCTTTTGGGAGGAACGTTTGGTGTGGTCTTAGTGTGACCTTATCCCTTTTAAAAAAAAATTTTTTTTGAAGGGTGGCTGTGCCATTAGAGCCCCTGTTTCCTCAAATCTCTGAGCCTAAGTGATGGCTACTAGGAACACTGTTTTCATAGACTTATGAATAAGCAAACATGTGGCCATCGATTGAAAAGGAGGTTTTGTAAAGCAGTTGAGGACCAGGTTAAAGTTCCATGTTGGTGTAGGGCCTCTTATTTGTGAGAAGAGGTTACCTGTACCCTTGAGGAATCTTTTCATTGTAGGATAAGTGAATACAGAATAGCCATCTATCTTATGATGAAAGGTGGTTATGGCTATGAGGTGTACCTTTAATGAATTTAGAGATAATCCTGACTTTTTAAGATCTAGGATGTAGTCTAGGACTAGTGGGAAGGGAGAGGATATGGAGGTAATGTTTTGAGTCATACCAGATTTGGAATCTTTCCACTTCTGCGTATACGTGTGACAAGTCATTATTCAGCTATGTAATAGCACCTATTTCACATCCTCTGAACAAGGTATCTCCGTGCTTTTGAACCATCGAGGAGCCATGCCTGGAGTCAGGGAACCTGTAAGTTGTGATGGTGGATCTGTCCAGCATTCTGAGAGAGAAAATAAGGAAGAGGCTGAAGAGTGATTAGTGGGGCACATCACTGAGTAAAATATGGGAACCATGTTTATCTTGGCAACAGGGAAATTATGAGAATAACTTTTGCTCTCTCTTTCCTTATCTTGAGCAGGACCTTTGATATTGGAGGAACTGGAGGAAAGGTGTAAAGGAGACTTGTGTTCCAGTGAAAGAGGAAGGCATCTCCTAGCAAATTATGTCCCAGACCAGCTCCCAGCCATACTGGGAGCATTTTTGGTTTTGGCTGTGGCAAATAAGTCTATTTTGGGACTCCCCGGTGCCATAATGCATTGTGGAGAACACAGGATCCATTTCCCATTCATGTTCTTGTGAGAATGTCCTGCGGAGGGTGTCCACTGTGGTATTCTGCACACCTAGCAGATAGGCTGCTGAGATGCTGCTGCTGTGCCAAATGCACCAATTCCATAGTTGCACTGCCTCTGCACATAGGGATGGTGATCTCATTTCTCCCTGGTGGTTTATGTGGAATTTAAATGACATGACAGACAACATAGCATGTATGTTTGCCTTTGATCAATGATAGGAAAAGGGGATCAAGTGTTCCTGGCCACTCTGAGCTCCATTAGGTTGATATGTAGTGTTGATTCTAAGGGGGACCATTCGCCTTGAACCATATGATTGTCTAGATGAGCTCCCTAGGCCAGTAAAGATGCATCTGTTGTCAGTATCAGTGTTGAAAGTGGCTGTGTGAAGGGGACTGCTGCGCAGACCTTCTGCAGATCTTTCCACCGTTCAAGAGAGGGTTTTGAGTGTTAAGGTCATGGACAGTAGTTTGTTCAATCTGTCTCTGTTTGGTACATATACCATTTTGAGCCATGCCTGAAGGCAACACATGTGGAGCCTTGTATGACTTATTACAAAGGTGTTTGCTGTCATGTGCCCCAGTCATTGAGGGCAATTTCTGGCCAAGGTCTGGGGACTGATCTGAATGGTGTTGATTAAGATAGTTAGGGTGTTGAACCTGTGTAGTGGGAGGAAGACTTTGGCTAGATAGGCTCCTATGAATTCTAGATGTTCCACTGGAGTCAGTCGTTTTTGAGTGTTTTGTAGTCCCACCTGCATGAATATCTCTATTGTCTTTTGTGTGACTAATAGGGGGTTATTGAAGGATCATGTCTTGGTGACGTCTTGACATTGTTTGAAGTCATCTCCATAGGTGGTGGAGGAAGCATCACAGCTTCATCTGAGAGGCTGATGACATGTTTGTTTCTGGAGTAATTTCTTTATCCAGTCTTGCCTCCTGCTCCTCAAATATCTCCTCTTGAGGATCAGGGGGTCTAGAAAGGATGGAGATCATTTTCCTCTATCCCTGTATGAGACACTCAGAGCCAATGACATGGCGTGAAGGACATGGGTGGTGGTACCCAAAGGTGTCCATGTGAAATGAATGGTCCATTTCTGTCATGTCAATATTGTGGCTCTGCAAGTGTTTCTAGGTGACTGATCCCTTGATGTTGCCCTGGGGAGCTTTGCACTGAGACCATCATTGCCCTCTTCTTCAGTCAAGGGCAGTAAAGCAGATAAGGAGACTGATGACTGAGTGTCTTGGTACCGTGGGAAATTCAGGAGACTGAGATATGGTTGGTACTGCGACACTGGTACTGAGTAGCAGGGATTTCAGCATTTCTTACACCAAGAGGTCCTTGGAGAAACGGAATTCCTGTGACACTGTAGTGGTAATCGGTACCAATAGTCTGTCTAAAGTGGCCAGTTGGTGTCAAGGGAGTCAGTGGTACCTGTAGTCCAATGATAAGCCAGAAGTTGGTGCTATAGTGAAAGTGCTTGGTACTGAAGTTTCCCTTGTCTCTGGTGGTGCCACTTTAGAAAAGGTAGCCTAGTCTCTACAGCTTCTCTTGTCTGACAGTACCAACGCCTCTGAGCTGTGCCCCTTGGGTCTTTAGGCTTCGTGCTGGTACCAATACTTGAGGAGTCCAACGTCTCCATGAATATCACATCGCAGCTCAGTCAGTATCAAGGTCAATGATTTTGCTGGGGATCTCTTTCCTTATCAATTTTTCAGTCTGCGAACTTGTGGCCCCCTTATTTTGAGGTTTTATGAGAGGAATCAGCAGATTTCCTCTTTGAATTCACCAGAGTTCGATGTCCCACAGACATTGACAGTCCTATCAGGGAGTGTGGCTCTGTCCGGGGTCAGAGGCTGGTCTAAGTGAACTTTCCATTGTAAGGAGTCTGCGCTTCAGTTCACAGCTCCTTCTTGTCTTCAATTTCAGTACACAAAAAGTACACATTTCTGGTATATGGGACTTTCCTAAACACTGAATTCAGCGTGAATGGCCATCGCTGACTGGAATAGTCTCTCTGCAGGATTAAACCCAGGGGAGCTGAGCATGCCTCTTTTTAGGTTTGTTCCTCCCCTGCCCCCCAGGGAGAAGATAATAAAATCAGTAAAGACAGGGAGATAAGATAATTGTTTTTGAAAGTTTGCCCTCCCCCCCCAAATTTTTTTACACTAAAATAAAATGGGAAGGGAATAGTATTAACCTAGCTATTTAGATAAGGTAAACTCTACTACCTATTCTATAAACTAAAATAAAGTGTAGAAATGAGTTGTCCCTCAGACTCTGTTAATGTTCTGTCTCAGGCCAAGGGTGGTTGAGAAGGAACTGAGGATGGTTTGCCTGCACAGTGTTAGGTAGCCTTGAGGCAGGGCACAAGGAGAATGAATGTGTGGCCAGATGGACACTGCTACCTAAAATCTCTAATCCGAAGCACGGGGATGCGGATACGCCTACAGTGGACCACACATGGGAACAGTAGATAAAGAGGAAAAATTTACTTTTCTCCATGAGCCCTTGGGTGCACTTCTTTGCACCTTAAAAGTGTGCAACTCCTTTCCTTATCCCCTTTACACCTTACAGGGTCTGCAGGATCTGATCCAGGAGCTCCTGTGGATCCCTTGTGTCCACCCACGCTTTTCACCATAGCTAAGTTAGTCATAGGCAAAAAGTATAGGATACTACAATTTTTGAAAAATGGTATGCTTTGCAATCACCTTTCATTATATATGCTCAATACAGTTAGTTGCCTGGGTAACATTAACTGTAGCATACCCTGACTGATGAGTATCTAGCTGTGAAACCTTAGCTTTCTTAACATGGTTTTGTGGTTAGTATGTAGCTGTAGTACATTATTTATTAGATCGTTGGTCTGCAGGACATCATAAAATAGATCAACTTGTATTAGCAAATTATTTTATGTTTAAACATAGCTATCCTCATATTACATATCAGGGCCAAATTTGTTCTAGTAAACCTAAATCTGGTTGAATCTGAAATATACCTCCACTGAAGTAAATGAAGCAATAACAGAGATTAATTGGGGCCAAATTCCACAGTGAAGACTGTTGCTTTTTAAAAATGATACCCATGTGGTGTACTTTGAAGTTCATTTAGAAATCAGCATGTTCTGGGATGCAAGCCAAAACAGAGACTTAGCTCTAAAAGAAATTTTCTGTGCCCGTGAAAAAGCAGCTTTCTTTGTGGAAAGCAAAATAGGGCTTTAATAGTACAAAGAATTTAAATCAGATGTACAATAAGAAATATTACATTAATATTCCAAAAAACAATAATTTAAAAAATCAATTGTTGTTAAATGACAGTCTAAGCATTGACCTATCATTTATAAAACCCAGAAGCTTAATAGCCAGGAAATGAATAGTAGAGGGCAGTACGAATAGTTTTTCATAACAAACTCATTCTTATCAAGCATATAGAACTGCATATTTTGTCACAACACAATAACCTCAGCTGTAACCTAGCAATCATTTTTGCTTTTATCAGCATATTAGGTTCATCTTCTAATGGTGTGACAGCATGAATCCCAGCATAGGTGTTCACACACCTCATGTGCGAGCTTGGAATCTTTAGAATAGCAGTGTCGAGTGGGACCAACCACGCACCCTGTGCCTCCTTATGCTCTTGTACGATGGCATAAAGGGTAGAGCAGCCCCAACCCTCCCTTAGTTCTGTTACCACCCATAGAAGCAAGACTGAGCCTGGGCTCTGTTTGAGCCACTCCAACTTTCTGAGTTTCGTAGCCTCACTTTTTGTAAAGAAATATCATTTTTAGTTAAGTTCTTGTTCTTTTTCAGATTTTCTATTGGACATTCAAAAATAAATGATCATGTCCTTCCTACAATGGCCTGATGCCCCTTATAGATGGCCACAGCAGATGCCTCTTCTACCTGCCTTGGCAAAGGGTGTGTCCCAGACTAATACTGCTTTTGACCACTCCTTCTCATCTTGCACCTGGAAATTGAGAGACATGAGGCTCAAACTGTACCTGTTAGTGCAATCCAGGAAAAGGAGATCCAACCCTGGAGAGGAGACTCTTGTCTGGTAACTGAGCCTACCTCTAGGTCCAGCTACAAGAAGAAAGTGAAGAGAGCACCTAAATATTGGCACAGAGAACCCTCAATTCTTTCTGAAGCTACCTGCAACTTCCCACAGCCCTGGACTGGATACAGCCAATACATCAAACCCAAGAGAACCTAAAAGTTCCGAACGGGGACGCCAACAAGAGCTGCAAACAATAAGCAGGCCATCAATGACAAGAGGGTCCTGCCCTTTTGGTAGGCAGGAAGGTATGGTTCTCTACAAACAGGTCATCTCATGAATTGAAGAACCAGTGTCTTAGCCCCTACTGAGTTTTCTGGCAAATGAACCCAGTCACATCTGAACTTGATTTACCTCTTTCTTTCCGAATAGTTTTCCATATACTACTCCTGAAGCCTCACATTCAGGCCCCATTCCTGCACTGCTCCCAATTCCTGCACCCACTGGTATATGTTCAAGTCCATGATGAGTATACTGTTCACGAGATCCCTGATGCCAGAATCAGACTGGATAGAACCTGTTATATCATGGATTGGGAAGGTTACGGTCCTTAAGAGTACTACTGGGAACCAGCAGGAAATGTCTCTGCTCCTGACTTGCTAAATGCCTTCCTCAAAAACCTCCCTGGAAAACCCAACTCACTACTGTCTCAAGGGTACACTAGAGGAGGAGCTGATGTGAAGGTGATGGGCTTTAAACCTGGGCCCATGGGACTGCAGGCAGTGCTCAGACTCCGCCTGCCACCCAGCAGCCCATGCAAACTTCTTGAGAAGGAGGGTAGCAAAGCTCCTGCTCACAAAGAGCTGCAGAGCCTCAAGTTTTTTCCATTTTTGAAAAGTAGTCCTGGTCAGTTTGGATGTGAATGATGAAAATATGCACTGACATGTCTTTTCTCCACTGGCTTCATTGAAAGAGGCTCATGTCTAATGGTCCACTTTTTTCCCCCAAATAATGGCAGTTTCTTAAACATTTTACTATTTCTGCTCTTCAAAGCGCCCTCATTCATAAGCTAGTGTCAAAATCTCTTTACACCACAACAGTTTGAAAACTAATGTGACTTTGCTTGGTAGAATGAGGGGCACAAATAATTAGATATTGTAAAAAATTAAAAATAAAATTTCTTTACTTCAGTACTTACTGAATGTAATCAAAACATTCATAAAAAGGTCTCTCTTTGTCAAGTTTTAAGTTGACCTTCAGGAAATTTTCATTTTCTTCAGGTATAAGGCCTTTGGATACAGCTTTTAAAATGGGCATGTAGCTGAAAACTTAGTCTCTACACAGCTATGCCCTTTCCAAAATAAAGCATCCTGCAGAGACTGTAACCTTGGTCCTTTTGGGTCTAAAAAGCCAAGCCTCTATCGCTTGAATTAAAGGAAGATGTGCTAGAAGTCAGCTAAAGAAATAAGTTTATATTCTTCCTAAGCTGCAGCCAGCTACTAAAAGGCAACATGCTCACGATGTGCCTACCTGCTCCCACTTAAACTAATGGCAACAACTCCCATTCCTAACTGGGACCAAAACAATCCACACAAAAATCATGTATAATTTTACTTTTTCCCAACCATCTTTTTTCAGATACAGTTGGCACGTTAGTTTTTAATAGCATGTAGCGCAGATCATTTGATTTTTCTTCAGAGGTGTTCCCCTTTGCCTTCGTTTTATTCTGGTTTTTTTCAGGACAAACAGTTTCTAAAAGAGAATCTACACTTACCTTTGGGATTCAGCGGCAGTCGATGGGAGATACGCATGTGATGTAAGTCCACACTGCGCTGCGCCACTTACCGGGGTGGTTTTCCTGCGTCGCTTGCTGGATCGACTGAGCGGGTCTACACAGGCTGCTCAGTCAATCCAGAGCAATCGATCTGACGGCGGCGAATTTGTTGCCGTCAGTGTAGACCCAGCCTGAGTCGTCGTCATAGAGTGGATAAAATAGGGCTCTGTAATGAAAGCTGACTGCAAACTTATCTATGGAGAGGCTACCACATCTCCATAACGTATTACATCAGCTTCAGGCAACTTCAGGCTTTCTTGTGAGATATGTATTAATACATTTTCTTTGAATAATTTATGAAGTTGCTGTGCAAACTAGTTACAGTATTAGGAGCCCTAGAAATGTCAGGTTTTAAAAAAAGAGTCTTCTATTGGTAAATGTACTCAGTGCAAAATACTATATTAATGCAATAGTGAGGCTGTCTTTAAACCCACTGAAAGCAGGAAACTCAAGGTTAAGGTTCTCATGGCAACCTTAACTCTACACCATTATGTATGCAGTGCTATGGTTTTAATTACCTGCTTTTTGTACAACTCTTTAAGCACCCTTTTTTCTTCATTACAGGGATTTTAGGTACACTGAACATTATTCGTAGTACATCTTAAATACACTTGCACTACTCAGCAAACCTCTTACAAATCTGAGTTAACTATTGTAAACTGATGTATGGAAATACCTTTCATAGTAGCATTAAGTTGTCTATCTGTGTTATATGCATCCAGACAAGATAACTTATAGCTTACTTGCTTGCCACACAATAATGTATTGGTTAGTCCTGTTTTTCAGAGTTAAAGTAGCAGCAGGACACAGATAACTCATTATAATAGAGAGCGCTCCTAGAAGTCAAGGCAATCTAAAGAATGAAGAAATCCTTGCAAAGCTCTTGTTAGGCTGCAGGATCCCCACTGCTTTTCTGTGAGTTTCTAGACCCTACAAAAAGGCAAGCTTAGCTGCAATTTTGTCATGTTTAACTTGACCGCTGACAATGATAATTCTTTAAGGAGTGCACAGAACTTGAAAGTTGGGTTACTAGAATCTAGTATATAGAACTCTTGACTTCTTTTGGATGAGATCCTGAAGAATATAAGAACATAAGAACAGCTATACTGGGTCAGACCAATGGTCCATCTAGCCAAGCATCCTGTCTTCCAACAGTGATCAATGCCAGGTGCTTCAGAGGGAACGAACAGAGCAGATAATCATCAAGTTATCCATCCCGTCGCCCATTCCCAGTTTCTGGCAAACAGCAATCCCTGCCCATCCTGGCTAATAGCCATTGATGGATCTGTTGAACTTATCTAGTTCTTTTTTGAATCGCCTTATAATCTTGGCCTTCACAACATCTTCTGGCAAGGAGTTCCACAGGTTGACTGTGCGTTGTGTGAAGAAATACTTTTTGTTCGTTTTAAACCTGCTGCCTATTATTTTCATTTGGTGACTCCTAGTTCTTGTGTTATGAGAAGGAGTAAATAACACTTCTTTATTTACTTTCTCCAAACCTGTTATGATTTTGTAGCTCTCTATCATATCCCCCCCTTAGTTGTCTCTTTTCCAAGCTGAAAATGCCCAGTTTTATTAATTTCTCCTCATATGGAAGCTTTTCCATACCCCTAATAATTTTTATTGCCCTTTTCCATACCTTTTTCAATTCCAATATATCTTTTTTTTTTAATATGGGGCAACCAGATCTGCACAAAGTATTCAAAATATGAGCATAATAGATTTATAAAGAGGCAATACATTTTCTGTCATTATTTATCCCTTTCCTAATGATTCCCAACAGTCTGTTAGCTTTTTTGACTGCTGCTGCACATTAAGTGGATATTTTCAGAGAACTATCCAGAGCATAAAAGACTGCAGGGCATATTATTTAGCAAAAGATGGCCTATCTCAGTGCAAGCTGGAAATGGAGAACCATTTGTTGAATTTTGTAGGGGATATTTATTTACAGGAACCTCTATGAAGTTCATTATTTCTGGAATCTATTCTATTCTGGAATCTAGATTCACAGGAATCTATTTTAGGACAAGGAACCTGCATGGCTTAAATTCCCTAAGCATTCAATAAAAGGTTGGAAGACTGTCAAGAAAAGAATAGAAACAAAAAAGAGAAAAGAATGTGTTTGTAAACAGCAGATTTGAACACCCTCTAGTGGTTTTCAGTTCTCGAACTGCCATTAGTACCTCTGGCAGACTTGTAAGGATATTAAATGTACCTCTAAAATGTATAAAAATTAAGACAGGTAGGAATGGAGGCCTGGTAAAATGAAAGCTGGTTTTTAAGTCTGTAGTTGTCATTGGCCATAACCTACTTATAGAAATCCATAAATAAGTTTTTTAATTTATTGACCATCTAGCAAATATAATTGTTAAAGTAATCATCCATTATTTAACACTGAATAAATCATTTGAACCTCCACTACAGTCGCCAATTACAAAAGGATAAAAATCCAGTGAACATCCTTGAAGAGCAAAGGCA
This sequence comes from Mesoclemmys tuberculata, assembly GCA_007922155.1. NCBI lineage: Eukaryota > Metazoa > Chordata > Testudines > Chelidae > Mesoclemmys > Mesoclemmys tuberculata. The sequence goes on from ML675629.1 coordinate 38,640,291, forward strand.
AAAGTTACAAATCTTGAAATCTATATAAGCTGATCAGTAATAAAGCCTTGTACATAACTCTATTACATAGCACTTGCTACAATATATTAATACACATAAATTTCATATATGGTCAGAAGTGAAAAATTGTCAATACTGCGTTAGCGTACAATTTAATTCGAGATTGGAATATGACTATTCCTCAAAGTAAAAGGGCAGAGGGGAACAAATTCAGAGTTGCTTGACTTTAGCGGTATTATCTAGCTAGAAAGACACTCTATCCCATTCACTGGCTCTTTCAGCAAAGATTCATTGGGTCAAAATCTCTGGTGATGTGAGTAGATAAATTCCATTGACTTCAGTAGTATTTCACCCCTTTATCCAATCAGGGAATTTGGCCCAATATCTTATAAGGTACTGTCGGATGAAATTTGGATCTAGGCATTTCAACCTTCCAAATGATTTATAAAAAGGGGAAAACAGGAGTTCTGATGTTCAAACTGCTTAAAACTTTCTTAAGTCTTATTTTCCACCATAAATGCATTAAAATGACCACTAATAGGAATTTGCTAATTTCTTAAAACTCAAGAATGGGCAGAGAGACAGGCTGAGACAATGACTACTTTAAATCCTATCAGCAAGTTGCAGACTCAATGGAGGCCACTCTTCTTCAAGCTGCTGAGGTTGCAGAGACAACAAGGTGGCATCTCCTAAAATCTTTCTTTTTAACAAGACAAAATGCAGTCAATTTCAATGGAGAAAAATCCAGGTACCAGAAAAATAAAGGTACAATTTTGGCCCTGATCCGCCAAGTGACTCTGTAGGGGTGAAATCCTGAGCTCATGCAGAAGCCCTCTGAGAGTCGCACATGATTCACCCCCATCCCTTGATAGTATGCTGGCATCCTTAGGTATGAGAATAAAGAACATGGAGTCTTGTTCACATGTAAAGGGCAACCAAAATCTCTCCAGGTTAAAAAAAAAAAATTATATTTTAAAAAAAGTCTACTGGGCCTCCTGAGGACAAAGAATGTTGGCGAATTAACACAGAGGCAATAGTTGTATTGTAGAATCCTGGTATTACAGAGCAAAAAAAATTTGCTAATATTGGTAGAAGAAAAAAAAGACCCTCTTCTGTTAGGACTCAAACTCAAGGGTTACTGACTATGTAGTTAATTAGCAAACAAAAACTATGTTTAGTGACAACTAAGGTTGTGATAGGACAAACCCCATCCACCCAAAACCTTAAAAGCACAGAAATAAGGAATTAAGGGCAAAGATTCCAGCATTCATTTCCACATTCATATTGTTTCCAATAATAATACACTCCATAACTACTCCCCTTTGCCTTTTACTTTCATCAGTTGTAGAAAAACAAAAGGAATATGTACCCCAACTTCATCAAACTTGCACCTTGTTGCAAAACCTTAAGTGACCTCATGCTTTTATATCAAGGGATCAGCATAGCTGATTGTTTCACATTCAATGCATGTGGAAAGTTGTTTTGTCTTAACTCTGTTGATATCCTGATAATTTATACAGCTCTGATGTACCTCAGTAGATAGTGCTGCAGAGACAAGGAGAAGGGGAGAAGCACCTGCCTGGGAATCACAGAAGAACTGTACTACTGAAGCTGCTCTTGACTGCCACACCTCCTGCAGGATCTCAGAGGATGAGATGTCCCTCCATAATTATTTTGTCTAACATTTTCTCCCCATTTAAAAGTTAACAAAAGTAAGTACACAGTAATTCTACATGATGAACTAGTGAGGGATAGCCTTTCAGCAGGCGCAAACATGCATGATCAGAGAAGCCTGTGTCATCACTCCCCAAAACATAGCTTCTCATTGGCTTCTGGAAATGGATATAGCCAGGACTGGCTGCTGCAGCAAAAATGTGGCCATGCTAGCTGCCTCTTGCACTCCCTTTTTGGGCCTCCCATCCCTTCCTGTCTCAAGCATAGTTCTCAGCCTTCAAGAATGCCTATGCTGGATATCTCCAAGTGTGATAGCCAATTGTGACATTACCCAGGGTACAATCTGAACTGATGGACAGCTGTGTCCCTTCAATTCTCCAACCTGGGGTGTCTTTTACCATGCTTCACTGTAAGAGCAGCCATTCTCACAGAGCCCTCAGCGTATAAATCACTTCCAACTATACTGTATGATTGCTATAGCTAGTCACTTATGAATTACATTGCAGGGCAATACTAGCAAGCTCCCAGCCCCTGACTTTCCCCCAGAAATGTGCATCTTGTACTGCCTCTGTTATATAGTCTTGCAGTTTATGAGGTATCAGACAAGTTCTTATTAAACTGTAAATTATATAGAATTCTGTATTTTGTCTATATTGTTTCATCAAATTTTGTGTGAAAAAATAATTTCCAGTAGAGAAAGCAATTTAAAATACTGATTCTCTCCGCTGTCTTAGCCAAGTCTAACTTCCTGAAGATGATAAACTGTAGCAGCATCTTAAAATATTTAAATTTTTATAACTACACTTAGTTCTTAATTGCCTGTTGTGACACTAAGCACCCCTGTATTCACACCCTCCAGCAGTGGTTTTCAACACTTTTTCATTTGTTGACCCCTAAAATATTTTGAATGGCGGTATGGACCACTTTGGAAATCTTAGATATAGTATGTGGACCCCCAGGGGTCCACAGACCACAGGTTGAAAACCACCACCCTACACCCTATTGTGATACACCATGTGAGATATCATTTGAAAAATAATAATTCAGTGATCATTAATATTCTTGCATGCTGAATGTATGCAATGTGTATTAAGAGTTATGAATATATATTGGAATTATGACTAAAGTGTGTGTAAGCCAACTATGTAAGAGGAGTCGACAAACAAGTCTATCTTAGACAAAGAAATGTGTATTTGATTCTCTGACCAGCCCAATATTCAGGCAAAGACAATGAAGGTCCATGTTTACATACAAGCAATGAAACAGGACCATCAAGACAGCAGGGGGAAGACATGTCAGGAAACAGAACAATTTGCACTTCAGGGGGGAAGAAAGAACATGGAATTTCCTTCACTACCAGACTCCATGTCACCTTTCTCACAGCTTGAATAAACTTTACATTAAGGGGTAACCCTCAGAGGAATCCATTTCAAAGGTTTTCTGGTCTATAAAAACAAGGGGTCTGAACTTCAAGGGATCAGCCCCTGAACCAACTGCCTGTTTACAATATTACTGTGTTATAAAAGGGTTTAGTGTGAGGTCTTTTCTGAATGCTAATGACACACTGGTGATTAATTTAAAAAAAAAAGGGGGGGGGAGTTCTGTAGCACCTTAAAGACTAACAAATTTCTGCAGGCATGAGCTTTCGTGGACTGCAACCCACTTCATCAGATGCATGAAATGGAGATTGCAGATAGGAGGTATATATGTACTTTCAAGGGTAAGAAACACAATGGGGAGGGCAAGTGCTAACAAAGTCCATTCAGTTAGAGTAGATGAAGCCTATTCACCACCTTTGATTACAAGGTGAGAATGTGTGAACAGTGACAATTACTTCTTGTAATGAGATAACCATTCCAAATCCCTATGCCGACCCAGTCTGATTGTGTCAAGTTCCAGCTCTGCAGTTTCTCGCTGAAGTCTTCTTTTGAAGTTTTTTTGTAGAAGTATGACAACTTTCAAGTCAGCTACAGAGTGTCCTGGGAAATTGAAGTGCTCTCCTACTGGTTTATAGATGTTACCATTTTTTATGTCTGATTTGTGTCCATTTATTGTTTTGTGTAGTGATAGTTCAGTTTGGCCAAAAATGTATATTCCTGGCACATGATGGCATATATTACATTAGTAGATGTGCAGGTGAATGAGCTCTTTATGGTGTGGCTGGTGTGGTTAGGACCTGTGATGGTGTCTAGAGTCAATGTATGGACAGAATTGGCAATGGGGTTTGTTGTAGGGATCGGTTCTTGGGTTAGTGTTCTTGTTGTATGGTGTATGGTTGCTGGTGATTATTTGCTTAGGGGTTGCTTAGGTATTTTCTTAGACAGGTTGGGGGGCTAACTGTAAGCAAGGAAAGGCCTGCCTCCTATAGCTTGAGCGAGTGAGGGATCATCTGCTAGGCTAAGTTGTAGATTCTTAATGATGTGTTGGAGAAATTTTAGCTGGGGGCTGTAGGTGACGGCCAGTGGTGTTCTGTTGTTTTCTTTGTTGGGTCTGTCCTGTAGTAGGTGACTTCTGGGTATCCATCTGGCTCTGTCAATTTATTTCTTCACCTCCCCAGATGGGTATTATAGTTTTAAGAATGTTTTATGGGGATCCTGTAGGTGTTTGTCTCTGTCTGAGGGATTGGAGCAAATCCAGTTGTATCTTAGGGCTTGGCTCTAGACAATGGATCGTGTAATGTGTCCAGAGTGGAAGCTGAAGGCATGAAGGTCAGTTGGTTTTCAGTATAGGTGGTATTAATGTGACCATCCTTTATTTGTATTATAGTGTCCAGGAAGTGGATTTCTTGTGTGGACTGGTCCAGGCTGAGGTTGATGATGGAGTGTAAATTATTGAAATCCCGGTGGAATTCTTTGAGGGGCTCTTTCCCATGGGTCCAGATGATGAAAATGTCAGCAATGTAGCATAGGTAAAGAAGAGGTGGTTGGGGACAAGTTTCGAGGAAGAGGTGTTCTAGATCAGCCAGAAAAATGTTGGCATACTGTGGGGCCATGTGGGTGCCCATAGCTGTGCCATTGACTTGAAGGTATAGATTGTCTCCAGATATGAAGTAGTTGTGGGTCAGGACAAAGTCACAAAGTTCAGCTACCAGGTGCGCCATAACATCATCAGGGAAAATGTTCCTGATGGCTTGTGGTCCATCTTTGTGTGGAATGTTGGTGTAGAGAGCTTCTACATCCATAGTGGCTAGGATGGTGTTTTCTGGGAGATCACTGATGGATTGTAGTTTTCTCAGGAAGTCAGTGGTATCACAAAGATAGCAAGGAGTGCTGGTAGCATAGGGCCTGAGGAGAGAGTCCACATAGCCTGACTGTCCTGCTGTGAGAGTGCGAATGCCTGAGATGATGGGGTGTCCAGGATTCCCAGGTTTGTGGATCTTGGATCATTGTGAAATGTATATATTGACACTATGTATAGAATTAGGGATACTCATTAATATTGGGCTGTAAAGTCTGCCCAGACAGTAGGGAATGTCACAGCTCTATCTATCTCCTATGTAAATTAAGCATGGTGGAATCAGAAATATTGGAAGCCCCATTTACATATAAAACATACAAGGTATGGGAAGCCCATAGGAAGGAAGGAACAGTATGAGGTCATCCTATCTCTTGAAACAAGCTCATTGAACTTTGGAAGATAAAAGCAAGGACAGAAGATATCTTTGGCATCCATCACTAGACAGACACAAGGGAACAGAGATCTTGCAAGCTGAGGAAGATGGGTTCTTCAACCAAAGTTTGGTGGTTTGAAGTCTCTGGAACTGAATATAGGTGAGAAGCCTGCTTAGGCAAAGATTCTTCACCTGAGACAAGGGAAGCCAGCACCTTGTACTTTTGTAGAAGGTTCTGACTGGGGGAAAGTTTGCCATGGCTCGGAAGAACAAAGACTGGTGAGAGAAACCATCTTGACCAATGCCTATACTTTGCTAGATTACATTTTAGACTTTCAGAGCATGTTTTCATCTTTATTTGCTTATAACTGTTTCAAATTTTATTACTTTTACTTAACATCACTTAACCGATGTCCTGTTGTTAATAAACGTATGCTATTTTACTAAAACCAGCTCAGTGTTTAAAGGGAAGGGTATATTCACCCTAGTTAATTTAATAAACTGTGATGAGGTTTTGTGTCTTTAGAGGAACAAGCAAACTGTATTATTTCTCTGGAGTGGGCTGAACATTGCAGAGCACATGTTTTTGAGAAAATCTGAGGCTGGAAATGTATTAGAGTCATCCTGCAAGTAGTAACCAAGTCTAGTGGAACCCAGAGTGGGGCTGTGAGGCTGTGGATAGTCCACTGGGGTCAGAGCTGCTGAACCAGGGCCAAATAGTAAACAAACAGGGTGCAACCTGCATGCTGGTAGGTTGGTTGTGAACGGCCTAGGTTGGGAGTTACAGCCCCATGCTTGTGTACCTCACATGCTTACACTGCAGCATTTTTATTATTATTATTATTATTATTATTATAAGTCCAAAGCAATGGAGAAGAGCAATGGGGAGGAGACACGGATTTTAATTTAATCACCTGTGTCTATGCATACATGCAGAGATCAGGTCACAGCAACTTAGAAAGGCTCAGAGACATCTAGAGGAGAAAGGTATGTGATAGTTACTAGATGTGCTCAATAGCTCATTTTAAGGCTGTACAGAAATTTTCTATTAAAGGCAAGCAGTCTTTCAGGTTCACTCATTCACTTTCTAAGACCTGAGTCAGGTGGGAAAGGTTATAAATAAGGGAGTTGGAGACAGTCCTAAAGAATCAGTGGCTGATCGATGTATAGCTAAGAGATCTGTATGCTGTGAAGGCTGCATCTCAATACTTGTATCTCTTTGGGTATAGAGTTTCTGTTTTGCTAGAAAATGGAGATAGTCAACTGTTAGTTCAGGGGTTGGAATTTGCTGCTGGCTGCTATGCTGTTAGGACCGTCGTTTTGCTGAAGATCTTCTGAAGTGTTGGGATGGGATCTGAGAGGCTGCTATTCTCCTTAGGCTCTAGAGAATCCAGGCAACATACACACATACATTTTAAAGCCAGATGGTAGGGACTGAGAAATTCTCTCTGTGAGAAAATGCCTGTATATGTGTACCAACATATAACATTTTAGATAGTCTTTTGAAACCTTGCACTGAAGAATATATGACTGCAACAAGTGGGGAAGTCTGTATAAAGAACACCAATAAGTTTACTGCCCAATAGTCTTGTTTAAGAGATTATTTAGAAGTATTCCAAATACTGGGTACAAATATTTGTGTATATTTTATATATATATTATATATTTTATATATTAAATGTTTGTTCATTAGGAAAGTGTATACTATTCTTTCTCTGAGGCTGACTGGCAGCTGTTATTGCCATCTGTGTCCAGGATTTTGCATACTGTAGCTCTGAGGTTTAACTCCATGTTATGTATTTTGAAGTCCTGAAAAGACCACATCCTGGCTTGTGCTTCAGAACAGAGGCTGGGACAAAGTGTGAATAGCCTCAGGCTGACTCTCTGCACTTTGAAAGCTTCCCCACATGGGCAAAACTGAGGAGATAATTGGTTAAGGACTGGATGAGTAAACAACTAACAAGGTGATTCAGCTTGTCAGCTGGGGACAGTTAAAAGAGAGACAGGAAAGAAAGAAAGAGAAGAAATCTGGAAGGAGGGACTAGAGAAATCCAGGGTCTCAGAGTGCTATTCTCTCTTTCCCCTTGCCTAGGAGAAGGTAAAAGTCTTATGTTGTGGGAGACAAGCATTTGTATAGCACAATGTCTATAAAGTACACAGTGCTGATTTCCTGCAAGAGTTTGTGAGAACTGTTTGTAGCAAGGAATTTATGGTGAGAGAATACTGCCCTGTGACAGAGGTGAACTGAGATGCAGGAAAAAGGGGAGTGTAATAGCTATATGAATTATCTTAGCAGTTACACCTGTTGTCTTGTCCCACCACCTGCTCTTGTTTATAGCTTGCTTTGGTAGTGGTCATGTGAGGTGGTGCTTAGTGAGTGAACCAGATAGCTACCTTTAGGAAGCAGACAAAGTGGGGAGGCTTGCACCTATGTAAGGGGGCTGTTGGCCCTTCACTGAAATATGGTGAATTTTTTTGTTTGGCCCTCTCCCACTACCAAGAGAAATGGGAAAGGCCACAGAGAAATCAAGATCCTGAGACTGATACAGTGTTGCCAACACCTAATTTTGTCATGAGTCTCATGATAATTGTTTTTCTTTAAAGCCTCAACTCCTGAAGTCAAGTGGAGATGTGATGATTTCAACCTTCTTTCTTAAAGAAAGTTAGTTTCTAGCCCTTGTGGCTGTGGAGAAAGCTTCAAAATGTGACCCCAATGCACTCTAAAGGCTCAAAAAGCAGATGGCAAATTAAAAGAGCAACAAAAATCTATTATTTTTTTACATAATCTCATGATTTTAAAGCCCATCTCATGATTTTTGAACATTTGGGATTGGCAGTACTGAGAGGGTAATGCTCCAAGTCAGCCAGACTGGCAGAGCAGGCAGGCTAATGAGGGAGTTAAAAGCCTGGGGGACTATTATCCCTGGGAACTGAGGCTGCCCGAGCCAGAGTGGGCAGAGTTAAGGCGAGAGCAGCAGCCAGAGCTGGGTTAGGGACAGGACAGCAATCAGAACCAGAGGGGCCCAAGGAGCAGTGTAGAAAGCAGAGCCAAGCAGGAGGCAGGGCTGGGCTGGAGTCAGGAAGGGAATAGTGGGGACCGGCCATCCTGACAGTGGGCCAGGGCTGAGCTATGGCAGGGAGATGCAGGGCCAGAGCTAGGATAGCAGACACTTGCTGTGCCAGATGTAACACCAGAACTGAGAACGGTGAGCCCTGGGGAGGGACGATGCTGGGATAGAACCAGAGGGAATGTAGCCACCACTAGAACAGGTGTCTTACCCACAGTATCACTGCATGTCTCCAGGTGCTGGAAGGGAGGCCTGGGACATGTGTAGAATAAACTGTGAACTTCTCATAGACACTACTGTTTGTTGTTCCCTGTGCCAATAGGATGGGGTCCCTTGTTTGTTTTAGCCTTTTCAATTTTCCCTTATTTGTCTTGCGGTTGCTGTTTAATCTATTGTTTTTAGTTTAAACTTAATGTCGTGATCAGTGGGTCATGGAAGTGGCCAGGATGGAGAGAGTGCCCTAGAGTGGTGACACCCTAGCCCCTGGCCTAAGTGACCATGACAAGACTGGGGTTTAAGTCTCCCAGGAATCCTGGGCTCAGCCTTTTTGGGGTCACAAGGATTACCGCATTGGAGGATGGAAAAGGAGTCCTCAAGGTCAGGCAGGCATCTGAGTAAAGGGAGCTGGAGTGAGCCCTCTGATCCATTCGTGATCCAGTTCCAGAAGCCGGGAAAGTTCCTCACAATAGTGGGACTATTCCCCTACTTACACCGACACTGTAAACTGGCCATCTTAATGAAATTTCAAAGAGAAAACAGGTGCAGGTGGCAAACAGAAGGAAAAAGTGTTTGTATTCTTAAGCTGTTCAACACACAGCCTACTGCTCTCTTACATGGACCAATTCGGATAGTGGCATCTCCTCTTTTTTTCCTGAACTAGCCCCATTCTCTGCAAGTGAAACTAAATCAACTCTCTCTAGTACAATTTGTAACAATATTCTCCCATAAGCTGACTACTATTTGAAAGGTGTGCCCTTGTCTTCTCACCAGAGAAGCACGTTCTCTGAGTTTAAACTATTGTGTGTGTTTGTCTGCTAGAAATATTTCAAACCACTTCCCTTTCTTTCCATTGTATTCCAGAGGGAAAAAAATCTCCATCCCAAACTTCTTACACTAGTGGTGAAGGAGACAGCCCACTCTGGGAAAACATTCTCCCCTGAACTGCCATTTCTCAACTGTGCCAGAACCTCCTAGTCCAACTGCCTTAGAGCTTGTTGTAGAATGGCAACAGGAGTTGACTCATCTGAGCAAGTCAGCAGCTTATGTTAGAAAGCCTTATGAACTTCTTTCCTGTTATACCCCAGTTGCATTGCCTTTACAATTTAAATGCATTTCTTCACTTGGATGGCAAGACCAGGATCAGGCCCTCATGGCTTTGTCTTCCCTTGTACACTAATATATAAAACAGTTTAAGGAATGTGTTGTCTTTAGGTGTCCGCGATTCCATCAATTATTGCAGGAGAAACCTGAGGGGCTTCCATTTATCTGGACTGATAAAAAGCCTTTTAGGTTACCTTCACAATGTATTTATTTGTAACTTTTAAGTTCATGCCTGTATTCTCTGAACTTTGTCTTGTCTTACATGGCTTTTTTTAAAAAAGCATTTCAGTGCACTTTCAGGTACTTTTTTAAAATTCTCTTTTGTTACTTAGCAGAATCTAGTAAGATCTCTGTACTCTCTCCTTCACTTCCAACCTACTAAGGTCTCAATCCTGCAGGAATGTAAATAAGGACTGTGCAAATGCACTTCTGAATCGTGGATAGGACTACTCAGCATAGTGCTTTGTTACTCTGTGTATCTTTCTATGATACAATAAAGTTAAGTAAGCTGAGGGGCATGGGCATTGCTGCCTGGTGAGCTCGCAAGAACAATTAAATAATAAATCCTGTTCCTTCAGTGTCAGTTTCCCCATCCTGGTCACTGCTTGTGGCAAAACTAGCCTTTTTACTCCCACAGCTGCCCTTCCACATTTCTAGATGCTACTTTTGTGAGCTACAACCTGATTGCCCTTGCAGGGAACTGATTGCTGTAGAGCACGCTGGGTGTATGTTCCTTTATTTTATGAAAAAATGTTGTGTTAATCTGTTTGTGTAAAGGGAGTCAAACGGTTTAGTGAGAGGTGCCTTACAACATTTTTGTTTTATTGTATACATTTTATCTCTTGTATAGAATGTAATCAGTTATCAAGTGTTTGGTTTACATTTGGATTAAAAATGCTAATGTGGAAAATAATAGCATCTTAATATATAATTAAATAACCCTCTTGTGAGATGCAGGTGTGGAAGAATTGTTTTTCTCTACATGTTTGAAAAAAACTTGACAACTTTTATGTAAAGGTCATTTTCTTGGACTACCACCCTCTGATTGGATAGACCATAACCAAGATAATGTTCAATTATTATCCTTCTATTTAGGACAAATTTAAATTAAAAGGGGGAATGAGAATTGTATTTGTCTGCTTTTGCAGTTGAGGTAATAAAAGAGTATACTTCTCACTGACAAAATAACTGACCCCAATTCTACAAAGATTTATGCACATGCTTAATTTGACTACCATGAATAGTGAACTACTCATGGCAGTAAAGTTAAGTGTGTCTATAACTGTTTGCAGGACCAGGGCCTAACCAGCAGTTGGAGAGGATAATAAGTGACCATGCAATCCCACTGGCTCTCATCACTACTGGTTGGGGGCAAAAAATAATTTGTAAAAGGTTGAGAATAGTTGAGGTAAAACTTGGATTATGCCATCTGGTTAGGAAGAAACACCATCACTTTTCTGACTTTAAATGGGATTAGTTAAATATTAGTTAAATATTTCAAAATAAAAAACCCCCAACCTACCACAATTTAAAGTATACATAAATGCACAATAAATATTGCAAACTAAAACAGGCAGCTTGACAGTTCTTAGCATGATATTTCAATCAGAGTTCCTTCATAAATGTGCTTGTTCCCTATACCACAGGCGTAATCTTTAAGACCTCACACACATCATTAACTGCTATTTTGAGAGCATGTCTCTCATATAGATTGTAAATTGATATGAAGGTTTAGCGATTATTTCAGCAGATGTTGAAGGATGAATTGGAGCCGGATGAAAAGGAAGTCAGGAAACATTTTGAAAAGTTTCTCGTTCAAGGAACAGACTGAATCCCAAATTCATTGTCTGACAAGAAAATAGGGTTGTCCCATTTTGGTACCATTCTGGAAGCACCAGTTATGACTCAGTAGTTACAGCTGAGTTGCACTTAAAACAGAAATTCCATGTCTTTGGTATGTATAAAACAACAATGTAACCTCCCCAAAATTACAACACTTTGAGTATAGAATGTATGTTCTGAGCACTGACAAATCTGTTAATTTTTTTAGGAGTTAACATTAATTTTAAAAGGTGTCCTTTAAGAAGTTTAGCATAGAGAAGTAGGGCTGGAAGGACCTCAGGAAGTCGTCATGCCCAGTCCCCTGTACTGAGGCAGGACCAAGTAAACCAAAAGCATTCCTGACAGGTGTTCATCTAACCTGTCTGTAAAAACCTCCAATAATGGTGTAGGATAAACGTAAAATTAAAGTTAGCTTAAATTTGGTTAAGGAAATATGTGTTGTAAAGAAAGGCCCTGGCAAACAAGTAGAAAAAAGGCCTTGAAAATAATATGGTACAAAGCCAGAAGGAATAAAGTGGGGAGGATGTCTGGTTCAAAGAATAACTAATGATAAGAGGATGCTTCTAAGAAGAAGGTCTCTGACCAATAGGGGAGACTGCAGATGGTTTTAAATAAAACAAAGAGAATCTAGCCTAAAATGACCCAACATGGTCCTTCCCCAACCCATGTACCAGTGCTAATGTCTGTGTGAACCCAGGTGCAATGGGAAAACTGTTGGACAATGAGGGGGAGAGGAGAAAAGGCCTTGGGAAGAAAATAGATAGACTGATGATCTGGATTAAGACTGGAAGTAATGGTGAACTGTCTCCAATTGGTTTTTAGTTGAAGTCAGTAATTGGCAATGACATCACTTTTTTGTTAAAGGGTATAAAAATAAACTCTTAAAGGGTTCATTGCTAATAGCTACCTGACCACATTGGAGCCGATCAATACAGGCCTAAATACCTTGGAGATTAGCCCATTTGTAAGTACCTTGATCAAATGCTCATAAATCTTTTGTTACTGTTTGGCTGTAATAAATTGCTTATTATTTGGGCTTTTTAGGAATGTTTAGAGCAAATTGTATAAGTACTATTTAGCCATTGGATTTAATAAATTAATTAATAATTAAATTAGTATTTGGTGGTTTTTCACATTAATATTAATAATTTCAAATATTAATTCCAAAAATGGGGATTCCACAGCTTCTCTTGGAAGCTTGTTCCAGTGCTTAACTATGCTTATTGTTAGGAAGCTTTTTCTAATAGTTAACCCAAATCTCCCTTGCTGCAGATTAAGGCCATTACTTCTTGTCCTATGTTCAGCTGACATGGAGAACAGTTGATCACCATCCTCTTTATAACAGCCTTGAACATATTTGAAGACTTTTATCAAGACTCACCTCAGGCTTCTTTTCTCAGGAATAAACATCCCCAGTTTTTTAAACCTTTCCTCATAGCTCAAGTTCTCTAAATATTTTATCATTTTTGTAGCTCTGCTCTGGATTCTCTCCAGTTTGTCCACATCTTTCCTGAAGTGTGGTGCCCAGAACTGAATAGAGTAGTTCAGCTGAGGCTCCACCAGTGCCAAGTAGAGTGGCACAATTAGCTGCTGTCTTACATATAACACACCCATTAATGCACCCCAGAATAGTAGCCTTTTTTGTAACTGCATCACATTGTTGAGTCATTCAAATTGTAATCCACTATAGCCCCCAGACGCTTCTCAGCAGTACTAGCACCTATCCAGTTAATTCCCCATTTTGTAGCTGTACAGTTGATTTTTTTTACTTCCTAAGTGAAGTTCTTTGCACTTGTCTTTATTGAATTTCATCTTGTTGAATTCAGACCAATTCTCTAATTTTTCAAGGTTGTTTTGAATTCTAATCCTCTCCTCCAAAGTGCATGCAACCCCTTCCAGTTTGGTGTCATCTACAATTTTAGAAGCGTACACTTCATTCTATTATTGAAGTCATTAATGAAAATATTGAAGAATGCTGGACCCAAGACTGACCACTGTGGGACCTCACTAGCTATACCCTCATAGTCTGACAGTGAACATTGATAAATAGCCTTTGTAGAGTCTTTCAACCAGTTGTGCACCCATTTTATAGCAATTTCATCTAGACAACATTTCCCTAGTGCTTATGAGAATGTCATGTGGGACTAGATGCAATTTTAAGCTGGACAGTCCCATTTTTGGTAACATTTGTCCCTGTCCTGTCCTGGACTTGTCTGATACCAGAGCAGCATACTACTCTAACCCCACTGGTGTGACCTCACATACATGGGGCATGCAAGGTCATGGCACATTTTGCAAAGCATGCCCACCCCTGTTCCTGCTGGCATCATGCATGCAAGGTCATGCAAGGAAGGCCGGGCCCATGCTGTTCCATATGTACTGTGATGTCTGGTATTCTGTGGATGCCTCAGTGGCACCTGTATGAAGGATTGTGTCAAAAGTCTTACTAAAATCAAGATACATCATGTGTACTGCTTCTCCGCTATCCACTAGGCCAGTAACCCCGTCAAAGAAGGAAATTAGACTGGGTTGGTATAATTTGTTTTTGACATCCTTATAACCCTATTAGCCTGTAAGAGCTCACAAAATTGATTGTTTAATAATTAGTTCCAGTCTTTTTCCAGGTGTTGAAGTTAGGGTGACAGATCTATAATTCCCCAGGTCCTCTTTGTTCCTGTATTTAAAGATAAGTACTATGCTTGCCTTTCTCTCCTCTCTTCTGGGACCTCACCATTCCCCCACGTTTTCAAAAATAATCACTAATGGTTATGGGATTGCTTCAGTTATATCCTTAAGTACCCTAGGATTAATTTTATCAGGCCCTGCCAACTTGAATACATCTAATTCCTAAATATTTTAACCTGTTCTTTCCCTATTTTGGCTAGCGTTCCTTCCCACTTGTTAATATTAACTGTGTTGCATATGACGTTACTTTTTTGGTCCTGAATTTTCTTAATAACAGACTAGTGCAGACCCGCCAACATACTTCACAATGTATGAAGTGGCTAAAGTGGGATGGGTCCTGCTCCCAAGTAGTGGGAGTCCTGGGGGTTCAGATGCTGCCTGCTTAGGCCACTCACTCAAATCTGGCCTGTCCACTCCTCCATCTCAATTTATGGAGAGGCTGATAGGCCCAACTTGAGTGGTGGTGCAACCCTGTGTGCTAGGCGCCAGTTATCCATGTCCAGAACTGAGAACCAAGCCCAGCCAACCATATGGGACAGAAGCTGCTTCAATCAGGACAGAAGAGTTTGGGGGCCAAAGCAGGACAGTCCCACAAATCCTGGGACTGTTGGGTGGTCTGCTTCAAACTTCCCACCTTAAATTAACTGAAATCTTTTGCACCGACTTCTTTTGAAGATTTATTTTTCAAATGAATGGCCATTTCCCCCTGTCTTTCATAACTGAAAGTTTCTTCTTCAGTTGTACCTGAAAGGGAGAGCTCATATAGATCTTGGCTTGCATATAAATATTGCACAAAAACAAGTTAAAAGAACATTAAGATTGCAAAATCAAGCACTCAGAAATTAGGAGAAGCCAGAATTAAGGTTACCTGTGCAATCCTAATTCAGCTGCCTTGTGCGTACGCATTATGATACAGTTTTTAATTATATAATTTTCTCACAGGACCTCTGCCTCATTCAATGCACAGAATGGAAAGTGTTCATTTAATGAGAAGTTATTCAATATTTAGTTTTCTCCTCATTGCTCAATGTTGTGCTCTATGTCTTATTTACTGCACACTATTCAAACTTTGCTCAGAATACACAAATTGATTTCCTTATGGGTCTTTTCACTGGCACATATCTCTACAGTATCTGAGTTTTTCACAAATATTAATTAATTTCATTGCACTCCTGTGACATGGGGTATATAATCCACATTTTACAGGTAGTAAATTGAGGCACAGAGAGGTCAAAAGTACCCAGTAATTTTGGGTGCCCAATCTGAGACTCCATGACCTGATTTTGCAGAGTATTTAGCATTATATAGCACTTCATCTGGTCGAAGTACAGCTCCTATTGACTTCAATTGCAGCTCTGAGTGCTGACTACTTCTGTAATCAGACCCCAGGGTCTCAATTGAGGCACCCAGAAAATGAGACACAATTAGTGACAGCTTCCCAGTGTTCCAAGTGGTGTTGGTCTGGACATGGCTCTGTTTTTCTCTGCCCTGAACCTGCTCACAGCTCTGGTTCTCAAGACAATATGCATTTGTTTCCCTTAAGTTTTAGTTTGTGGGTTTTATCTTTGTTCAGACTCAGGAACTTCTGTTTTTGGATCTGTGTGGTGGGAAAACTATCATATCTATCTGATGCATCCAGCGAAGTAGGTTTTTGCCCATGAAAGCTTATGCCCAAATAAATTTGTTAGTCTTTAAGGTGCCACAGGACTCGCTGTTTTGCTAAAAACTGACTAACATGGCTACCCGTCTGGAACATATATCTTTGGCTCTCATGTGAACAAGTTGAATGGTAGAGACAGACTGAGCCATCTCTGGAGTGCTTAAACTTCTTACCTGGACATCATTAAATGCTGTAGAATTTTCACCAGTTCCAGAACTCGTGGTTGGGGAAAATAGAACTGGTTGGTGCATGGCATTTCTCATAAGAACTTGGTGCTTTAGTTAATTTCTTTGCCCTTGAATTATGTTACCACAGGCAAAATGTGTCACATTATGGGTTAATAATACACACATGCTCTTCACCCCTCAACAAGAATTATATTTGTATAAATTGGCCTATTTTCTGGTCCTGGTCTGTTTCATCCTAAACTATGACTGTGTGGGGGGAAAAAAGGAGTGGCATACGGCTTTATTCCTCCCCGAACACTGATTGCCAATAGGGTCCATTACAAATAGTTTTATTTCTAAAGCCACATGAAAAGCAAATCTAATTCTTTAGAGCAAAATACATATTGATTCTGATAGCACAAAAACAAATATGGAATATGAAAAAAGACATCCACAGTTCATGAAAGTATTACATGCTAAGCTCAATTATTAGCAATGTTCAAAGCGTGTATAACAAATTACAGATTTATACCACTAATTCTAAAGTTTTTATAGCTCAGTGCCTACACTGTACTCTTAATTGCGAAGGAGGGAGTGAGAAATGTGAAACTAAAAAAGCCGCTGCTTCCTCCCTTGTGATGAAATCTGCCTGCCACCTCTTTGCTGCTGATATGAATAATTCTCACTGGGGGGTTTTTTGGTACTTATTTTCTTTTGGAGAAGATTTCCCTTGCTGTTTAATGCATCAGCCTCATCCTGCTTAGTAAGAAGTTCTCTTTACCTGTGTCCAGTTACTACCCTAGGTCAAAATGTTAGGTAAGGCATTCTAATGCCTCATATCTACTCATGCTTCTTAATTAAGATCACTTTTTGAAAGTGTCAGTCAGTGCTCTGTGGATGCTAAGTTGTTCAATAAAAGCTTTAGAGTCCCCTACTGAAATATGCTCAGTCGGATGCACTGTAGTTGTTGTCATGCTATGTGAGGAAGAGCCTGTCAGTTAAAGGAACAGCTTTGAACATAATTTTATTTTATTCATTTTATTTGTTTTTGTTTTGTCATTTTTCTTAGTGAGGCAGTGCCCTATCTACCCCAATGGTATAACTCAGGGGTACTCAGATTTTTACATGTGGGTAGACATCTTAGAATGTCTCATGGATACCTCTGTTCCCATTCATGATTGCAAAACTTCCCTGTGGTAACTTATATGTGAAAATATTGGGAAAATGTTCAAAGAATTCCTAGTTGCCTAATTATCAACTAGAAAGTATATCACAGACCATAGTTTGAGAATCTTTGATATATCTAAAACAACGAGAATCCTGTAGCGCCTTAAAGACTAACAAATTTCTGCGGGCATAAGTTTTCATGGGCTGCAACCCACTTCATCAGATGCATGACGAAATGGGTTGCAACCCATGAAAGCTTTTGCCCGCAGAAATTTGTTAGTCTTTAGGGTGCTAGAGAACTCTCATTGTTTTTGCTGCATACAGACAAAGACAGCTACCTGTCTGGAACTTTGATATAACTGTCAATGTTACTCGCTTTGTCAAGGAGCAGCTGCTCTTGATCTCTCTTTATACAGTAGAATTTAGAGATGTAAGTACAAAAATTTGCTAGATCTAGGAATAATCAGGTGCCAGATAAAGGGTTTTACATTAAACTAGCACCAGGCTCTGTTAGAACCTAGGAATTTCTGGTCTAGCAGCAACAGCAGCAACAGGTATATTTTTGGCAGTACAGTTGGAGGAGGATCTGGAAAGCTCTAGTTGCTGGATGTGTCTTTGCAGTGCTACGGAGCAGGAATGCATCGGGATCTAGATTTTTGCAGTAAAATTGGAGCAGCTGCTGCAGCTGCACTCCTGTTTTAAACTGGTAAAATTTTGGGGGGGGGGGGATTTTTAAAAGTAGCTGGATCTAACTGCTGGATACATGGCTTTGTGGTGCTACTGTGCCAGTTTGCAACATGATCAGGGCTTCTGGTGCACTTGACGCTTTTAAATTTTGATATGATACACACCAGAAATCCCAAATTGGGATTAAAAATTTAACAGAAAGCAGGTGCTGGACTGAACTGCAATGCATGAGGGTCTGGATTTTTCCAGTGACATACTAGAGACATATTTGGTTTATACTTTGATTATACGTTTTGGGGTTTGGGACTAAAAATTTGCAAAATCCATCTATAACTGTTGTCTATTCAGGTTATAGAATTAGGGTGGAAGTAAGGGAAACCAAAAATTAGATAGAGCTCATAGGATACAGGTTTTTGCTGTGTTTATTCTCTGAGCTGCCTCTAGGTCTGAATTTATTTTTTATTTTCTGGTATAGTAGAAGCCTGCTGGACTTGTTCACTCTTTTGATGGTACTATTTGGAACCTTGGACCCCAAAATGAGCAGGCTCCAGCTTTCTTCCCGTTTTCTGAGCACAGGGTGTTCTGTGGAGATTGGGTGAGTTGTGCAGAGGAGGTGGATGCGCTAGGACAAGGCACAGCCAGTACTCTGGGGAGAATCACTCAGTCAAGTGGGCGGCAGCCGAGGTTTCCCTCTGCTTCTCCCATTGCAATGCCCTAATATAGAAGTGCTTCCGGCGGCGTGGAACACTTTGACATCATCCCCCGCACCCGGATGACGTCAGCGCCGGGAGCTGTGTGTGACGTTGGTGCGTAGGGGAACGCGGTGACGTGTCCTATTTAAAGGTCCCCAAGCGGAGGATGGAGACAGAGTGAGGAGGTGGCGCTGTAACGAGCGCTGGGGCTGCAGAACCCGGGGAGGGAGCGCGCGGCGCAGCCTGCTGGGGACTGTAAGGGGGCCGGCCGCGGGGCGGAGGCGGGGCAGGGGCCCGGCCGCGGGGCGGAGGCGGGGCAGGGGCCCGGGCTGGACCGCTAACTCGCCGCGGTCCTGCGGACAGAAAAGCGCTTCGTCCGGCGCTCGAGGGAGAGAGGCGAGGGGGCCGGGGCCGGGGCCGGGGCCGGGGCCGGAGCAGGAGCAGGCAGCGCCTCCTCCCCGGCTGCAGGAGCGGCTGTGAGCGGCTCTTCGCGGGGGCGGGCGGCGGGGCGAGCGAGGTGCTCGGGGAGCCAGCGGCTTAGGGGCGCTGGAGCAGCCGGGCGCGCCCGGCCATTGAGCTCGCGGCAGCGAGGCGCCGGAGCGGGGAGCCGGGCGCAGGGGGCGCTGCGCGGCTCGGTCCCGCGGACCGCACGGTGCCCCTGCGGCACAGCGGAGCGGGGGGCGCTGCCGCTCCCCTCCCCCGCCGCCGCTCTCGGTGATTGATCCGCCTCTCGGAGCCGAGCCCGGAGGAAGATGCTCGTCCGCTCGCTGCAGGAGGAGGCGTGACTGACAGGACCCTTCCCCCTCGGAGGAGGGAGCGGCGCCCCGCGCCGGGGTGTGTGTGGGGGGCCCTCTCCGTGCGGGGGATGTGCCGCCGGTGCGCCCCCGCCGCTCTCCTGGCGCCTGATGCCCGCGCCGGTGACCCGGCTCCCTCCGCCTCCGCCCGCCGCTCGGGGAAATGAATCGATACCCCCCATCCTGCTGCTGCCGCCGCTGCCGCCGGCGGGGGTGTTAGAGGGAGAGGCGGCGGGGAGCGCTGCGCACGACGCCAGCCCCAGCCCGCGCTGCGCCTGACATCCCCCGAGCTCCGGGGCTCGGCTCGCCGCGGGGGATAAGCGCCGCTGTGGATTTCCTCGCCCCGCGGTCTGCTCCCCCCGGGCCGTCTCCTCTGGCCAGGGGCCGGAGTTCCTCTAGAGCTGGAGACGCAGGGCGCCTAGCGAAGACCGTGCTGGGAGAGGATATGGGAGAAACCCTCCTCGGGCTTATTCCTTAGGAGGCTCCGACTCCGTCTCCTGCCAAAGGGGACTGTGATTTCTCCGGCTCGCTGCAACCCCACATGCCTGTGGACTGCCCTTGTGGGAGGCGCTGACCCTCCAGGGCTTCGTTTAAAGCCTGCTAATAGGAGCGAGGGGCCACCTGGATTTCTCTGAAACGCCTGGGATATATCTATCTATCTATCTATCTATACACACACACACACACACACACAAGCCGGGGAACGTGGTGCCCCACACAAGGGAACGACTGGTGTCAGCGTCGCCAAGGGAACGTCGGGCCAGAGGGGCAGAGAACCAGCAGCGTGGTAGAGAGGCGAGGAAAGTCCTCTGGGAATTGTCTCTAGAGCAACTTCAGTGCTCCCTTGGTCATCATGGGGTAAGGATTTTATACTAAGTAATGGACTTGTCAGGAGGGAGGCTCCATAAAAGGAACAGGGTTTCTAGATGGTGGTTATATTAAAATACATACCTATCACATGAAATACAGCACAAATGAGCTTTTAGTTCCTGTTGTCAATAAGCTTTTCTGGTACAGGAAGTTTAGTAGGTAGAAATCTTCATTTTAACTTTAATAGGAGTGCTTTCCTGGCCATGTGATATAGCCTTTGGTCTTTCAGCACTAGGGACTTGGATAGTACAACCAGGAGTTGTACTCAAGGGCACTGTTATGTCCATGACAGGTTTCTGCTTACAGGTTGGTACTAGGAAATATTTCAGCAACAAGACATGAAATGGTACCTAGAAAAACAGCAAATTGGTGGTTCTGCCCTTTCCAGGCTGGGATATCCTCTATTTCACGTTTTTATGTTTCTAATTTCTCCTCTGAAAAGTGAATGAAAATGGCATTTCCCTACTGAACTGATCATTTCCTTGTGTGACTCTAGTCATATCTGCTTGCATTGTGACAAACCATTTTACTCCTATTGGCTCTGTAGGGCCAGATCAGCTAAGATCTCTATTCTGTTATTTGGGCATCCTTAGAATTATTTACTAAACTACATTGAGTTACCTGTGCAAATCCACTGAAAACAGAGTAGTTCTGCAGGTTTCATTGGTCAGAACTTGGTCTGCAGAACCCTCTCTTTCTGGTGCTGACACACAAGAAGAAAAGCACCCAGCTTGACTTTCAGATCCCAGAGTGGAAGAAACGTGAAACCTTCCAGTGACATAGTCACTTTCATAGTTCATGCTTGAACCAGCTTGTTACATTGATTTAACAGTAGGTACCAGGAAAAGAAAGATTTGTTTTAGCTCCTCCTCCAGGTTCCCTACAGAATGAAGTTAAATCTACAGTGTAATTTTCCCAGTTTTCATAGAATGTTCCTTGTATTGGAAAACTACTGTACACTGGCGATTCTGTGTAAATCAGAACTTCTAAGGTAGAGAGATGGGATAAATTTAAAGTAATTTTGGCTCTGAAGTGATGAGCATTCTGGAAATCTTTTCCCATAGCCAACGGGCATTTTCATAAAATACCTTGAAGTCATCTCAAGCAGCACATTGGTTGGAGGTGCCCTACCACATATAATGGAAAAACCATATGATCTTTTTTTTTATTGTCTTTCTCCTTTTCTTTGCAAGGAACATCAGTTTGGGAAACCTGACTAATTCACTATATGCAGGAAACGGTGTGGATTATTTTTTTTTTAAGTTATCAAATTCACCAAGTAAACCCCAGAAACCTTTTTTTCCCCTAATGTTTTGTTTATACTAACTTTACACAATAGTAAAGAAAACATTTCAGGCAGAAATCTGACTCAAGTTATGATCCTTCAGTGTCTCATTCATTAAGGGGTTTGTTCTCATGAAACTGATATACCAGCTGGCAAGTGAAAAGTGCATTTCTCCTCAAGGGCATTTTAAATCTCTAGTTTTGTTGGCAACCGCTTGTGGGGGGCTTGAGGTAGTTCTGACTACATTTTAGTGTGTAATTTTGGAGTAGGCTATACATAAGGCATGGGATGAACAAACTGATAATCTTTTAGATCCAAGTGGTGCATCTCTCTTGTTCTTAGGCTAGCTGTTATTTTCTTGCTTTCTCTCATCTCTTCCCCCTGCCCCAACAGATAACTACCCAAACCACTTTTCATTTGCATCGTTCTACATACCTAGAAGATGTTGTATTCAAGCAAGCAGTAATGTAGGCACTCCTTGTGACACAAGTGGCTAAATAATTGTGGGGTCTTCTATATAACATTTATATTCTATGGCCTTAAAACTCCACTAATTCATATGTAGAAATTTTTTGCTTTTGGAAGACTTTTTCAAAATACTATTAAAATCTGCTCTTGACTGTTTTTCTAATAAGTTGGTTAGTTAATCTTACTCCAAATACGAGTGGAAAATGTACTTGTCCTTCATGTAGTAGTGAAAAATATTAACGTACTTAACGCTTCCTGGATATTCTGCCCAATATCAAGGTTTTCACTATTCTGTAGTAAGAAGTAATGAGTTCCTCGCCCCTTTGCTCCTTTAACGTATCTGAAAATAAAAGCTAACCAGCCTAAACTGAATATTTCACCGTTTCAGAGAAATTAAAGTCTGGTGTGGTGGTGTATGTGGGTTTTTTGTTTGGTGTTTTTGTTTTGTTTTTTGTTTTGTTAACCAGTTCAATTGAGTACTTCTGAGTAGAGGAGGTCGAAGATTTTCTAAATATTTGTTGCAAATATGTAAAATGAGAGACCTTTTTGGGGATAGAGAGAGGAGAGATTATAAAAATGGCTTCTCAGAGAGTAGGTCCTTTATCTAAGTAATTTCAGCAAAAAATCACTGGCAGATCTTCATCTGAAGAAAGACTACTACAGCTTTCAGAGTTAATAAATTTCTCTATATTATATCCAGCATGCATTTTATCTGAAGAGTCATTCTACAGATTTCCTGTAAAGGGATGGACATAGTTGATCAGAAATGCTGATATTAACCATTGGTAGAACTGTTGCTGTATAGCCTTGTCTATACTTCTCTGCTCCTGACAGGTTTCACAATGAGTGCATGTGAACCATACTCAGCTGCATCCACTGTTAAAAATGGATAGTTTTGCTAATGTTGAAAGCCACATAGCATGAAGTATTGGTTCCCTTGGTGGAACTGAAGTCCTTTTTTGAGTAAGAGTGTACTTTATGTGGCAGTTGTGTAGTCACTTTTTCCAATGTAAGATATATCAACTATAACACTGGAGTTTCTAAAGTTATCTTGGTCATGGCTTTTTCCTCAAGCTTCTATTCAAAATGAATGAAAGTGGTATACAAAGTGAGTGACTGTAAACTCTTGAAGTTGAATCCTTTAGAGTCAAGTTACAAGAGTGCATGGCTACTCTGATTTGAAGCTGTGGGACAGTTAGTAATTCAATCACATAACCAGGGATGCATATTATATCTAGATATCTAATTCTTAATAGTTGCTGTTTTTCTGCATACCGCTCACTCAACCCATGAACATATAATTTGGTATAAGACCACACCAATGGTGTACCTATTTCAGGGCTTTGTACCAGATGCTTCAGTGCAAGGTGCAAGAAACCTGTTATAGACAATTATGGAGTGACCTGTCCAGTGGTGAAGCTTCCTGTTTTAGTCATACCTAATGTAACTAGATGTTCTCACTGCCTCTATAAATGCTATCCTACTAAGCTCTTGAACTCATTGCCACAAGATAATGAAGCCAATAGGTTAATACTGTGTAAAATACTTTTATTCAGTCTAGTTTGTTGCATTTCAGTGTCCTTGAATGTCCTTTGCTTTTGTAATCTAACAGAAGATAAATAGACATACCTGATCTACTTTTGTCTGTAACATTAATTATTTTGTACCTTTTCAATGTGCCCACTCTTACACATCTCCTCACTAAGCAGGTCCAATATTCTTGGTCTCTCCTTGAATACCAATTTGCATATCTCCAGTTACTCACTGTCTGTTTCCTGAGTGTCTACAGGGTAATATCGATCCCAGTCTGGGGGGCCATGAATCAGCATTCACATCGCACTCCCTGTCAGTACCTGGTCCAAGCCAGGGAAGCTAATGATGCAACCATTAGACCAAATTTGGTGATGAATCCTGGTCATGTGCCACTCGAGGCATGTTGCACACATGCTAAAACGAATCACAGTCCTATTAGAAGGAATAGTTAGCACTACTTTTATGGTTAAACAGAGAATTTCACCTTCAATTGTGCTGCCTGTTCACCTTGTTTGTTAGGAATCTCTGAAATTGTTTTAATTTAGCGAAGATAACTTTATTCTCTAGAAGTTCTGCCACTCTGTTATTCACCCCCTTTTAAAAGATAATTGATAAATACTTTTAAACACCAGTTCTAGTATGGAAAACTTGGGGCCCACAACTGTGAACCTGCAAGATGAGAACTGGCCACTACTTGTGGTAGACCAGGATCTTATCCATGAAAGTATACTATCTTTTGCCCTAGAATTAATTCCTTTATTAGCCTTTTTGCAGGACTTCATATTTTCAAGAAGTAGTTGACAAAGGAATTGTCAATCAGTTTGCCTTTTATCCACCCTTGCTGAATGATCAAAGAATTACAGTAGGTTTGAGGCAAGCTTTTCCTTTACATACTGCCATATCATGTTAACTTAGCTGTGTTTATTATGATTTTATCTTTGTTTCAACTGCCTATTTTGGTATTGAGTCTTACTGGTCTGTAATTCCTACCTTTGCTTTCTTTTTTTCCTTAATGATCGATATGACATTTGTCAGCCTCCAGTCTTTGGGTGTAGCAGCAGACATTAATGCATGTATATTTTTGCATACACTAGCACTTGTAAAAACTGTTGAAGTGACACAATCAAGCTAGTAAGGCTTTCATCAACTAGGGAATGTTGTAGGAAGTAGTATGTATGTACTTACTCTGTAGATATTATTTGCTTAACTTAAAAGTTCCACATGAGTAATTGAAATCATGCATGCCTGGGCTCTTTTTAGGAACCTGGCAGAGTGCCTATTTCTAGTTGATTATCCTAATTTTGACTCTTCTACATGTGATCTCCGAGTCTTGGGCATCTGGTTAACATTCTAATTTTTAGCAAATATATTTTTTAAAGTGGATTTTTCTTTAGCTAATTGTGTGCAACTCTGTCTCTTAGAGAGAATAATATACTAAGGGTTTATCTATATGCAGTGCAAGGAAACCTGCAGCAGTTAGTTTGGAGTAGCTAGTGTGTACTAATTCCACATGTGGACACTCTTACTGCATGCTAAGAGTGCCTCAGCGCACAGTAGCTTAATGCACTTTGGGAAAAACACTTAAATAGGCAAGTTGTTACACTAAGTCTCAACCAACCCCACCTCACCCTCCACCTCTCCAAAAAGCCCCAAAACAAACCACAGCCTTAAGGGAAAATTTATATTTGGTGTAGAAGCTAAATTCAATTGTGATGAACCATTTTGTTTGGGTTTATAGCATAGAGACACATGCTATGCAATTTAAATTTTAATCTGAGAGATTTCTAAAACAGGAGAGAGGAGAAATGTTGCCTTCTACACCTTTTTTTTTTCTTTTTAAAAAGCATTTCAGAGATTGTCTGCCCATTATATTTCTTCTTGCAGACAACATTAACTGAGTATTAAACAAGACTGGACAATAGCAGAAGCCTTTATGCACCAAAAACTAGATCAGACACTAAACAGAGGGCTGCCACAGACCGTGCCTCTTTCAGGACAAAGATTTTTCACTGCCACTGCTTTTTCACTTAAACACTTTTTGAATACTTAAAACATTACCTCTGGGAGGGGTGGAGTGTAGTAACCAGCAGAAAGTTGAAATTTTTATTACAGATGTACCCATGTTATACAACAAAGTGTACATATTAGATGAGTGAAGTATAAGTGCCTAGAAAGAGAGTCCGATTTGTGGTGGTCTTAATCCTAAACAGTTCATAGACTACTACAGGAGGAAATAATGTGTGGAGTTCCTGACCATGCTTAAATCATCCATTCACAGTTACGATGTGTGTTTTATGGCCATGAAACAGGCATGGAAGATTAAAACAACTCTTTCAGCCCATAGGCATGGAGTAGATTGGGACAGAGAAAGTTGCCTTCAACCCAATCTAGCTCCCTAATAAAACTTGAGCATGTTATAGGTTTGTTAGGCATCATAGACCATCACCCTAAGGCTTTGGTACTAATAAACTATATTAGTTTAGAAACAAATATAGTGAAATTGGTATAACCTGCCGCCCAGCATGGATGTGTTTTCATATTGGTATAACTTTATCCACTAAAGGTTGCACCAATTTAACTATATTTTTGTTTTGTAAAATAATATAGCTACATCAGGATGAAAACTATGCTCAAAGAGTGAAATCCTCTAAAGTCAATGGGAAAACTCCCTTTCACTTCAGTGAGCCCAGGATCTTACTTTTCATATCTCAAGACAAATATGGTAGGTACCACAGGATTATTTTGCAAGTGGTTTTATTTTTGTGATATCTTTCAAATACATAATAAATGGAAACTGTGGCTAAGACTAAAGGCGCTGCTGCCGTGCACATCTCATGGTTAACATGTCACTTCAAAATAGATTAGTGAGGTGCTGAGTGTGTCTTTCTATGGCTTGCAAATGATAATGGAATTACCACAGGTTCTTATGAATAGCTTTAATATATAATCCACTTAAAAAGGATGAAAACATACCAGCATGACTGCTTAGTCCAATATTGGTCAACTTGTATTAGAAGCAGAATGTGTCACTACTGGCTAAATATTCTTTTTAATAAATAAATAAAAAACTCAGAGCTATTGGGTATGTCTACACTGCAATTAAAAACCAGCAGCTGGCTCAGGCTGTGGGACCCTGGGACCCTCCAACCTTGCAGGGTACTACAGCCTGGGCTCCAGCCTGAGCTGGAATGTCTGCATGGCAGTTAAGTGGCCTAGCAACCCAAGCCTGAACTGGCTGGCACGGGCCAGCTGTGGATATCTGATTTTAGTGTACACAGACCCATAGGGGCCAGGACACGAAGTAATATATAGGTGAGCACAGCAAGTTACAACTTCACTAAAAAGAAATTCCTTCTTCTAATAATTGGTCCATCAAATATTATCTGCTTTACCTTTGTGTCACCTCTGTTCAGCACTGCAACTTGATGTTGAAGCCTGTGGCTAATCCTCTTTAAATCAGAATTGTTGCTTATCTACCTCTATGGTACACTAATGCATAAAGAGCAAAAAGTATTGTTCTAGTGATGTAAAACTGGATTACAGATACCTGTATAAAGTAACTTGTGTCCCAATCACCTTGGTCAAATATTAATCTGGTAGCCATAACTTTCGATGTATCTCAAAATCTCTGAAATATGTAAGTAAACAGGACAGTGTCTGTTGATGTTACAATATTATTTTAAATCTAAAAGACATGTTTGTATCCAGACTTCATTTCATATAATGAAAAATGTGCAGTAACAAATGCAGAATTAGGATGAGACTTGAACTGAACTGCAAAGGCAGAAGGTGTGCATTTTTCATTATGCATTTCTTTCTCTCTTTCACAAAAAAGTAGACTTCCCCCCCCATCTTTCCTGAAAGATCAGAAATACCTGGTTCAGATTTTGTTGAAGTAATGAGTAAAATGGCAAAACCAACAAGCTGAAGCTGTAACTCTTTGGGATGTAGCTTGGGTTTCAGGCTCCCAGCTCTGGTTTCCAGTCTGTTATGTGTGGGGGTTGATTGTCTTGGTGGTAAGGTGAAAGTGTGTGTGTGTGGTTTTTTTGTTTGTTTGTTTGTTTTTCCCCTTGAACTCTGTGATATGATACTGATGCAGCCTTTACCCCTATGAAGGGCACCCACAGAAGGGTTTTTTGATGGATCTGCCAAGCATCAAAAAAACCTATACAAATTGGGAAGCCTGAAGTTAACACTATAGAGGTGGGTAGAGAATTTATCTCTGTGTGGACAGATACTTAATTTTGAAAGCGTGGTCATGTAAAAGTCTTTAATTTTGAGGGGTTTTAAATTGTATGCCATCATGAGCAGGATCTTTACTCCTAAGCAAAGCATGCCTTTATGGGGGTAGAATTAAGCTTGCCCTTGCAAACTTCAATCTGAATTTCCTGAATTTAGCAAGAATTAAAATCTCTCAAATAGTGATGTCTTACAAATGTCTGTAATGCTCTGTCTCTTTTAGAGTTAAATGGAAAAGAATGAGTGAGTGCAATGAGAATGACAGAGCCATGTAAGACAGCATTAGAATAAGGTCTGAGGACTCAAAGTACAGTTAGCACCCTATCACTCCTAACTCTGCATAGTTTTGGGATCAGATGAAATTAACAATGGTAGTAGTATAGGTTTCTGGTTTCTGGGAAGGAGAATGGAATATGTTGCAGATACAGGGAATTAAATAACAGGGACAGAAACTAAACCACACACTCCTGGCATGACACCGAAGTGTACTGTGATTGATATCTTTGTTCTGTTGGCAAATATAATGCTGGTGACAGCATCATTACTGCTACCAAAACAACACCAATCCAGTAAGACTGTTGTTCAGGCATCCAGCTACTCGCATTCCAATAGCAATTGACTGATGTTTACACTTAAAAAATCAGGGTGAAACTATATTTCCGATATTTTGTATTGGTTGTCACCTACAAGTATGAAATCAATTAGTTTGCACCTTTTAAGCTTGGCTGGCTTGAAAGGATGGCTGGTAGCTGAGGAGCCCTGAGAAGGAATTGTGATTCAGATGCACAGTTCCTTTCCTGGTTCTTTTCCACACTTCAACCCCTTCCTCCCAAACACACACACTTTAATTTATGTCCTAATAGAGTAAGTATTATAACCTCTTCATGCTGCCTGGCTAGCTCTGGGTGCAGGAGCGAAGGCTGTGTCCTCACAAACATTGGACCTGTTCTCCCTATCTTCTCTGGGCATGAGGGGTAGGGTTGTAATTTTGGGGAGTTTTTTCTGTGATCATCTGGAGGGCTAACTTCATCTCTGTATTAGGAAAAGTAGTCTTTCGTGGTTCTCTAAAAGTACCTTGTTGACAACATAAACTTAAGTATAAGTAGGTCCTCTTGTGTTCCTTGGCTATGAAAACAACCTATTCCTACAAGTTAAGTTCTAGAATTTAAGGTTTTGTTTAAAAAAATGCTTCTCATCCATATAGTTGCAAAGATACTGCAAATGTGAACAGTGTAAAGTAGTGTGACTGGTCTAAAATCTGCACTAGCCTAGAGGTATAGCTCTGAGAAGTGTGAACTCTCATGCAGCTCAGTGGGTAGTTAAGTCTGAAAGATAAAGATGATCATTAAATTGTCAATACTAGTTAACTGATTTATTTTTAGCAATGAAGTATTAGGCTGAAATGTTGGTCCCATCCAACCCATGCCACCCAGGTGTTAAAAGGCTCAACTCTCCCTCACTCAGCTGTGAAAATTTCCAGTATTACCCCAAAAAGTCTTATGATGCAGCCAGGAGTTATCAATACAAAAATCATTAATGTATTACAAACTGCAAATAGTAAGACAATGTAAAATGAATTGCATAGATCAAAATTAACTATTTACTGCCTGCTGTTTGTGTATAATATTTTTCTATTTAATTCTTTATAAACTTCCACTTAGCAATATGAAGCTTCTGCAGAATTTTGTGTCATGCCTGTATGTATTATTTTTGTCTCTTACAAGAAATTTGTTGAGTAAAATAACAACATTGGTTTGTGTATATACAAATGTAATCAGTGAAGGAAACGAAGCATAAGAAATAATGGCTGGTAGTTTGAATGCTGATCAAAAAGCCACCCTTCAATCTCATCTGTAATTTCGGGCCTCAGCCATTTAGCCTACTGACTTTCAAACAAGACATTGCACTATCTGTACTTCTATGTGCATTATGAACCTCTAATTTCTAATACTCACTGCATACTCTGAATTGTATACAGAACTAACCTAGGTTGGTTCTTCTTACTTCAACTTTTTTCTTTTCAATTCTTCTCTATTGAATATTTCTTTTCTCAAATATTTAACTACACTTCTGACAGTGTCCTTATCACTGTACAAAACATGAGGAATTATCCCGTCCCTGCCCCAAAGAGTCTGCAATCTACAGAATCCAGATATAAAATGCATTGGATGACTGGGAGGATAGGTCTTAGTGTAGTAAATGTTATGTAGAACAGTGCTTTTCTGTTTAAGTAATTTAACACTTGATGCTTCATGGAAGTATTGAATTTAAGGAAGGGATCTGAATGTTCAGCAGGGGACAGAAAGGACTTTACATGTGATGGCAACATGGATGAAAGTACTGTCCAGAGATGAATGGGAGATGCAAAGGGAGAGATGAAGAAGGAGTGTAGGAAAAAATGGGTGTAGGAAGATATAAGCAGTGATAACGTGCAGAATCTTGAAGGAAGTAGGAGAAATCTGAACTTGATGAAGGTGAGAAAACCCATACAAGTTTTCAGAGGAGAGAGTATCTGGGCATTGGATCAGGAAAATGTATTTTAGGCATGGATGGACTGGAGGAGATCGAGCTGGGAAGCAAGGAGACCAGAGAAGAGGAAGTTACACATCTATGCCATGGACATCTTGTACTTGGGCTACTGTGTTTGGCATGGAAACAGAAACATTTGGAGAGAGGGGCAAAGAGTAGCTGAATAACCAGTTGGATGTAGGAATCCAAACCTCCCACCCAATATGGTGGTTTTGTTGAAGGAATCTGAAAAAACATGAACATAGACAGCTCTGAGAGGGATCTTTTGAAACATCATCTACAATGATAAGATCCCCATTTGCAGCCATTAGCTTGGCATGGACTCATCCAGTTCAGAACACTGAATTTATTTAACTTGTTAAAATAAAAGGTGAGGGTTAAGCCTGTTAGACATTTTAACTATTACCTCAGTGGATTTCTTAAGTGGTTAGTGTAGTGCTTGAGCATCAAATATTGCTGCAAGGAGACACCTTTGTCTAAGCTCATGGAAGGAAAACAAGCAAGTAAAGTAGCACTTTCAAAATTTGAGGGGTAGCAGGGGACTAGTCAGACAAAATAGATGCAGAAACTAATGAGAACGTGAGCTCTGATTTTCTAAGCTACGAAAGAAGGAACATAAGTCTCATAGGTCAGTTTGTACTCCACCTCTGCTGCTTGTTTAAACTATGGCCGTAATAGGTTAATTTTCAGTTAGCTAGTGGGGAAAGTTGCTAAATCTAGTTAAACAGGATGGTGTAAAAGGGTATAGCTAGCAATTTGAAATAAAATATACCTTAAATAGCTGGTTTGTGTCTTCCAAGGAGAGTGAAGCCAGTGGATGGAAGTGATGAGTAGGTTGCATAGCATGGGCTGGTCTGGTCAAAGGCCTGAAAAAGAGTATAGCTAGAGTGGAGAGAAAAGCACCAAATGCTCTTGAGAAAATTATTTGGAATAGCAATGGGGTTTGGAGTAACACCTATACTCCATATCACTAAGGTTGGGTCTACACTGACGGCGGCAAATTCGCCGCCATCAGATTGATTTCTCTGGATTGACTGAATGGTCTGTGTAGACCTGCTCAGTCGAGCCAGCAATTGACGTAGGAAAACCACCCCGGTAAGTGGCGTAGCGCTGCGTCAGAGGGAACGCTTTGGCGTAGCGCAATGTGGACAGCACGCCGAGCAGACTGAAAGTGATCATTAGTCTCCAGTGAAATTATTCTGACAGCTTGTCTCCACCTCCTGTTCTCTACAACTCCTATTACTTCTGACTTCAGTTTACTTCTAATGGTGAATGTTTACCTTTAGAGAGACAAGGTGGGTGAGGTAATGCCTCCTTATTGGACAAACTTCTGTTGATGAAAGAGACAAGTTTTCAGGCTATGCAGAGTTCTTCAGGTTACCTTTGTCATTTGGGACATTCAGCCTATTCTAAACTTAACAGCATTTGCAAACTTCTGCTTACATATCACCTTAAACTGATTTGCAATATAAAATATTTTCTTTATGCCACTCATTTTGCTAGTTGCTAGTACATATTTCCTTTGGAAAATTAAATTGAATGTCAAGGAATGGACAATAACAATCATACATGCTCTGTGTGTACTGGTTGGTTTGCTAGACTGTCAAAGTACTAGCTTTGAAGAGATTTAAAAAAAATGAAATAGATTGTTTTAAAGTTAAAAGTTGCATTAATTTTATGCACTTGAAAATGACAACTATTTAGGGTAATTAATAATAAAGAGAACTTCAGAGAAACTTAACAGAAATAGGTGACTGGACAGTATGATGGCAGATGAAATTCAGTATAATGTAAAGCTTATGCTTTTTGGAAGGAATAAACGAACTACTCTCATACTACTGGTGTCAAAATTAACTAAAAAGAGACATGGGCATATCTGTGGAAATATCAATGAAAATTTCTCATCCGGCAGCAATGGTAGCCAAAAAAATAAATCAAATGTGAAGATGCTTAATGATCTGATAGAAAATAATTTTGTTATAATACCAAGTCAATAGCATGCCCTCGCTTGGGATATTTTGTTCTCCTCTGGTCATAGTATCTGAAAAAGGAGACAGAAATAATGAGTTCTGGGACAGGCAAAGTATATTCTCAATGTAGCGCCATTGCTTGCAAGTTTTTAAAACTAAATATTAAAAAGTATACTCTACGGAACTATCTTGGATTCACATTGAGATGGATTTGGATGATCGTCTCTTGCGATGATTCTCCCATTGTGACGTCTGACCACCTTCCATTTGCTTCTATTGTCAGTAGTCATGGAGTCATCGAAGCTTCCAAACTCTTTCTCGCATTTCTTATGTTTGAAAATATGCTTGTTGCTACTTCCACAATTCCCATGTATAGTACCTCAACTCAGTATTACTGCAACTTTCTTTCATACAGTCTTCTCCTTTGATTATTGCTGTTCTTTTCTGTGGCCTCCTTAAATCCTAGCTCTCCACAATGCTACTGTCACATGCTCCAAGGCACAGAACCACATCGCTTTTTCCATCAACTTTCTTGTCTCTTTTCTTTTTAGAGTTCAGTTCTAAATGTTATGAACCTCATCTGCATATTGCCCTTCTCACTTGTCTATCCCTGGTTCTCCTTCCCTTTCCCCTCCCACTGGTTACTGTTTGTGCTACAACCTATGCTGCTGCCATGTGGTAGATTTCCCTCATTCTCTCCCAGTCGTTGATGCACTCACTTCAAATATTGCCTGAAAGCTTCTCTTCTCACTTACTATCCATCTTAATTTCTATATTCGTTGATCTGCTAATATAGTTTATAAATGGTTTGAGTCTGTGTAGAAGCTTGGAATAGAACTTGAGAGTTTTTGTTTCATAGGCCCCTGCATGCATCACTAGGCCACATTCCCCCCTCCCCCCCTGTGGAGTTGACAGCAAATGCCAGGTGAGCATTTACCCAGTTTTTACAGAGCGATGAGGATGATAGAGCAAGAGGAGGCACTCCTGATGCTATAGACATACATTTAATTTTTAGTTTCATCACCTACTAAGGATCCACATTGGAAGATATAGGATGATGAATCCAGACAGCCTGGAAATTAATTAGCTGCTTCTGGAAGACCAGATGGTGGTATATGCTATTATATAACTGTATTCTAGTGCAAAGGGACTGGCTGCATTTCTGTTACATTGTTTTCACACTCCCAACCAGCTTCTTAAGGTTAATATTACTACTTGGCTGTTGCTACACGTAACCATTTTTAACTAATTTTTATTTTTTCAATTCTGAGGATATAGCGACAACTAACTCTTATAGCAAATTTTTACAATTCTTGGGCATCAGAAGGCTCATACAACGTTGTCTTTGAATTTGTCAATTGAGATGGACAGAATACCAGGAGCATATGCTTAATAGATGACTCTCCTCTCTGACACTTGTATTGTTTGCTGGTCTATTCATATCAGTTGCAAACATAACAAATTCTATTAAAAATAGTATATTTTACATATACTATACATTCAAGTTTTGGATAATTTGGAGTATATAAACTTGGTGTCCATATGATCAGACAACCTACAGTACTTTAATTACCGTGTTTCTCTGAAAATAAGACAGGGTCTTATATTATTTTTTGCTCTGAAAGATGGGTTAGGGCTTATTTTCAGGGGATGTCTTATTTTTTTCCATGAGTGTAAAGTGTATGGGGACCTTTACTTGTGAACCGCTTGTAAACTGTAACTAGGGCTTATTTTTGGAGTAGGGCTTATATTTCAAGCATACTCCAAAAATCCTAAAAAAATCATGCTAGGGCTTATTTTCGGGGTAAGTCTTATTTTCAGGGAAACAGGGTAGTACTTCTGTATGCGCCACGTATTTCTGGATAGCATGTGTTCCTGTTCCAAAATTGGTTAAAATGCTAGGCAGTGGCCAGAGTTCTGTATTACATCTATTCTCTAATTATACAACCAGTAAGTGAAATAACTTCGATCTAGTTTGAAACATCTAACCATTTGTATTACCCTGATAATGTAGGGTGTTGGAACTGCCGTTCCATGATGCCAACATTGATACTAGTTTATAATCTGCAAAATTAAAAATTAACACTGATTAAAATCTGTATCCCCCCTGTGTAATTTATTTTAGCCAAGTCATTATGTGGTTGAGAATCTGGTAACAGAATATTTCCATAAGTGTACATTGCATCTGCCCTACCAATAGCAGACATTCCTATCTGTGGATTGACAGTGTACTCAGAGCAATAGCTGTAATGGATAAATAGTATTTCAACACTTTTTATTATAGATCAGGGACCTCAGCAGAGGCAGAATCCTACAAGCATTGCTTCTCATAACTTAACAATGTTTATCATGCTGTATGTTGCCAGACATATGGAAAAGGAGTAACTGGCCAAATCAGTGATAGCATAATTGAAGAGAATTATAGTCCTGGAGTTCTACCTGTAGTGCTTATTAAAAATGAGTGTAATTGATTTGGTACTTATTACTCTAAGATGAATTCATTTACATTTTTAAGTACTCTCATCTACTTCCCTGTGTAAATGAAATAGAGTTATTGGCTGATCTTGTGATCTGGATCAATGATTCCTTTGAAAACTTAACGTGTTTCTAAAGCAGGAAGGAAGGAAATGTGTGAACTGTTTGGAAATGGCGTGATGGAGATAGTGGGTAACATATCAATTCTAGTCATTCTAACTACTAACACTACTCAGTGCTGATGAAGATACTGCCACTGTCCCAAGGAGCTTATAGTCTAAATAGGTAGACCTAGAATACATTGTGAGACCCAAAGCACCCAAAATCTTTACAAGGTTTTTAAATGTTAACTTCGCAATTGATTGATGATAGCATTTTTAGTAATGTAGGTTAGTGCTTCTGGGTGAAATGAGTCTTTAGAATTGAAAGAAAAGTGGGTGCTTAGCACACTGGGATAAGAAGGGAGTATGATACATAGCATGCAAGAATGCATACAAATAAAAGGTAGCAGAGAGAGAGGAAAGATGAGGCAGAATTCATTCATGGGGTGAAGAGAATAGTGTTAAGAAATTAAAGACGAGATGAGGCATGGACTGAGCCTTGAAGGCAAGGACAAGAAGCTTAAAGTTGATGTGAAAAGTATTTAAAGGATAATGACCATAGTTTTAGTGCCAATTGATTGAGATTTATTTTTGCTTTTGCAATATAGCAGATAAATTCCAGGTGACTCATTCTGACCAGACTTAAGTGACATAGGAAGCTTACATCACATTTACAGACTTAGCAGCTGCTTTTGATTCATTGTATTGATCAACACTGTGGATATTTCTGCACCAGTATTGGGTGCCTGAGGCCATAGTATCCCCAGTGGAGGGTCTGTACTGTGGTACATTTAACTCTGATGGTTAAGTTGTATTACAGACTGGTTTTCAGGAGAATCAAAAGTACAGCAGGGATGCATTCTCACCTACCCTATTTAATGTTCTAACAGTCTATCACCTGACAAAGCTGACTGAGGCCAAAGTAGTAAGAAATCTAAAGGTTTTGAAATCTAAATGTAGGCACCCTGTACTTTAGGGGCCTACAAACTTGGTTGGGAGTTTTAGAGTTGGGAAGAGGCTGGGAGACTACAAATCCCATGATGCCTTGGGGAAAAAAGAGAGACTCTTCCCCTTCCAGGAATCAGAGAAAAGCATGTGGGAGACTCCATTTTGGTGCTAGGGCGGAGGCAGCCCAGGCTGGAAGCTGCTGGCTGAGTCTCAAAGCTGCTGCTGCTGCCGCCTGTTGACGAAGTCCCAAAGCTGCTGTTGCCTCTGACCGCTGCTGGGGTCCCAAAGCTGCTGCTGAGAGTCTGCTGGAGTTGTGATTGAGCACAGAGCTTCAGAGGTTGGTGACATTGCCCAAGCCAGAGCAGGGCCTGAGGTGGGCCTGCCCTGAAGGTGGTGTGAGTGTCTCTCCCCCCCCCCCCTTGTTGTTTGGGGCCAGGCTTGTAAAGGAAGGGACACAGCAGAGAGACTTCGACTGGGACTGAGAAAAGGCAGAGAGAGTGTCCCTTCAAGTAGGGCCAGGACTGCCAATCGCCTGTTTCATGCCGTGGTTGAACTGGTACAGTGAACCCACAGAGTGCTTTCTTCAGATCTTCAAGCTCGCCCACGCAAGAAAGGGGTCAGGGCTCTGAACTCAGAGGTGGGGTAAATAATGGCACTCTAAATGCCTGGTAGATAAATTTAATTTAGTACTGTGTACTGTTTATTAGTTGGTTTATTCAACTGCCCCTGTGGATGATGTTTAATTTGTCTGTTATGCCATGTTTCTTTAATTTGTTAAGTAAAACTGTGTATTGGATGTTTAGTTTGCATAATTGCAATTGTTAAATTAGACCTAAATCTCAGATTATTATAATTATTAGACAAGGTTTAATCCTGGAAGCTCCCAAAGCCATTATTGAGCATGTGCAGGGGCCAGCCAGGTGGAGGCACCGCCAGTTTTAAATTCCTTTAGAAGTAAAGGGACAGCAGCAGAGGGGTAGATAGAGGATTCCCAACTATCCTACATCAACACGGGGATACTCAGGATCTCCTTTCTTGTCAGCAACTTTAGGCGCTCTTGCAAACCAGTGAGTATTGCCTGCTCCCAAGTAACCCAGTGGAGGAAGGGGGTTCCATAAAGAAATCTAAAGATTCGTCTTTAGAGAATCTTGAGTATGCAGCTGATACTGCGTTACTTGGAGAAAACACTGACCAACTCCTGTTAGTAGTGGAAAAACTGCAGAATCTGTGGGATTTAAGATCACCAGTGATGAAACAAAAGCTATTCATGCCTTCTGTAAAATGGAAATGAGTGACCTGCAGATGCTACCTGCAAATGGTAGTGACATTGAATGGGTGAATAGCTTTATCTGTCTGGGTAGTCAGCTGACAGCTGGATGTTCTATGTCAAGTCACATGTCAAAATGGTATTGTCAGTGGCATTTCAACATCTTCAGAGGTCTCTGTTGGGGTAGTGGAATGTCTGTATAACCCTTAAGAAATGAATGTTCAATGCACTTGTGATGGCAACTCTGTTTTATGAAGCCAAAGCATGGCTGTTCAACAGCTATGGAAAGGAAATTAAGCAGTTTTCAATGTCAAAAGTTATGGCATATTAATGTGTTTTGAAAGAAAAAAAATTTTTGTAACAAACAAACTTAGATGATCTCAGAAAGTTGCAGTTTTGCATCAGTTGAGAACAAGACAACTGCAATGATGGGATCAAGTCCAACATGCAGAAGGAGGTACCCTTTGCAGAATGGTTATAGAACTGAGGTCAAAGGAAGTGGAGCACAAGGCCAACACAAATGAGGTTGGAAGATGCAACTTTCAGGGATTTAAAAAACCAAAGTTCTCCCACATTTATTCTTGCCAAAAGAAGACTACTTGCAGGGGACTGTTCAAGATGGAAGTCTATTCTCTGTACCACCACAGCTACATCATAGCCATGTGAATCTTTTGTTGCTGCTGCATTATGGCCAGGAACTCATGGATTCCTTCATTCCATTACAGAGGAATTTATTGTAGAATCTATCCCTTGCTTCAGAATCTCAACTTTCCTCAAAACAAAGTAAGCTTCATACTAGCAAAGAAAACCCCAAACAAGGTGTAAATTGATGCAGTGTTACTTCCTGAGTCCTAGCTGGAAAAAAATGGCTCTTGGATGTGATATGTTTCAATGTTGATGATTTTTAAATATCAATATTTACCACTTCATTGATGATTAGGTGAATGTTTCTGGTAAAATTTGCCTGTGCCATGATCCTAGCTGCCTTCTACTTGTCCCCAGGTGCCAAACATCTGACTTGCTTTCAGCTTGGACTTTAACTTCTATGATGCAGTTAAATATTTGTACTGACAACTCCTATGGCATATAAAAAACTGCAAATATGGAGACAACATAAAATTGAGTAATATTAAACCAAAAAAAGGGTTACTGTATACATTCATTTTTGTATTTAGCTTATTAAAATCCTCTCTCTTACTGTAGAATCTTCAATCTAATACTACAGAGGGCTGCAGGATTTAGGTTAAGCTTTCAATAGAGTGCACATAGCTTTGACCAGCTCTTTCTCTATGGTCTGATTGTATGCATGAATTCATTTCTAATGTGTGAAGGAAATGATGTGATGGTGGTGAGGTTGATTTATCAAATCAAACTTCTGATCACAAAAATATATTGGTTCTGGGCAATCTTTTCTGTAGTTTGTACATCAATGTAAAGGCTCCATGGTATAGCAGTTAAAATCTCTCATATTTACAATTGAAGATACTGTGGG
Organism: Mesoclemmys tuberculata; assembly: GCA_007922155.1. NCBI lineage: Eukaryota > Metazoa > Chordata > Testudines > Chelidae > Mesoclemmys > Mesoclemmys tuberculata. Next base: position 38,678,834 of record ML675629.1, read on the forward strand.
GAAAATGTCCACTTGTGCTTTGGAAAAAATACATTTAACAGTGTAAACATTTGTATCTTTTTTTTTCTCTAGTAACTCACAGCCTTACCACCACAGCTCATCCTATAAATTGGTATGTTTTTTGTTTAGATGTTTTAAGAGCTTATAAGAAGTTTAGGCTTTAACATTCTTTGTATTAAATTCATATTTCATTTTAACCAAACATTTCTAAAAAGAAAAACTTACGATTTAAATGACAATAAAAAAAACTTAAGTTAAACAGAAATATTTTTTTGTTTCCTTCCCCCCCCCCCAAAAAAAAAAACAAAAAACCAACCCATGTATCTTATCCACCCTCCTAGGAGGGAGCTTTGAATTTGGACTGGAAATGAGGCTGTCCAGCTACATGGGTGCTCTGAGATTGTGGGGAAATACTGTTCTGTAGGTCTTGGGGCATCTCTGCAGAGGCAGGCTTTTGCTTAGCTGGTTGGCTTGCTCTGGAACCCTAGCTGTGCATTTCATTTTTTTCCTTTTTGTGAGGAGGAAAATAAATTAATAATGTTATCTCTTGTAGTTCTGTGCGGATATCATTTGGGATATTTGCTGGCTTGCAACGAGAGCTCTCTGTAGAGAGAGGGAGCAGACTGTGTAGGCTCCACTTCATCTCATCTGCAAACTTCTCCATTGTCTATTAACCCAAGTGCTATAACAATTATTATAAGAAATTACTTTAGGAAATATATATTGGATTTTTAATCTTTCCAGTGTTGTAAATTCACAGAATAGATTTAATAACTGTTTTGTTAGATTCTTTTTGTTTGTTTATGGCTTAATTTTTTGGTCAGTAGATAAGAAAGCTAGCGATCATTCTTAAAACTTGGTTAGCTGGTCACAAAGGTGTTTGTTTGTTTTTGTTTTTTTTTAACTCTCCTTTTTAAAATTTGTTAGGGCTTCTGGTGAGAGCAAAGGATATGGCTTTGATTGGGATGGGGTTTTGCTGCTGTTTGGTGACCAGATTTTGTTTTTTTTTATTTTATTTTATTTTATTTTTTTTTATTTAACTGGATTAGATTGCTGAATGATTTTTTTTTACTGATTGTAAATTTAATTGCTATAAAATCACTTTAAGTTCATAGCCATTTTTATATTTTTAATCAAAAGAATAACTTTTAAAACAAGAGCTAAATCAGAAGGAATAGTATGCAAATAAATGGAAGATATCCAGATCAATAAACACTTAAAAATCTTTTTTTAAAAATCCCACCAACAGTTAAGGTGTTCTTTGTATATTTATTAATGATGGTTTGTGAATGTATTCCAAAACGGAACTGCATGAAGCCAAATGCTTGTCCTTGTTCATATCCTTCTCCTTGTTGTTCCCATCTTGCTCCCAGAGGTCTCATTTGATACATGGCACAAGGAAGATGAATGTTTATGAGGGTTGGTTGGAAAGACAGAGTAAAGGAAACAGTTCAGTGAGAGGGGCCTTCAAAGCAGCAGTCAATGAAACTGCCATATTCAGAGATTAATGTTGGTCTTGCTTTTCTTCTTCTTGCCCTCTGGGAGATGTGATTATACGGAGCTGAAATGGCACCGGATATTTTGGGGCAATGGAGGAGGTGAATTTTTTTTTAGTTTGTACCATTTAAAAAGAACTAGAATTTCAGTTTTATCATAGGGGAGCAGCAGCAACTCTGGTATTTAGTTTGCTGGACACTTTCTGTTGTGAGCATAGTTAAACCCCTTTCTTCTCCATTATTGTACCTAAGTAAGAGATGCTGCCTAAAGAGACAGATAAAGTTTTACAAAATGTAGAAGGACAAACAGTATTATGTACACATCCCACCAATCTCTCTATGCTCTCTCCACAAAAATGCCATGTCGAGGTATTGGGTAAATGGTTTTGTCTCCATGATGATGATGCAATTCTCTGTTTTCAGGAGCTCGTGCTCATGTTGTGTTTTAGAATGCATTGTGTGTGAGAGAGGGAGAGAGAGAGACTTGCATTTTAACAGGTAAATATTTCTCTGAATACTGAGCCTGTCTGTGAGATCAGGAATTTGGAGGCAGATGGCCCCAGCAGCCGCACTACATAGTTTAAACCTGGATAGCAGCATCTGCGGTGGCACCTATGCAGTTTAATGAACAACAATTCATAAATTAGCACACGTCTTATAGGTGCTCTTATCATTTTTACTGCTAAAGATTATGATTATTATTAATCAGGGCCAGATTTAAGAAGAACTCCATCCCACTCTTCCACTGCAGAAGCCTATGCATAGTCTGGAAATCAGATAATTTTCTATCCTTGCACAGGCTTTCAGGACACAGAAGCTAGTCTCAGATTTTTATGAAATCTGGGAGACAGAGAGTCATGTTCATCTTTGGTCTAACTTCATTAAAGTTACACCAAGGGTGAACTTGGTCCATTGCTTATTTGTGTGGGTATATGAACGGAAAATTGTCCTTACATTCATATTTTTATTGCTATCTTAATAAAAGTAGCACATTGCTTATAGGCCATTTGAGGAAAAAAACCTGGAAACTTAGCGTTTTAACCTGCTTAAATGACTATAGAGAAATAGGTCTAAAACTTTTTTTGTCACAAACAATAGATTGTACATTGGTCCACTGAAATACCTCTTCAAGACTCACTTATTCCACAGATGTTAACCTCTCTCTATCAAAGCCCTGTATGTGAAGAGGGAATGAGAATGAGTATAGTCACCTCTATTATAAATCCTTATTTGGTGCTACTTAAATGAACCCATGGTAGTCACTGGTTCTTCTTCCTTGTCCACGTGTTATATATTTATTGCTTTTGGTGGCATCTCTGAGAAGTACATAAACACCATCCAGAATTTATTAAAATGGATATGTGAAATCAAAGCCACAGAGGCCAGTAAAAAGTAGACTATTCTATCTAGGCATTTATATGGTTCTCATTGCAATTTGTGAGCACCTCACAGTCATTAATGGACTATATCTTCACAACACCCCTGTAAGATACAGATGTATTATCCTTGATTTTACTAAGGAACTGAGACACTGGATAAATTAAGCAACTTGTCCAGGCTCACATAAAAAGAATGGCAGAAGCAGGAATTGAACCCAGTCTCTTGAGTCCCATTCTAGTACCCTCTTCACTAGATGGACCTGCCTATGCCTGAAGTATTGGGCTTATAAAACAATCTCCTCTCTCTCACCACCTTGCTTTGCTACCTTCCTAATCTACCATAAAATTGTTAGACAGGGTTCCTTCTACTGGTGCAGGCCAGACTATTATAAGCTTTGAACCTGGACATAGATTTGTTCAGTGTTTGTGAATTTGCCAACATGTAACCTGCTAATATTAATTTGTGAGATAACAAATATTGGCAGTGAATTTTAGAGTTGGAATATACACTGTTGAAAAGGTACTTCCTTCTATTTATTCTAAATTTTACCAGCCATTGACTTCATTCAATGACTTCTGTCGTCTTGTATGATAGGAGAGGGTAGAACAAGTAAAATTTGTACTATGTTCTTCAAAATATTGAACACCTCTAATGAAATCCTGTTTTCATCAAAATGAGTAATCCTAGCTGATGCAATTTTTTTGTTTTATGTAAGTAAAGATTAGAATGCTAATGCTGTCTCCATTTTTAGCAACATGTGCTTGTAGTTGCTTTTCTATTTTTTTCCTTTACTCCTTTTGAGCTTATACCTTATAGGCTTCCAGAGCATTCAGCTAATGTCACAGTACACAAGCCAAATTTTTCTCCCAAATGCACTATTTTAGAGGATTAAATACTCGTAAAGATTTCAACAGTACTAATGGAAATGCCAAATCATCAAAATAAGAAAACTTTCTTAAATTATATTCTTTTAGTTTCTGCCTAGGTATATGGTTTCCTGATAGATCACCCCTGCAGTACAGATATATTTTATACACTGAAGGCATAAATTGTGTAAGTGGCCACCTACAACAGAGGTCAGTCACATTAGACCTGCTTGTAGCAGTGTTAAACTTGGCCTGTGTGTACAAATTAATGTAACTGTATATTGTATCTGTTTCTATTGATGTACATGTGAATCTTAAGTTAAACATATTTAGCCTTTTGGTAAGATGCTATGATTTTTTTTTTCTAGCATGGTGGAAAAAACTCTTTATGAATAAGATTTTTTTTTAAAATGCTCAATGAAATGAGTCATTTTAAAAGTTAATGTTAAGGCAATTCTGAGCATTTCTAAAAATCAGAGCCCATGAGAGAGTGTGGTATTATAGATATAGAAATCAAATGCCCTGTGCTGATTGTACACATTTTATATTCACAAACTAACCCTTTCTAATATTTATGTATGGTCACCCTATTCTATTGTAGAGCTAAAGCTACTAGATGGTAATACTTCTAATTCACCATCTGTTTATTGAAAAAAAAATTGCATGCCTTTGAGAAGATCTAGATATTTATTTCCTGACAAAAGCAGAAGGCTCTAAGGCAGTGAGCAACAAGTTTGAAGTCAGGAATTGCTAAATTTCTAATCCTGGCTTCACTGTTGACTTACTGAATGGCTTTGAACAAATTTGTTTCTCCTGTACTTAATTGCATGATGATCCAAAGATCTATCAGTGAGTTTTTGGCCAGGTGAGACGGGTCTGTTTGTTCTGGGAATGCTGTATAGGCGGGACCCTTGAATCTGTGTTCAACCCTGGGGTCTGAGTGATTAGTCCATCCTTGTTAGTAAAGGCATGGAGCTGAACAGTAAGGCTTAGGGGTTGTCTTCAGTAGAGCTGGAATGTGTAAACTTCAGCTTGAGGAGACACCCTCTCTGATTGTATTAAAAATAAAAGTACATCTGCAGCAACATGAGCTGTGGGAGGGGCTTTGTCCCTTGAATACAATCCCATCTGAGACTAGAGGTATGTACTTGGGGCAATACTTCCCATTGCTTATGCTGCCACAACTACACTGCTGTGTTTAGCACCCTAGCTTGACCAGTGCTAATGTGGATATGTCTTTTCCAGCTGGAATTTACACCTTCCAGCTCTAGTAGACAAACTGGTTGCCAAGTAAACAAGACCTGTAATAGGAGAGGTTTGGAGATGGAGTGTGGTTCCTTCTGTTTAGGGATGGCTCAACACTAAGTAGTGGATATGGGGAAAAAGGGAACAACTGCTATGACCTGCCTTGGATATCTTATGATTTCCTTTCTGCTAGAGGACAGAAGAGACCTTTGGTACATAAAGTACAAGTTGATGGCCATATGAGTGTACAGGATGCATTGTCTGAAAGTGTAAGTTTAAACATTGCAGTGTCTGAGAAAACACAGAGTTTGCGGACAACTAGATTCAGAAATCGTTGACACAACATCCATAAAGGGAAGGACTGGCTATAACGGAACTGGAATGAGTAGAAACCGGACTCACGCTGGCAACTTTTGATCAAGAGGGGAAGTAGAACCAAGAGGATTTTGACATGACTAGAAGTATAGAATCACTATCAGGTACTCCACAAGTAAATTGATTAAGGATCCTCTCTCTGAAGGAACAGAACAGAAAGCTACAGGGGTCATACCCGATCAGTAATCTTCTGGTAGTTGCTTGCTTCATAGCACAAAGTTCTTCATCCATTTGAAGAAGGCAAGCAATGTTATTGGTGATTCCATATTAAGACAAGTGAACAGAGAATTCAAGCAAGGGACAAAAAGGGCAATTAAACAGCAAAAGTACAAAATGTAACTGCAAGACTGGATGGGATTATATGATTATGTGGCAAGTCAGCACTGGTTATACACTTTGAAATCAATGGCATGGCATCACCTGGAACTACATGGATTATAGAAGACTTCAGGAATCTTACCAGGAATTTGAAAAAGAGAAAAGTTCAAGTGATCTTGAAGATGGTTCCAGTCCCATGAGGCAAAGTGAATGCAGCAATTACAAGCAAAAAAACAAATGGGGGTTGGAGGGGTAGGAGATAAAGGGAAATAGCGATACGAATGAGAAGTTACGAAGTGCATAAAATTGATAAGGGAAGCAACAGTCGGGGGGGGGAGTTCATGATTGGTAGGAGTAAGAACAATAAGAAGGAGTTTCAGGTCTTGTCTACACTTAGAGCGCTGCAATGGCATAGCAGCACTGGTGCAGCTGCACCACTGTAACACTTAATGAAGACGCTACCTACGTTGATGGGAGAGCTTCTCCCATCAGTAAATACTCCACCTCACCAAGAAGCCCTCTCATCAACATAGCACTGTCTACATCGGCAGTTCGAGCAGTGTAACTCTGTTGCTCATCTGAGTGATGCAGTTAGACCAACATAAGTATGTAGTGTAGACCAGGGTTAAGTGTATATTAGGAATTTAAAAAAATCCTAGCAATAATATGGGCCTATTTCTAGATGGTGATAGTAAAATTCTTAATAAATAATGCAGAAAAGGCAGAAGTGTTCAGTAAATATTTTTTCTGTTTGGAAAGAAGCAGGATAATGTACTCTCATTATCTGGAGATGAAGTATCTTTTAGTCCATTAGTAATTGAGATGAATTTTAGATAACATCTACTAGGGATAAAAATCTTTAAATTGACAGGACTGGTTAATGTGCACCCACGACTCCTAAAAAAACTGGCTGAGGATATCTCTAGTTGATATTGTTTTTAATATTGCTGATATTGTTTTTTAATCTTGAACTATTAGGAATATGCCATAAGATTGACTGTTCAAAAAGGGTAAGCAGTATGTCCACAGTAACTATAAGCTGATTGGCCTGATTTCCGTTGTTTTGCAAGGGATAGATAAGGTGACACAGGGTTTGGTTGATTAAAATAAAGGAATAAGAACATGCTGTTCAATATGGTTCTATGGAAAATGGTCTTCTAATCTCAGAGTAAAATTGAGTTTGTCCAGTTGGATTGATAATGGTAACTGTGTAGATGTAATACATGAAGCCTTTTGACTTTACCACGACATTCACTTTTAAACGAAAAGCACTATGAAGAGTCCATAACGTATATATTGGAATAGGCCAAGAACTGGCCAATTGACAGAAGTCAAAAATAGTTGTCACTGGGAGTCTTCATTAACTGTGGATGTTTCTAGTGGGGTTCCCCAGTGATAAGTATTAAGCCTGTCACTATTTAACACTGATAGTGATGAGGACAGGCAGTAACACTGAGCAAGCTGCATTGCAAGGTAAGATGGGCCTGTTCAAGCAGCATGTTTTTGAATGCAGCCAAATGCAAAGTTAAACATCTAGGAACAAGGAATGCATTGCCATGCTACAGAATGGGAAACTGTATCCTGGAAAACAGTGGCTCTGAAAATGATGTAGGAATCCTAGTCCATAAGCACCAAAAGGAAATCTCAGTGAGATGTTGTGCCACAAAGGGCTAATGCCATCCTTGAATGAATAATCGGGGAGACACGAGTAGGGAGAGGATTTACCTTTTGTAATTGGCATTGGTGAGACTGATAGTGAAGACAAGCTCAAAGAAATGTGCCTTGTACTTGGAGCAGAAAGTGGTGAAGTTTGTAATGGTTTTTGGTTCCTGGGGAAGTTCATTCTGCATTTGTGGTCCTTCCCTCCCCCCCCCCAGATAAAGTTCTTTCTCCTGGATAGGCAAGCTTTCCTTTTACTGTTAAGAATTCCATTGTGCCAGAGGAGCATAAATGTCGACCATGGTCTTTCATCCCAGATCTTTAGATGATCTTTTAGATATCCTGAGCCCAAGCAATGAAATGCTTTGAGACCGTGAACTTGATTTTAAATTTGCTGGGGAGCCAGTAGCAGAGGATCGGTTCAATATGTTTTCAGTAGTCTGTTTTGCTGAGGAGTCATGCTGTAGAGTTCAGAACTAGTTAGCTTCCTAAACGCTGAATCTTTATGCCCAGGCTTATTGCATTTCTGTAATCCAGCTGAAATGTGACTGAAGGCATAAAATAACTGAGGCCAGGTTTGTGCACTGGAATGGGACCAAATTTTCTAGCCAAGCAGGAATGGTAGAAAGTGTTACTTGTGGATGCTGCTATATGAGAGCTCCATGTTAGCGAGGAATCAGAGTACTCCTAGACTACAGACTAAACTGACAGATTGTGGGTGTGAATCGTCGATCAACAGGGACTGTATCATATCTACAAGCTCTTCAAAATACTTTCCTCTTCTGCCCAACAGTATCACCTTTGTGTTTCTTGGTTCACCTTTATCAAAGAGCTGATCTGATTCAAGCACTGGGTCAACTTGGTAATGGTGATGTGGTGGTCTGTGATGAAGGATAGGGAGAACTGTGTATCACCTGCGTATTGCTGACGAGTCCATGTTATGCATGTAATCAGACAACTTGGTTTGTAGTATGACAACTCTAGACTACTCAGTTAGCCTACGTGAATATGAAGGAGGTTGTTGGAAATTGATTGATGTCATCGTTTATGCAGAATACCACCAGACTTAACCTTAAACTCCTTTATTAAATCCAAAGTCCGAATGGTATTTATATAGTTGCTCTAAATATGTCCAAAAGCCTAAATGCTAAGCAATTACTACATCCATATGTAACAAACATAATAAGTGATCAAATAGTTACATAAGGACAAGACCCAGAGGTGCTCAAACCCATGTTGGCAGCTTTTGGCTCGGTTAGGCAGGTACAACTCTTATACCTTTTAACAATCAAGTGATGTCACTTCCAATTGCTAACTTTAGTTAACAACCAGTTTGGGGTAGTGATGTGTTAGGGATGCTACTGGTTCAATCCACACAATCCTCCTTTATTGTTCAAATAAGTTAAAATGATCTCTTTTAACAGGGGCTTTCTTTCCAAGGACTCTTCCTCCTATCTCATCAGTTACCTCTCAGGTCCAATTTTTCCAATTAAACCATATTCTTTCAAGGTCTTCCCACAACTGCTAACAGGGCCTCCACTTTACACAAATATATTTCTTTAGCCAAGCTAATTGAACCCTTTTATATACCTATGGGATCCTATAAAGATCTAGCAAAAATTAGGTCTGTTTCTGTTCCCTTAGAAATTTAAAATTTTTTCCCCCATCAAATGCAGTGGAGTATGCCTTAGATATTTTAAAGTCCCTTTTCATCTAAGGGAATTGTCAAAATGTGATGTCAAATATAGACCGTCTGATCTTTGTTTTCATGGGATGATAGGCCTCACGGCTGTTTCTCTAGCATACTACACATTCCTGTTTTCTTTTAAATTGCTCCCCAGATTCCTGTGTACTTCTCAATTCAGGCATGAGCCAATAGCACAGAGCAGATGGGGAGGAAGAAAGTGGTTGAAGAAAGCAAATTTGTAATATGGGAGTGGGTGAGGAGCTAACAGCAAAGTCACTGGATGAGGAAGGAGATGGAGGGGGAACAGAAACACTCTTCCTCCATAATGATTTTGAACTTGTCCTTTGTAAAAAGAGAGACTGCATTTCTGCTAAATTAAAAGCTTTTGAGAACTTATTTTAAAATAAATCTAAAGACGCTATAAATCTAAACGGTGACTTATAGTTGGAGCAGGAAAGCACTAGAGCCAGCTAAAGCTGATTAAACCAGCAGGCCTGACAGCTGTTTAGTGCTTAAAGTACAGCACATCAGTGAAGCCTCCTTTCTGTGACTGACTACCCATCATCAAACAGCAGCTATTGAGGATTCTCTTAACGATTAACACACACATAGGAATTAATATATGCTTGGTAAATGTAAATGTTTTGGGTTTTTTAATTTTCAGAAAACCATCCAAGATTGCCAACTTCTCCTTTATCTCACTGCCTACCTCTTCTGAATATTTTCAGTTTTTCTTAATTATTATTTCATAGTGATAAAACTTCAACTACTAAAAAACCTGTAAATCTAGGTGATATATAGGAAAGTATAGTCTACAGAATCTAGGAAATTATTTCAAGGCAATGTATTGTGGCATTCCTGTCTTATAATCAAACTTAGTTTCATTCACTCAAGTTTTTTTTTAAATTTATCTATATAATTAGTGCACATTTAAAAATTGCTTGTAAATAGGAAACTTTTTTGCGAGAATAAGGAAAAAATATATTTCTAAATTGTCTTTTCAGTATTCAGGGACACCATCTTTTTTCAAATTACTGACAGTCAGAAAATCTGATTTACCATTCCAAACATTGCAGATTGAGCAACTGTGAGATTTAAACTACTAAACTGACTAACATAGTTTTTGTCTTAAGTAATCGGTGGTGTAGAAAATCTTTTCAGTAAATGTTTATTGGTTGTGATTATAACTTCCAGATTTTTATTAAGTGACAGATTGCAGAGATAGGATTAATAGGGCTACCTAGCTAGAAAGAGCAGTTGTATCTCTAAGATTGTCATAAGACATTTAAAGTTCTGACACTTAATTGGATGTAAAAAGCAAAAGCTGTTAGCCTTCTCTGTAATTTAATAGACAGGATGTATAAGCGTCCTATAAGCTTTCAGATATTCTAATAACTCTTATCCATATTTTTAATGTCTGTTTTCTTGAAATACCATTTTTTTTCCTATACAGGGAATGTCTGTGTATATTTTAGTTGCTTCCATAAAGGTTGTAAAATAACGACTCTAATCCTGTGTAGTACAGTCTTTTAATAGCACTTACACACAGCAATATCAGAGCTTAGGCACTAGTGCAGTGTTATCTGGAAATACATTAAGAAGTGCTATCCAAAATTCAGTGAATTGTTTTTGGAGCTAGTTGTCTATGCTTGGTTTCACAATGTCCTAGTGGCTTGAAAAGAAGTGATGCAGTGTTTTTGCTAACTTTTGCAAATTGTTGTCTTTACATACATCCGTAGACAGCCACTTTAAATTTTATGTATGTATGTACATACTGTCAATGGCTTCAGTTCTGCCAAAATGCAAATCCTAATATTTGAGGTTGAAATGGAGCCTTTCATTGATAGTAAACAATTGTTGCTATGTGATGGCTGTTCACTGGTTTATCCGCTGTGAATTTTCATGGTCTCTGTTCAGTTTCCAGTGGACAGTTGTATATGTCACACAACATGCTACCACAGCTCCATTATTTTATTTGCTACCATTTGGAAGATGTAGAAGAGGCCAAGTATTGAATTGGCATGGTGAGTGAATGGTCTCTCTCTGCTAGAAGAGGTCCTTCCAAATCAGGATTAAGTTGTGTTGAAGGGTACTGCTGCTCATCCTACCCTTTTTACATGTCCTTTGTGAGTAGAGACTCTCAGTCCCCAGGATTGTTCTAATTCTTACAAAAATTGTCATCTGAAAAATAACTACACGTTCTCTACCTTTTGTGACATCAAAAAGTCCTGATGATTTTGAACTATTTCTAAACTCAAAGAAAACAAACCTAGAACTAAAAACATTGTAATTTCAAGATGAAATCCATCTACTCAGTTTAACCAAAGGAGTTTCTGGTGTCCATAGTTCTGTGGGCTGCTGGTTTATACATATCCATGTTGCTAGCATGCCAAGAACTTGTGCATTTTACAGTGCGTTGCATCCCCTATATGCATGTTGTTCTATATGTTTGGGCTAGCAATACCTCCAGCTAGTTCATAAAGTTCCTGGTGTAATTACTTCACTGGACAGAATAATTTAACTTCCTTATCTAGTGAGATGTTTTAAAATACTGACTGAAGATCTTTCTAAAGCCAAGGCAACTTCTTCGCCCAATTTAGAGGAGATATGGGGTAAATTTTTCAAAAATGTTTAAGTGACTTAAGAGCATGGAAATCCAATGGGGTTGTCTTCACTACCGTATTAGCTTGAGGTATAATTTGAGTTTTGCTCCTACCTCAACTCCTGTCCCCACACAAATTTCTGTCTTAAGTAAAGTGGTGTTTACCCAGCTGGTGAGTGTGTGGACTGGTGCTCATGAGTTACTCAAGCTCAAGCTAGTAATGCAGTGAAGATGTAGTATCTTGGGTCAAAATTTACCAGATGGTAATCCAGTCTCTCTGCTAATCAAATAACTGTGTGGCTGCTCTCAGTTGAAATAGGCTAACTCAAGTGGAATAATTTAAATGTATTAACTCAAGCTTACTGTTGCATTCAAGACAAGCTCTTACACTCCAAATGGTGTGTACACACAGCAAATATAGACTAATAGCTGTTCCATTTCTGATGTTCACACTTTTCTGGCAGTAAAGTTCTAAGAAATTACAGGATATATGTGGCTTTCAACAATGCCATTTTGTATTATGTCATTATTCGATTATATATAGTAAGCAGGATTGGACCTACTCAGGTTTTCCTTTGATGTTTTCCATCCAGTACGCTGTGTTGCTGATTCAGTAGATGGCACTCTTTCCTCATATTCAGCTCAAATGAGGTCTTGACTAAAATCTCCATGCCAATCTTTGTAAGAATAGGGCTTTATTTCTGATATCCTCACCAAATTTTAGCTTAACTAGGAAGAACAATGTTATTAATTATGCCACATACATTTAAATACATTGATAATTACAGTTACAACACATGAGTGAATGGCACATGGCAGGGGTGAAAACTGGATTGTAGTAAAACATTTCTTGGTCTCTCAAACTTGGCTTGTCGAAACTAACTTAAAATAGCGTGACTGTGAGAATTGTCACACTGATGGGAAAATTAGCTGAAAGCCTGTAAATAACAATAAATAGTGGTAATTTATCAATTTAGGAGGAGGTGGGATCTAGTGAGATTCTGCAGACAATTGTTAAGTCTGGTCTTAACACCTTCAGTGTTATGGATGTGGAGGCAAATGGCATATTAATCAGATTTGTAAATCTTAATTCTCTTTGAGGTAGGAAAGCTTAAGAGGCTGCGAGTGAGTTGCAGAGACAGTTTCCCCAGTGGTTTCCTATAGCGATGGACCTACTTCAAACTTTTGGGAGGGACTGTATGTGTTCCAGCCTCATGCAAGCTGGTTGAAATAATAAATAGAAAAGGGATTTTCATTTTCCAGCCTTTAAATTTAGCCTTCTTGTTAACCTGAGCTTTATGTGCTTATATTAACTAGCCTATGTTTTCTGGTGCAGAAGTTTTGACAGGGCTCAGAATGGAACTGTAGCTGAGAGGGGGCCTTGATGCAAATGTTCTCAGCTCTGTGAAATGAAGAATAGTTGGGACCAATCCATCTATAATTGAAGCTTGGAAACAACCAGCAGATATTCTTCCTATATATGTTAACCTCTTTTTAAAAATCCTGATCTGACTATTTATGCCTAGGCCCTGCAATAAGTAAAGGGCTCATCTGCACTACAGACACTACAATGGCACAGGTATGGCTGAGTAGCTGTGCTGCTATAGTGCCTTAGTGTAGACACTCACTACAGTGATGGAATGGTTTTTTTTTCCTGTCACTGCAGTTAATCTAGCTCCTCATGTGGTGCTTCTGTCTACCTATCAGTGTCTGTTCCAGGGCTTGGTCAGTTTAACACACTGAACAACATAGCTAGGTCAACCTATGTTTTACATGTAGACCAGGCCTAAGTTTGTGAGTCTGTAGAAACCATTGACATATCTGAGCACTAAAAGTGAATTAAGGACACCATATTAGCCTAGGTGCATCTACCAAGTGCAGATGAACTTAAACATTTTTAAAACTCAAACTTGGATACTTTATCACTTCTTTAAAATTCCACTCTTCATTGCTCATTGTCAAGATATTTCCGGAAAAGAATTATTATTTTTTTTTATTAATTAGTAACTAGTTCTTGCCTTACTTCAGGTTTGTGCACTTTAGTGAGCACTAAAAGCATCTTCATAATAGTGGAGTAGTAGTAAAAGAGGCAGTAGCAAGCTGAAAGGAGGAAAAGGATAGCAAGAGGAGGATGGGACTAACTGATTGTTGTTACAGACTTTTTCTTTTTAAAACCATTTTTCCTTTATTCCCTCGAAGAAATCTTTGAGACAGGCATGTAGCTTTTTAACTTTGTTAGAAAATTTTAGGTGTCTCGGAACTCACTAAATTAAAGTTGAAACTTATGCCAGTCTATACTTAAGTGGTAGTGACTTTTTTGCACACGTTTGTAACCGTGAAGTGACTTTTTTTGGGGGTGGGTGGGTTGTGGGTGGGGAGAGTTATTTAGCTGTGATCTTATAGGAAATCATCTATATTGCACATAAATTGCTTTCAGCTATAGGACTACAAAAATGCTCTCTAAGAGGTTCTGATTAATGATGGTACAACAGTTTGATATACTGTATACATAAATGCCAGAATTAACTTTGTTCAGCTTTCATGTAGTTTGTTTGTATGGGTCTACATCTAAGTAGAAGATAGGATGTTTTTCATACTTTTTTGAAATGTTAACCACCGGTAGATCCAGTAAACCATCAGTGAATTCTGTAAGCATACATACAATATCACTGATGCTCAGAAAAGAGGCAAAATCCAGTGCTTAAAACACTGAATACTGGTACCTGAACACACACATGCAGTTTTGGTATCTATAGCATATATTTGTCACCACCTCATAGGCAGAATGTTAGTGATTACTGTTTTAACCCTAGTTATTTCCAAGTTAGAAAGAAAGAAGAGAGGTTTAACCAGCTGAAGCCATGAATCTTGTATACAGTTTTTAGAGGCAAGTACTAAATATGTTAGAGGCTGATTGTATTTCAATGTCTTAGTAAATCTAAATGTAAGTAGCTCCTATGTTATGTATGTTATATTTTAATGTTACCATCGATGAGTACAAAATGCTTCATTTTATTGACACTTTTGAAAGGCTTTAATGTTGAAGGACTCATTGAGATTCTGACTTCTTCCCTTTAGAAATCACATTTCAGTAGTTTCCATTTGTTTTGGGAAACGAACATTAATATAAATGTAATACTGGGTCTATTGACAAATGCCCCTGGCATACTCCATTTAGCATAACTTTTGGTATATCTAAGAATTAGAGTGCTAGCAGAAAACGGGTATGGTTCAGGTTTTTGATCTTTCTGAGAAGGCTAGATTTTCCCTTTAGAGACTGTAAGAGATTCTAATCAGCAGGATATCTGGGCAAAATTGTTGATCACAACTAGTTTAACCAAATAGGTCTGTGCCATCTGCTACTATGTTTAGCCACTATTTCTTACTTGCATGGATTAATGTGTGATACAGGGTTATTTGGGGTTTTTTAAGCTTCCCCTCTTCTCTCTTGTGAACAGCTTTACAACATACAAGATGGAAAGAGCAGTCTTGCTTTAATTTACAGAAAGCATTAGAAGCAATAATTGCAGGAAAACTTGATAAGTACTGCTCTGTACTTAATGATAAGTACCTACAGTTTACATACTAGGGTACTGTGACTCATGATATACTGAAAAAATCCTCCATTCTGATAGAATCTAATAGGAACAGAGCTGCTATGTGGTATTTGGCCTAATGTTCTTACAGTAGATATCAGCATACCTAAAAGTTGGATTCATTATGCTGAAGTATTTTTTTCCCAGTCCGAAAATGGATTTGCTCCAAATAACTATTAAAAGATTTGTAAAATTTCTATTTTTATGGAGAGAACTGGATTTGTGCTACTGCAAAACCCATTGCATTTAATGTAGCTGTAGATGCAGAAAATTTGTCTGTTTGTTGAATGAGGGTCAGAAGTTTAAATGTGATATACTTCACAGGCGGCGCAAGTGGAGTGATTCAGATGTGGGGACTGACAGGTTAGGATGATTACTTCTAGCTTCTGAGTTCAGTGGCTGTGTTTTGGGGCAGGGAAAACAGCCTTCCATCCCCATGACTCCTGGGGAAGAGATGACCTAATTAATGATGCAGGTATAGAGGTGTCTGTGTGGAGGACTGGCATCTTGTACTGATCTTTTTCATATTCTCCCCAGATTTCAGTTGGAACTGTGCTGCATTGGCTAATTACATGGTTCTTTTAGAACATTCAAGTATAGAACGCCAAAGGATGTGGGTTTCACAATACGTTCCTATCTCTAATGAGTGTCATCTGTAGCTTAATTAAACCGAGTAGGCTAGTTCAGTTTCAGAGGATATACCATTATTGAATAATCAGAGTATTAAAATGTTTAAAGAAAAGAAGGATTTGAAGTCAATGCACTCTGCAGCGCTCAGTGTACTGAGATGAAATTACACTTAAGCTGGCTGTCATTAATATAAAAGGAGTAGACAGATGGAGGGTGGGAGCTGTGGTGGTGGTGGTGGATCAGGGGTGGATCTGTGTTTAGATATGTATATCCTTTTATATCTGATTTTACAGCTGGCCACTGATTTTGTTTTAAATCTTGCCCTTGTCTGTATATTAATCCACTTAAAACTGCTGTATCCAACTTCATGTAACAATTTTTATGGGGGGAAATTACTCATGCAAACACAGTATGTGAATCCCAATGAGCACAACCATGCTGTGTCCAAACCAGATTAATCACTTTTACTTTCTATCCTTCAGGGAACAACCCATATTCAGCACCCGAGCTCATGTCTTCCAAATTGACCCAAACACTAAGAAGAACTGGGTTCCCACCAGCAAGCATGCTGTTACTGTGTCCTACTTCTATGACAGCACAAGAAATGTCTATAGGATAATCAGCTTGGATGGTTCAAAGGTAAATTCTATTTATTTTAAGATTATTTACTTTGAATTGCTTGATCAACTTTTTACCTGTTTCAGGCTGGTATATTTAACACACACTTAGAAATGTGTCTTTTGTCAAAATCTCTCCCAACAGGAAATGTATTGTTGGAGTTTTAAAGTGTGAACAATTCTATTTACAGTGTTTAACTGTTCATTAGAAAATACTATTTTTTTCAATAATTTATATATAAATTTATTATTATTAGTTCAGGAATTGCCTGTTAATCTTTTGAGCAATCTATAAAAGTGTATTTACTGTAAAAGATGCTAGAAGCTGTGTAGGTAGTAATCACATCTGTTTTCAGTGGAGTATTAATATAACTAGTTCTTTGGCATTATGAAGGATATCTGTTCACTGATCATAATCTCTCAGTAAATCCTTGTTTGTCATATAATCCTCCATTTTCTGTAGAAACAATGGTGACTTTTCTCCTGTAATACTTTCAAAAGTAAACTCTCATCAAAACTCAATATGTATTTTGATTAGGAATTGTCTAATAATTGTCTAGTACATGGATTTAGAGGACTGAGTCAGGAATCTTGTTCTGTTGTATGATTTGGACAAGAAACTTGTCTATTCCTCAGATTAACCATCTGTAACCCGTCCGTGCCCAGGGTAGCCCACTGATAATGCCAGGGTCAGGGCAGGCTGCAAAAGGAGAGCAAATTCTCCCAGCACTGGTGGGTGACACCACAGTCAGACTTCCCAACCAGCCAAAAGACAGTGCTTCTGATTCCCCCACACTGGTTATCAAGAAGCCACTGTGCAAATACACACAGCCCCCTTTACTGCATTTCAGTCTCTGGCTCCCAAACTGACACTGGGTCCAGTAAAGAGACCAGTTGCTTTAACTCTGTGCTCTTTACTAAAAGATTCCCTCTGATCCCAAAGGATCAGCCACAGTACCAGTTCACTATAAGTTTGGATCTTACCCAAAATACCACGCTGCCAGCCAATCCTTTAGTAACTAAAACTAAAGGTTTATTAGTAAAAGAAAAACAAACAATAAGAGAAGTGTTAAAGGCTTAAAGCAATCAGAGATATACAAATGATTTAAAAGTCTATATACATCAGGTTTCTAGAACAATTGTGGAGTTGCAGGCTTGTATAGTTCCTCTGGTATACATCCAGTACCTGGATGGGTCTAAGTCCTTCAGTTCAGTTGCACAGTGTGTTAATCCAGAGGTGTGTCCGCAGCTGGACAGGAACAAGGACACAAGGCAAAGACGAAGACGAAGACCAAATGGTTTCTGTGGTTTGATCTTATATACCCTCTGTTACTGGCCATGTGGCTTGTGGAACTTTACTGGAACCAAAATGAAGTCCATAGTCACATGGGCCAATCCTGGTAACTCTTCAGGTATGCCTTTAGTTTCTTCCCGGGCCTCTGGCTTCTGTAAAGGTCTTGATGGGCCATTAAGCGGGCTATTGTCCTGCGGCCTCTCTGTCTGGGGTGTGTCTTCTACAGCACAGTTTGAAATACAGGGATATCAAAGATCTCCATAACTTTCCTTACACATATTACACAGGAACACAAATATTATCATCTTATTCAGCATATTATAACCTTTCTAACAGTACCTGACATGGTATGTCTTACATGAATCATTATGATTTTGACATATTAAGGTCAAATAACACAAATGCCCCCCCTCCTAATGCAGCCCGCGTGACACCATCTATAAAATGGATGTTAAAATATGTCTTTAATTTACCTTATAGCTGTGAGCCTTTAAATGTTTGTAAAGTGCTTTGAAATCTGTAGACTAAGGGAACTATGTAAGTGCAAAGTATAATTCAAAAATTAAAAGCTGGAATTTTTCCCCAGTACCTTAATTTACAAAACAGTTCCAACTTCTGTGGGGTTTATTGAATTGAAGAATCTCACTTTGTTAGATAAGGGGTATAGCAAAAAACAAGGATTATGTAGCACAGATTATGTGTGTTTTACCAAAAGTTTTAAAGCCTATTCCAGTGCAAATTGCATGATACAGCAGAATTTGAGTCCTTGCTCGTATTGATTCCATTTTAGGTGCGTGTGCACCTCTGTGCTCGGTTACCGGAATTTTTTTCCCTTTAGCAGTACCCACAGGGCCGGCTCTGGCACCCCCGGAGTCCTGTGCACATGCCATGGTATAACAGAAAGAAAAAGGCTGAGCAGAGATTGGGCTTTGGGATGAAGCATGCAGGGGTCGGGGCCATGATCGGAGCTCCAGGATCCCTTCTGAATGTGGGCCTGGCATTATGGTGCCATTGTAAACCTAGTACTGGGTAAGAAAGTTTAAAATAAATAAAGAGCCTTCCTATTATAATATATGTTAGCTAAGCTACAATTTAGGGTTACCCGCCATTGAGTAAGCATTCCCTTTCTGTTATTAAGATGGGTAGCAATATCTGGCTTCTATAGCAGTCTCTATCTCTAGGCCTGAAAAAGTTAACCTTCAAATTCCGGAACGGATCAGGCTGCAGGTCATACTCTTGCTCAAGGGTCAGTTTTAAATCCAGAGTCAATTATATTTTTAAATTCAGCCTTCTCTTTTCCGAGCTGTAGCTTCCACACACAGTGATGTCTGGATCATATGTTAATAAGATGTTTTTGCAAGATGCACAAAATAAGGCATAAGAAATGCCCCATCAGCCAAAGCACACCCTTCTGTTGCACAGAGTAAAGGGTAGACTGTTTATGTAACTTTAAACCAGTGGATACAGGCTTCCTAATTTAATCAGGTTTTGCCTACTCTGAGTAATGTGGAGGATGATGAACTCCAGTGTGCAATGGTGATCAGTTCTTCCTTTAGTCTTTGGCAAAAGTCTGGTGTTCTATAATGATTTGAATATGCAAAATACTTTGTAAGTGCTAAGTATCATTTTGTTTATTGATTACCTATATTCGTTAAAATTATTTTATGTAAACTCCAAATTAGTTCAGATTTGTTGCGCCTGAAATTGATGTTGCTGTTATGGTAATCTTAGGAAAGCATGCTGTTTCTGGGTGGTTGTTTCTGGACAGTACACAATTTATTTTCTGTTTATGATGCTGCCGTGAAGACATTTTTTCCCTCCTGACTTCAGGAGTGCAAATGACCACACTGCACCTCAGGCGGGGAGGAGAGGAGGAAATATTGTCCAGCTTGCTGGGGGAAGAGGAGTAACACTTCAGAGGCTGGGCTTGCAGAGGGGTTCTGAAGCTGCTGCAAAAAGGGGAGTGGGTCAGCTGACTCATCCCTAGGGACTGCAAGGGCTGGGGAGTTGGAAAGGGGTAAGCCTGGCAGGAAAAGCCCCTTGTCCAGACCAGGTGGAGCAGCACCCTGCCTCCCTCCCCTTGAGGTGGCAAAATACCAGGTTTGGCCAGGACTTGCTGTGATCATGGTGCTAGTTGCTCCTTTCTAGAAGGGTTGGGAAGGAATTTTCCCCTCACCACCAGATTGGTGTAGGTGGCGTGGGGTGTAGTGTGTGTTTGGTTTTTGTTTTTGGTTTGTTTTTTTTTTGACTTCCCCCCTGTGAGCTATGAGGGGGGGCTTTGTTACGGTCAGTAGGGAAGGGAGTTGAGCTATGATGCTGCAACTCATTATGTAAGTGTGGGGTGGATGTCCATAGCAGATACTCTGTAGGGAAGGGTTACAGTGACCAGATAAATAGCCTGGATTTAAAAAGGAGGTGTTTGTTAAAGGAGCAGAATAGGATGTGGGG
This sequence comes from Mesoclemmys tuberculata, assembly GCA_007922155.1. NCBI lineage: Eukaryota > Metazoa > Chordata > Testudines > Chelidae > Mesoclemmys > Mesoclemmys tuberculata. The sequence continues at coordinate 38,699,047 of ML675629.1, forward strand.
TGATTTTGGTGCTCCGATGACTGGCATGGCAGGGTGCCAATCCCTCTTCCTTATAGTCTACCTTAACTTTCATTTGGGCACGTGGGGTGGGGAGGTTGATAGGGTCTTAGCAATGGGTTGACTGGGGGACCTGAATGGAAAAGATGGGAAACTGGTGAAAGCCTCCAGGTAGATATTGAATGAACAAGGAGTTATCTGTACTGTACACTTTTATCTGCTGGATAGTCCTAGACAACTAATAAGAAAGTTGCAGCTTGATTAAAACCATATCAAGTGTCTACTGTCCTCCTTTCGGTATAGCCAGACAACTTAGATTGTGTGTTTCAGAGGTCCTAGAAAAGAACTTAGCCTCCTTCCTTTCAAAGGAGCAAGTAATTGATCTAATTTCAAAGAGGCAAGATCATAGAGACTAAGTTAAGAGATGGGTGAAATCCTGATCCCATTGAAGTCAATGGTAATACTTCCATAAACTTCAGCGGGGCCAGGAGTTCACCCCCCAGGCATGTTTTGTTGTTACGTTTAGGCCCTTGAAATCATGAAGTACATCTTCAAGGCAATAAGAACTTGTCAGCAGAAAGGTACTAGTTTTGGTAGATGTTGTTTTGCTTCCCACTCCTGTAAAAAGGAAAGATTCACATAGTTCTGGTGGAAGACTGGGGCCACGATAGAACTCAGAGTTGGGGACCTTGCTAAAACAATTCCTTATATGCAGTGTAGTTGTAGCCATATCAGTCCCAAGATATTAGAGAGATGAGGTGGATGAGGTAATATGTGTTGTTGGACCAACTTTTCTTGGTAAGAGAGACAAGCATTCGAGCCACACAGAAGTTGTCAGGTCTCAAAACTTCCTTAAGGCTCTTCTACATTTAAAAATTGCAGTGGCACAGCTGTATTAGTATAGCTGTGCCACTACAAGAGCACTTGTATCGCTGTGTTATGTTGGCGGGAGAGTGCTCTCCCGCCAACATAATAGAACCACCTAAACTAACACCAGTAGTTATTTTTGCTGGTATCTCCTGCCAGCATAGCACTGTCCACACAAGAGTTTATGCTGGCAAAACTTATGTTGCTTAGCAGTGTGGGGTTTTTTTCTTGCATCCCTGCGTGACAGAAATTTTGCCGACATAAGTGCTGGTGCAGACAAGGCCTTGGTATCACAATTAAATTCAAGATGGAGCTGCTTATTTAGCATAAGCAGTTAATGCATATTTGTTTGAGGTGAAGTGGTCCATTATCATGCCTTCACCTTGAATGATCCCTTGAAATGTGTTAACTAGTTACGCAGAAAAAATCTGTTCCAGCTTGTATTTAGCTGTGACACCAAGTAAGGTCTGGTCTACACTACAGACCTATATCAGTATAACTACATCGCTCAGGGGTGTGACAAATCTACACCTAAGTGATGTTTTTATACCAACCTAACTCCTGTATAGACAGCACTTATGTCTGCAGGAGAGCTTCCTCCACCAGCATAGCTAATGCCTCTCAGGGAGGTGGATTAACTACAGTGACGGGAGAGAGCTCTCTTGCTGGCGTACACTAGAGCATGTTCATTAAAGTACAGCTTTGCATGCCAATGCAGCATTTTAAGTGTAGATTTACTCTACGCAGGGTGGAAAAAAATTCATGATATTTTTTAAAATAAAAAAAATTGGATTTTTTTATTTAAATCAGAATTTTTTTTAAATCATCAATAAAATATTAAATTTCTTGTTTAAAAATAAGATACAATTAAATCTCATCACAAACATGCTAAACCTACACTTAGTCTCCTAAAAATGAATTAATGGCTCTAGTCTGTCCAGCCTAACTATCAGCTCTTGCTTCTTGAAAGTTCTGGGCTTTCAGTTTCTGTTTGTTTCTATTTCTCAGCAGACGAAAGTCGCATGTGCAAGGAAAGACACAGGCTGGGTAGGATTGTTGTTCTGTGCTTATGTGGTGGTGGAGTTGGGCCAAGCAAGGCAGAGGAATTAGTAAAGATGCTGTCTTAAAGACGGAGAGACAAAGGACAGAGGCATTGTAGAAAGGAACAGTGGAGTGTACTGGAAAGAAAAAGGGAAGATATTATTCAGTACACACACAGCTTCCTATATTCCCCCACACCTGTGTCACAGAAAAACTGTCATGGCTTCTGCATGTAAGAGAGATCCTATCTGAGAATATTTTGAAGAAATTTCTTCCCTGGGTAAAAAAGGAAAACATGTCAAGTGTAAGCAGTGCAAGAAGGAGATGCAGGGCCTTCTTGCAAGAATGAAACATCATAATGAAAACTGCTTATTGGGAGAAAATGATGTGGATGAAGATGTGGATATGTCTGAAGAACAATGTGGATCAGCTGGTTAGTAACTTAAATAATCCACTTTGCAATGCATCATTCTTCAAGACTCTCTCTCTATGCCTTTAGTATAAGTGCGATTTAACAAGTACATTCCCAAACTGTTTGCTATTTTGGATGTTGCTATGAAAAGAAAGCTTAGCTTAGCTAATCCTTATGGCTTGTTAGATTCTAAATCTAGTTATCACCCAAGTATAAAGTACAGAAAGCTGCAGTAAGAGAAATGTAGAGTTGCCAGTTGCCATTGGGTGTTGTTTTCTTATTTTATATTACATAATATATGCCCCTTATTTTGGAACATCATGGCCACAGACCATAACGGTGATACCATAAATCTATTCCCTATTTTACTTCAGCATAACTCTGCTTTCCCAAGGGAACTTCATCTTATCCTTGTTTTCTCAAAAAACAGAAGTGTCAGGGAGTTCTATGGGGCTTACTCTAAGTGCAGTCAGTCTTAGCTTTTTTGGTCATTTGGAATCGGATCTGCATCCTTCCTGGAAAAAATGTAAGTGATTAACTGTATAATAGAGTGAGAAGAACAACTGTTCAGAATAATTTTTTAATTGTTTCAGGATTCCATTTGAGCATAAGAGACTTTGACTGTGACTGTCTGCAACAGCTTCAGAGTCATCCATTGGTACTTTTAGCAGCAGTGCTGCAGCTAGAGTATTTCAGACAACAAAGTATCAGTAGCAAGCAAAAGCTTTCAATCATCCAGTAAAACCACCACCATGGATGGGTTTGTAGTAAGGACCACAAATACCAACAAGACACCATAGATGAAAAGATGGCTCAGTTCATTTATGCCACAAATTCTCCTTTTCTCACTAACTATAAACCCTTAATTGACATGGTTGAGTCCTTATGACCAGGCTACGCTCTACCTGGTAGAGCAGACATTGGTGGAATGTTGCTAGATACAGTGTATGAGAATGAACTTGAACAGTGTGCAAGAAACCCTGAGGGGAAATTTGCCAGTTTAAGCCTTGCTGGGTGGAGTGATGTACACAGTGATCCAGTAATATGTGCCTGTGAGACAACAGAAGATGGGGTTGCATGTTTTTCAGAAACAATAGATACATCGAGAAATGCCCACACAACAATATATTTAAAAGAAGTTGCAGTGAAAACTGTAATAAACTGAACAAAAATTCAATGTCACATGCGTAGTTTTGTCACAGACAATGCTGCAAACGTGACAAAGATGGGAAGATACTTAGAAGAAGAAATGGAAGGATGCTCCTTAATAACATATGGCTGCAGTGTCCATTTAATGCATCTTTTAGCCAGATATAAGTATGTCTTGTCCAGGAATAAAATAAAATGTTGAAGTTGCAAAATACTACTATAACAACCCTTTTGCTTCAGCTTCACTTAAAAAAGCAGGAGGATCCAAACTAATTCCACCTCAAGATGTTCGATGGAATTATGTGGGTGACTGTTTTGAACAATTCATTAAGAACGGGCCTATTCTCATAAAACTTTGTGAAGAAAATTGTGATAAAATAGATGTAAGTATCTCCTTCAAAGTATCTAACATTGGATTAAAGAGGAATGTAGAGAATATGCTCAATATGCTGAAGCCTCTATCTATAGCCTTAAACTTCAGAGAAATTGTTGCTGCATTGTTGATGCTGTCGAAATTTGGAAGGTGCTTTAAGAGACATTGAAGAAAGAAGTACCTCACCATAAAGTTTAAACTGCAGGCAATAAAGAAGCGAATGGATCAAGCGCTAACTCCCTCATTTTCTTGCAAACATTCTTGACCCCAGATATAAAGGTAGATGCCTAACTTCTGAAGAAGGTGATGCTGCCATGGCATGGGCATCTCAAAATCACTCCCCAGTTATGCCAGTCATAATAAATTACAGGGCTGGAGCAGAACCATTTAAACAGTACATGTTTACTGGTGATGAAGAAAGTCACTACCCTGAATTGGAGGAAATCATTAGCCAGGCACTTGAAACAGAGTTCCTTTAGTTGCTAAGCCAACTTTTCACAGTAGTAGCTTCCTCAGCAGGCACAGAGAGAATATTTTCGTCATTTCGTATTGTTCACTCAAAGCTAAGAAATCAACTGGGAGTTGAAAAAGTAGGAAAACTCGTATTTGTTTCCATCTATGACTAAAAATGACAGTGGGAGTGGGGAAGATGAGAGCTAGTTGTAGAGATTTTAAGGACCGTTTGTTTAGTGTTGTGATGACTTGTCAAAGTTACTAAAATTTGAAAATTTAAAAAAAAAAAAAGTTTAAGAACAACCAGCAACTCACACTGTTGCAATTGCAAACATTTATGTAACATGAGAGTGAGAGTGTGTGTTAGTTCTTACCATTCCTAATGTACTGCATCTGCAGGTTGACATAGGTAATGGGTATTATGTACTATTTCCTAACTTGATTTTTATTAATTTATCTAAAAAAATTACACAAAGTATACCCTCCTAGACATTGTAAAATGCTGTATTGAGTTGTACATTAACACGTTTTAGTGATCAGATTTGCACAATTGTTTAAGAAATATGTGAAGAAGTATCAGTGGGAAACTTGATTTAAATCAAGGATTTTCTTGGTGATTTTAAATCATGATTTAAATCAGTTATTTAAATTGCCTTGATTTAAATCAGTCCACCCTGGCCCTAAGTTTTCCCAGACCTGAAAAAGAGCTATGTGTAGCTTCAAAAGTTTGTATCTCTTACCAACAGAAGTTGGTCCAATAACAAATATTACTTCACCCACTTTGTGTCTTTATTCAAGATGTTTAGGAGGGTGTACAGTTCCCTCTCCTCCTTTACTCAAGACACACAAGACTACATCCTAGTTTCTTATTCCTTCCACGTATTATGATTTTCCAGATATTCCACAATATATTGTAATTGTGCTTGAGCTGTTCCATGAAGCCATTTTTGGAGGTTTTGGAAGCTTTTGTGATTTTAAAAAAACACACCATTTTCATCCATTTCTAACTGGATTACTTGTTCCTCTGGGCTGACACTCTTCAGTTTACCAAAGGCAAAGTACACTTTGAAAGTTACCCGGGATACTCGAGTATTCCCCAGAAAGTCTGTCTGATACCTCTTGCAAGATTGCTCTTAGCATATTTGAGCAGTTTCGCTGCTGAGCCAATAAATAGTATGTTGGAATTCAAAATGGGTGATACTGACCATGGAAATTGTGCTATCTAGAGAAAGTTACTTTAGCCAATGGTTAAAGTTTAATCCTGAAATTAACTGAAGATGTAATAAAAAGCAAAATTGGTGAAGGCTACCATAATGACCGTGATGCTTGCAGATCTTGGTAACCAGTGCTTGTTTAGATCATCTGTGCCCCTATAGTTTCCACAAGAAAAATTCCACAGCATGCTGCCTCTTTTATATGTAGGATCTTCCTGCCTGGTTCCTTGCAGTTTAGTTTGGGAAGGACATTCCACAGAAACAAATCTGTTAAGCTGCCATCTTCTCCTCTTTCGCATCTCATCAAGGCACACTTCTTCCATTATGCCTACCAGAAGGAAAGGTTGTGGGTTTATCAGAATGTGTATATATGTAGGATATAAATAAAACTTGAAAGTATTTGATTGTATCCCTCTTTCTAACTTCTGAATGACGCTTGTCATCTTAGATTATAAGATTTTCAGGATAGGGGAGATAGCTATAGATAATGGCATCCAGAAATTACAAATGGTGATTGTGCAAGGCACTGTACAGTGATGATATGGTCCCTGTCCTGAAGCTCTTATGTAGTTATATACCTGTATATCCATAAATAACATTATCCATTAACCTCTTTTATCTGGTACCGTGTCCCCCTACTTTTAGACTTTCAGGCCTGGTCTCATTCCCTAACTCTCTGATCTTTCCATGTAACAATACATAGCAGTTGTTGCTAAACCTTTCAATTTTCATTTACTCTACAGTAACTTCTATCTTCCTCCTAAAGTTCAGCTTAATGTCTTTCTCTTGCCCTCCTGCCTAGTGCCAGGGCAGGGACTCTCCATTATTCCTTACCCTCAGCACACTCAGAGGCGATGCGTTGGAGGAAGGGTCATGCAGGGTCTCATCCCCATCCCGCACAGAGTTGCTGCTTGGCTTGTACTGAGCATGCTCAGTAACATCTGTTGAAGCTGTTGCCCTCACTCTGCCACTCGCACTGTCAGCAAGTACCTGTCGTCTCTGAGCACACAGCTGCTGAGTGGGAAAGTAAGGTAGTTTCCTTCGCTTTCTCCATTTTGTCCATCCAGCCACAGTCAATGGCAGCTTCTGAGAGCAAAGAGTGGGATCCTGGCAATATCTTGTCATGCCCCATCAGGAAAAGTGGCTTCCACTCAGCAATTCACTTGCTCCTAATTCCTTCATAAGTAGTGGGCAGTGTGGGGAGAATTCCAGTTATTTGTGCTTGATCTGCCTGAGACTCAGGCTTGCTAAAGCTAACGTAGAACAAGAAGAGTGCTGCTCAGGTTTGAAGACAGCATGAGCCACATGAGTATGACTCAGAAGTCATAAGCCAGCCACGAGTATATCACTGCTGGAGAGAATCTTTATATTTAACAACTGTTGTGAAATAAACTGGTTAAGTATTACAATATGATCTATTTAATACTATATAGAGATTAAAATAAGACCTTTAAAGTGTGTCTTCTCTGGTATGATTTTGAAGAAACTGAAAATTAATATTACCATCACTTTTAGCAGAAAATAAAATATTTAACTGCAGTTGTTGTCTGTATAGTCAGTGGAAAGAACAGCTCAGATATGTGCCCTATTTCCTGAAAGCTAGGTAAACTCAGTTGAAAGGGAAACATGAAAGCTACTTTATTATTCCAACCCAATTTAGAGAGAACAAATGCAGTTTTCTTTAAAATGAAATTGATTGACCAGTTCACACTCTATTCAGAATTAAGAAAAATGTTATTGTAAAAAGTACAAGGAGGTTTTAAAAAGTAGATTAATCTTTGGGTGTGTGTGTGTGTGTGTGTGTGTGTGTGTGTGTGTGTGTGTGTGTGTGTGTGTGTGTGTGTGTGTGTGTGTGTGTGTGTGTGTGTGTGTGTGTGTGTGTGTGTGTGTGTGTGTAAATATGCATGTTTCCTGTCTGAAAATGGGGCGTCACTCAACCAGAGCAGTAATAGGTTGGTTTCATCTGTCTCTGCTCTCCAGGCAGACTTAACGATAAAGACATCTCATGGGAGGTCTTGCAGAACTGTGCGTGCTAGTACAAACAAATTGATGGTTGATTGAAGCAATTGCTAATAATATGAGTGGCTGAGTTCAGCTCTGTGTCAACAAGCTGAGCATGGCAGCTGTGCCCCCAAACATCAGAGTAGTGTTTAGTTACAGCAAACACAAGGTGTATGAAGGACGAAAGGGTCTGCTCTCCTAGAGGTTCCATATAGCATCTGTATGGCAGCAGTGTGGGATAAGATCTTCGCGTTGAGATTGTTCTAGGTGAGGCTGGAACATCAAGCTGTGGCAGAGTTTTACTCCCAAGTGTATGTTGGCTGGCTGATCTGACAGTAACCATCCTTGTATGTGGATCAAGATCAGATGATTGTTTAGATAGAAAATAGTTGCTGCTGTCTTAGGTTTCACCAAAAATGAATCTCCATTGCTGGGAAGTAAGTGGTCAAAATGTTCATACTTTGGCTGAGAGTCCCTTCAATCCTTTGGAAATTGATTTCAGTGTGAGCAATTCAGATGTCATAAGCATACACATACTTCTTGGCCTGCATATCAGGAAGGTCATATGTGTATATATTGAACAAAAAGGGAGCCAAAATTGGCTCTTGTGGAAGGCCATTAGAGAGATGGAGTTTAAAGTGACTCATTTTTCTCTCTGACTTGCAGTCTGAAGCTTTGTTTACTAAATAATTTCTTGGATTGACTGCACCATTGTCCTACAAGGTATAACTTGCAGCAGCTTGGCAGCAAGCCCAACACACCCACAATCTGACAGCAGCCTATCACATTAAGGACTGTACCGACTTTCTTTCCTGGCTCAAATGTGTTTTCTGTCTATTGCATCAAGCAAACTACCTGATCTCTTGGATGCACTGATCCTTCCTGAATCCAGCCTGAATGCAAGGCATCTGAGGATTGACTCCATCAGGATTAATTTCTCCATTGGTTTGTAGATAATGCACAACAGAAAAGTCAGTCGATGGCTCTTTGGGTTATTCATCAATTACAGTAAAAATTAGTTTTTTACATCAATTTCTGTGGTGTCTGCTTTTGTAAGAAGGTTCCTGAGAAACTCTTGATTGTTGTATTATATGCACATGTGGGCTGGTGGTAGAGGTTATTTGCCTTTCACTTACTTAATTGATGCTTGTCCAGAACTACTCCTCCCTTCTGTTTTGAATGACTAAATCCAATATGATTGACTTTATTATGAATTAGCATTGAGGATATTAGCATAGATTTGGTAACAGTGTTTTAATCAATTGATGACTCCAGGAAAAAGGCCCAATTCTTTTAGAATGGGTATCATTTACAAAATAATTAGGGGCTTGTCTTCACTTGAAAGTGAATACAAAATAGAGAGCAAATTTAAACTGCAGTAGCTCTTCTAGTATGAATTCCTTTGTTCCTGATAAACTCAGTGCGTGGACACGCTTATTCAAGAATATAAATGTCCACATATGTTGTTAATCAGCAACAAGTCCATGTATAGACCAGCCTTAGCTTTTCTTTTCTTTTTAAATGTTTAACTATTTGAGGTTTATGTGAAGTTCTGCAGCAGTGTAACACTCCTAGCATGGGTGAATTTTAGCCTTCCTCATAGAATGGGCACATCCAACAAAGGATTCTTTGAGGTATGTCTATGTGGATCCCTCTGCATGTATGTGCATACCTGAGCTCAGAATCTTTTCTGAGTAGTGGTGTCTGTCTGGGGCATGCATGTGCTTTGGCCTCCTTGTGCCTTCTTTCCTGTGAGCACATGACGGGTGGAGTGACTACAACCCTCTTTCAGTTCCCTTTTATAGGCAGTGGCCGTGAGATGGAAATTGGACAGTTCTCCTTGTTCTTCTACTTCTATTTTCAATGTTGATCAACTTCTTTAAAAATCTACCTTCATCTAACCTTGTCTCTATGTAGTTGGACATTGTATATTTAAACATACTAATTTGGAAGCCCTTTGTACAGAAGGATGAGGCTTTCTGCACCACTGCCATCAAGGCAGATTTGAAACTTAAAGCATTTTAAACCCTATCCATCATATGCTGGCCTTATGTCCCTGATTGATGAGCATAGCAGGTGCCTCTTCTGCCTTGGGGAAGGACACATACCCAACAAACACTTGATCTGCTGATCCCTTCAATCCCACACCTGAAAATCCAGATAAGTGGATCTCAGATTACATTTACTGAGCAATCCATGAAAATAGCATTCGATCTTGAAGACACAGAAGCTACTAAACCAGAGTCAACAGGGCTGTCAAAATGCCCCAGCAAGTACACACCACACCCCAAGTTCAGTTGGAGACAAGGATCTCAAAAAGGTACCAAAATCCCCAGTTCTGGCACCGGCACCAGGATCATTGACACTGAATGCTTCTGCAGCTTTGGCACAAACCCTGGGTCAGGTAGATGCAGCACCAACGCCGCCTTCTTCGAATGGTGCTGAGAGGCAGATCAGCACTGAACAGTACAGCTGAGTGTTCCTTGGGATTGTCTTTCAAGGAGGACTCAAAGCACTCCTCCAGCAACAAGCGGTCCAAGCCCATTTAAAAATCAACAGTTGAAGACAAGGGGCTGACTGAAAGTGGGTTCAGCCATATGCAGTCAGTAATGACTTAGATGTTGAAATTCACAGTGGAACTAACACTGACACGCAAGCCCACCGTGGTATGAAGATACATGCTGACAAAGGAACCACTGTCTCCTAAGCTAGGACTGGAATCAACTTTGGCATCCTCAGGGCTGGGATCTTATCAAGCAACTTCAGCATCCCAATTTCTCTTCACCCCCTTCCATTACTCCTTCTTTCCTACACTGATTAGGGAGCCCTCTTACCTCAGGTCACCAAGGAACTCGAGAGGGAATTCTGGAGACACCCTGTACTGAATACAGTTGTGCTTGGCCAGCCCATTGCCAGTCTAGCTGGTATCTGTACAACTTGCCAGCCTGGCCTTACTGGCCATACTAGGGTCTGCCCTCCTACATATCTAGAAGCAGCTCCTCACCATGTGCCTTGAGAAAGAGGAGGTCTCGGTTAATGGAAGTATAAGCAATCAAGCCCCATATGCCTGATTCTGAGGAGGCTCCTCATGAGTAGGCAGAGATTCTTCTGGAGACACCCTGCCAACCTCCTTCACCTGACAGGGAAATCACATCACCCCTAGCTGTGGCCACTGATCTCTTCGAGGCCTTCCAGGACTTGCCCACAAGAATCTGAAACATTGGACATCCAAGACACCAAAGATCCAAGAGAACATGCACAAGCATTTTGACATGCTCAGCACCCTCAAAAATTGCTCTCCCTGTTTACCAGTGCCAAAGTGGAGTCAGCAAAAGCACTTTAGAACACTCCAGACTGACTTTCCCTAATTTCAATGCAAGTAGAAAAATGTTGAAAGGCTTGAACATACTTTTTATGTTTATCTTGCCTTAGGGTCTCTGGTAGTGTCCATAATCCAAAAAGACTAGGACCATTATGATGCAGTGTGCTTCTTGGCTGTAGGTGTCTAGACTCATAGACTCATAGGTCAGAAGGGACCAATATGATCATCTAGTCTGACCTCCCGCACAAGGCAGGCCACAAAACCCTTACCCATACACATTTATAACAACCCCGAACCCATGACTGAGTTATTGAAATCCTCAAAAATGAGATTTGAAGACCTCAAGCTGCAGGGAATCCATCAGCAAGCGACCCATGCCCCATGCTGCAGAGGAAGGCGAAAAACCTCCGTGGCCCCTGCCAATCCGCCCTGGAGGAAAATTCCTTCCTGACCCCAAATATGGCGATCAGCTAAACCCTGAGCATGTGGGCAAGACTCACCAGCCAGCACCCAAAAAAGATTTCTCTGCAGTAACTCAGTTCCCATCCCATCCAGCATTCCCACAGACCATTGAGCAGACTTATCTGCGGATAATCCAAAATCAATTGCTCAAATTAAACTATCCCATCATAACATCCCCTCCATATACTTATCAAGCTTAGTCTTAAAGCCAGATAAGTCATTTGCCCCCACTACTTCCCTCGGAAGGCTATTCCAGAACTTCACTCCCCTAATGGTTAGAAACCTTTGTCTAATTTCTAGTCTAAATTTCCTAATATCCAATTTGTACCCATTCGTCCTCGTGCCTATATTAGTATTCCAAAGGAAGTGCAGGTGACCATAGAAGACTTGCCCTTCAAGGGGATTAAGTTCTTCCATGTGTGGATGGATGAAATATTTTATTTCCTAAAGAATTCAAGGGCAATGCTGAGGTCACTAGGAAGCTACACCCCAGTGCCATGCCATAAGCCTTTCAAATATGAACTGCCACAGAGGGAAAGGACACCAGGCTACACTCATAACTTCCAACTGGAATAGCTATGCAGAAAATGATCCTGCTATTCGATAAGGATCCTGTCATACACATGGCTTAAAGGCAGCAGTGTCAGGAGATACAATAAAACCAATCCAGAGGTGATCTTGGAAATTGCCACCCCCTCTTCCATCAGGCATGACCAGATCACAGCTAACAAAAGAGTGCTAGACTTCATTGCTAATGTCCATCCTCTCCATTTTTGTTCCTTGCCCCCTATCTATTACCTTTCCTCCCTATCTCTTCTGGGACTCTTCTCATGAGAGCCTCTTACAAAAAATGGCCTTGTTGCTGCTTCTAGGAGCTTTTGGTGAAGATCTGATAGGAATAGAGGGGAAGAAGCTTCTCCTTTGTCTTATCCTAGTCTTGAGGGCACTGAGCAAATAGCATAAATATGCCACCTCAGATTCAGGATGTAGAACTTACTTCTGTGTTTCATTACTGACGGTTCAAGACTGGTTTGTGGCTCTCAACTTGCAGGATGTGTACTTCCACATTGCCATCCATTTGGCCCATAGGTCATTCCTGTGATTTCAGTATTGCCATTCAGACTTTCCATGACACAATCAGCCTTCAAAAAACGTCCGCCCATTGTGACAGCTCACCACCAGGTGGCAGCTCACCTGAAGAAGAACATCCATATATATCTGTAGGCTTGTCAGAATTCAATTTTTATTTAACTTTTGGATAATATTGATGATTTTTAAGGCTTTTTTATTTTTATCAATTTCATTTTTTACAGTTGTGGGAAATTATTGTAGGGGGAAGACAAATTTTCTGATAAATGTTGAGATTCAGAAGTTAAAACACAAATTATCAATATCACATATCAAAATATACAAAGTAAATATCCTTAAATCAAACTGAGTTTTCTTTCTTTTCCACTGATGATGATAAAAATTTAGATAGGCAATGTTTTTAGTCAGTTTGTGTATGATGAAACTGAGTTTGTCCACATTTACTGATAGATTGGCTGGGAAGGATTAAATTTTTATCTGTCTCTGGATTGGTTGATCAGAGGCCAATCAAAACAGGAAACTCTGAGCCTCAGTTGCACCCTCTGTCTGCCCATCAGAGTCTCCTGATGAATTACGAGAAATCATCATTTATCTCATCACAGATGGTAGAGTTTTCAACAGTGAGGGCTTTCCTGCCAGAGGACAGACTCCTTTCACTGCAATCCTTACTCAACCTAGTGAAATCACACCCAGTTACCATGGTGTGGACTTGCCTCACATTACTAGGCCACATGTCTGCATATGCCTACGTGACACCATTTGCCTGACTTGACCTACAGTCACGACAAATCTGGCTTGGTCAGTTTGCTCTCTAGTAAAACAGCCAATGAGCAAGAAAGTCCTAATACCACCTCATGTTTTCTTTATGCTGGGATGGCTGCCACAATCCGCCCGTGCCCGAAAAAGGGTGCAATGCACAACACCTTCCCTAGTCCTGGCATTGGTCACAGCTGTGTCAAGGACTGGATGTGGAGTCTACCTGGATAATCTACAGATAAGAGGCTTGGTCCCCAGAAGACAAAAGACCTGCATATATAAGCATCATGAGGGATGTCTACACAGCAATTAGACACCTGCGGCTGGCCCATGCAGCTGAGTCTGATTCAGGCTGCAGGGCTGTTTCATTGCTGTGTAGACTTCTGGGCTCAGGCAGGAGCCCAGGCTCTCAGACCCTCCCACCTCACAGGGTCGCTGGTGTGCATGGCATTCCTCCCTGTTCTATGGCTCACTGCAAATATTGATAGGCAGTATGTCTGCAGTGTGCTACATAAATAAGCAACGGGGTACCCGCTCATTTCCCACTCTGTAGAGAAGCAATCACTTTCGAAATAGTGTTACCTACATAGAATAACTTTGATGGTGCTCTGTGTCCTGGGAGTCAGCAATGACCTGACATCCTGCAAGCAGACTGTCTATCTTAAGCTATGAATGATTGCTGCAAAAATCAATCACCAGCTTGATATTTCACCAATGGGGGATCCACTGATAGAATTGTTCTGCCAACAACGGTGATGTCAAGTGTCAGAACTACTGTTCTGGAGGAGGCATGAGTCCAGGATCACTGCCAGAAGCCGTTCTTGTACAGTGGTGCCAAGACCACCACTATGCCTTTCCATCCAGTTCCTCTCACTCCAGGATCATTTGCAAAGCCAGATGAGACCAGGCCATTTTTTCATTCTGGTATTATGTATGCAATAACTACTGTAGGTTGCCTAAATGGTAAATTTGAAGTAGTCTATAATGCTAGAAAGGCTCAGGCAAGGGACACGTCCACATTTCACATTAACTGTAGTACAGAATATCTTCTGCTGAACACTGTATAGCCAGTGTTATTTCTAGGTCAGTTTGGCTAGTAGTGAATTTCACTAACAAGTAGGTCTTGGCTCATTTTGTTCTTGATCTAATAGAGCACTTGGATATTAACCACACATTAAGCATTTATTTTTCACATGAATTTTGATCAGCTGGGTAGTTCTGCTTCACTGGGATTAGACTGTGTTCTGTATAAACTTTGGTGCAATGGGTGAACTCCTTGCCCCATTGAAATCAATGACAAAATTCCTGTTGATTCAGCAGGACTAAAATGTCACTCAATAGCTGCTTTTTTGGTGTCCAACGTAAAGTTCTGAGTGTAGCAGAGGAATTCATACACATTAGCAGCTTGCTATGGATATGTAACTGATATCTTCTATACTATTTTGCACCATTCAAAACACAATACGTAACTTTCTTCTATAGTTGTATGTGTTACCCCATTAATGCTATCCATGTTCACATAAAGGAACAATAAATCCCAGAAAAGTTCTGAAAACTACAAAATTGTGTTTCTGAACACACATTCTGAAGCTTTTAGTTTAGTGTAAGCCAACAGCTGTCTTAGCAATATGTCTTTAGAATGATGCAACAACATACCCTCCATAAAATCTGTGGTATTGTTTTTTTTCTGACCTCATTGGCATCTCTCCTAGGAAAAAAAATGCCACTCTGCATATTAATAAATGTAGATGTGATTGGAACAGTTTTTATCACCTCTAAATCATGGCTGCCAGTTGATATGGCTGTGCCAAAGAGTTGTCTTGATGCCAGACTATTTCCAAATACTCAATATGTGCATGTTTGCTTGTGGGTCTTACGCTATTTACAGTTTGGTGAGAACGTCTTACAACTGCTATTACATTTTCCTTGCAGGCAATAATAAATAGCACTATCACCCCCAACATGACATTTACTAAAACATCCCAGAAGTTTGGCCAATGGGCAGACAGCAGGGCAAATACGGTCTATGGCTTGGGATTTTCCTCTGAACATCATCTTTCAAAAGTAAGTAAACACATTAAAAAAAAAAAAAAAGTGAGGGGTATGGAAAAATGTGGGGGGTTTTTTGTTCTTTTTTTCCCCTGAACAGTCAGGATGATTTAGGAATAACTAGAATCAAATTAATATCTTACATTGTCTTGACACTCATTAGTGTTAAGGTAATAATTACATATTCTCTGAATCCAGCCTTTATAACATGGAAAAGTGAGAGGGGCATTTCTGGCAACAGGGTTTTTAAACCCATTTGGTAATACCCATGATTTTTTTTTTAAAGATAAATTTTAGATTTGTTTTTTAACCTTACAGGAGAATGTAAAATGTCATCTCTTATGTCTTGCCATAAAATTTTTCTCCCTAGGAAATCAAAACATTTACATGGAAGATCAGTTTACTTTTTTCCTTTTAAGAAGGAAGGAAGATTCAGGCCCTAAATTCAAATAGTTTCTTTCTTGCTATGTTTGGATTCCATCAGGAAAATTGTGGCTCAGTAAATGGCACACTTTTTTTTTCAACTGTAATTTTCACCCATATTTTTCTTCCCCTCTTTTCTTCCACTTTCTACCATAGAACGAACACTTTATTACGAACATTTTAAAAATTGAAAACTTAAGGGAAAGTTAGAAAAAAACAGTGGGGCTGAAATAAAACTAATTTTATTATTAGAGTGTAGAAAATATAAGTAGGTTACCAGTAATATTGAGAAACACCTTGTAGTGTGTATGAAATTGTTGGCTGGCCTCTGAAAATTAAAATTAACTTTTATAGGGGCTCACACTTCCCACGGAGGAGCAGCACTGTTCATGTAGATACCTGCAATACTATCTGCTAATGTGCTCTGCTGTTAGGGTCCAGAATCCTATGGAAGTCCAATAGGATTCTCTCTGCACAGAATTCATATTAGTGGACTGTAGTGTTGGAACAGGGTTATAACTTGTAAAGCAATTTTAATCTTAGTCATTTAGAACACCTGGAAAATGAAATGCAATGCAATAATCAGTGTAAGGGACTTCCTTGTGGTTGAGGGAGACCTGGACCAGCTCTTTTTTTACTGAAGAATTTAGTACCAGTTAAAATGAGAATAAGTGTTAGGCCTCTTTACATGTGTAGGCTGCCTCATTGGATCCCTTTTAGAAAAGCATAAGAGAAAGCAACTGTGGTACTATTTGTCCATTGTGGCAGACCAAATCCTGCAGGTCTGCCAGAGAGTGGTTGAGAGTTAATCTGTGCAATGGCATCAAAATTATGCTATTAAATAGTCCCCACTACAACTACCCAGGCAAGAAGGAAAGGATATGGCATACTTTAAGGCCTTATAAGTAGTGTTGCTGTGTTTACCAGAAGAAATGGCAATGCTGCATTCATTTTTCTGTTTGACTCAAATGCTGCAGGAAGGAATCTTCCAGTGCTGCTTGAGGAATATTATCTGTACTTTTTATCAGTATTTTCTTTATTATGTAAGATTTTTAGAGAGAACTCTGATTCTGTCAAATTGAGAGACTAGATTTTGTTCTGGGTGTCAACAAAAGTTAACTTTCAGTTAGTGTTCCTGATGTCTTCATTGCTGCAGTTTGAACAGACTGCAAATTGTTAGTAATGTATGTAGTAGTTCAGAGGGCATACTGAAATCGAGAAACTCCTGAAAGGTTTTCTCACTGAATTAACTGATTTTTCCGGAGAACCTTGGGCCATCCAGAAGACCCTAGCTTTGTTTTCACTGAAGCTTCTTTAGGGTCAGATACTCTGCTGCTCCATCTACTCTGTACCTAGGAAAGCGTAGAGCTGGCCTCAGTCCAGGATCAAAGAGTCAAAACGGTTCCCCTGTGCCCACTTCCCCTTTAAAATATCTCCTGATGGACTATCTGTCCAGCTGGACAGTATTGTGATTTACTTCTTTAAATTATTTCTGTTTCATAATCAAATAGCACAATCTCTACTGAGTCACACAAAACCAAGAAAAATTCGGAATGACATTGATTATAATATAATATACATATGGATTCACACACATGCCATTGCATCAATGAGTTTAAAAAACAACTTAATGTGGATTGTTTAAACTGCTGTACATACTGAGACAATTACTCATTAATATGATGTATATCTTGCATTGTTAATACTTCCAAGGTTTATTTGACTAGTACTGATTTGATTTCCCTTTCTAATGCACTGGTTCGTTTGTTGACTGCAGGTTTCCCTCTTCATCTCTCAAAACAGAATTTCATATGAGCTTAATGAACAATTCTGTAGGGAAGAGTGCCTGTATTCAGCCTTCTTGCAACATTTGATTATTCATAATAGCAGGAATTCCTCGTTTTTCAAGCATCTTGCTACTTTCTATGGTTCCTGGTGTTTTAGTCCTCTTGGGATGTGCTTATACATTGGCTATTGCATGTGTTATACCAATGTGCCGATGATGAATTTGAAAAGTTAAAGGAGAATTATTGTAGGAAGGAGTTGTTGGAATGGGACTTCAGTTCTGATTGGGGCCTCAGGATGCCACAGAAATATTAATTTAGTTAACAAATTTGTTTCCAAAACAATTTACTCCTTTAAGACTGAAGTTACATGTAACTCCAGTTTTAATATGTAATATTGTGACCATCAGTGCCCCTAGATGAGCCTTTGCATTATATATTATTTGAATTACATTGGTGTACATGGGCCCTAATTGGTGTTTAGGGTCCTGTTCTAGTCATTGTACAAACATAGCAAAAAGACAGTTGTCATCCCAGGGAGGTTACTGCCTAGGTTTAAGGGTAGACTGTCTGGATGGATGAAACAGACAAGCAGAGCTGGGGAGAGCCAAGGTAGCTGTAAAACAAGTATCTATATCATAATAAATAGCATTCTCAGCTTACTACTTGCCTGGCCATTGCTTGTTCCCTTAGGAGGTGTCAGAAAGATCTTCACTAGGCTGATTATAAATCCTAAAAATTATACGAGTGTTTTCACTTTGTGGACTGCTTCCTCTTCTGCTGGTGCTACTGTTCTTCCAGACCAGTCATCCAAATGAGATAGTCTCTTTCCTCAACACAGCAGCTTTTGTAATTGTTACATTGCTGAAAATCACCAAGCTGAAAATACTAATACAAATACTAATATTGAAAAATAAAGGGAGGGAAAGAAACAGACTTTGGACACCATCAGAATGTGCAAATACATCACCTTGATTTTATAGCTTTTATCTCTTCAATCTTAAGAGGTGAGAGTGGAATGAAGAATCTCCGTTTAACATATCTGTTCATTTAAATGACAATTTCTCTGCATCTGCAAACAGATTGATGTAAACTCCCCTCAAATTTTTCATTGGGAAAAGGTGTATGTTACTGATGGTTAAGGTGAAAGATGGCCTCAGAGAAAACGACCTTTCTTTTCTTGAACCAAGAATTTTATGACAGAAAGAAATGCTATTGGTATTTGAATGGGAAGACTGAAACTGTATACAATAGCTCCAAAAGGCATTATTCAAGACATGAGATCATGCTTTCTGGAACCAAACTACTATAATAGTTAGAAGAAATTTTTCTCAGGCTTGTTAGATGTTTAGAAGGTCTAAGAAAACTTCTAAAAGGAATAGCTGGAATTTCAGTCTAGACTTCATGGCCTGACTTCCCACTGCTTTGCACCTTGCGTATTCATTTACACTAATGCAAAGTGTGTAAAATGCTTCCCTATCAGAACATCCTCATTTTGTACTCATTTTGCACAAGTGTGAAGTGTTAAAGTACACAATGTGTGCAGCAGTGGAGAATCTCTTCTTCTGAATGTAGCCAATAATCTTCAGATGAGGAATATGGTGAGACAGTACAAATTAAAAAGTTGATCTTTCAAGCTTGCGTCACTTAAACAGAGATGATGTTCTTTCACTTCCTTAAGAGCAGAATGTAACTTTTCTGCAGAATACAGAGTTCCATTGAATGAGGGAACTATCATTTTGTTATGGCTGGAAAATTGTATTACTACAGTGCAGCCAAATTATTTCCTTAGCACACTCTGAGGTACCTGTAGTGTTGGTTCCTAGCTTCAGGGAATTCTGAAAATTATTGTAATATTAAAGGCAGTGAGGCACCTTGATGGGATTCTGACACTCTTTGGGGAACTTTGTACACCATGAGCCACAAAGCTTTCAATCGTGATAATTCTGAAATATGTTTGATCCACAAATGATGTCCTAATTGTGAAATGGTTAGTTTCCTGAGTAGTGATCTTTAGTTTTCATGTCCAGTGTTACTCTGGTGGAGATGTTGGAATCCAAAGGAAAAAAAGAAAAGCCTTTGTGGGAGAAGTCCTAGTAATTGCGCCAAAATTGTAGTAAAAAATTTGGCGTTCTCACTTCTCAAATAGTTCCTCTGGAGGACAGAATATTGACAACGGGTACTGCATCAGGCAGCGTTCACGTGCTTGATGAGGCTTTCCACATTTGCATTTGGGGTCATTCCTCAGCTTTGAGTTGGTCATATTGTCTCCAGTCTTTGCCATCCCAGCTCTTGCTCAATTTAGAGTACATCAGTGTTTTCATTCAAGGTTAGTGCCTGGGGGGAGTTTTTCTAAAGGAATCAGGTTCTCTAAGTTTCTTGGCACTTTCTGCCTTTTTCGAGTAAGAAGTAATGTTTATTTTAGATGACACCCATTAGTTTAATGCTTTTTTTGTTAAGTTTATATTGTTTTTAAGAACTCAAATCAAAATATTTTAATGTCTGGAGGAGAGAACAAGCTCTCTTCTCCTAGGATATGAAAAGCAGAATGATCTAGCAAAGGCTTTCTTGGATTTACCTTCCTCTAAGAAAAGAGAAATCCCTGTTACTATCAAATTCCTGTTAGGAGTCTGCAGTGTGTTTCAGGAAAGAGGCCTAATCTTCTTGGAAAAACTCTTCTGAATCATTCTCTCTAAATCACCTCTCTCTGAGATCGAGAAGAAGGAGGTGTAATCTGTGTGCTTTCTGACATCTCCAGGCAAATAAATCTGTTTTATTGAAGATGATACAATTCCAGTGAGGAGGGTGCCATATACCTTCAGACTTCAGTGGACCACCTTGAGAACTAAATGGTTTACAGTAGATAAGCAGTTGACCCCTGGATGAAGTTATTCAGAATTGCTTTCATTCTGCTGCCGTTTTTGTTTTGGTTTCTGGATCTTTGGTCAGGTTTTGCTTAAAAATGGGTGAGAAGGTTGTGTAACACAATAGCAGCTTCCATTCCCTTCAAATTCATGCAGTCCTATGCAGTGTAAAAAGAGCCCTGAGTATACCAATATCAGAGAAATTAAAAGCTTTCTGAAAATTCTTCAGTCAGATGCTTCTTCATAACCAGTTGCTCTCAAGGAAGTGGTAATAAGAAAAGCATAATCCCAATAAAAACGGTAGTTCGGATACCACAATGAGTGCAGTGCGTATCAGGTTTAGGCACATCAGGCCAAATTCACCTCTGTAATTCTATTACTTTAATAAAGTTTGCTCAAAAGATTAATTTCATCCATCATGTTTTAAATAAACATTAAATTCAGAATAATTTCTCTCTCACTATTAGAGCAGTTGAACAGTTTTCAGGAAGAAGACAGTGCCAGAAACATTAATCTTTTTATGAAAACTCGTGAAACAAAATTTTTGAAAAGTCATCCTTGAAATTAATCTGAACTAAACATTTACTTAAACATAATGAAACAAATGCATCCTTCATGTAACTCCAATGACTTCAGTGGAGTTTTACATCAGAGATTAATCTGGGTTAGTATTCCTATGGTTGACTTTTCTTTAATCAGCCATTTGAGTTTCAGTTGTAACCAAGCTATGGGGAGAAATAATCATTTCATGTGGAAAATGTACTGAAAGTCTTTGAAGACCAAGAGACTCATATTGACTCCCAACATTTGTATGGAGGAAAATGAATTTCAAACTTCAAGGAAGCTCTTTAAGGCTACTTAATACCCATGTTTGAGATGTCTTTTCCACAATATTATTTGTGTGTAGCATTATATTTTGTTGGTATATCACAATTTTAATGTGGTTGTTTGCTTTTGGGTATCTGCATTGTCCACATGCAAATGGATTTTTAAGCATATGTAAGTTCAAGTACCCTAAATAATACAGCGCAATTGAGCTAAATGATCATCCGCTAAGGGAGAAAAAATCCTGTTGACTGACTGAATCTATAATGATCTTATTTTTAAGATGTTTTGTAACCATGGCTTTATATTTGATCTATAATCTTTTAAAATATATGTACCTTCAGTTTGCAGAAAAATTTCAGGAATTCAAAGAAGCTGCACGATTAGCAAAGGAGAAATCCCAAGAAAAGATGGAGCTAACAAGTACACCTTCACAGGTAGGTTTTATGAGTTGATCTCTGCTCAGATGTTTACAGGTTAATAGATTTTATTTGTTAGGCAGGCAGAGACCTTTTTGTAATGCAAGTAGTCACACT
Organism: Mesoclemmys tuberculata; assembly: GCA_007922155.1. Taxonomy (NCBI): domain Eukaryota; kingdom Metazoa; phylum Chordata; order Testudines; family Chelidae; genus Mesoclemmys; species Mesoclemmys tuberculata. Next base: position 38,720,664 of record ML675629.1, read on the forward strand.
AGCCTAAGTCCTGCTTAAAGACCAATAGCTGTGCTTGAAGTAGAGCATTTTAAACCAGCACAGCCTCCTTTCTCGATTGGTGGCTTTTGGGGGAATCTAGTAAAACGGGCTTAAACAATTCCCAATTATCATTAACGGTTTTCTGTTTAAATTTTTTCTTCTAGCTGACTTGACTCACAATTATTTTCAGCTGTTTGAAATTGGCCCTTTTAAAGCACCAAATATATAAGTTGTTGGTCTGGACTTGATTACACTTGTAATGTATAAACAGAATTAACTCATGACCACTTGTACCTAAGGAACCACTGATTTTTAGTTCTGAGGTCAGTTCATCTATCTCTGTTAAGATGAAGTCCAATATAGAATTTCCCTGTGCTGGAAGCAACACATTTTGAGTTAGGAATTGTCATCTATATTTTTTTGGAAATTCCAAAGATGTTTTTGTACTGTCAGTGTGAATCCTGCAGCCTATGTCATTTAGATTGAAGTCTCCTGTGACAATCCAATTTTTTTCCTATACATTATTAAGTGCTTAAGGAGCAGGTCTTCCTGTTCTGTAGTGTGATCTGTAGCAGACAACCGCCAGTTCCCCATCTTGTGCTCTCTCTCTTAGAATGCTAATCCATAAGCATTCAATGTAATTTGATTCAGAGTTGTCAATGACTTGGAAATAAGTAATAGTGTTTTTCATTCAGTGCCACTCCCCCTTCCCTTTTGCCCACTCAGTCTTTCTTAAAAAGGTCATAACCATTGATGATGATGTTCTAATTATGTGAATCTTCCCACCAGGTTTCAGTAATATGATGTTACTTAAAACTTACTGTTTTAAAAATCGTTTTTCTCCAGTTTCACTATTTTTGTTGTTGTTTTTAAAGTGCTTTGTATTCGGTTGCCATGCCAGTGTTCAAAATAGATATTAAGAGTCTGATTCTCAAGTATGCTAGCAAAGAAAGGGACTTAAAGTAAGTGTAATTTATGCCAGAACACTGTAAAAGTGTCTTAGTGTAAATCAGAATTAGACCCATTGTTTTCCCCTATCCCTTTCCATGTCTGAACTTCTGCAGAGCTTAGATTACTGGTAAAGAAGGTGAATGAATATGTAAACAAATATCCAGTAAATTTTCACTTTTTGAATAATATTGTGTGTTTCATATGTTGAACATGGATGTGTGATTGGATCACTTCAAGGGAGTACAGAGCAGAGACTTCCTTGGTGGTGGTCTGTGACTTCAGATGAAAAACTGTTCCAGTGTAGTTCTCAGTGGAAAGACCAATTTCCTTTTTTCTTACTGTAGTATTTTAATTCTGAATTGAATTGCACAGACTTTGGAATATAGACTAACTTATAGACTTTAAAGCCAGATGGGACCATCATGATCATCAGATCTGACCTCCTGCACAAAGCAGGCCACAGAACCTCACCCACCCATTCCTGCAATAGGCGTATAACCTGTGGCTGAGTTGTCCTCAAATCTTGATTTTTAAGACTTCAAGTTACAGTGTAGTAGGCAATCTCATCGTACTTTCCCCTCAATAAACTTGTCAAGCTCAGCCTTAAAACAAGTTAGGATTTTTGCCCCCACTACTTCCCTTGGAAGGTTGTTCCAGAATTTCACTCCTCTGTTGGTTAGAAATCTTCTAATTTCAAGCCTAAAATTGATAGCCAGTTTATATCCATTGGTTCTTGTGCCAAAATTGGTCCTTAACTTGAACAACACCTCTCCCTCCCTGCAGTCGTATCTTACCTCTACCTTCGTTTTGTTTGGCAAAGCAAGCCAAGCTTCTTAAGTCTCCTTTTGTAAGATTGGTTCTCTGTTCCTCTGATTATCCTAGTAGTCCTTCTTTATACCTGCTCCAGTTTGAATTAATCTTTCTTAAGCATGGGAGGCAAGAAATGCACACTGTATTCCAGATTGGGGTCTCACCCGTGCCTTGTACAATGGTAATACAGTTTCCCTATCTGTACTGAAAATACCTTGCCTGATGCAACCTCGGATTGCATTAGTGTTTCCCCTCTACATACTTTTGCCTGTGTTCCCTGAAGGGTAGAGGTGAAGCAACCGCCATCCAGGAGTTCATGGGAAATATAGGGGAGACTGAAATTGTCCAGAGACAGGCAATGATACTGAAGAACAAATAAAAGGAAGTAATACTATATTACATATCTATCAAGTGCCAACAGTGTGCATGATTTCTTACAAATTAGAATACATATTTCTTACCCCAAGCAACTTACATTTTCTAAATATGAATTCTAAGTATGTATTGTTATATGCACCCATCGCCCCATTTTTTTCTTGTCTTTTTGGAGATGCCATCTCTGTGGTGGACTAGAAAGAAATGAACTCTTTTTAAGTACATCCAATATACCTCTTGCCATGACATATGAATGTGCTGTCCATTTAACCCAGACCTGGTAAGGCTCTGTGAGCTCCTTTGTTCTGTCTAGAAAAAGGTAGGTAAAAACAGCTTCACAATACCATTCTGTCGTCCTCCTAACCCAAGGTGTTGTGTTGCCTGTGAAACCCTGAATTCAACATGAACTAGTCAAGCCATCCATGGCATACTTTCATTAGTGGTCTGCCTGGGAATTCAAGCAATATTTTGGGCTGGAATCATTGAACTTTACAGTACAATTCTTTTCTGAATAATGACTTTGTAAAGTGACATTGTGAGTTCCATGTTTGCCCATCAGTTGACTTCCTTATTAAATGTACACAGTTTACAAGTAAATAGATTGGTTTTTCCTATCAATCCTGCATACAATTTGAAAGTGAAGCTCAGTTCTTTACTTGTCCTGCATCATCATGAGTAATACAGATTTTATAGTACAAATGTATGTCCTCAGTTACTCTTGTATAAACACGGCTTCAAATTAAGCCGTTAGTTACACTTGTGGAACCCCACAGAAGGTAATGAAACTAGTTTTCTGTGATCACTCTGCTCTTACTCTGTGGTGTAAAACTCCTCTGAAATGGGGAGGAGTGGAGCAGTGGCTGGCTGACAGAATTCCTGGTTGCATGATACTTGCAGGACAAATACTAGAAGGAATCAGAGCAATTTGGAGAGGAAGAATGGTCTTGTGTTTAAGGGCCTGCCAGATTCTTTTTAGATTTACACGAATGTTTACGGGGAAAAGCCTTCCAAAAGAAAGTAACTTGATAATATATTAAGTAAATGTACATGTTTTATACAGATTCTAGTATTTGTTTCATAGCAATCATCTTTATTTTGTTCCTAGATAATATTACATGGGGGGGAGAATTAGTGGAAATTGACAGCTAGGGAAAAGTCTGCAGTGCTTAGTAAGAAAATACTATTAAAAAGCTGGAAATTGAACTATACATGTTTTGGGCCAAAATTTTCAAAAATGGGTGCCTAAAGTTAGTCTCCTAAACCATTAGGCACTTTAATAGGTGGCTTAATCTGTGTATGAATCTACTAGTTCTATTCTGGAGATTTCTTGGGTTGTCTAAATGATTTATATAAGGCTTTTAGAATCTGGGTAGGATATGAAAATGAAATTCCTTTTTTCAATTAGGAATACTTCACTTTTCAGTGAATGTACTAAATACAAGCAGATGGTGCATAATGAGTGAATCTTTTTATTTTTATGTTATAAGACGAATATAAGATTTCAGTCATTATGTATTTTGATCATTCTATTTATACCACATACATGATAGTTTCCTTATGATAAATTGCACTCATCTTGCGTCTTTGATAGCATAAGCAGTCCACTGATTATCTATATCAGGACTACTTCTAAGATTGCAAACCTCTGAGCAGCTTTTAAATAGCTATGGAAGATTATACTAAACAGGACCCAAGGATTGGCATTAAGTCTTGGACCAATGGGTAGAACAGGCCCAATATTTAATTTTTTGGTATGCTGGCAGTTTTGAAAAACGAAAGAAAAAATTGGTTTTGGATTCAGCAAAATATTTCATTTCTGTTTTGAACATATTTTATTGTTCTTAGTAAAACTAAAGGAAATTTCAAAACAAAGTTGTTTGAACCAAAAAATCAAAATATTTTGTTAGAAAATATTGAAATGAATTGTTTTAGATTTTTTTAAATTTGTTTTTTGGGTTCCCCCCCGCCCCCCGCTTAATTAGTGAACAAATTCATGCAACATCAAGAGGCCATCAACGCTTAATTCCCTTTCCTTCCATCCTTCCCCCAGAAAGATTCTGGATAAAAGATTTTGCTTAGCTGTGCCTGGTGAGTGGTTTAAAGTCCAATATTCTGCAAACCCTCAAGACTAAAGAACAGTGTTTTATATCACTTGGAGAGCAGAGTGTTCTTTTGGATACAATTTGTATTTCTTGTTTTGAACACTGGTAGAATATTAAGCCTTAACACTTTTATAAAGATATGATTTGGAGAAAATCTTAGATCACTCTAGTTTCCTAAGAAATTTAGTTTACTTTTTTCCTTTCAAGGCCTGAACAGTTGGACTTGTGGAACTAAGTGAGCCTTACTCTATTTATTTTATGGCTCCAATTTAATAAAGCATCAGTACTCAAGCATAGTTTTCCCGTAAAATATGTGACACTCAAAACACATAAGGTGGTTGGTGTACAATGGAAGTTTTGTTATTTGTAATACGGGCAAATAACTGCCATTAAACTTCTATATCACTTCACCATGTATTCTATATCTATATCTATCTATATATATCTATCTATCTATATATATCTATCTATCTATCTATATATCTATCTAGATATGTAATATAAATTATATAAAATGTAATATTACATTTGTATATTACAATATACAATTGCATATACAATTACAATTACAATATACAATTGTATACAATTACAATATACAATTGTATATTACATATCTATATTATGTAATATAAATTATATAAAATGTAATATAAATCCATGTTCAATATATATATATATTGAACATGGATTTATATTACATTTTTTAAAATTGCTTTTATGTTCAATAGAACCTGTTTTTACTGATCACATGTTATACTGCTGGTACTTTCTAAAAGTTAGTCCCATATATTGCAATTTGATTTAACTTTTATATTGATTAAGGTGGTAGGAATTTGTTTGAAAGGCTCAGATTAAAATGATGTTTTCAAAGACAGGAAAAAATTTCTCACTTTTGGAATACGAGTTGGCTGCAGATAAAGAATTTTATACAAGGTCTAATTATATGGGAGCCCTAATTATAATTTGATTGAAACTACCTTGGCAGAGAAAAGCCTTTTTAGAATCTGATCTAGCCTATCAAGATACAGATTTCGTCTCCTAGATCCGCATGGATTTGGATGGAATAATTACAATGACACTTATCCGTACTGATTTGTAAACAGAAATCCAGTGTACTTAAAATAGGTTAACTTGCTTTGCCCCAAAAATGGTCCTAAATGTAATTTACGCATTTTTTTAAGTTACTTTAAACTGAAGTAAAATTGTTACTGTTTAGGACTAGTTCTGACCTCACAGTTGTGCCTATATACCTAATGTCAGCAGAAGTTGCTTTATAAATCAAAGGACAAAATTTGGGATAACTGCCTATTTTACATAGAATTACGTAATATATGCCTGTATATATTTCTCCCAACCCTGCTGGAAGCTGTCTTTCTTTCACTGTTTTTTTTCTCACTTGGGACTGTTCTACCTTTAACATTCACTATAGTTCAAACTAAATTCTGAGTTTCACAAGAGTACAAACAAAGAAAGTAGTTTTGGGGACACAAATGGTAACAAGATCACTATTGAAAGAAACAAGCACTAACTCCCTATATTTTTAGTTAATAGAGTCTTCATTCTGGATTGGAATGGGAAGGAGTGAAGGGAATATTTGTACGTGCATTATGTGATTTATTTTTTTTTCCAACGAACATTTAACATAATACAACTATAAGTCAAATATTACAGAAAACTTTGTTAAAAGGTAACTTTGTATCATGCCACTTATACAACTCTTTAAGAGGTAAACCCTGCATATGTGAATCAAAAACAAAATGCGAACAGTTAAGCATTTTTCTACAATGTTTTGACTCTTTTGTAAAAGTCAAGTTGAAAGTAATATAAAGTTTTGACCTTGAATATTTTTGATTATGCAATATCTGTCCTCTGGGGAGGGAAAGGAAACCTCACCTTTCAGTCCTGTTAAAGAAAACTAAGGCTTATTTGTCATCCGAAATGGGAGCTTGGTGGTCTGTCTCTGTCTCAATGCCCTTGCCAACTTTTCCTGCAGATTTAATGACTTGGAGTAACTGAGTCAGATTCAGAAGTGGCAGCTCAAAAGGGCTAGTGCTTATAGATGTTTTTAAGGCAATAAATCTAAGTGGGGCAGAATGTGCAAAATAAGGGCCTGATCCTTTAAATTATGAGTACCTTTGACAAAGTGCTGTGGGCCCTCAGTTCGCATTGAGGTAAATGGGATGGAGAGGATAGAAGTTAGCTTTTAGAAGTGCTCCAACCCATGGGGTTACATAAGTTGCTTTTGCCTCCCTTCTTCCCCCACACCTCAATTTAGAGGTATAAAAAGTGCTAGAGCCATAGGATGTGTTTAGTTATGGAAAAACATGGTGCTTCCCGTAACCTATTCAGGACACGTACAGAGAAATGATGCATGGTAAGTGGAAAAAATTCCCAGACTTAGAATTTAGGACCCAGGTTAAGCAATGTTCCTTTAAAATTATTGTGAAATATGTCTAATGACCAGGATTCAATTAATATTGATTGCTTGATAGAGACCACAGAATACAAATGTCCCTGTCTTGTGGTATAGGGTGATGCATATTGTACTAGTTCTGTACGGTAGTGGACACCTTTTAAGTATGGTCAGGGATCCAGAGATGCACACTAGTGGAGGCTGCTTGAGGGATGGGCTGAGTCAATACATAAACCTAGTTACTTTGGCCAGCACTACGTAAGTCCAGGCTACTCTGGCTGAACAAGGTTTGCAGATAGACCTTTGTACAGTTTTTACTTTAGTTGGTATGTAGGTAAAACTGTGATTCTTCTTTGAGTGCTGACCCTGTGGGTGCTCCACTTTTGGTGCTGGTGCATCCCAGCGCTGTCAGTCGGTGATTTTTAGCAGCAGTACCCCTCCAGATTGCACATGCACCATGGTTGTCTCACAGTGCCATTGGCACTTCAACCACCACGCTCATGACCCAACCCCCTCAGTTCCTTCTCAACCATCCCCAGCCTGAGACAGCTCCTTACTGCTCTCACTCACAAGCCTAGAAAAACAAAAGTAGCTTAAAATAGCTTTAGATAGCAGTAGAGTAGTAGAATAGTTTAGTTTCACTAAAATAGTAATTTATTTTAACTCGCGTAATTGGTTAGTTAAATTATTTTAATTACTATCTTTTTACTTCTTTCTTAAGTATTTTCCTCATATTCAAGAGGGAAGCTACCCAAAAATCCCTGGTTCCCCAGGCTTTAAGCGTTGCACAGTACACATGTGTGACAGCCACTGTCTGTGTTAGGTGCCTGAGAGAACAGCATATACCTCAGAAGTGCGTTCACTGCACAAACTTAAAATTTAAGCCAGAGCTAGGCATGGCAGAGACCCTCATCTCAGGATGATAATCGTGGAAAATGTCCTTACGCTGGCCTCTGGCGACAAACCCCAGGAGAATTCCCAGGGAAATCAAAGGCAAGGCTAATTCCTTTCAAAAGCATGGAAAAGAGACCCACCCTTGCCGCAGAGGGACATGCCTGAAAAGAAGTGGTCTTCTGCCAGTTGCTGTCCTCCATGCCGATCACCTCCTGGGTGAGAACAGGTGAGGCACTGGGCACGTCAGGCACTGCCTGCTTTGGGACCTCTGCTGAGGCCCAACTGAAAAGAACGGCGCTGAGAGGCAAGCCTGACTCTGCCTTCACTGCATCACAGACGAAAAGGGCAACGAAGCCCTTTATAAGGACTATGGTTCCACCACCAATGCTGGCGGCTGTCAGCACTGACTGAGATGGCGCCGAACAAGCCCAAGTGGGAAACAACGGCACTAACCTCAACACCGGCTAGGCAAACACACTGACGGCACAGAAGCAGAAGGCTCTGCAACAACCATTGCTAAAGGCTGAGGACATCATGAGACCTTCGGCACCACCCTTGTTGCTCTTTGGCATCAACGACACACAGAGCTACAGCAGACACCATCACTATCCCCGGGCCAGAGTAATACTGATAGCCCCAACATGGCCCAGGCAAGCATGGTATTCTTACCTGATGAGAATGACGGTTTGCGCCCCATGACAGCTCGCCCTCCTCTCACACAACAACATCTTGGTCTGGGCAGACTTCACCAGAAGGCCTATTTCCTACATGGTTCCGTCACAATGAATTAAACTATTCAGAAACCGTGAAACTGCTAATGTTTAATATCCGGAAACCAACCACATTTGAAACGTATCTTAAGAAATGGAAGAGATTCTACATATGGTGCCACAACAAACACACTAATGCACTTTTGGCACCCCCACCTGCAAGTTCTGGATTACATACTGGAACTAAAAACCTCAGGACTCTCAGTGAGCTCCATCAGCATACATCTTGCAGCCATCAATGTGTTCCACCACAAAATCAAAGGGATATCATTATTTATGCATCCCATTACCAATTTGCAGAATATATACCCACAAGTCCATGATCTCACACCAACATAAGACTTAAACTTGGTGTTAAAAACTCTCATGGGACGCTTCCCCCCACCCCCGAACCGTTTGCTACGTACTCACTGCTTACCTCTTTTGATGAAAGTAGTGTTTTTTTTAGTTTCTATCACCTCAACAAGACAAGTAGGTGAAATAGGAGCCCTCTTGGCTCACTCTCCATATAATATATTCTTTAGGGATAAAATCACACTGAAACCTCACCCTAAATTTCTACCGAAAATAACATTGTCCTTTAATATAAACCAATAGCTCTATCTCCCTACGTTCACCCCCAAGTGGTTTGGGGCAGAACAGGAGGCCAGGTGGCACACATTAAATGTCAGAAGAGCAATGACATTCTAGCTAGACAGAACTAAGCTGTTCCATAAATCCACAAAACTATTAATCTCCAGAACAATCCAAAGGCTTCACAATATTCGTACAGTGACTCTCCACACGGATCTCTAACTGCATCCACTTATGCTGTGAACAAAACAAAATAAAACCACTGTTGAGGATCAGAACCGACTGCACTATGTCAATGGTGACGAGGAACCCAAGACTCAGGGGTCCTTACTTACATGTTCGTTGCCTAGCAGATGGTCCAAAAAAGCCAGACAGCAGTTTAGCAAAGTCAGGAGTTTATTCTTTATGTAAAGAAGGTGGCCCCTATAAGCTAGGGGCGACCTTAAGCATACATCTCTACAAACTTTTATACTCTTCCACAAACAAGCCTATTTACATCACAATTTTCATGGCAATGCATACTAAAAACCTTATCTAAGAATTTCTGGGCCTAGCACTTCTCAACTTCCCCTATCTAAATTGCAAGGTCTTCCTCCACATTCTGGCGTCCAGGTCCTATAACTATCTTATTATTGCTACACATTCTAAGACTAAACATCAGCTAGAAAGGCACATTTCAACCCAGGCTTTGTCAGCTATTTTATAAACTAGCTCTCCTGAGCAATGGTAACTCCATTTTCTTTTCTCTCCACAGTGAGAGAAACTCCATTTTCTATTCTCTCTACAATGGCAACTTCTGTTGCCTTCCTGAACAATGTCCCATTTATAGACTTTTGTAGAGCTGCAGTCTGGGCAGCTGAATATACATTAATAAAACATTATGCAATCACACAGAGCTCAGGTACTGATGCACTGGTAGGCTCTACAGTGTTAACATCCATTACTTGAACCACTCCAAAGTCATCACCTCCCCTTCCCTCTCCCCGCCATCCCAATGAGGCACTGCTCTACAGTCTCCTGAAATGGAGCACCCACAGGGATAGCATTTGAAGAAGAAATGGTTACTCAGCCTCTGCACTAACAGAGGTTTCTCAAAAGATGTGTCCCTGTTGGTGCTCCACTTCCTCCCCTCTACTTCAGAGTTGATTTAGGGACTCTACAGTAGAGAAGGAATTGAGGGGATTGGGTTGTGTATGTGGTGGTTAAAGTGCCAACAGCGCTGCAAGTCTGCCACTGCTCTTGCGCGACCCAGATGGGCACTGCTGCTAAAAACCTCTGATTGACGGCTCCGGGATGCACCGACACCTGAAGTGGAGCACCCCATGGATACACATCTTGAAAAAGCTCAGTTACTGCACAGACTGAGTAACCTTCTCTTGTACCAAAAGTGGTGCTTCCACTTTCAACTTCCATTTTTTATGAAAGTAAAATGAGAAACTGTTTTAATACCTCTTCTTCAAGATTGTCATACTATGATAAAATACAAAGTGAAAGGTAAGAGTTGTAGTCATGGTTGGTACAGACTTAGTGGTTGAAAATTCTTTTCAATGTGTAGGTAGAAGATGAGGGAAGGAGAAGTAGTTCATGAATCCTATAAGCAGGAGACTGTACTTGTTGATAATGGCATACATTGATGTATACTATGTGTATAATCTTTTTATATGTCTTATTAAATTTCTAAATTGTTACATGATTAGTTTTTTTTTTTCAGATTTATATACTCATGATCTTGGGATCCTTATCTTAATGTCATCTTAAAATTAGTAACCATGCTCTTAAAATGTTTAATTTTGTCATTGTTTATATGTGCATTATGACATAAGATCAGTGTATAATTGTAAATATATATTTTTTAACTTCAGGAATCAGCAGGAGGGGATATTCAATCTCCTTTAACACCAGAAAGCATTAATGGAACAGATGATGAAAGAACAACTCCCGAAGTGACCCAAAACTCGGAACCAAGGGCTGAACCAACCCAGAATGCATTGCCATTTACGCATAGGTACAGATTCAGTTCACACATCTTCATTAAGTAATACGTTTACTTCATTGTTAAAGGGACCTTTTTTCTTCAGATAGAATCTTTAATTCATGACACTGCCATATTGGAGCTAATATTCTTTTTTTAAAAAGGAAAATAAAGGACTCAGCTTCATATTTGCAGTACAGTCGGTTTTCACAGAAAAATTATATAGGAAAATCTACGGAGGAGATTTTTTGGAATTTCTCTTACAATGTAAATATTTTAGTACAAGCACTTTATTCCTGAACACAAGGTGTCCCTTTAACAGGAAGCAATACTTACATGCCTGAGACCTCAGCAGAATTAACTGCTTCAAAGAACTTGTTCCAATTAACTTATATTTTTTGTTCACTTTCAAATTATTTTAAAAGACTGATAACATTAGACGTCAGCCTTGTGGTGATAAATTGTTGGAAGACAAGTGTGTCCATGTAATCCTGAAGGGTTATAAATTTAAAACAGCCTTCTAATTAAACCTCTCTCTGACAGTTTCGAATATTCCTCAATGTTTTCTTCAAAATATAGAAGAAAGTTACATTTACGCTTCAGAGTGAATTATAATTCATTGAACTGAGTATGTTTTGCTCCACTGCCCCTTAGGAAAATTGAGACAATGTTTTTTTTATTTAGAGTTGAAAGTCCTGAGCTAAAATGGATTTAGCTTTCATATTAGAAATTATCATAAATGTAACATTCTCTCTTTATAAGCAGAATAAGTATAGAGATCAGGGAACAGTTAGGTAAATATATGATAAAAGTAGAGCAAAGTTGGAAATATTAGTTTTCTCTTAAATTGAGTTTAAAAACCTTAAATTGCTAAGATTGTGCTTGAGAGACTGAGACACAACAGAACCGTTTGAAACTTTGTGCAGAGAATTCAGGATGAACAGGAACATGGACTTTAAATTGTTCCTTTTGAAGAATGTGTTAACATGACCTGGAAAAGCTCAAAATACTGATAATTTTGCACTTCAAAATTCATAAGACGAGTGATTGTGTGTGTTGTCATTTTTATACTTGAACTGTTATCCAGTTTAGTCCCAGTATATCTGTAGAGGATATGGTCTATGTTGAGAGAGAATGAGTGCTGTGTACTTGAGGGAGGAATATTCAAATACTGTACTTCTCTGAAATCCTGAATACTGTATCCTGGTCAGTGGGTTTATTTAAACTTGTTACATATGCATGTTTACATTTTCTATAAATACGTTGTGTGAGACGGGGAAAGGGCAAAGTTAACAGTTTTATAGTGTTTTTTAAAAAGCAATTGTGATCATTGCAAGAACTACCCTTTGCATAATTGTTAATAGTCGTTTCTGCCACACCACTGTAATAATTGGACCTCCATCTGCACTGAGTGTACCTGAAAAAATTACTTTGGATGTTTTTAAAATGAACTATATGTATCTTTTTTTTTTTTTTTTTAACTCTGACAGTGAATACAAAACTTCTTCTACGTTTCTCTTTTCAGTCTACTTCATGTATGTATTCTGAGTTTTCTGTTTAGTACTCTGTTGTACTATGTGTAACTTTACTAGCTAGGATTTGTCTTCTAGCATTGGCTCTGTATTTTAGAGTGTCACTTATTCATGATGTTGATTTTTCACAAGTTCAGTGTTTCTTTTGCTAATGGTTGCTTACGAATTAGCCAAATGAGCAGTTCATGTTTTTCAGAAGAAAATCCAAAGGAGATAACCTTGTGAAGCTAAATTATTCTGGATTAAGTAGTTTATACTGTAGTTCAATATAGATTGCAACAGGCTACTTTTTACAACTTTACTGAAAAGCTCCATTGTGGATATTTATATAGTGGTATTTAATATTTTGAAGAACAGTATTTTTCTTAAAGTTTTATTTGTGGAAAACGTTTCATATGCAAGTTCTTTTCGTAGAGAATTATGAAAACTCAGTTTTTGCTATACTGGAAGCTGGTATTTTTTCCTGATAGATCTAAAGTTCTCTGTTTCCAGGAATAGCTCAATTAAGCTGAAAAATATAGATGTTATTTATGACTGAACTAAATTTTGAAAATCAGTTGCCTTGATTTTTATAGTAGTTCGGTGTTAGATTTAATGAAGTCTCAATGGGCCAAATTCTGTAGTGCATGTACAAAACAGATGTAAAATGAGCCTAGTCATGGTCAAAAGTGAAAATCTGAGGTGGGATTCTATAATGTTAAATGGACAAGTTAGATACAGTTTTTGGTGCACTGGTTGGTAGGGTGCCCTCTATTCATTTGGCAATAGGTTTTGCTGTATGATTCAATTGCAGATGCCTATAGGAAAACTGTATAAAATACACACTAACCATTGCAGATTATCTGGGATTTTCACAAAACCTGAACAGGAATTATACTACCATAGTGCCTGCTTTATCTTGACAGCATTTCTCAATGCTTAGCAGATTTGCTCTTTCTTGATACATCACTCTTTTTTTTTTTTTTTGGTTTTTTTCTTTCTCTTGATGCACTGATAACCAGTGATGGTTATTGACCAGTAGCGCTGGTGTACAACGAAGTGGTTGTCCCCTCCCATTGTCACAGAAGTGCATTTCTAAAATTATTGCTATTATGCAATTGTCAGATGTCTCCCTTCTGAATGTGCAGTGACAAAACTGATATGTTGGCAATGTTTTTAGTTGTGAAGACGAATGGAGAACATGTAAAGGCTCTTGTGTGTAATGGTGGATTTTTAAAATGGATAGTATTGATTATTTTATTACTGGTATTGTCCACTATTTGCTAGGTACTTTCTAAACACAAAAGCAGCTCTATGGTCATTTTCTCCAAGGGGTTCACAAACAGAAGGCAGGGGAAAAGAATACAACAAATTAGTAGCCAGGTACAAGTAGTGATAAGCCATATTTTAGTAAAATAAAGTTAGCTTAATAAGTTTATTTTTTCAAGCAAATACGGTATATACATTACTCCTCAGACTTGACAGTATAATCAGCTAGTGTTCCCACTGATGGGACAGTAGAAGTGGGTCTTCAACTGAGATGTAAATGAAGGGAGCATGGTTGCATTGAGCTCAGAAAATGCAGCTGATGGAAAAAGGCCTGGGAGCAGTGTGAAAGAAACTGTCAAAATGGTAGACAAGGCTAATTTAATGGTCAGAACTGAGGAGGCAGGAGGGCCATGGAGATGAGACAAGGGCCAGTACATAAGGAAAGGCAGAGTTAGGAAAGACTTTACAGGTGGTTACAAAAAGCTTAAACTTTATCCAGTAGGAGAGGGAGAGACAATAGAAAGATTCAAAGTGGGTGATGTAGGACTAACAGTCAAGGAAGAGGATTTTAGTGGCAGTGTTGTATGGACTAGAGGGGAATGTTGTGGATGTTGATGATGAGACCAGATAATCGGAGGTGTAGGGAGTGGTACTTTAGTTTGCCTCTTCCTTATTAGTCACTTCTAGTCTGCTAGCACATCTACAGAACAGGCTTGATTTGTAATTTTTTCATGACACAGCCTCCATTTGGCCAGCTATATTCCTTTTGGCAGACATACGCTCTCCTCTCTGCCTATGAGTGGAGTTATTTTTATTTTCCACCCCCACAGAAAATGTCGGCAGCATAAATTTTTACACAACATTGGTCAGAAACAAGTGTAAGTATCATTTTGCACCCAAAGGCTACCTTGCAGCATCATGCAAGTCACTACACCACAGAGTTTTGGCTATTATATCAATCTTTCTCTGGTAACTGAAACATAGGATTAAAAAATAAAATGATTTGTGGACTATGATGCCAAAACTAATCACTGACATCATGCACTTTTAAAGGTGCACTTTTCACCAGTCTTTTCCTCTCAGCTCTGTCTAGGTTAGGCACTATATATCCTATATAGGCAAACTAGTTTTCAGGAAGATATTAATGAACCAGAGCTTGATGCGTAAAATAAAATGAGACCGAGTAAAATACACAGATTTATCTTCTCCCTTAACTCAACAGGGGCAAGGAAGGACTAAGATTTTTAATACATCAGATGTCTCTTTTGGGGGGGTGAGAAGTGGGAGACTTTTCCACATCATCAATCTGATTTTTATTTCAAATGTTAACTGTAGAAGGGCATTCAGAGAGAAGACAGTTAAGAAGGAACACTTTGTTCTGCCTTAGATAGCAGACTTAAAATTACAAGTTGAATAAGTAGGTCAGTGAACTCTCCAGTCTTACTACTTTGAGTTTCCCTAGTAACTGATATCTTTATAAAGTGTTGTTTTCCTAGAAACTTAATATATTTGTTTTTAGCGGGCTATATTTCACTTCTCAATACCTTGTAAAACTATGAGATAAACTTGAGCTTTCAAAGGCTTTACTAAATACATAAGAACTGTATTTTTGACAGATCTTGAAAGTCTTTTTCTTGACCATGACTTGAAGCTGTTACCTCCAATTTCATGTAATACAAAATTTTATATATATTTCAGTATAATAAATTTGTGGTTTGCCAGTTAAATTTAATGAATCTTTTATTATATATAGTGTTATATTTTGGAAAAAAGTGTGTGCTACATAATGTTTTGACAGTAAACAGATTTATCAATAATATATATATATTGCCTGTTCATTAAAATAATTCCTATTTTTGTATTCAAATAAGTTTTTAATAAGAAAATTTGATTCATTGCCTTAGTGAAAAATAGGCTTTTATTTCAAATGTTGGTTATATCTTAGATCTTTTATTGTCTAGACTTGCATACTATTTGACAATGTTGCATGTAAATCCAGTACTGTAACAAAAAAACCTTGCTGCTAGTCCGTGTTTTTCCATGGGTTTTCATTAAAGGTTGTATGCAGAAATCTGTTTAGTAGATCAATTTGCTTCTTCTTTTTGTATGTTACAATTGCACTTCTGCTAAAAGACTGAACATTTGTGAGTTTGTTTCTGCATTATAGTAAAACTGTATTTTTGTGGATCATGTTGAATTCTTACTAAACTTATTCTGAGTTTCAAAAGAAAAGTTGTGAGTTGAAATAACGCCATTCCCTGATTTAGGACATATGGAGGTAATCTGTACTGGAATCCAAATGTATATTTTCCCTCTATATTGTCATATATAGCTTCTTTTATGTGGTCTTTAAAACCTAGTTTTGAGTGAAATGATTAAATTTGACCTTTATATCAAAAATATTATTTTAGCGTCTCTAAGTAGTAACCTAAAGAGAGCTAGGTTCTTTTTAAAAAGTTTTGCGGACAATTATTGCCTTTTTATGTAATATAAAATTAAACAGTCTATAAGTGACGGGAGACTTTCTCATTAAATATAATTTCTTTGTGTATTGAAAGAACTCAAATGGATTCAATTGTTTTGTTGTGAAGAAAGAAGAATCCCCTGAGGTGTGATCAAAGGGGTGACTACTTCACCCTTTAAATTATGTTGAGTTCTCCCTGCCAGTGCTGGCACACAGGCGATAGTGGAGGGGTAGGACAAGCAGTAGGATGTGGCTTTCACCTCAACCAGCATCTCCTTCGGTACTGTGGAGCACCTGTCTGTGCTGTCCTTCTGCCCTTGTGCTCAAGAAGTTCAAGAATCAGTGTTCTGGAAGCCCGCTGAACCAATTGCATGGAGGTACGGGAGAGCTTCCTGCTTCCCTGACACCCCTCCTGGGCTCCCAGAATTTAGTCTAAAGAGCTTACTATCAATAATAAAAAATAGTAGTCTTTGTCAATGTTAAGAAGTTCTTAATTTGAAGGAGACATTTTAGCCAACCTTAATTCATTTAACTTGAACCTTTGAATTTATTTTGAAGACTTTCCTAGTTGTGACAATCCCAGTAAGTAATAAAGAATCTCTGGAATAGATATTAAGGCCTATCAAGACATTCAGAACTGGAATGTGTTGTACTGAATATCTAGTATAGGTCTGTCTCATACTTACCTCTAATTCTATTAGCAAACCCCAACTGTGGGGGGGGAGGCGTGGGTGGAAGAAGGATTAACTATACTGTTTTTTTAAGGGTGGACATACAGCATACATCACTTGGTGCCTTGAAAAATCATGTACAAAACTGAAATCTGCATTGGTTGGAACTAATTTTAGCAAATGTAGGAACTGTAACTAAAAGCCATAAATCCTTAGAATAGTCATTTGTCACTATTTGTCTTGGTCTTCTAAAACTATTTCATATTAGTCATTCTATCAAACACAAACATTCATATAGTTTACATAAAAGGATGGTCCTACAACCTACGTTGTCATACTGTTTTTCCCTCCAGCTCATCACATCCATAAGAATTCTATATAAAAATTAAAACAGTTGCAGGTGGCTTGCCTAACAAATGAACTTTTTATTTCTAATGTCAGGAACAGCTGCAGTCTTCAACCATTCAAAAGCCAGACCTCTTAAACCCTGAATTTTTTTTAATTATCTAATTATAAATACTATTTATAGCTTTGTAAACCTGGTTTGTGTCCTTTGGTACTTAACAATAAGGAATCAGATACAGAGTTCTCTATTGCTTAAGAGATTTGCTTTTAAGCACAACCATTAGGATTGCCCTTGGCATGTCTCAAGGATACAAATATTTGACACTCATTATTCCTATTCAAAGGCCATTCTCACATATACAATGATCTGTTTCCTGTCTTTTTGTGACACTAGTGAACAAGTTCTTTCTCAGTCAAATTTTGTTGAGATTGTAGGTTAGTGATAGTAATCACATAGCAGGAATTTTATTTATTATAGTTTTTTCTGGTAAATGTCATGGAGAGAAATATGTTTCTACTTTTTAGCTTTAACATTATATGATTGTTATGTGTTTGTCTGTGTGTGATGCCTGTGGTGTTTTTCTGAGACAAGTTTGATCTGGAATGATGTAAGAATGTGTACCCAGTTTACAATACCTTGAGTTTTAAGACTGTGACCCTTATGATCGTCTTCAAATGAAGAAATCTTTTGGGGATGAATTGAAGGGAATTCTTCCATGAAAGATAGTTGTCACCTTGTGGTGATTTAGCACACACTTCCATCTTTCAGCTTTTTGAGGCATTGCTTGAACACTAGCGCACTGCCTGAAAAACCGTTTCAGCCAAAGTAGGCTTAAACTGCATGCTAGACCTTCCCATTGTAGGACTAGGGATTCCAGGTTGCCATATTTAATTCAGCAAATATCTGTCTTGTATTTGTGATACTTTCTATTGAGCTAAACTGAGGATTCCAACTTTTCCCACAAAGATCTTTTCTGTTAAACATGTCTGTAAACAACTTGAAACATTTAAATCTTGAGTCACCGAAAATGAACCCAACACTTATTCCGTGTATCTTAGTAGAGTGTCTTTCCAAAAGATCAAGCAGATTATCATGAAGCATCTGAAACAATAAATAAACAGTTCCTTGGTGGAAATGCCATTCCTTGAGTCACCAAAGGGAAAAAGGGTGAGGAATTTATTCCTATGGATTTTCTGTAACATTGGATGCCCTCTTACTTGGATCTGAAACCTCATTGTGTATTTGGTCAAAGATGACTCCTAAAAATCTATTGAAAACTTTTCTTACACTAAAAATATGAAACTAATAAAACAGTTTGCATTCATGATTCTTCTCTAAAAGAGGTGCCTTTTATGAAAAAGAAGGGTTCTGCTCTCTCAGGTCCCCTAACACGGGTTTATCTCTAACCACTTAATTCATCAAACTGTACTAACCATAGTTGCATTCCAACTGGATAGGGAAGTTCATATGTGAAAATATTTCATAACCAGGGTCCTCAGCCCCTTCAGAATCCTAATTAAATATGATAATACTTAAAAGCATTTTTCTAAGTTGTCTTTAAAAATGAGGTACCGTAGATTTGTACTCACCAGCAAGATGTTCCTCTACTGGTGGCTTTTGTCAACCTAAGAGAGGTCATGGAGAAATTCTTAAAGGTTTGAAATTTGGCTATTTGTAACAAGACTATTGCAGCTTGTCTTACAGGTAAGTATGTTTTTAACTGTCACTCTCACACACTCTGCTTTCCTCTGCCTCTCTGCTGTAGAGCTGTCCAAAATATACCTGAACAGCCTGTTACAAATGCAATAAGCTAAGAAAAGAGAAACCCATTGATAACGGATACATTGTTCCTTCATTTCAAATTAAAACCTTGTTTATTTTCCCTCTGATAACTCTAAGGGCAAAATTTTAATAAAAAATAAGAGAGACAAGATTTATATAATTATAGTCTGCTGCCAGACAAATCTTCCATTACATAACTTTTCTGGAATTGTTCACTCAAACTAAATAAACTCTTAAGTACCTAACTGGACTGTTTCATGGTCTGGTTCCTCAGAGGCTGAAGAAAGGCTTGAACTTAAATTTCAGATGTCTGTATTCCTCATGGCTACTAGAAAAGAGTCCAATAGAAGGATATATGGATTTAAAGAGAAAACGTCTTAAGGTACAGCTAGTGGGCTTAGCCTTTTACTTGTGCTACAAAATAACTGCTTTGCTATCTTCTGTCTATTCAGTCATAATCTCAAGGTTAATTTGCTGTTGGTTTTCACTTTTTAGGAATACACAGAAAATAAACTCATTTCCTAATTTCAGGTTGTCTGATTTAGCAAAGGTCTGATGCATCTAAAAACCACCATCAAATGTTCTTTAATAATCATACCTAGCTGCTATATAGTGCTTTTTCATCAGCAGATCTCAAACTACTTTACAAAGGGAATTAATGTCATCAGCAGTAAAGGACACTGCAGCGATACCTGACACACTCTTTGGGTCCCAGGAGACCATAGGCTCCAAACCAGCTTTTAAATAATTTATGTTGAAAACTGATTTAAAGTGATGTGCATTTTTAACAATAAATGCATCTTGCAAAGACAAGACTGTCAGGTTTCACTCTTTAAAATCCGTTACTGTACATGCACAATAAATTTATTTTAAAACACAGCTTTATTCTTGTTATGGTCTGCACTAGACGGCTATATTACTAAAAGCAGATTTACATGTTCATTGCATCTGGGCTCATGGATTAGTGCTGCACCTTTTTAATATATTTTAAATTCATATTTGACTGAAAAAATATGAAAAAACTCCAGTTGCTAGAGTACTGATTAGTCCTCCAGGGGCCAGTTTCATGCCTCACTGGGTTTATATAGAACTGAGGCAGCCATGTAAAATAAAGTGGTGTGGTTTTTTTGTTTTTGTTTTTTTTGTGCATGCAGATTTATTAAAATAATAGTGGTTTCCTCTCTGTCTCTTGGCTCTCTGTTTTTCCTAGTTGTTTTATCCCTTTGCCATCCAACATACCCATTGCAGTTGGTCCATTCTCCCATTCCTCTCCAGTTCCTATAGTACATAACTCCCATATTTCAATGTGAGTGTATGTATGTCTAAGTACGTCTGGGTTGATATAACTCACTGATGGGTCAGAAAAAGAAGGCATCAAGAAAAGCCACTACAAGCAGAGAGTAAGAGCAGTGGTTTTTGTTAGTTTTAATTAGAATTATTGTCAGTTACTCCTTCTCTAAGAGTGAGAGGGCAGCTATCTGAACATAGATAACTTTTTAATTTGTGCTTTGGGGTGTTAATAAGATTCTTCTTTCTGGCCAAATATCCTAGAAGAACAATTTTTACATTGAAACTTTTTGGTAATTCATCTCTCTCTGTTTATTCTGGGGAAACTATTTCAACCCTTTAATCTTTATATATGAAAGCACAAGTAGATTCTTAGATGTACAGTATCTTAGCAGTGAAACGTTCAACCTGGCTTGGAAGTCAGAACAATACACCCTATTAGACAATGCATTAACTGTAATGGAAATCACTATATTTGAAAATGTTCCCTTTAAAATGTCCAGTAAGATGCTGGTCCAAAGGGAGATCCAGCAATCCTAAATATCTCTCTTACCCAAGTATGGTTTAATGAGGTTCAGGCTCAGTACGGTAAATAACATTGCCTTATATTCCAGCCCTCTCTAGCTCCTTTAATATTACCCACAGTGCTTCCAACTTGGACATGTCATCTGACCAAAACCTAGTCTTAAAATCTTGCGTCTTCCTTAGTATTGTTCTTATGCTGTTATACCTTTTATCAAAGAGCAAGTAGAGGGCTTTGTTCACCATATAAGCTTCTTTCAGGGCAATCTAGCACACATCATGTATAGAGGTAAACTTCAGTGCATGCCGTTTAATAGTCTATATTTGCCAGCAGATGCCATGGTTGTTTCTTATTCTAAGAAAAGGGTATTGTCATATTTCATATGGTAATTATTAGCAAATTTCTTTTTAAATGCCAACCACTGTAAAAATTGCTCTTTATAGGTAACCTAACACTGACTTTATTTTAGGATAGCAGAGAAGGAAACAAAATTTGGCACCTATTACTGTTCAGGATTCCTCTATTAAACCTTACAGTCTCAAAGATTATGATGATGATGGCTTATGTGATATAAGTCTCATGGCCTCCTACAACCAATCAACATTTCCGAGCACATATTTCACACAGTATTTCCAATTTTGAATTTTTGGCTGTCTTTTCATTTCATTTGCGTTCCTGGAGCGGTTGGTGACTGTTGTGTGCTTCCTAACCTAAAAGGGCGGCTGACCAAGTGGAACTGTTTTGAAGCTAGAGCAGCTGTTCCAGACTTCTGAAAGCTGAGCCCTAATTCAGAGAAATTAAACCAGTTGTTCCTCCCTACCCCCACCTCCAACATAAGATGCTAAAGGCTTAACCTTTGTACACTAACATACCCGAGGAGGAGGGATGCGCCCCACACTTTGCGATACAGTAGGCTAGAGATTGGTATTAATTATCACCAACTGCTGCAATAATGAGGACTGAAAAGGGTTTGGGGTTTTTTTTTTTTTTTTTTTTTTACCACAATCGGAGTTTATAAGGGCCCTATTATGTATGGGATAGGTGAAGTCGTAATTACCAATACATCTCAACTGTGGTATAAGCTTCAGTGTAACTTCAGATCTTCAATAGCCATTCATGAGGTGTCT
The DNA here is from genome assembly GCA_007922155.1 of Mesoclemmys tuberculata. Classification (NCBI taxonomy): domain Eukaryota; kingdom Metazoa; phylum Chordata; order Testudines; family Chelidae; genus Mesoclemmys; species Mesoclemmys tuberculata. The sequence continues at coordinate 38,742,507 of ML675629.1, forward strand.
CATCTCTCATAGTGAATTATCAAGAATGGATTCACCCAAACTATGCTTAGGAAATGTACAAAGTGTTTTGATGAGTCATACAAAACTAATGTTGTTTTCACAACTGCTCTGCCCATGCAGCCTACCAAATTATGTTTAAGCAATTGGATTTGCATCGGAGCAACTTTCTTAGTTGCAAGTTTCCCTCTTTGGGAGTGGCTCTAGAATCCTCTGAGTTACTGACCTTAAACTGAGCATTTTTTCTTTTAAATTTAAGTATGGTGAGCTGGATTCTGAACTGTGCCTCATTGGGTGCTGAGGGACAGTGAGCGGTTGATTTCAGCTCCCAATCCTGCACTGGCCACCCTAGGTTAGAGCTGTTGAGAGCCGTTAGAGCTTTCCACTGGTGCAAAGTCTTTCAGTAACTATATGCCAGTGGGAATTGCACATGGTATAGCTGAATGTTCTTCTGACCCTGGAACATCCATTAACTCCTCTTCCACCAGTGGTGAGTGGAGACTATTACAGGAACTGGTTCAACTGCCTCTGCTGACTTTTTGTAGCAGTAGAGATTTCCCTTGTGCAACTTTGTGCTGCCTGATTGGTGTAAAGCAGCCATAGTGGGCTGGAGAATTCAACTCTGTATGCGTGTTGCCAGAATTGTACCTAAGTCACTCTTCTAAACTGCCTATCTTTGATAGACCTTACATTAAAAACTAGATTTAATGTGATCCTTTCATTTCGTGACTGGGCTGACACCCGCATTTAAAAGAGTCCTCTAAATTTTTTGGGAAAAAAATAGCACAAAGCTTTTAAAAAGAACATTAAATTATTGGAACTGTTTGAAATAATTTTTTAGCTATTTGGTGGTTTGATGAGTCAGATAAACATCAAGATGTTACTTTGCTTTAAAAATCTATTTGAAATGCTTTTTAATACCAGGGATCACTTTACATCACAGTAAAAGAGGAGAAAGTATGGCTTTAGGAAAAACTCCAGTTATAGTGTGAAGGGCCATGAGATCTTAAATGTTTACACAAAGCAGACAGCTTGCTTTTAACAATTTAATTTGAAGGGCCCACATACAGTTTATTGCATGGTACTTTGTGGAGTCCATTATTTTCATCTGATTGATTAAAGATCTTCCCCACCCACAAATTCAAAGGTGTACTATTGCAGAAGAGTCTTACTGAGATCATAAATTCTTGGGAAAACTTCAGTTCGACCCCTGTATTTACACAGAGCCCCACTGAATGTGTCTTTCATCCATCCACACACTTCTCTTTATGAATCAGGTATTTATATGTGTTTCATAGTAGCCTCTTCAGTTGAGTATTGTGTTTTGTTGTTGTAAAGCTCTTACTATTGGATTGTCTCAGCTGGTACTTTTATGTTTCTAAATATGCAATATTGTAGTTATATTAAAGTTGAATGACAAACTTTTATAATTGACATCCTGCATGTTTGTGTTGGGACTTGGAAAAACTTGGTCAGCAGTTCCCACCTCCAACACGTTGAGCCACTCCGTGAAGCAGTAGTAGTTCCCACGGGCCTTTATTGAGCATGAGGAATCGATGTAGTGACACATCCCCCAACTCTACTCTTGCATTCCTCTGGCTCATCTGTATCCTGCATACTTTTAACCGCCAACCCCTTTGGTTTTGCTGTAAAAGGGAGGAGGTGGCTGGATTTGCCCTTAAAAAGCAGAAATGGGTTGAAACAATTTTCAATTTCCACTTCACTGTAAACATAAATTCATAGATTCCAAAGCCAGAGAGACCATTGTGATCATCTAGTCTGATCTTCTGTATAACCCAGGTGAGAGAACTTCCCCAAAATAATTCCAGTTCTGCAATATCAACGTTCACTATAAATAGGTTTCCAAAACCCACGTGTAAGAGTGATGTTAAAAATTGTAAATGACCATCACCATTCAGTATTAATCCATATGCTGCATCTAGTATATCTTCGAAACTCATTTAACTCACAGGCAGAGCAAGAATTAGAGTATAGTATCTAGAGGTCCCAGTCAAAGAATTAGGACACTGTTATTCACACATGTATTATTCACACGTGTAACAAAAAGACAGTCCCTGCTCCAAAGAGGTTACAATTTGAAACACAAAATGAGAACGGGATTACAACAAACAGACTGGGGAAGTCTGCTGTCTATTTTTCTGGTTATTTTCCACGATGGACTAGTTTAAATGCCAAATGTGAATTTGAGTGGAAGTTTTAACGTTGAGGTGCAGCTTTGGGGCAACATTTTTAGTATGTTTGTTTTGGTCAGGATAATTACTTTTTGTCACAGAGTGGGAGGCAGAAGCCCCTTGCAATGGAAGTTGAGTGATATCTCTTTTCCTAAACTTTTGGGTGTAGGTATGGGATTAGGAGCAGTGATACAGATGGAAATGAGCATGGAGATGAACTTTGTTATCTGACGTTAGATATGAGTCACTTCTCTATTCCATCCTCCCTGATCATCTTTAAGGAAGGCTTCATTTAGGAGGGAATTACAGTTAAAGGGAACAGCTTTCTTATTTGGATATAGATTTTGAGAGGCTTTCAAGATTTTAACTGTGCTAATGTTGTTAGTAACCTTGACCTCAGATGTGTCTGTGGGTTCTGTCAACACCATCCCTCATGCCATTGGCAATGTGTAATATTGCCAACTAAGATTTCACACTGCTTGTTGTTCTGATCATATAACCTGAACAATCGTCAGAGTCTAGCGGTTAAAAGGTAGCTCTGTTTCTCTTCTGCTTGCTGAGACTGTAATCTAGATGGCCAGTTAGTACTATTGTGATGTGGAGTACTAAGAATTGGATTAGGACCACCAATCTAATTTTACAATGGTCACCATATAGCCATCAGGTGCCAGCAACTTTTGGTTAGTAGTAATGCTGATTGGATTCAAACTGGTAATTTAGAGGTGAACGGCTATACAACTTCTTACCAGTCACCTAAGCAATTTTGTCAATAAAACCCCAAGCCTTTGTTTTTCTTGGAGATGTGACCAACTGAGAAAACCAGTGCACTTTAAATGAATGAATGGGACAAAATAAAATGTCTAGGATACTTTTGACCTCTTTCTAATACACATGTACAAGGATCTGTCATCAGACCGTTCATTTTGATGAACTTTTAGAGTTGTTAGCATTGCAAATCTTGTCCCGTGGATGGAGGAAACAAGATAATCACCTGCGATGTGATAATGGTGTTCCATTGTCCTGTCATGACCCACCCAGTATTTTTTAGTTATCTAATTCAGGGGATTGTGATGTCCTGAAAACTGTTCTTATACAGGGCATGACTGAGGTGTGAGAATTGGAAAGAATCTTGTGAAATTCAAATCAAGTGAAAACAGTATGATTTGATTAAGCCCGTGTGGCTCGGTCAAAGGCAGATAACACTGGAATGCTGCAAAATCTCAAAATAAACTATCCAGTTGCCTTGTTTGTCAAAGAAAAGCTTTCCATAACAGGAATGAGATCTTATTTTCCTTTTCCATAGTTAAAAATGTTGAGTGAAATAGAAGTAGACTCATGGTGTCAGCATAAACCTTAATCTAATTGATGAGTCCAAAAAGCTGTTCACTTTATTCAGCATCAGGTCTCAAATATTTAAAACTGAAATGAGATGGCAGTATCTATTCTGTAGAATTGTCAGGTCATGCTTGCCAGAGGGACCAAATCCTCATTGAGCTAATATTGAGTACACTTTGAGGGGATTGAGAGCAGGCTCTAAGTTCTCGGAGTTCTGTCATTTGGGGAATTTTCTGGCATTTTAACTAGCAAGTTATTTACTACGGGTCAAAATGCTGCCACCTGCCACAGCTCTTCCCCCCCCCCCTTGCGCCAGTGCAGTTGAGACAACGATAGCAATAGTGGAAAATTATTTTGGCAAAAAAGGTCCATGTGGGCAAGGCTTTGGAAGCTAGTGAGGGTTCAAGATCCTCTTCCCTATGAAACAATCATTTCACCTTGCTCAACACTTACAAACCACCCAAAAAGTACAGATGGCCATTTGCTACCCAGTCTATTTCCCATGATGTCAAGAGATGAGTGATAAACTGGCAAAAGTTTAAATGTTCTTTGACACTATTATTGTAATAGGCTGTTGAACACACTCTTCCTCCTCAACAATTTCATTCTGTAGTTTACAGATAAAGATGCCTGTGCCTCTGACCAGTTCATTCATTCATTTAAAAAAAAGATGCTAACAGAAATCTAAGATACTTCTAGACCTACAAATTCTCTTAAATCCCTTCATTTGCCTAGGGATTAAATGAAACTAGCAACTGTTTTAGTCCAATGAATGAAGATCCAGCATTGTGTTGTGTACATTGGTTATCTATTACCTTACTTATTTCATATTGTCCACAATATTACCGTAAATGCTTTTTTTTAAAAAAAAGTAGTATCCCACTGTGTATGGAAGACAAAGGTTGAGAGGAGAAGGGGCCACACCAGACATCTATAAATCCTCTCCTGGTCTACCTCCCCATTACCACTCCAGTTTCCCCTCCCGCCCACTTGGTTCTCAAAGTGTATTATTCTGGAGACAAGAAGAAAGTCTCTGCTGACCAGAGAGTGTCCATAGACCATAATTTGAGAACCACTGCACTCTACCAAGGCAGCTTGTATCTTTGAGTGTAAAAGTGCAAGTTTGACCCCCTATGAGCCTTGGTTTAAGTTAAACTAATTTGATAGTTTTAGTCTAGTGAAAAATTCTGATGTAAAATGGCACAATTGTCAGTATTTGAAGACACAGCAGTGTTGCAAGCCGCTGTTGAGTTATGTTGGCTGTGTGAGGGTTGAATACTAAGTCAGTTCATTGCTAATACTATGTTTCTTTCACATCCTTTAACATGTATTTGTCATTAGACAGCTCAGTAGAAAGAATGTATTTGGGTTGCCTGTTTAAGCTACTAACTTTAAATAATTGCATGGTTATCATGGGAGATTAAACTAGGCTTGATTAAATTTACCATGATCTCATGTAGCTCTTGCTTCGTTAATGACATAAAATTGTTATTGTCAGCAAGAGAAGTGGCAGTAGATCTCGTGCACTAATTATGCAGTTAATGTGTGTCACTGTACTTTATGTGGATAAGTAAAATGACAATCCTAATATGCTAATGAGTGCAGCAGCTGCTTTTTGATAGTACTGTTCTAATATAGTCTGAAACCCAGAAAAACAGTAAATGAGGATCATCAAAACTATTCTTAATCATTCTCCATCTACCTAATCAAACCCAGGTATGGCCCCCGTACTCTTGGTACTAAAATTACAGGACCCCCTAGTTGTGTTAGAACAGGGGACGGCAACCTTTACTATCAAAAGAGCCATTTTGCCCCCTCTTCCACTGACTAAAGAAAAATAGTCTGGAGCCGCAAAACATAGCTTACCATGGCTGAAGAGCCGCATACGGCTCCGGAGCCATGGCTTACGGGTTGCCGACCCCTGTGTTAGAACTTCAGCTCTCCTCAGCATTTTTAGTGCCGAAGGTAAAGGGATGAAAGCTGACACAGGGAATGTGTGACATAGTTAGGGATATCATGGGGACATCTACAAAGGTTCAAATAATCATTTAAACTTAGTCCTTGTTTGAACTGAGCCATATCAGCCACTAGTAACAGCAATCAATGTGTTGTCAGTGGCAGAAACATAACCAATGACAGCCCCGTATACAAGGGTGCAACCAGGGAAGTTTATCTTGCTCTCTTTCCCCCTTTCCCTTGCATGGCCTGCACAGAGTCTGTCAGGTGCACTCCTGCAGTCCAAGATAGCACAATTAATTACTCCCATGGCTTTGTTGAAGGGCACCCAGTACCCCCAGGGAGGCAAGAAAAATGTGGAACCGTGGACCGTTCCCCTTTGCTTTTGCAGTCCCCCTGTATACTAGACTGCCTACTACGTGATACACAGGGGTGTATAAATCCGGCCCAGAAGGAACCTGGGAACCTCTACTGACTTTGATGGAGTTACTTTGGATTTACAATAGTGGAATTGAGAGCAGATTTTGCCCCTTTGTCTCTACTATCTCGGCTGGATTTAAGAGAGAAAAAACAATTCTGCTCTCAGTGACCCCACTGAAGCCAGGGGAGTTTCTCAGGTGTAATTTGCCCCCGCATTTATAACCTAGAACAATAAATATAATATATAACTAGCACAATAAATGAGGGGAGGCCAGGTGAGGGAACGTTACAGTAACTGGAACCTTGTTTACATTTTAATAATAATCCCCTAATAGGACATGGATTACAGCAGCGCACAGATTAATTATCGCTTTGGAGAACATTTTCAAAAGTGCCAAATTTCAAGTGACTGTGGAACCTAAATCTCATTGGCTTTCTGTTACTTCTAAGTTTCAAAAAGGGGACTTAGGTGCTTAAGGGACTTAGGAGCTTTTGAAATCATATTCTTAATGGATATCATTTCCAACAAAGTGTTTTGTGCCACAGCACCTGAAGCGAATTCCAAAGCTAGTGGTCTGGAGCTGCTTAAAGCATCCATCCTTTGTAACCATCAAAATCATGAAAAACAATATTTGTGGTAAAAGTGCAAAATGAGTATGCATCTTCCCTGGCACCACTGATGATCAGTTGTAATGAAAAGTGTGGGAGGAGGGCTGGAATGGGATTTACTCTTTCGGAGTATATGGTATTACTTTAGATTTCATGTTCAGTGCAGTAGTAAAAAATGTTTGGAAAATATTTAGCCCTTTGGGAGAGGAAGCTTAGCCAGAAATTATAACACAGAGTTGTTAATGCTAGATAGACTTTCAGTAGAGGCACACAGTGGTGTCCTAGATGATGGCATCCTTTGTATAGTATAAATTAAATGACTAACATAAAAATATAGTAACTGTTTGAAATAATTGAGGGTTAGGATGTGACTTCCCTAAATTGTATCAGATAATGCAAGTTAAATAAATATAGCATGTTTACTCTTCTTACAAAACAATGAGCAAAAACTACGAAGGATAATGTTGCGTACGGCACAAGTTCAATGAAAAAATAGAGCTAAATTGGAAAAGCCCATGGCCAGGACAGGTAGTGGACTGGAAACTTTGAGATCTGCATTGCTGAGTGGGGGAGGCGGGATATCTCTCTCTTCTCCACTGTTATTTCAGTGAGAAGTCTTGTCTCCAAATCCCTGCATCTCTCAAGTTCCACAGCAAGAACACGGTGCCTCTGCAGTGTCTCTTAGTACTCTGGATACCATGGGAGCACAGCTCTAAAGCTATGATCATATGCACTCATCCACTGTCTGCTGGCCCTGAAGCTCTCTCTGAATGGCATGTGTTTCATTGTGCAGTGGATCAAACTGCATGAGCCAGTTGTGCTTAGGGCATCGCACTCTTGCACTAGAATGCCATATGTGGTTGGAGAGGAGGATCGTGTTATGGACAGCAGTTGTCTTTCAGGAGACACAGAACCACATTCCCTCTACAACTACTGCAGAGAGGCTTCCCTATGGAAAGATATTATATGCATTGTGGTAGCACCTACGGGCCCAATGATGGACCAGGGCCTCATTGTGCTAGGCACTGCACACACATAACAAAAATATGGTCCCTACCCTAACAAGCTTACAGTCTAAATGTAATACTAGAGATAATAAATGGTTACAACAATAACACAGAAGCTGCTCTTCCCTTTCTGTGGCCCAGGATTACATGGCTGACCTTCCAGAATTTGAGATCATGAATCAAATTAAATGCTAAATGAAAATAAATCTGTATACCAAAAGCCCTTGAAAAAGAAGCTGAGGTAGTCTCACAAGTATCCACCATCGCACATTTGCCCAAAAGACACTGTGTTTTATCTCCACCCTTGAATGGGGAGGTGCTTGCGCAACTCTGCTGTGTCTCTGAGCTTAACAGCAAATATCATCTACTGCACCAAGTAAGGGAAAAACCAAGAAGACAATAACAGATTCTTTCATACCTCCCTTCTCTTCCATTCCACTTGATTAAAAAAGCATGTCATAGAGTAAGAATAAAGTGCTCAAATTACCTTGGTGGTCGCAGGAGCTTCCCAGCTTTTGGTTTTCCATACTGATGTTGGCCTGAGCATCTACTCTGAATCATGAGATCTGCCCCAGATATTCTCCTTCAGAGGGAGTGTTATCAGTGATTGCCAGCTGTCTGTAAATTTACAGGCAGGCAGTAAAAAAGATGTTCAATTTTAACACTGTCTGTAAACCTGTTTAAAAAAACAAAACAAAACCCTGTGAAATTAGGTAGAAATAAAACATTGTATTTTGACACTGATTGTCATCATTCAGGTTCACTCCTTGTATCATAAAACTACACTGATCGTCATCTTTATCAATTTCCTGTTTCTATTATTGTGCATGCCCCGAGAACCAGATTGATCAATTAATTGCAGCTAAAACAATTGTATAATTCCGAATTCCTGTGAACAGAATATTGCGAGTGAGTACACATTTTTGTGACATTATTGTATTGTTTATGGTATTTTTAGTGATGTCAGTAAAAAGTTTATCACGTCAGTAAAAAAAAAAAAAATCAACTTCAGATCTTCATGTCAGTAAAAACTAAAATCCAAGGTTGGCAACCCTAATTTTTACCCTATTTCAGCATTCATTCATGTACTGTCTAAAATCTGAGTCACAAGCTTATGATGTGCCCAGTTTATTGTCTGGTGTACAAAAGATTCTTTTAGTATCTAGAAAACTTCCGTGTGAAAGATATACGTCCTGAAATGAGACTAATTTTCTACATTTTCCCTGAAGAAAAGAATCTCACATAAGGTCATGCCCTCACCCAATGTCTTTAGTCCATTTTGCCACCATTGCTGCTTTTCTTTAAGTGGTACAATAAATAAATCTCTCTGTCCTTAATCTCTGTAATCAAGACCTTCTTCAAACACTCCTTTTATCTTTTTTCCTCTGATCAAATCTGGGTTCAACCTGGGTTGAGATTTTAATCACATTGTGTTATTCCATTTCTCACTGATGTAGCTCCATTGACTTAATATAAATATTCCTTAGTCTAGAGGAAGGGAACAGATATTTCATACACATTTAATGTTCCCTTCCCCTTTTCCCAGGGGAACTATCTTCTTTTCCTAAAGATTCTTTTGAACGCTGTAGGTAAGGATAAGGATCCTTTTGAAAGTTAAATAGTTTTTCACTGGTGTGGTTTAAAGTGTTAAACCTGAAGCAAATATTCCTTATTTATCTTGTGGTCATATCTTTAAAGAGACCATACTTTGTTAAAAATTCCAATTTATAAATAACTTCAATCAATATCCAATATGATCTCCTTTGTGTGCACTGTCCAGTTAATCACAACAATAGACAGGAAGGAAGTAACCAGTAGTCAACAATATGTGTATGTAACAAAAGCTTATCTCATGGTTTAAAAAAAGAAAAAAATGTACCGAAGCCATCATTCTTTCTTTCTTCTATCATACTTTTCCATTGCTTTATATTATTTGATTTAAATTATAAAAACTTACTGAGACAGGGAAATACATAATTACTCTGTAAATTGACACATAGGTGTGGTGCTATAAAAATCACATTACAATCATAGCTATTTCTACAATTTTGAAGCAAAACTTAAAACAAAACTTTGATATTATCTAGCTCTGTACATAGTGCAGCAAACCAAATGATTTATCTCTAATGACTTGAAATTTAGCAAATATCTGCTACTTAGACCATCTTTTGTATTCTCACTATCTGAAGGCATCTACTGGAATAACCTTCACTCTAAATTCAACAATTTTTACTTATTTTTTTTGCCAAAAAAAAACTAAATATGGTGATGTTGAGCTTTCAGGATTAATGTTCCTTAAGTGACCTACTTTGCAAAAAAAAAAATAATTCATTTATAGCCTCTGGCACTGTATTTGGGTCACAGATGGACATATAGCAAAGCTATTCCTTAGTGATCTATTTAAATTATACTGCTAATACCCAACAAGAATGAGGACAGGCTCAATGTTAATTGTTCATAGTGCCTAAAAAGATCAGTGGACTGTGCTTTGATATTAAGCAAGGGAATTGAGGTTATTTCAAACAATGTAAGTAAGCAGTTGTTTTTGACTGCTTTGTACTGACAATTAAATTATGAGGGAGACACGCTGGATAAGGTAAAATATTTTATTGGACCAACTTTTGGTGGTGAGAGAGGCAAGCTTTTGAGCTTACACAGGATATGTCTAAATTAAAAACCCAAGGCTGGCTGGTGCCAGCTGACTCAGGCTTGCAGAGCTTGTGCTAAGAGGCTGTTTAATTGCAGTGTAGATGTTTGGGCTCAGACTGGAGCCCGAGCTCTGGGACCTTCCCTCCTTCATGGCATCCCAGAGCTAGGGCTGGAGCCCAAGCCTGAGTGTCTACAATACAGTTAAGTAGCCCCTTAGCCTGAGCTCCGCATGCCCAGAGTCAGCTGGCATGAGCCAGCCACTGGTATCTAACTGCAGTGTAGGCATACCCACAGAGCTCTTCTTCAGGATTTAAAACACTCCAGCAGTGTAGCTGCACCACTGTAGCGCTGCAGTGTAGATACTTCCTGCGCGGATGAGAGGGATTCCCTTGTTGGTATAGATAATCCACCTCCCCGTCAACCTAGCTAGTGCCTCGCCTGGAAGTGGATTACCCACACCAGTGGGAGAATCCCTCCTGTTGGCATAGGGTGACCAGACAGCAAGTGTGAAAAATCGGGAGAGGGGGTGGCGGGGGTGGGGGAATAGGCACCCACATAAGACAAAGCCCCAAATATCAGGACTGTCCCTATAAATCTGGGACATCTGCTCACCCTACATTAGCATAGGTAGTGTCTATACTGAAGCACTACAGCAGTGAAGCCACACTGCTGGAGTGTTTTAAATCCTGAAGAAGAGATCTGTGAGTATGCCTACATTACAATTAGACTCCAGTTTCAAGTGTAGACCAGTCCTTAGAGTGTCACAACCAAATACAAAGTGGAATACAAATTGTTTAGCTAAGTAGTTAACACATTTCAAGGGACCATTGAAGGTGAAGTGGGCAGTTAACATCTCTCCAGTCATAGGGGGGAAATGAGAAAAAATGGCTGGGGTGGAGAATTCGTGGGCTATAAATTGTTGTAATAAGCTGTAAATCTGGTGTCTATTCAACTTATGATTTTTAGTGTCTAGCAAAGCTGTGAATTTTAGTTAGGGCTGCTAACCCCCAGGATTGTCCTGGAGTCTCCAGGAATTAAAGATTAAGCTTTAATGAAAGATTGTCATGTGATGAAACCTCCAGGAATACTTTCAGCCAAAATTGGCAACCTTAATTTTAGTGTCCAGCAAAGTTTATGAACTTAAGTATTTTTCACAAAGCAAACACACTATAACTGACCTCTCAGGCCTCATCCTCAAAGGAAACCAGCATAACACCTTCAAAAGACAAGCCTGGAAGCTTAAATGCATAACTTTGCTAGATACTAAGAATCATGGACTAACTAGAGCCAATGGATTTATGTCTTATTACAACATTCTACTAAACTAAAATTTACCCACTAAAATCCTCTCCCTCATGCCGCCCCCCGCTCTCCCTCCCCCCTGGTTTTTTCCCCCTCCTTTTGCCCCTGTTACTGGAGACATGTTAACTGGCCATTTAACCTTGAATGGTCTCTTCAATTATGCTAACTACTTACGTTAAACAGTCTGTTCCACCTTGTATTTAGCTATGACACTCTGAATACATTTCCCAGACCTGAAGAAGAGCTCTGTGTAAACTTGAAATCTTGTTTCTCTCACTAACAGGAGTTGGTCCCATGAAAGATATTACATCACCAACCTTGTCTCTCTAATATCCTGGGACCAACATGGCTAAAACACCACTGCAATCAAATTATTGTAAGTATTAGAAGTTAGAGATTGAAGAATTACCATTACTCTGAATCCCTTGCCTTGAGAAATGCAAATCATGGTCCCCAGATGGCAGATGTGTCTGATATTAAACTGACACATCACTTCATGTACAGACAGTGTCTCAGAGATTTGCAATAGAAGTCCAAACTCTTTCTCTCCCTGATGTGTTTATGATCATAAAGGCAACTGACAACAAAAACATGGTTTTATATACAGTACATAAGCATCTATAAATCTATTGTGGAAACATTCCTCTGTATACTGTACACATCTGCCATATGTATATGTCTTAGTTGAGCCTAGTGGCACTTGTTTTATTATTACACAGTACTACGGTCTGTTCTCTTCTTTATCCATAGGCCTAGAGGCCATACTGCAGTAGCACTATTATAATTATGGTTGAAAAGTGTCTTCCATTATCATCTTCTATTTTCAGTCATTCATAGATTTCAGAAAACAATCTAGTAGGCTGAAAATTTTCCTGCTTTTATCATCTGTTATCAATTGAGGAACAGTAGTGCATTAGTAGGAGCAATGCCAGCAGATCAAGGAAAGAGATTATTCCAGTCTGTTCGGCACTGATGAGGCCACGTTTGGAGTATTGTGTCCCATTTTGGACCCCTCTCCTTTCCCCTCCAGCTACAGAAAAGATGTGGACAAATTGGAGAGAGTCTAGAGGAGGGCAACAAAAATGAGTAGGGAACTAGAGCACATGACCTATGAGGAGAGGCTGAAAGAACTAGGCTTGTTTAGTCTGCAGAAGAGAAGAATGGAGGGATTTGATAGCGACATTCAACTACCTGAAAGGGGTTTCAGGGAGGATGGAGCTAGGATCTTCTCAGTGGTAGTAGATGACAGAAGTAGGAACAATGGTCTCAAATTGCTGTGGGGGAGGTGTAGGTTGGATATTAAGAAAAACTTTTTCACTAGGATGGTGGTGAAGCACGGTAATGGATTACCTGGGGAGGTGGTGGAACCTCCATCCTTACAGATTTTTAAGCTGTGGCTTGACAAAGCCCTGGCTGGGATGATTTAGCTGAGGATAGTCCTGCTTTGAGCAGGGGGTTGGACTAGATGACCCCCTGAGGTCCCTTCCTACCCTAATCTTCTATGAATCTAACTCCTCCATGATTAATATTCCACTCTATGGACTGGAATAGTGATTGCAACACCTCTGCATTTCCTGTGCAGGTTCTTCCAAGTGCTGGATCCATGTAGCCTCTGCCCTGGCATATAGAGAGCACACAGAGCATGCAAAAAATGTACGTTTCTTGTGGGACTGATGATGTGATATTAATTAACTATGGTGTTATCTACAAATGTGGACCATTTGTGTTAAACTGGTGTAAACACCATTGTAGACGCTCTTACTCCAGTTCCTAAGAGATTTAAACTAATCCAAGTTAAACCTGGTTTACCCAAAATAAGTATCCAAACAGCATTTTGCTCTGGATTAAATCAATTTAAAATAATATCTTTAGTTTAATTGGTGCAATATCGGGGCAGATCTTCAGCCTGTGTAGATTTTCATTGCTTCATTTACTTCAAATTGGAAGCTTGACTTCAGTGGAACTATGGCATTTTGCATCATCTGAGCTTCTGCCCCTTTGAGTTTAGATAAGTCCTATATTTCATGGGCAATCTGGAATTTCAGTCTTTTCCAGGTATGTCCTCAGTTCAGTCAGCAAATGGTCACTGCCAGCTTCCTTCACTTGTAGATATGGTCGGCCTTCTTTTGGTAGTTGGGAAACTTCAGTCTGAATGGCTTGCATTGGTGTCTTGTTTGACTATTTTACTCTCTTTCATGGATGCTATTCCTGTATTTTCAGCACTACTATTGGAGGCCATTATTGGGCTATCATTGAGTTCTTCTGGGAAGTTTTGCATAAAATGTCACTGTGATTGTTAAGAAAATGAATAAAATAATTTGATATTGGTTATTTTAATCAGGTCCTGATTCTGCCAGGTATATAAATTCAGATATGTTCAAATCTTGTAATGTCTAAAGGAAAAGAAACTTGAAATAATAACCATATTGTCATAGTTTTGTTAGAGGATGTGAAATTTTTTAGGGGAAATAATATTTGTGAAGTTATTCTGCATCATCACAAATAAAACTAGATAAATTAAGGCAGAATATGGTTTGTTGTTTTATATAAGCACAAAAAATGTACAGATGGTACAGTAAAATCCTTTAGAGAAATACCACTGTTGTGAACAGTGTATTATAAAAGTCTGTATTAAAATAATAATGTTCAAGTCCACTGTATAAGTCAACTGCCCGAGAATATGCTTGAGAAATAATACTGGTGCAGTCCTATTGAAAACTGTAATTCTAAATACATAAAAAGTCCTAGGGACAATGTCTAGTTTTAAATCTGCATAGCTAGAGCAGTAATAGAATTGTTGCTGAATGTAATGTTCTAGAAAATGAATGCTTCAGGAATATTTAATGCCAACGTTCTAGTGTACAAGCAATAATAAAACAGGTCAAGGCTTTTGCTTGGCAGGGTGGTGAGGGGATGATACAAAAGTATAGGTGCAATGCATTCAGTAAATATCACACTTGCATCATTATTTTTAGATAGCTGGAATCTACCTTCTGAAATCTTAATGATTCATAAGTTTACCTAGTATTAAGATGGACATATAAAAGTTAAATACATATACCTACTTACCCATGCTGCATTAAGTTAAAATATAAAATAATCAACACAGTCTTTGATTAGCCTGTACATGTATTTGGAAAAATTTTTTCATATACATTAGTATAAGATCTTGTACCTATAATTCTTTCATAAAGAGGAAGGGTCCTCAAAACCTTAAGTGCAAACAATTACACATGTGAGCAACTGTATACATGTGATTAGTCCTGTTAAGTTCACTGGGACTACTTGTATGCATAAATTACTTAACTGGATAAGTGTTTGCAGTATCTGAACCAAAGGGAGGAAATATACATATAATGTATAATTAAGTAATACCTATTAAAAATAAATGAGGTGTTTTCTTTAAGCATGTCCTTAACAGATTTTGCTTATCTGTCATGCTGCTGCCACTGTAAAGTAAATCTGACCATCAGTCCCCGAAGAAAAGAATGAGTTATTTTTCAATTAGTTACTTCCCTTGCCTTTCCTGGAGGAAATGAGTCACAACCTTCATACTTCTGAAAGTAGGATTTTTTTATTGTTTTAAAATTTAGTCATTTTACTCTAGCAGTTTGAGAAGGGAGGTTGACATTTCTAAATTGTGAGCTTTTAATCAGTTGAGTAGATTCTGAAATAATGTGCTAGAGAATTTTTTTCTATGTTCTGGTAGGAAGGAAGGGGGGTGATTTTAAAAAACAACAAACACTGTTTACTCTTTTTGGGGGAGAGCCCATATGTAATTAATGAAATGCAGGTTTAAAGCTAAGAAGTATTGCATGGGATATGCTGAATTGCTCACAAGCACCCCTTAACTGATGGGTTAGAATGCCATAAATATCTTTTAAAAATCTGTCAGCTGCTTCGTATGTAAGGTTTGCAGCTGCCGTATAGACTGCATAAGGGAAACATGATAGTTGAAACAGTGACATAGAATGAATTACTGCTTATATATGCAGTGTTCAAACCTGCAGGCAAACCTGCTTTTGCTCAGGGTCAAAGCGCATTTGTTTTTAAATGTTGCTGTAGCTCTTGTAAAAAGAAAACAAAACTGGCAGAATATGTAATAATACTCACAGAGCAAGGTAAATGCTTTTTGATCCATGCTTTTGTATTTATTTATTTATATAATGCCAACATCATGCAAGGCTGTATGTTTATGGTACTGTACATCCTGCCTGTATACATTAATACATTCACCTATGTGTATCTACCTTAGATGATGATTTCCTTCCTTTGCATGTGTTGTATATGAACGTAGGGCTTGTGGATGATACCAGATTGATCACTCCTGATGTCTGAAGCTTTCTATTTATCCAAAGAGCAACTATAGCATAGGCAGGGACTGCTTCCCTATAGTTCCCTGCCAATATTCCTCAACCCTGACCTGGATGAACTTATCCTATGTGAGAGCAAGTCTACACTACAAAATTAAATTGACCTAAGTTATGTTGACTTAAACCCACCACAGTAATTAAATCACTTGTGTTTTGGGAAGGGTTTGCAATGCTTCATGGGGTCAAACAAGTCACGCAGGGGTGACTGGAAACATGATTTTAGTGTCCTGTGATGTAGTTCTTTCCATCACATAATTTTATCTGCATCCCATAATGTTTTATGCTTCTTTTCAAAACCCCCACTAACCAGTGGGTACACTGTGAGAATCATGGATCCTGCATGGCTCTGTTCTATTGCGATGAGCATTATGAGCATAGCATGCCTAATCTCTGGTGGGTCTTCAAATACTGAAAGGAGCTGTGGGGAACAGGACAATTCCTTGGAAGCTAGCTTGCTGTGGGACATAGAAAAAAACAGTTCAAGGTCGTTGTTGGCATTCACAGAGCAGCTGTAGACAGTGGAGCACCAGTTCTGGGCCTAAGAAACAAGCACTGAGTGGTGGGATCACATCCTTATGCAGGTTTGGGGTGACAAGTAGTGGTTG
This sequence comes from Mesoclemmys tuberculata, assembly GCA_007922155.1. NCBI lineage: Eukaryota > Metazoa > Chordata > Testudines > Chelidae > Mesoclemmys > Mesoclemmys tuberculata. The sequence goes on from ML675629.1 coordinate 38,758,952, forward strand.
CAGAATTTTTCAGATGCACAAGGGCACATTCCTGGATGTGTGTGAAGAGTTTACCCCAGCCCTCCTGCTCCATGACACCAAAATGAGAGCTGCACTGACAGTGGAGAAGCAAGTGGCAATTGCTGTGTGGAAGCTTGCAATGCCAGATTGCTACCATCAGTCAAGAATGAATCTGGAGTTGGAAAATCCACTGTGATTCAAGTGTACAGGACCATTAAGCACTTCCTGCTACGAAGGACTATGACTCTGAGCAATGTGCAGGACGTAGTGGATGGTTTTGCAGCAGTGGGGTTACCGAACTGTGGCGGGGCGACAGATGGCACACATCTTTATTTTGGCACCAGATCACCTTGCCAATGAATACATCAAAAGAAAGGTCAGGCAAAGTGCATGGCGCACTCATCTTTCAGAATACAGGCCAGTTCAGAAAGTACAAGCAGGGACTTTCTTTCCAGACCAGGGGATTACCATTGGGATGTTGAAATGCCATAGTGATCCTGGGAGACCCAGCCTACTTCTTACTCCGGTGGCTCATGAAGCTGTACATTGGCCACCTCGACAGCAGCAAGGAGTGCTTCAACTACAGGCTCAACAGGTGCAGAATGACAGTGCCTTTGGCCATTTGAAAGGCTGCTGGTGCTGTCTACTCACAAGATTAGACCACAGTGAAAAAAAATCCCAATGGTTATATGTGCCTGCTGTGTGCTTCATAATATCTGTGGAGCGAAGGGGGAAAAGTTTCTGCCAGGGTGGAGGGCAGAGGTGAAACAGCTGTCATCTGATTTTGAACAGCCAGCTACTAGGGCTATAAGAAGAGCTCAGCAGGGATCTATATGGCTCAAGGAAGCTTTGAAAGACTACTTTAATAGACAGCCACAGTAACATGTATTGCTGTATTGTGCTCTGCCTGTTGTTGTTGTTTTTTTTTTTTTTTTGCACCCCATATGAACCTTGTAATGACTGGTGTGTGCAGTAATATAACATTGCAAATGCACTTATTACTATTATCTGTGAATGATGTCAGCCCCAGCCAGCATAAGTTATGAATTAATAAAGATTAAGTTTTCATAAATAGATGCCATGTGGAATGTGTGTTTGTGGGAAGGAGGATATATAGGGAGGTCCCAGGATGCAGTTCTTTATGAACTTGAAGAGAGGTGAGCCCGGGTCTGTTGAACCTTAAGGTCAACAAGTGTTTCCAACATGTCTGTTTGCCACTTGAGAATTGCTAGCATCTCCTGCTGCATGTCTCTCTCCTTTTCCTGTGCTTTTCTCCTCTCCACTCTATCTCTGTCCATTCTGTCTGTAAGGGTGATCTTCCAAGCCCTGTGGAACACCAGAGGCTTGCAGGATCTCTTGGAACAAGTCATCCCGCATTTTCTCCTCCTCATCTGGCTGAGTAGCTCTGCTGGTGTAGATAGAGAGACCCTCAAGGCCACATTTCCAGCTGCAAAAGATACAATGTACAGCGGTACTATTGTGAGTGAATTCACAAGGTAAATGGAAACTTAGTATGCTGAACTCACTCCCCTTGATCCACATAAGTTATGATCACTACATTCTCACTTCTTCTTGGGATTTATAGAGTAGGGTGGCAATCCCAGCCATGGTGGCTATGGTTTGTGAGGGAGGTGGCGAGTTGAGATAATGGAGAAAAGGGCTAGCCCACAGGCATGAATATATGCAGATAGAGCAATTGAGCTGAATACTGGCACCATTTTCCACAGGCAGTGGTGACTTTAAGTGATATCTCACTCCTGAGGGTAACAGAGGCTGAAAGAGAACAGCTCCTGCATGTGCGCGGCTGCAGACCGGGCCCATATGCTGCTAGCTTGTGTGCTGCAATAGTGTCTGCTGAAGTAGTTGCAGAGTGGCATGGGAAAGTGTACTACCACGGTGGAAGATATAAGGCAGCTCTCCCTAGAAAGCTTCAGCAGAGGATTGCAGACTACCTTCAGGAAAGTTTCCTTGAGATCTCTATGGAGGATATATGGAATGTACATCCTGGTGCAAAAAAACCAAACTGTTTTTCAGGCCTCCTTCTGCCTAACAGAACAGGGGAATAAGAAGCAGATAGTGACTCTACCACTACTGGTTATTTCACTACCTCTTCTAGCATGATTAAAAAAGAGTAAATGAACAGGTGTGTCAGTGCAATATCAAAGTAAACTGCATACTTACCAGAGGTTTCTTCCCCTGCATCGGTGTTGCTTGTGCTGGACTATAGGGACTGACTCAACTGCTTTGGAGTCAAAAATAGGTCCTGGCTTGCTGCACCACTAGATCCCTGGTCGCTTGTTCCCTCATCCTCCTGCTCTTCCTCGTCCAACACTCCTCCTCGCCTCCTCCTCGCCGTTCACTCCAAGGGTCTGTGACTCCAGCTCCCCCGTAGTTCCCTTAGGGCTCTTGAAGGTAGTGGTGGCTCCTCTGCCCAGGATGGCATGCAGCTCTTTGTAAAAGTGGCATGTCTGTAGTTCAGTACCAGAGTGACTGTTAGCCTGCCTTGAGTTCTGGTATGCCTGTCTCAGCTCCTTGGTTTTCACACAGTACTGCTGTGGGCCCTTCTCCGCCATGCCCCGAGCAATCTGTTCATAGACATCAACGTTTCTAAAGCTGGATCAGAGCTGTGCCTGCACAGCCTCTTCTCCCCATAGACCCCTGAAATCCGCCATCTCCTGTGTACTCCACAAAGTGTAGACCTGCTCAATTGATGGGAGAGGGGCTCTTCAGTCGTTGCCATCACTCCACCTCCCCAAAAGGAGTAAGGCTGCGTTGATGGGAAGGCGTCTCTTGTCGGTGCAGCGCCGTGTAGATACTCCAGTACGTAAACATAAATACGTTGACAGGAGATAGCTTGCGTGTCGCCCATCGACTGCTGACGGCAGTGTAGAGCAGCCCTAACTCTGTAGCATGGACCAGGCCTCAGTCAGTGTAGTGGTTGAGATACACCACTGGGAGTGGTATTTTAGTGTAGACACAGAGTGAGGTTGATGTGAGCTGCCTTGTGTCGACTTGACTTAACTCTGTAGTGTAAACTAGGACTGAAAGAGAGTGATAAAAGCTCCATGTCTGTTCAGTCCTTGGTCTCTTGGCACTGCTGACTGACAAAATTTGCAATGCTGCTGACAAAAGTGCAATTGTTATGGTAATAGTTTTTGTGATGTGGAAATCTGTCTATTAGAATGGACTGAGACAATTGATCTCTTTTCACTTAGGCCATTAACTGGGTCTCCCCCCCCCACTATAGACATTAACTGTGAAGCGTAAGGAGATATATCTAAAATATTAATTTCTGTTTGGTAACTAATGTCGCTACTATATTATTTTATATTGTCATGTTAAAACACAGCACTGTTACTAGTTGGTTAAAATAGTAGTGCATTTTTGAAAAACAAAGCTAGAAAATACGGGTATTTCTCATGGTCTTTATATAATTTGGATAAAAATCATCATTATATGGATGCACAGAAATCAAAAGGATTCTAGTTTTAGACTACTAGGCTAAGTTTTAAAATCCTGTGCAGATCTTTGGACAAAATTCAACCTCCATAAATGTAGATGAGGAAAACCTTTTGGTCTTGATTCACTTGTGTGGCTGTAGGCAGGGCAGCTTGCAATCCTCCTACTTGAGGGGCAGCTGCATCCCAGGAGAAATTTACCCTTAGTGAAGGACAGCTTTAATGTCCATCTAAGATAATAAGACGAAAAGTAACCTTTATTTTTGTCTCATCCTTATTCCATGTAGTATTCAGCTGCATAGTATTTCCTTGGTGCAGAAAAAACCCCATCCTTTAAAAATAGCTAATGTCATAGTTATGAATTTTATGGTGGTTTAGATTTGGTCATCAGACTCCACAGAAGATTTTTTTAGTTTGTAATGAAATCTGAGAAGTAATAATTGAGACGTTTTACAGTATGAATTGAGGCCTCATCTTTTATTTTACATACCACCTAAAGAAAAGGTTATAAGAACATGCATAATTTTCATACTGAGAAGTGAACAGAGATGTGGATCAGATTTGTATTATTTACAGATGGCAGGAAAGCATAATTACAGCATTAGAAATAGGGATGTATATTCATGGAAATATCTTAATTCCCCATATTTGCAAGGAAGTCCAGGATGGACTTTCTAGGTGGAGCAGCTTCCCAATAAATTCAGTTGGCTCACTTGGGATATTTAAATGTTGGTACTTGAATTATATATGGTATTTTATGGAGAGAGTCTTTTTGGGGTTTGATTTACTCCTGTACTAGAGATGTAATTAGGCTGGCAAAGTTGTAGCTCCAAACCACTACACTAATTCTCTGAAATCAATATGTTGGGTGAATCCTTTTTTAGAATATATTTTAAAAAACTTTAAAATCAGTTACATAGAAAGTATATATATTTAAATCCATAGGAGTTATGTTTAATATGTTTTTAAAATCACATGCAGTTACTTTTAGAAAGCAGTCCTGGGCTTCAACATATATCTGTGGTAGGATAAAGTGTATTATGAAGACTTTTTATAATTACACTTTTCCATGGTGAAATGTTCCTTTTGAGAAACCTATTTTTAAGTTTTTGAGAATTTAAACTTTGAACTGTTTGAGCATCTAAACCAGCATGTGTACCTTTCTCGTTTGAGCTTCCAGTGGAGAGAGATTTTTTTTAATTAGTCTCTTTGATTTTCTGTCTTTTCAATGTTTTCTGAAAGCACTTTAGTAATGAAGAGCGAAAAAGAAAAAACATGATGCTAAGATTATTATGATGGTTCTTATTCTGTGTTTATAGTTCGACAATCAGCAAGCATTGGGAGGCAGAACTGGCCACACTTAAGGGTAACAATGCCAAGCTCACAGCAGCTCTGCTGGAGTCCACTGCCAATGTAAAACAATGGAAACAACAGCTTGCTGCATATCAGGAGGAAGCAGAACGCCTACATAAACGGGTGAGTTGAGACAAACAGACATGGTCCTTGAAATCCATAAAACTGATAACGCTAATATATATATATTTGATTATTTTGAAGTAAATGAAACATACAATATAGTGCTGTCTCAAGGGATTATCTTTTTGTATTGCATTTGCCAAAATGCACCCAAGTTGGGTTGGGGGTGGTGAGGGAGAGAGAGAGAAAGACTTTAAAATGTACACTGAATTTTTTCTTAGGAATTTACTCAAAACCCAAGGTGGAGCTAACTATTCTGTAATATGAAGGGCTGTACATTGTCAAAAGAAATGTGTATATTTGTATATATCGCATATACGGCACTGTAGAGATGTGTGGTACCTTACAAACAAGTAAGACATGGGCCCACATCACCCCCAGATATCTTTTTGCATGCGGGTATCCCTCCTTCTGTGTGGAAAAGAACTTAGATTGCCTCCTCAAAGCTCAGCATCCACACTGTGGGGGTGGAGACCAGGCAGACTGGACAAAAGAATATTCAGGCCAGAAGCAGGGCTTGGGGGGCGAATGTTGCTCTCACTTGGCTGTATTATCTTTTCCACAAAGCCTCCATCTGGGGGTTCCTGAGCAGCTGCAACCAGGGGAGTCCATGATAGTGAGATTGTAAAGCAAAGAATCTGTATTAGGGGCTCTTTGTGGGTAGCTGCATAGGCCCAGCATCTCCCATGGATACCAGCAGCCTGCCAAGTGTGGAAGTAGGACCTGCATAGGGTTGCTAGGTGTCCAGTCAAAAGGGGACCTGGCAGCAGGGTGGTCTCTAAAGGCGTGCGGTGACCAGGGTGGAGGAGGCTGCTACCGGGCTGGAACCCTGGCGGCAGGTGGCTGCCACCCAGCTCTGACTTGGTGCATGGGAGGCTTACCCCCGACTGTGAGCCAGGACCCGGGCGGCTGCCACCCAGCTGCAAGCCCAACTCGCAGGCTGCCACCCGGCTCCCTGGGATACAGTTGGCTACCACCCACCTCCCAGCTGGGATCAGGTGGGATGTGGGTGTCTGCCACCCAGCTTCCCAGGACTCAGGGGTGCCCATCTCCAAGCTGGGAGCTGAGTCCAGGTGGGATGTGGGCAGCTGCCTCCTAGAATGCGTGGGCTTGCAGGCATGGGGGAGCAGCACCAGGCCCCCAAAGCGTGGGGTCCAGGACGGTCACCCCTATTTGCCCTACCCAAGGGACGGCTCTGCCTGGCGATGTCCAGTCATTTTGACAAGTGACTGCATCTCAGTTAACTCCCTCTATAATAATGATAGAAAATGGGGCTTAAAATTCTGTTGAAACATTGGAATAACAGATCAAGAGACAATGTTAGCTACAATATGTGGTGGCAAGCAGAGGTTAAGTGACTATGTCTTTTTTGACAAATGGATTATCATTATAATAGGCTTAATTGTTAAATCAAACTCTTTCTTTAGAGGGCATGTAGGTGAAAGTGACCAAAAATCTGTCCATTAAGCTCCTAAGAAGCATGCCATTTGATCTTGAGGGAGTCGTGTCAAGAAAACAGAAGAGACGGCTATAATGAATAGCCTGAATTTTTAGAAATGTTCATATTAAGATAGGTTTCAAGGGAAGGCAGTAATCAGTACAGTATGGTTTACAGGTTAAGATGTAGTGAATGGGTGCTCTGTACACAAGATTTTTCTGTCAGAGCATCCTGCATGGGCGGAGTCTACGTCTGTATCTGTGTGTCTGTCTTCTCATGGGAAGCTCACAAACCAATCAGATTGTCCTAGAAAACCACAAAAAAGCCACTGTATGTAGTGAGAGGGAGAGCCCTAAAGAGTAATCACATTTGTTATGAGAGAATGGAAAGAAAGAAGAGTGAAGTGGAGTTTCCAGAAATAACCACTTGTTCTACATCAGTTTAACGATGCATACGATAGTTTTGAATATTAAATTTTCTATGCAGTTTGGTAAACTGCATTTTAATTTGTGTTTTAGAAGTGTAAGCTCATGTACTTTAGTAGAATTACTCATTCAAGTAAAGTTAAGTATGTGAGTGTTTGTAGGATCGGGGCCTAAGTTCTCAAACCGGGAGCTGTAGCGGACTCTTATCCTCTGTGGATCAAACACACAGTGGACGTGTCACACATACTGTATCATGGGCCACAGCCTATTAGCGCGATCTTACTTTTCTATAGTTAGTCCTTCCCTATTGTTTTTTATCACTAAAATTATTTTACTGCTTGCCTTTTTCCTGTAATTTTTATATTCAGCTAGAACCTTCTTGTACTATCCTTATAATTAGCGTTCACCTTTACAATTCGATATACCCCTTTTTCCATGTTTTATTATTGTCATTAGCCCAAGTCTTCCTGTCTGTCTAGCTGTAAAAATGATATCAGGCCTTTTCTGCACTGTTCTGGAGGCATTGGCACTCTAAGACCCCCTGCACAGATCAGGCTACCAACAAGACTTAGTCTTCCAGAGGCCTGGAAGGGCCAGCTGGGAGCCAGCAGGTCAGTTAAGGCTTGCCTGCTGCTTCTCAGGGGCAGAGCTGGGTGAAATTGGGATGGAGCTGGAGATCTTCAGTGCTAGCCAGGGCAGATCCTTGCGTTTAGACTCATAGACTCATAGACTCATAGGTCAGAAGGGACCAATATGATCATCTAGTCTGACTTCCTGCACAAGGCAGGCCACAAAACCCTACCCATACACATTTATAACAACCCCGAACCCATGACTGAAGTTTAGCACTGCAACCAACTGCTTGCCTTTGAGAATTTGTTTGTTTCTTTAAAGATGCAGACAGCCAAATTCTGAGTTTATTTTTATGTAACTGTTTAGAAACTGCTGGTGTGCTTACAGCACAAGTCACCCTTCTCCAAGAAGGCAGTCAAAACTGTTAGACTCAGGGAGAACCTGTAATGCCACACTTAGCCCGAGAAGCAGCACCATTGAGCAGCTTCACTTGTCGCAAATACCTTTGCCTTTTTTAATATTTTGAAATTGATTTAAACTCAAGCTTTTCCTATTTTATAAGTATTTTAAACCCTTGTCTTAAAAAAAAAAAGGCCTTAGTCTCTTCTATTTATTTTACATTATTTTAAAATCTTTTTAATTAATCCTTTTTTAATACAGAAACTATGCCAGAATGCCCCTCCCTGATTATTCTTCATTCCGTTTTTAAAACCAAATGAATTACCGCCGTACTAGTTATGTGCATTAACCTATATTGTCCGATGAGTCAGAGAGGTCAGTTATGAAATTCTCTGTCCAGACAAAAAGAGGAAACACAAGATATTCCATATAAATGTGTTAAAACCCTATTGGGCTTGGGAATACTTATTAATAGATCCTAGGGCCCTTCCTGAGGATCTGGGCCCTCAAATACGGGAACCGGCAGCCCCTGAAGATGTGGCAATAACTGAAAGTCTTACCACTTGTTAATGCTGTCAAGTCAGGACTAGTTACATGCATTGACCTATGTTAGTTATATGCATTAATCTATATTAGTCTGCTGTCCCTTGTCCCTCTATCTTCCTGCTCCAACTGTTCTCCTTCCCATCTAGGGGGCTAGGACTGAGCGGGAGAAAGATTGCATACAGCTTCATTGACACTGTAAAGTTATAAATGACTGAAGGTCTCTGCTTCCTTCTGAAATGTTCAGTTTGTTATATGATGGGCTACAAACATTTTCTTTGATGTAAAATCTGAAGCGCAGTTGACCTGGGATCAGTGACTGGTCCTTTGGTATTGGGAATAACCTGAATATTGTTGTGATTTTTGATGTAAGGGACCATCTATCACAAAGGCAGGCTTACTTGGGTGGCCTAGACAAATTGGAGGATTGAGCCAAAAGAAGTCTGATGATGTTCAACAAGGACAAATGCAGAGTCCTGCACTTGGGATGTAAGAATCCCAGGCACTGCTACAGACTGGGGACTGACTGGCTAAGTAACAGTTCTGCAGAAAAGGACCTGGAGAGAAGAACAGTGGACTAGAACAGTGGACAAGAAGCTGGATATGAGTCAACAGTGTGTCATTGTTGCCAAGAAGGCTAACAGCATATTGGGCTGCATTAGTGGGAGCATTGCCAGCAGATCGAGGGAAGTGATTATTCCCCTCTATTCAGCACTGGTGAGGCCACATCTGGAGTACTGTGTCCAGTTTTGGCCCCCAGTACAGGAAGGATGTGGACAAATTGGAGAGAGTCTAGCAGAGGGCAACAAAAATGATTAGGGACTGGAGCACATGACTTATGAAGAGAGACTGAAGGAACTAGGCTTGTTTAGTCTGCAGAAGAGAAGAGTGAGAAGGGATTTGATTTCAACCTGAAGGAGGATTCAAAAGAGGATGGAACTAGACTGATCCGGTGGTGGAAGATGACAGAACAAGGAGCAATGGTCGAAAGTTGCTGTGGGGGAAGAACTAGGTTAGATATTAGGAAAAATCTTTTTCACTAGGAGGTGACACTAGCACTGGAATGGGTTACCTAGGGAGGTGGTGGAATCTCCATCCTTAGAGGTTTTTAAGGCCCAGCTTGACAAAGCCCTTGCTGAGAAGATTTATTTGGGGTTCGTCCAGCTTTGAGCAAGGGGTTGGAGTAGATGACCTCCTGAGGTCCCTTCCAACCCTCATCATCTTTGATTCTATGATCAGGTGCTACTCAATTCTAGAACAGTCTACCAGAAAATATTATCATCTTAAATGATTGGGTTTTGTAAACTGGTTGCATAACAACCCTGAACCATGAGTGTTAGCACCAATTTAATATATTTTGGAATACTTATTTCAATGAAAGGTTTCAGGTCTATCAGTTTTCTCTTTATAGCTCCATGTAGCAGCTATATCAGCATACCGTGTTTTTCTAGACAATAAATCTGACTTTGCACATAGTACAGTTAAGACATATGAAAGGACTTTCAATTTGTAACCACCTGTAAAAAAGCACAGTTCAACCATAGATCCCAATTTAGTTTTACCGCAGCTCATGAAGTTGCCTTTTGAGCCTTAGGCAGTATGCTCTCTAGTCTATTTGTCTATTAAAACAGCTTTTATAATAGGTATAATTTCAGCTGGGCAAGTGAGCAAGTTACATGCCCGTATGTGGTAGCCATTCATGAAGCTGGTAGATTTCCATTTCATACAGCTAATTTCAGTGCCTTCCATGGCTGACCCAATTTTGACTATTTTTCACAAATATAAGGGTGGTGCATTGTTGTAACTCAAAATTTTTACTTAGAGTAGTGTCAAAATTTCACATTAATTAAACAGTAAATGTACCTGTTTTCTTCCTCAGAGTCACAAGAATGAATTGAGGTTACATACTTTGGATGCTGAGAGAACCCTAGCTTATCTGAATAAGACTAAGGAATTTCACAGACCTCCTAAATCTCTTTATTTCCTATGCAGACAGTCTGTCTTGGCACAAACAATATCTAGATTGATTAGACGGTGTATTCAGGAAAGCTGTAAATTAGCAACTATTCTCCCCTTGCTGGAATTAGATCACATTCTGTTAGAGCAATGGCTAAGTGGAGCACATGAATCAGACAAAGACATCCCTTAGGGGAGGGTCTATTAATGGTCATTCTCTATGGCTTGGTAAGTCAATCTGACGGCGGCGATTTTGCCGTCGTCAGTATAGACATAGCCTATATCCTAGTAAGGAGGAGAGGATGGAAGAAGATAAAATATGGGTAGGATCTGATGAGAAACAGTCAAATGAAAGAGTCTTATTCAATTACATCACATAATGGCAGACAGCTAAAAAGTGACGATTTTTAAAGTGCTTATATACAAAAGCTAAAGTCTAAATACTAAGATAGGTGAACTTGAGTGTCTTGTATTAAATGAGGATATTGATATAATAGGCATCACAGAAACTTGGTGGAATGAGGATTATCAATGGGACACAGTAATACCAGGGTGTAAAATATATTGGAAGGACAGAACAGGTCGTGCTTGTAGGGGAGTGGTACTATATGTGAAAGAAAGCGTAGAGTCAAATGAAGTAAAAATCTTAAATGAACCAAACTGTGCCATAGAATCTCTATGGATAGTAATTCCATGCTTGAATAATAAGAATATAGCAGTAGGGATATGCTACTGATCACCTGACCAGGATGGTGAGAGTGACAGTGAAATGCTCAGGGAAACCAGAGGGGCAATAAAAATAAAAAATCTCAATAATAATGGGGGATTTCAACTATCATCATATTGACTGACAACATTATACGTCAGGACGGAATGCAGAGATAAAGTGTCTTGACACCATAAATGACTGCTTCTTGGAACAAGTAGTCTTGGAACCTACAAGAGAAGAGGCAATTCTTGATTTAGTCCTAAGGGGAGCCCAGGATCTGAACTAAGAGGTGACTATAACTGAACTGCTCAGTAATAGTGACTATAACATAATAACATTTAACATCCATGTGGGAAGGAGGGACACCAAAGCAGTCCACCACAGTAGCATTTAATTTCAGAAAGGAGAACTACTCAAAAATGAGGAAGTTAAACAGAAATTAAAAAGTACAGTGCCACAAGTGAAGCCCCTGCAAGCTGCATAGAAAATTTTAAAGACACCATAATAGAGGCTCAGTTTAAATGTATACCCCAAATTGAAAAACATAATACGAGGAGCAGAAAAGTACCACTGTGGCTAAACAACAAATTAAAGGAAGAAGTTAGAGGCAAGAAGGCATCCTTTTAAGAAAGGACTATGAACTCTGGCAAATGAAGTGTAAAATGTAATTAAGAAGGCCAAAAAATAATTTGAAGAACGGCTATCCAAAGACTCAAAAAGTAACAGCAAAAATTATTAAGTAGTTCAGAAGCAGGTAGCATGCTAAACAACAGAGGGGCCAGTGGACAATGGAGATCCAAAAGGAGCTCTCAAGGAATATAAGGCCATTGTGGAGAAACTAAATGAATTCTTTGCATTGGTCTTTCATGGCTCAGTATGTGAGGGAGAGTCCCAAATGTGAGCCATTCTTTTTAGGTGACAAATCTGAGGACAAATCTCAATCCCAGATTGAGCTGTCATTACAGGTGTTTTTGGAACAAACTGATAAATTACACAATAATAAGTCACCAGGACCAGATGAGTTCTGAAGGAACTCAAATGTGAAATTGCAGAACTATTAAATGTGGTATGTAACCTATCATTTAAATCAGCTTCTATATCAGATGACTGGAGGATAGTTAATGTGACACCAATTTTTAAAAAAGGCTCCAGAGGGAATCCCAGCAATTAGAGGCCAGTAAGCCTAATTTCAGTATCAGGCAAATTGATTGAAACTGTAGTAAAGAACAGAAATATCAGACACACAGATAAACATGATTTGTTGGGAAAGTTTCAATATGGTTTTGTAAAGGGAAATCATGCCTCACCAATCTACTAGAATTCTTTGAGGGGGTCAACAAGCATGTGGACCAGGGTGAGCCAGTGGATACCGTGTACTTAGATTTTCAGAAAGCCTTTGACAAAGTCCCTTACCAAAGGCTCTTAAGCATAGTAAGCTGTCATGAGATAAAAGGGAAGGTCCTCTCATGGATACGTAACTGGCTAAAAAATAGAAAACAAAGGGTAAGAATAAACGGTCAGTTTTCAGAATGGGGTGAGGTAAATGGTGGTGTCCCCACGGGGTCGGTACTGGGACCAGTACTGTTCAATATATTCAGAAGTGATCTGGGAAAAGGGGTAAACAGTGAGTTGGCAAAATTTGCAAATGATACAAAACTACTCAAGATCGTAAGTCCAAAGCAGTCTGTGAAGAGTTACAAAGGGATGTCACAAAACTGGGTGACTGAGCAACAAACTGGAAGATGAAATTCAATGTTGATAAATGCAAAGTAATGCACATTGGAAAACAAAATCCCAACTATACGTATAAAATGATGGGGTCTAAATTAGCTGTTACCACTCAAGAAAATGATCTTGGAGTCATCGTGGATAGTTCTCTGAAAACATCCACTCAGTGTGCAAAAAGTCAAAAAAATTAACAGAATTTTGGGAATCATTAGGAAAGGGATAGATAATAAGAGAAAATATACTGCTTCTGTATAATCCATGGTATTCCCACATCTTGAATGCTATATGCAGATCTGATAGCCTCATTTCAAAAAAGATATATTTAATTGGAAAAGGTACAGAAAAGGGCAATACAAATGATTAGGGGTATGGAAAAGCTTCCATATGAGGAGAGATAAATAAGAGAGGGACTTTTCAGCTTGGAAAAGAGATGACTAAGCAGGGGGATATGATAGAGAGCTTTAAAATCATGACTGGTAGGGAGGAAGTAAATAAGGAAGTGTTATTTACTCCTCATAACATGAGAATCAGGGGGTCACCAAATGAAATTAATAGGCAGCAGGTTTAAGATGAAATAACGGAAGTATTTCTTCACATAACACACAGTCAACCTGTGGAACCCTTTGCCAGAGGCTGTTGTGAAGGCCAGGATTATAATGGGGTTCAAAAAAGAACTAGATAAGTTAATGAAGGATAGGTCCATCAATGGCTATTAGCCTGAATGGGTATGGATGCAAAACCATGCTCTGAAATGTTCCTAGCCTCTGTTTGCCAGAAGCTGGGTATGGGTGACGGGATTCTGTTAATTCTCTCTGAAACACCTGGCATTGGCCACTGTCAGAAGACAGGATACTGGGCGAGATGGGCCATTGATCTCACTCACTGTGGCTGTTCTTATGTATCCTGGGCATATCTTAGACATGTGCAAGTTTGAAGACATGTAGGGCTGCCACTTGGAGCACTGTACATATTTTTACTTAACGTTACACATTATATCTGCACCTAGAGTAGACACCCAGTTTCGTAGAGTTGTACTTCAGTCCTTATTTAATTAGGACACTGAGTTCCAGCTTCCATTTATGGAGTACTGCTTGCCAAACTATACCAAGAGTGGGAATATGCAGAGGACACTCGAAGAAGAAATGAAGGTTATGGCACAATCAACCTGTGGAGCTCATTACCAGCGGATGTTGTGAAGCTCAAAACTATAAGGGGGTTTAAAAAAGAACGAGATAATTTCATGGAGGATAGGTCTATCAATGGCTATTAGCCAAGATAGTCAGAGATGTAACCCCATACTTTGGGGTGTCCTTAAACTTCTGGGACTGGATGATAGAGAATGGTTCACTTGATAATTGCCGTATTCTTTTCATTCCCCTTGAAGGATCAGGCACTGACCTCTGTCGGAAGACAGGATACTGGGCTAGATGGACCACTGATCTGACCCACTATAGCCATTATGTTCTTACCTATAACTGGATTTCTTTGAGATGAGCTCTGTATATTCACAGTCTCCATCCACCTTTCCTTCTTCTTCACAGTCCTAATAAATCTACCTCTGAGGAATGGGAGGAAGGAACTGAGGCAGCAGAGTGTGCCACATGCCCTTTTTATAGCCTTACGCTCAGAACATTCAGGAGCACTGTGGGAAGTGGTAGGAGGGATGCATGAGCACTCCAACGGACACTGCTAGGAGAAAGCTCCACTGTCCAGGCTGCACCAGCCAGTGCAACTCAGGAGTGTGAATCTGCAGAGTCCGTCTCGAAGAACGCTGGTTACAAATAAGTAATCTTAGTTTTAAACCACCTGAAAAGCTGGTCCTTTTAAAAAATGCTTCCTGCAAATCAGGAGCCCATCAAACCTGTACTTAAGCAGACCCTTTGTAATTATAGTCATTAAAGAAAATTCGAACCTTAAGCTTCAGAGGGAAGTATCTTATTTAGAAAACTGAGTTGTTGGGCTTTGTGCAGTAATATTTTTCAGTGATATTTTATTTATTATTAAAAATATATTTTTAGCTACTGCACACATACAAGAGCTGGACTGATAGTAAACAAAATGGCTCTATCAGTGTTCTGAATGATCTATGAACAACAATGTTTCTAAGTAGAACATGATAGTATAGATTATAATTCATAGATGTACAAAATGTTATCCAATGTTCTCTCAAGGATCTTTGTCTTTGTATAACAGGCACATTGACATGTCTTCAAATCAAAATTGTACATCCCAATCATTGCTAGGTGTTTCATCAAAAGACAGATGGACAGAGTACTCTGTCTGCTAATAAAGGGAACTATGTAGTGCCAAAATGTGCCTTTTAGCCATTGGTTTAGAGGCTAACATGTGACATCTGAAAATACAAAGGAGTTAAGATGTCTGCAGTCATGTGCTGGTAGGTAAATATGTAGCATTACACCTTGCATGTAGAGTCAGAAATCGAGTCTGAGAAATTATAACTGGCTTTTGGAGGACTGGGTGGGCATTGTGACCTGGCTGATTAACATCGTGCAATATTAAAAACTTTCAGCGATAGATTAGATCAGATTAGACAAATCTGGAATCAATCTCCTAGACCATGTGGATTCTAGAAAGATAATGTCTCTTCTTCCTTGAGAATTTTCAAAATTAACAAGTGCACATTTTCATGCAAAAGAGGCCCTTTTCAGACTACAGAACCAACAATTTTCAGTTACCAGAAATGGCAACAAAAATTAAAATTTCTTAGGAGGGAGATATTATACAAAACAATTTGGTGATGAATTTTACACTCATTTTTATTTTAAAAAATGTCACCATTTTAACCCATATATATTTTTTCAGAGTTAATATGTATATTTCAGCAGATGTATATTTCAGATGGAAGTGTTAATGCAAGGAGGCAGTAGCAACTTGTAATTCTCCATGTTGTCACTTAATTCTATATTTATTGCTGACATTTATTTCTACAGGTGACTGAGCTGGAGTGTGTGAGCAGTCAAGCAAATGCCGTTCATACACATAAAACAGAATTAAACCAGACAATACAGGAATTAGAATCTACCCTGAAGAAGAAAGAAGAGGTATTTGCTAACATTTTTCATAGTAACTAAAGTGGCTTTAAAAGCTTGCGGTGTTTATAAAGGTTTGTAACGTTAATCTTAAATGTGCTGGTGAGCACAGAGTTAATTTCTGTGTGGATTAAAGTAGGAAGAATCAATGTTTTAGCCTTTGGGAGACTAATAATACGTTTTCTTCTATATTGTCAATCACAACTATTGTTTGGATTTTAGTGTATCTGAGCCAAAACTCTGCATTATTCCTGTTCACTCTTCCCAAGTACCTCTCCTCCCAAAAGAAAGCATGCACTGAAGCATGCAGCATTTCTTCACAGCAGCAGTCAAAGTGAAGCACTGTGAATCCCACTCGTAGACAAACAGTGTCAGTGCAAATATTTATTTTAAAAAGCAGCTGTAAGTACTGCATTCCTTTCTCGGGGAAGTGAGGTTTGTGATGAGAACAGACCAATCTTTATGAGTTAAGATAATTTTAATATAGCTGGTTTTGTGGGTCATAATGGCCCTGCCCTTTTCTTATAAATAAACTCCAACCTCTACTTGGTGCTACTTATTGTGCCATCAGCCAGGGTCTGGGCCAGGAGCCAGAGGATGTGGGGAATTAGAGAAGCCACCTCTGCTGCTCCAAAGCAAAGCACACCTGCCCCCAAAAAGGATAGCTAACTGTCCCTGTACTGAGTGGGGAGAATAAGAGGGAGAAGGGAGCTGACTGTGGTGGGAATTGGCCTTTGTGGTTCCCCCTTTACCAAAGATTCTAAGACTAGCAGCACGTAGGAACACAGGCACTGCTGTACTGGATGAGACCAGTAGTCCATTTAGTCCAGTATCTTGTCTCCAACCGTGTCCTGCACCAGATGTTTAAGAGAAAATGCAAGAACCCCTGACATTGGCAGTTATGGAATAACTTCCCCACAGTGCAAGTTTCTTCCTAACCCCTCTTAGAGATCGGCTTGTGTCCTGAAATGTGGGGGTGGCTATTGGTTTCTTTTTTCCTGTTGTTTTTAGTCTTTGCTTTTGTAATTCTGTGTGCTCTTGTTATCCATGTAAATGTTCAGCCTTTTTTTTTTTGATTTCTGCTAAGCTTTGGGCCTCAGTAATATCCTGTGACAAATTGTTCCAGATGGTAATTGTGCATTGTGGGGAAAAAATATTTATCAGTTTTAAAGTTGCTGCCTTTCAGTATCATTGACGGACTGCTTGTTCTTATATCATGAAAATGAGTGAGCAGACATTTCTGACCTGTTCTTTCTATGCCACTCCTTTTGTATACCTTTATCATCTTCGTCCCCTTAGACTCACCTCTCTCTAAACTAAACACACCAATCTGATCAGTCTCTCTTTATATGGAAGTCAGTGGTCAGAACTTTGTGTTCGGGCAATTTCTGCTGCCCCTCTTGCTGCTACTATCTTCATCCCTTGCTAATGACATAGTAAGCAATTCCCAGATGAAGTCTGGATTTCTCTCTTGAAAAGGAGGAGTATATTAGTATACTTTAAAATCATTAAAAAAATAAATAACTACAGACCAGGATTGAACTTTTAATTACAACGACCCTCAATTTTCCAGAAAAAGTATTCCAGCCTTGCTGGGATGGAGAAAACTCCACTAAACTTAGACTCAAATACGTTGTTTGAGTTGTTACACTTTTCAAGATGGAATTGCTCGTTGTTGGCGTGTGACTGTTTAACATGCAGGTGAATAAATTAGAGAAGTTGCTGATTCCAGACTATTAGTATTTTTTTTTTTTTACTTCACGCACAAGAAGTGTCAAGGTAAGCAGCTGCTAGTGTCAGCTTTGGTATAATTGGAATGATTTGGCCTGGAAGAGAATAAGTAACTTACTTGCATTGAGTTCAGATCTGGTAATATGTTGTTAAAGCGATTGTTTTTCCTCCCTTAGGAAATAGAAAGATTGAAACAAGAAATTGATAATGCCAGAGAACTTCAGGCACAGAGGGATTCTTTGACCCAGAAACTCCAGGTAAACTCCAATATTATAAAAGTGCTTTAGATAGAGGAAAAGGAAGATGAACATTTATATTGATCATATGTGCAGCTTATCTATTCCTAGCTAGATTCACCCAATCTGTCAGGGAGAGATGTAATTTATGCCTTCCTGAACCAGTCTGGACCCCAGGTCCTCCAGGGGGATTTCACACTGAATTGCTTTTTGCCCTACCTCAGTATTTCCTTCTTAGGGGAGCAGTTTTAAGTTGCAACTGGAGCTCCATAGAAAACACTGTGGTGGAGGTTGCTTAGGAGATGCACCACATTAATGCATTCTCTGGCCACACCCCTTCACTGGCCAACACTGTTCCCATTTTGAGCACCAGTTGGTTTCTTGCACGCCTTTCTGGCAAACCTGCTGCCATTGAATGCCTTCCTCAGGTTCTGCGGCACACACTGGGATGAATCTGGGTCGAACTGCGACTGTACTCTAATAAAATGTGACTTTAGAGTGTCCATATATATAGTATCTCTTTGCTCCTTGTGGGTTTGAATAACTTTACAATTCTTAACATTCTCTCAGGATTCTCTAAACCTAGGATTCTGGGGAGGGTGGAGGGGGGGCTTGTTGGGTGTGTGTGTTGTGTGTGTTTTCTAAACATTGCTTTTAGAGCTGAATGCTTCAGCAAATGGAACACAGAGCCTTTCATCTCTCAAAGTCAGTTTAAATTTAGCCCATTTGAAAATTGTTAGTCTGACAGTTCAGTAGTCCTGTTTAAAATGAATTGGTGACCCCAGTCTATTCCTTTAACTGGATCCCATATGGCACACTCACTAGAAGCCCAGAGGTAGTTAGTTGATGACTGAATTATTCTCTTATTTTGAGCAGAGACGGCATTAACTAAGAACCTGTGTTCAAACACCTCCAAAATTTAGGAGCTTTGAAATTAATATCTGAATTGTGTCTCTTGAGCCCACATCTAATTCCTAGAATAGGTCCCTGCAGATCTAGACTGAAACATGCAGATAGGGCAAGGAAGAGGCTTGCACTGCCTTTTTCTGTATCTATTAGAATCAAAGAATCATCGGTTTAGAAGGGATCACAAGGGTCACCTAGTCTAAACCTCTGCCAAGAAGCAGGATTTGTTGTCTCTAAACCATCCCAGACAGATGGCTATCCAGCCTCCTTTTGAAAACCTCCAGTGAAGGAGCTTCCACAACCTCCCTAGGCAATCAGTTCCATGGTTCTACCACTCTTACAGTTAGGAAGTTTTTCCTGAGTTTTAATCTAAATCTGTTATGCTGTTGTTTGAACCACTAGCCTCTTGTGGGTACCCCTCTGGGGAAGAGAGAGAACAACTTTTGTCCATCTTTTTCATGGCAGCCTTTCAAGTATTTGAAGACTGCATCATGTGCCCCCTTAATCTCCTTTTTTCCAAACTAAACATACCCAGTTCTATCAGCCTTTGCTCATATGGCTTGCTTTCCATTCCTTTGATCATCTTTGTCACTTGCCTCTGTGTCACTTGCCTCTGTGTATTTGTGCATTTTGTTTCTCTTCCCTAAGAGTAGCACTTTACGTTTATCTTTGCTGAATTTCATTTTGTCATATATAGCTCAGTTCTATATCTTAAAATACATTTGGAGCAAGAGAACGTTGAAGGAAAATGTAGTCCTCTACTTAGTGGGGATAGAGAGCTAATAACTGATGTCATTCAGAAGGCTGAAGTGTTTAATGTCTCTTTTGTTCCCGTCTTCATTAAAAAGGTTAATGGTGACAAGCTACTCAGCATAATTAATAGTAACAAGGGGGAAGGAACGCAAACCAACCTAGGGAAAGAACGATTTAAAGAATATTTAGAAGAATTTGATGTATTCAAGTCAGCAGGTCTTGAGGAAATTTATCCTAGGATGCTTAAGGAACTACCTGAAGCAATTTCAGAACTGTTGGCAATTATCTTTGGGAACTGATGAAGGATGGTTGAGGTTCCAGAGGACTGGAGCAGGCTAAACAATAAATATCTGTAAAAGGGGAATGAGTACTTGGAGAATTATAGACCAGTCAGCCTGACTTCGATACCTGGAAAGATACTGGAACAAATGATTTAACAATCAATTTGTAAGCACCCAGAGGATAATAGCATTGTAAGGAATAGCCAGTATGGATTTGTCAAGAACAAATCTTGCCAAAACTAACCTAATTTTCTTCTCTGACAGGAGGGAAGCAGTTGATGTGATGTATCTTAATTTTAGTAAGTCTTCTGACACAGATACATATGACATGCTCAAACTAGGAAACGGGATCTAGATGAAATAATGATAAAGTGGGTGCCCAACTGGTTGAAAGACAACACTCGAAAAGTATTTATCAATGGTTTGCTGTCATATGGGGGACATATCTAGTGGGATCCCATAGAGGTCAGTCCTGGATCTGGTATTATTCAGTTTTTTTTAATGACTTGAGTAAGGTAGTGGATAGTATGCTTGTGGCATTTGGAGATGACAGCAACCTGCAAGCACTTTGGAAGACAGGATTAGAATTCAAAACAACTTTGACAAACTAGAGAATTAATTTGAAATCATCAAGATGAAATTCAATAAAGACAAGTGCAAAGTATTTCACTTAGGAAGGAAAAAAAATCAAATGCACAATTACAAACTGTGGAATAAGTGGCTAAGCGAGAGTACTGCTGAAAAAGATCTGGTGGTTATAATAGTCACAAAATGAATACAAGTCAACAATGTGATGCAGTTGCAAAAAAGGATAATATTCTGGGTTGTATTAACAGGAGTGTCATGTAAGACACAGGAAGTAATTATCCCACTCTACTTGGCACTGATGAGGCCTCAACTGAAGTATTGTGTTCAATTTTGGGTGCTACACATTAGGAAAGATATGGAGAAATTGGAGAGTCCAGAGGAGAGCACCAAAAATGTTTAGTCTTGAGAAAACAATCTTGAAGGGGATCCTGCTAGCAATCTTCAAATATGTTAAGGGCTGTTAGAAAGAGGACTGTGTTCAGTTGTTCTCCATGTCCACGGAAGGTAGGACAAGAAGCAGTGGGATTAATGTGAAGCAAGGAAGATTTAGGTTAGATGTTAGGAGGAAAAGCTTTCTAACTATAAGGGTAGCTAAGCTCTGGAATAGGTTTCCAAGAGAGGTTGTGAATCTTCATCATTGGAGGTTTTTAAGAACAGGTTGGATAAACAGCTGCCAGGGATGGTCTAAGTTTACTTGGTCCTGCCTCAGCACAAAAGGTCGGACTAGATGTCTTCTCAGGGTCCCTTCCAGCCCTATGTTTCTGTGATTCTATGATCCGTCATCTGTTTTCAGATCTCATCTGAAAACAGATACTTTCTCCTTTGTGCATAACTGTTCGTTTCTCTCCTCCCTCTTCTTTATTCTTTATTTTCAGTGTAATGTATTATGTACCTCTAAAATGTTTTGAAATACAGCATGTATAAAAATGCTATACAAAATAAAGTTTTATATCACATTGTACTGCATATCAACTAGATAAAAATCTGTTGGTGAACAGGAATGAAACAGAATAATTCATTAATGGTAAGAACTTCAATGGGAAAGAGTATCAAGTAAGCTATCACAGTGGAGGGGTAAGTATCAGGAGCAGTGTTAGTTAATGTTTTTATTAACAATGTAGAGAAGGCGTTGTTACCAGAAAGAATTTAGAGAAGCCAAGTTGTTGTTACTGATTAGGCCTAAAAACTTCTGGTATGGTAGTACGCGCTACTGGAATTTCCAGGGGGACAATCCTCCCTTGAGAGGACACGGATACAGCCCTCCGCTCAAGATACAACACATAAGCTGTGATACTTTGAAAACAGATACCAAGTCTATTTAGAAGTGAATGGTTGCATTAAATAGAAAGAGATAAATATCAAGCATGACTTGTAACCATATATTCAATGTGTGTATATTTATTGAATAGAATACAACTTTTAGAAGATATATAGTACAGAGAATAAAACTTAAACTATTAGAAAGTATATGGTACAAGAAATAATACTATTACTATACCTTAACACTATAATACCTGACACTATTAATTTAACAATATTTTATACATTAATACTTAACACTTTATACATATAATACCATAAATCCTCATCAACCTATCATACAGCAAGCATTAGGCCAAAGCAGTTGCTAGATGATAGAGAGGGAGACTCTCACTCAGACCACAAGCATCCAACTTTATTGACATACAGACTCAGGTGACTTTTTACTTACACACCCTTTAAAACATCCCTCTGTTCGTCAGGGAAGGTTCTTCTGCTCGGTCCAAAAATTGCTAAACCAGTTACCTCAGGCTCAGACACAGAGTGGGGACTCCGCTAGCCCATTTGCCTGTAAGCCCAGAGGCACCTATGTGGCTTCCTAATGGAAGAATAATCCTGGCTTGGACACAGACTGGGGAGTCAGCCTGGTTGTCCAAAGCCTAAGGTGCACCTTTGCTTCAGTGAAGCTCACCGCTGTTTAAGTCTTGCCATGAAGCAACTTTCTTTTGTCACCAGTTCTTTCTGGCTCTTGATCGTCTCTTCTTTAGGTGGTCAGCTCCGTGAGTTCAGCTCTTCTACTCTTCAGGTGAACTCAGCTCTCTGCAAAGCTTACTCTGCTGACTGTGGGCTTTATATACAGTTTGGTCACCCAAGATCAGCCAATCAGCTTGAAGGCCACCTAATATGCCAGTTAGGTTGTACCTGCCATGTTAATTAGGTTCTGATCTAAAAATACTCGTAAGCCAAGCAATTACTTAATAAGCCTGGCCTTCTATGCCAATTAGCCTAGCCTTTTATGCTAATTAGCCTCGCCTTCTATGCTAATGAGTAAGGTGGGGCAGGGAGTTATGTGCCAGGGAAGGTGGGGGTTACATTAGGAGTGAGAATGTCAAAATGGATAGGGGAGAGGCTAGAAGTGAGGAGGAAGGAATCCTTCTTCCAACTGCCATTTCTCAACTGTCACTTGCTGGATCTTTATTGTTATTAATCCTTATCTAAGAATCCTATTTCTAAATCTAATACTGCTACCATTCTTTTCAATAATCCAAATATTCAATCCATCCATTAGTCTCCATTTTTAAAAAAAAAAAAAGCCTTTTGAGGCTTTTCTGCAAGCCTTTATTTCAACATTCTTTTTGGCTATTTAAAGGACTAAAGCAAAAATCTCTTGCTACAGCATACACAATCAGCCATGATCACACAGGCTAACAATAAGTGAGATTTCCTTTTTTGGTATAGCAGATTCATAAATATAGCTGTTACTCAAAACATGTATATTTGATTCTGATTTGTTTACTATATACTTTGCACAGGACTTTATTATGATGGAAACAAATAACACTTTTACGATGTTACATTTTTAGTCTAAATGAAAAAATTATTATCCAAAATTTATCACAGTGCAATATAAGAGGAGCTCAAAAATCATAGGATAGAATATAGCTGCAAACAGATCTGAAGAGATCAGAGAGTGAGTTGATTGTAACGAGATGAGATTCTTTACTAATAAAAGTTAAATCTCAGACCTACAGATAGGAACTCTGACACACAGCTATTTGGAAAGCAGCCAGTGTGAGAAAGACCTAGTTGTAATAGTAGATATTAAACTAAATATGAACTTGCAAAGCAGTACCTGTGCCAAAATTGCTAGTGCTATATTTGAGGGTATACAGACGAAGCTAACATTTTCCATAACCATTCTGTAACAGGAGCTGGAATATTGCATGCAATTCTAGTCCCTACAGGTTAGTATGCATACAAAATACAAGGAAGGGAAACAAAAATTATGCAAGAATTGGAGGAAAATATATGTGAGGAAATATTTGGGGAGCCAACTGTGTACAGTTTAGAAAAGAGAAGACAAGAAGGGGACATACTTACAGTTTGTAAGTACCCACAAGATAATTTAAATGAAAGGAAGTAAATATTCATATTCTCAGAAGATACTAGGACAAGGAGCAAGGGCACAAAGGTAAGAAAAGGAATGTTTATACTAGATATTAGATAAAAGTTCCTAACCTTTTAAGAGCATTTGGACAGTTGACTAGATTGGGGAAGGTGTTAATAAGCCATTATTTAGACCTGGATGAGGTACATAGTCAAGGGTACTAATATTTAGATGATATTCATACACCCATCTATATGAATACCATTAGATATGAAAAATGTTCTAGTACATCCTTCAACCTTCTCTGCTTACAGCATTTTAAGATCTCAGGGTTAAGGAAGGCACGGCACTGCATGTAATAGTGGGAAATGAAGAGGGGGCTCTGCCAGGAGGTCAGAAAGAGCAGCAATCAGTTCTGCTTTGGAAAGAACTAGACATTGTTCAACTAAGAGAAACTCTAAAAAGTTAATATCTTCTTTTTAGGTATGTGTCATTGATGAGCTGAACACATGGGGCCTTATCCTTTACTGCCTTGCATGTGTGTAGTCATTTACATGCAGTTTGGTACAGTGTTCCACTCGTTTTGCAGCACAGGTATAAACACTAAAGAGCACGGCAATAGAATCTACCACAGTTATGGATTCAAAGATGGACAATTGGTCTGTTCTGTTACGGCAGTTCTTACCTACCTAGTAATAATAGGGTTTACAAAATGTGCTCCAAGTAATGCCACTCAGTATAAATAAACCTGAAATGCATCTTTTTCAGTCAGGTCTTTCTTTTAAGTACTTCCAGAACTATTGTATTCAGTTATAAAGAAACTAAAAAGCACGCGTCTATGGACCCTGGGAGCAAGGGGGAAAGTCCTACTCATAGTGTTTTGTACAAGACACAGTAATCAAAACCCAGTCATTTGTTAAGACTTTTGAACACTCATATCTGGTTACACATGAAAAGCAAGCAAAGTGCACCGGTTTAACTTCAATGTAACCCATGCTCACATGCTAACATAGGATGGGTTGGTGTAAATGTTGGTATATTTGAGCTGCCTTTGTCATTCCCTCATCCTGGGGCTTTCAGCCCCCTAAAGGCTGCTCTAATCTATGCTGCCTGCCACATGCCCCAGAGACTGTTCTGAGGGTCTTGAGGGGTTTTGGCCACATCACCTTTCCCTCATTGCACCCTGTGACCAGTAGTTCAGAGGTGGGATGGGATAGGAGCCAATAGAGTAATCTGCACCACTCATGGATTTCCCTGTGCAGTGAGAAGCTGGTTACATTGACTTTAGGGTAGCATTGAGCCGCTCAGCATAACACTGCCCCATTCTAGGAGGGGTGCTTATGGTCCCACAACAACGTTCTGTTTGGCCAGTTGGATCTCTGCTTAACCAGGTCCCACTGGATGGTAACAGAGGCAGTGCAGGGTGGGGAGGTGGTGGATGGAGGCAGCTGCAGGGGAGAGAAGGACACTCTGAAGGAGAAAAAGTGATCACTGTAAACTGACTCCTCCTCAAATGCCAAAATGCTCTTTTCAGCAATAGCTTGAAACCCATCATAGTAAAAACTAAATGGGGAGCTGTGAAATATTCCAAATTTAATTTGATAAAATGCAAGTGAGTTGAAAATTACTGTTCGGTCACCAAGTTCTTGTGAAAAAGCAGCTGCGGGATGGGAGGAATGGGGGAGAATCCAAGTAGCCCATGAAATGTTGAGAAAGTATATGTTTTATAAATATATGTAGAGAGCTAATTTTTCATATCCTTTCCTGAAAACTGGTTTTCATAGTGGCACATATATAAGCCCTCCCTATGCTATTTTTAAAAGGTTTTTAAATAATTGAAATTTAAAATTAATGAAACATACTCAAATAACAATAAGCTACACCAGACCCAAATGAGGGTCATGTTAATAACTTGCCAGGAGCTCAAGGGCAGCATCCAATTTGCATAAAATAGAGCTGACTATAGCTGCCCTCCTCTTTAATATGTGACCCACAGAGATTAGAGGTCCAAGCATTTAGTGCTGCATCTTGATCCATATGCCCTGGATTTGAGCAGCATCATGTTCTGTGACCTATAGTAACTGTGGGCTGCTCTTCTGCCATAAACATGGAAAAGACATTTGCCTTGGTGTTATTCCCCTTGAGCTGCATTTGACATGCAGACACATTATCTCCCATCCTTCCCGCTGTTATATTGGAACAACTTCTATGTATGGCAGCTCAGAAACTGTACTCAAACAGCACTCAGGAACAGATAAGATCTGAAATGTATGTTTCAGTAAAATAGAAGATTTAATTAATATTTTGTTGTTGTTTTAAAATTCGTACAGTTAATTTGACCTTGATATTGGTCTTATGCTATATAAGTCAATGTGTAATGTGAAATAGCTTATGCAGTGGGAGGATAGTATTTATTCACACATGAACCAATGTTTAAGATATGAGAATTCTTTTTATATAGTGGAAAGTATGTCCTTGAGTCATCTATGTATTCGAAAATGGAGAATGGCTAAGATTAAAAAAATCTCTTAAGAAGCCACTTTTAGCAAATAGCATATTTATATCAGAAACAATAGCAAATTTACCTCTGTTAATATCTCACATTCAATATGGCACTCAGTGGCTATATAATTTTACCACTCTGTTCCAAATGTGCTGTCCCTTGGATTTTTGACTCAGAAGATAAAAGGATGGAAGTGTTTTTTAAACTCCTCATTGGTCTTTAACAAAAACCTGTTTTTTAGTATCTGAAAAATCGCAACTAATTTAATTGTACACTTTTAAAACCTGTTTTAGCTAAGAGAGACATGAATGACAGCAGAAAGAGAAAACTACATTCTATTTATAAACAGTATATTAACATACTACATGTTTTCTCTGAAGGAAGTAGAAATTCGAAACAAGGACCTGGAAGGACAACTGTCTGATCTAGAGCAACGTCTGGAGAAAAGTCAGAATGAGCAAGAAGCTTTTCGCAATAACTTGAAGACACTTTTAGAAATTCTTGATGGAAAAATCTTTGAACTAACAGAATTACGAGATAACCTGGCCAAGCTAATAGAATGCAGCTAAAGAAATGGGATTTCAGTGCTAATCATTTTAAAGATGCACTGTCTCTCTTCATAGGACTATGTTGGGCTCTACATCAAAGTTGCACAAAATTAGAAAAATGCTCCTCCAAGAGGGCCTGTTTTAAATTTGAATACTATATTTCCGTGTAAAATTTAGAATTCAGTTTGTAGCTAGTTGAAAAGGAAAACACTTGAATTACAAATTACCTCCGTGTATTTTATTGGCCATAAAAAACTTGAAAGATATTAATAGTAATTGAATGCAGTCCTTTTCTAATTATTAGCCAGTGGAAGAATTAGCAGTGTCCCAGGTCACATCCCCTTTTTGTGTTAGACACAATGTAGATTATCTGCTTTTTTATTTAATTAAGATATCTAACTGCTGTGTTTTGTGCAGAAACTTAGTGATGACAGCCCTGTCTTTTGTTGTAATCTTAATAATTTCTCAGGATATTTGCACTGTTGAGAAACAGTGCCATTACCAATTAATTCTTGCCAGGAGTGAGAGAGAATTGCATCTTTAATTGAAACATAGTTAATATAACTGCTTGTATAGAGTTCTTCCTTTTTTTTATACTGGAAGATACTGTATTTCTTTATGAAGTTCACTCTGGTGTTCTATAATATTGTCCAGTGTATGGTTTACTTTCCATATGAATTCCATGTATTTACAATGAGATACTGTCTCCCATTTTATTACACATTTTGAAGCCAACCAATGACGGCAGGTGAGTTCCTTAGAAAAATTCCTTTTTAAATTTAAAATTTGACATGCACAGATAAATAGCCAGTCATTTATTGTCTGGTCTTATTAAACATCAAATATAATTAGTATGGGCAGTTACTTGAAGATGTTTTATTAACCTATTTTGGAAGAAATCTTTTCTGAATGATCAGTGCATTTCAGTTTTTTTGTAATAACAGCTAGTGAAGAACACTGTTTATTGATTATGTAAAGGATATAAAGCTATTACAAGGGGATTGCCTTTACATTGAACTTGCCCAGCCAAAAGAACTGTTTCTAGAAACTGTGTAGTCATAGCAAATTGAAATGGAGACATGTTTTCTCTGTATGGGTCTTCACATCACATCTTTATCAAAACCACACCAGGCAATATTCAGAACTGTTACATAGTTGTTTATAAAGAGGAATTGAATTCACTTATCCTCAGTGAATAAGTTTTAAAGTTGTTTTGATGTAATTTTAACAGACTTTTGGCAAACATGCATTTCTCTATATAATATATTTATTTTAAGAAAAATCGTTGAAAGGTAAGCCAAGTGTCATATGTTTGCTTATTGAATGGGAAGTGCATCAAAGTATGTTGTTGCCATAAATTGCCTGTATTGTTGGAGAGGGTTTGTTTTTTTTTCCAAAAAGAAATGTATGAATGGGTATCAGACTCATGAGTCTCGGGATGCACTGACTTTTTGTTTGCACTCCAAATTAATTTGAATCTTAAATGCAAAATCCAGATGATTATTAAATTTGTATGACAGACAATTTTCTCCACTTTTACAGAATACTATTGAAAACTAGAAAATATAGGTCTGGTGTGTGTGTGTACTGTATGTATACACTGTAGAATACACACATTCTAATTTATATTAGAAAGAGAAAATACATGGTTTATTTATAAAATAGCATTTTTTCTTTACAAGTGATTTATCAGGTGTCTCTTGACAAGTCAGGAGAACAGTTTAGATCAAATACTAAACCATCATGTATTATACTGTATGTACTGTACGCACCATTTAAGTTTCCTCCATATTTTTAGGATATTTTCTCACCTATTTTATTTATTAAGAGGGGAAAAAACATAGTTCAGAGCGCTTATGATTGAAAGCTTTCTGTGGCAAATTACATATTTTTTCCTTTGGTGAATGGTAGATGATGATGATATGGGCAACTTCAGGTGAACAGAGATCACCAAGTTTCAGTGTATCTGAAGACATTTGGACCTCCTCCTGTTATACACCAGTGTAAATCAGAAGAATCTTCAGTGATGTAAGTGGAATTACACTGGTTACAATTGGTTTACTTGCCAGGAGAATCAGCCCATTAAACCTGGAGGGGCTTAATAAGGAGGAAGTAAAAAATTAAAACAATAGACAATTGAGGGGATAGTAAATGTGATGATATTTTAAATTATATTATCCGATTTTTAAAAAATGTCATCATTTACATGTGGGAAAATAGCTTACAAAAATATTTCCACTTAAAATTTTTGTATATGCGTGTTACATGAGTATTTTTATGTATGTGTACATACACATACGTATGTACAGTACATGAAAAATTTAGATGTGCACATTTTTAATATTTTCCTAGTGAAATGAAATTTAAAATTGGAAAATAATATTTGAATATTTCTTTTCTCATACAGTAAAGACGCTTGATTTCATTTTTAAAAATAATACAATTTACTGAGGGCTGCACCTTTGAATTCCCAAATAGTCGTCAAACATGGATAGGGGATAAGGTGGACATAAGTGCACATATAAATAAAATCTTATTGTTAAGAGTATTTTAAATGTTCATTTACAGTAGGTGAGTGTTTAGAAATTGTAATCTAAAGTTCATAATTAGGTGGTTATACCTACTGTAGCCTCTCCACTTCTGTATTAAGATATCTGAAACATTAATTTTTCCCAGAGACAGGTATTATACATTGTATCTAACTTTAGATGAAACTGTGGGAATATATATGCCAGAAAACCATGTTGGGTACTGTAGCCTGAAAATGTGAAGAAGAACCTACACAGGAGAGGAGAGCAATCACATTGTGTATAACTTGTTATATGACAACTATGGAGTCTTGTAAAAAAAAAATCAAAAAAAGAAAAAACAACAAAAAACAAAAGAAAAAAAAATATAATTTTTATTTTGAAATACACTTGCTGTTCTCTGGAGAATGTACTTTTTTTCTTTATTTTTTCTTAAATCTTTTTCAAGTATTAAAAAGTGTGCAAGTGATGGCAGCAGTTACCTTAATCCTTCAGGTGCTACTGGATTTTGCATTGGCGTGTCATGTTGTGAAATCCTGACTTTGACATAAAAGGTTTTATAAGTACATCACGGTCTGGAAAGTTAGTTTTTGGAGTGTCTCTCTTGTAATCCATACGCCAGAATGATCGCAAAGTTGTATTCCTCTATACAGACATATTAAAACCTGCCAGCTGTAATATAGGCCATGATTTCCTGCTGTCAGCAAACTTCCAAGAAAACTGGAAAGGAAAAATAAAGTTATTCATCAACAGTGGATTTTACATGGTGCAGGGAAGGATGTGGAATAATTAATTGATATAAAATCTCAAAGAAGAACGCTTTTCAGGTAAGAAGTAGTTTAGAGTAGTGAATACACCAATACAATTGCAAATGAATATAAGGAAGAGATGCTTGTGACTCATATTGTAATGGTAGCATTTGGAGAAGATAACTCTTTTTAATTAAATACATTTTTAATAAGCAAAGAATGGAGAAGAATGCATTATTAAGGAAAAATATTTTTGGTTTTTCTCTTTTAGTTGCCAGCCATGGAAGGTTTTCTTTTTTCCATGCCTTTTCCTTCTCCAGCCTATCAGTTAAGGGTTAAATCCAGGTTTAACTTGAGTAAATGGGTGACCCTCAGTTGGTTCCATCGTCCTGTTCTGTTCCTGTGCTGAAGAAGCTATTGAACAATGTCCTATATGCATCATTTTTTAAGGAGGATAGTCACAGAATCAAATGCAAAAACTGCATCAGCCTAGTGTCCCAAGCTCCGGGTGGGAAGCAAAGGAGAAAAAGGCTGCAATTCTTCCTTGTCATTCTCACTCTTGCAAAGTCTGGCCCATTATCATTAAGAAAATATTGACGGCTTTACTTGTCATTAGCTTAGAATCAGGCCAAATGTGAATCTGATTAGAGTATGGCTCTGAACACTGAGGAGTAATTTTACAAAAATCGAGCCCACTTAGACCATACGTGTGTACACTCTCCGGCCCAGTCTACACTTACCTTCCGGATTCGGCGGCAGTCGACGGGAGATACAAAAGTGACGTAAATCACTTGCATATTTCCCGTCGACTTCGCTGCGTCTGCTCCACGTGCTGTCCACACTGCACTGGACCAAAGGGAACGCTGTTCCCTTCGACACAGCGCTACGCCACTTAGCGGGGTGGTTTTCCTGCATCGATTGCTGAATCGACTGAGTGAGTCTACAGACCGCTCAGTCGATCCAGAGCAATCAATCTGACAGCAGTGAATTTTCCGCTGCCAGTGTAGACCCAGCCTCAGTAACCAAGTATGCCAATTAGACACAATTGTGCACTCATTTTCTCTACGCCAGGCCTTGCATTGTGCAAAGCAATATTTTGATTGGTTGGTTGAGCTTTTTCTGATGGTGGTACAGCCATGCACCAACTCTCAATGGTACAAAGTTGGGACTTCATCACTGCATAATATTTTTAAAATTCCTAGTCCCATTTAATTAAATAAACCCCTGGATTTACTCAATTTACTTCAACTGAGTTACAGCAGAATTTAATTTGACCTCCTAAGTTAAATACAAGCTAGTGAGTAGACTCTGGGCTAGATCTTGGGTCCTGCTTTCCACTGCTGTGGCAATACAAAGGAACTGGAAAGCTGATATAATTCTCTACAGGAGGATTCCCATGTGTAGGGCAATCCACAAGGGGAATAGTGGTGCCTGTACTCCCCCCTGTCCCCTCGGATCTTGTCATAAAGCAGAGGAAACATGGGGAACCACTATGTGCTAGCTGCCAGAATGACCATTTGGTCATCTTTGCTGCTTATGGTGCAATCTTGCCCTAAGCAGATCTCAGGTAGACGAGTAAATCTGGACCCTGGGGTTATTTTAGATCATTTAGTTCCTGTGTCTATGGCCATGGAAAAAAAGCCCAGGTTTCAAAAAATATTTTAGAATGTAAAAGAATCTCAGAAGAGCTTTCTCACAGGCAGTCTGTCACATGACACAGCTTCAGAAATTGACAACTTTTCATGAGTTTCAAGGCAGGACATAAAACTCCTGAAGGGGGAATCTGCATGGTTCATGAAGAAGGCACTGCTTTCCTAGTTCCTCAGACTGTTCTAGCTTTGGATGCATCCAAACTAGTTCGAGACGCTTGCTGCAAGAGGGAGTGCCAGGAGGAAGGCTCATACAGCCGGGGAGCCCGAGAGCGGTATCAAATATACTTCAATATGGAATGTAATTTATAAAGACATTTGAGAACCGTGATCACCTGCAAACCCCGTTTTCTCATGGCCTTTTGCCTCCACAAATCCAGGAATTATTTTGGTGGTGGTCTTGCCATTCATAGTGTCTAAACACTCTAAATACCCTTCAATTTGGGCATACTTTAGGATGAGCCACTGGCAGAAGCTTCATCCAGCTGTTTATTCAGGCTTTTCAATAACTGTCACGCACCTTGCAGACTGTCACATGGTTACTGCTTCCACTAGGCACAAAGCAATAGACCAACAACCCAAATATTTTAGTGGAAACGAACTTGCCCTTCTGTGGAGATGGGAATTTTTGATGAGGAACAAATTCTTCCTCTAGGACAGGTAGCACCAGCATCCTCAGAAGCTAATGCAGAGGTTCCAGAACCTTCCCTTGCGAAGGACATGTTGAGGGAAGAACAGTTGAGGGAAGAAAGAGAAGCACAATTAAAAGGTAAGATTAAAAAAAAATCTAATCTTAAATTATCTGTCACCAAATAAAAAATTAAATGTACGGCCATTAAGAGTTTAATGTGCTAATTTTTTTTCAGAATTTGAACTATACCTTTGATTCCCAAACCATTAACTGATACTCATCTCCTGGTAAGAGGAATTCCTCCTTGATATACTTGCCTTGTAAGAGGATATTATATCCTCCAACCAGCAGATGTAGGTGCAAAATAAACCCTACCTCCCCAAACACACAGCATATCCATCCCCAGTTCAGGTCTGGCCATGTGAATATGCTTTCTTTTTCTTGTCTCCAGCAGCCTCTCTTCTGGGTTGCCCCTCTAAAACTTTAGTTTTCTGTTTCCTTTTTTGTAGTTTCTAGTTCTAAATTAGCTCCTTACTGAAGGTTTTTTGCATATCTCAGTCCCCTCAATCTGTTCCAGCATGTTCTGTGTATACATGGAGCCACAGAAAAAATATTGAGGGAGAATTTTTTTCAGCTGCAGCTAAAAGAGAAGCAGAATTGGCAGCCAGAACTCAATCTAGGCAGATTTCTCTACCCAAAGCACATTTTATCCTAGCCCTTTAAAGGAAATAAATAACCACAGAGATTTTTGTGTTCTATCATTTTTCCATCACACTATAATGTAAAATAAAAATTTAAAAGGTTTTTAATCTCCCTTGCATGTTTTTTCTCTCTTTTTCCTCTGCCTTTCAGTTTATTTTACACTCAGAATAGATTGATTTAAATCACTGATTTTAATTATGATTTAAATAATTGATTTGAATCTTGTTTTGCATTTGTAATTTTAGTTATTTTTGTAAAGAGAGATTGATTCTCATTCGTTGGTAACCAGTAAAACATTTTGGAACTGAATACACCCTTCACACTAAAATTGGTACTTTTCTGCTAACCACGAGGATATAGTGTATCTATACACATTTATTCAAGCAGTTGTATGGCTTAATTTATATTTATTCAGATTATTAATTTTTACATTTTTATTGTTAGAAAAAATGGTGAATAATGCATTTATTTACTAGCAGATAATTTTTTTACTCATGATTTGTGTCAAGGTGTATTTGGATGGAAATTAGAATTCAATTAAAATTCTGTAAAAACTTAAATAAAACTAACATGCTGGATACATAAGAAAAAGTTTATCCAAACATCTTTTGCATTTAAAACTGGCTTATTAAACAAGAGAGGTAGGTAATAACTTATTGAACTCACTTCTATTGGTGGAAGGTACAAGCTTTTGAGCTCAACAGAGCTGTGTGTAACTCAAAAGCTTGTACCTTCCACCACCAACAGAAGCGGGTCCAATAAAAGATATTGCGTCACCTACCTCATTTTGGTCATATCCTAGGATCAATAAAGTTACCACACTGTAAACAATTATTAAAAAAAAGTATTTAGTTAGAAAATTGAACTGATTGTTTCTGATCACCACGTCTGTCAAGATTTTAGAACTATCAGATCTTTTTGTTTCACAACTAGTTGCCGTTGCTAAAGTGGAAGAAGCTTTCCTGCTTTTTCAGCTCCCAGTCAATTTATTAACTTTGCATGAACTAGTCATTGAGCTGAGCTAGCTGAGTAAACTCAAATGAAGAAAATATTCTCCCTGCACCTTTACAAGAGGCTATTGCTGTCAAAAGCTGGTTTAGCGCTTCAGCAGACTCTGCTTCCATGTAATTAGCTGGTGACTCTCAGTAGTTGGACTTTCTCGAAAACTTTGGCAGCAAACATATAATGCTTGAATGGTATTTTTTATTTAATTTAAATTCTTGTAATAGATTATAGTAAATTTAGGCTTCAACATAGGTTGGCATAATTTTAAATTTAATAAGTTTGGGTTTTAAAAAAAATGTATTAAATAAAAAAGTTAATTTAAATCAGAAAATCTGATTTTTATCCATGCTGCCTTCAGTATGTTTCTGTATTGTGAGATAATTGTTCCTTCCTTCTTTTCCCCTCCATCTTTTTTTCTCTCCTTCCTGCAAATTTTCACTCCCCCTCACTGTGCTTTCCCTTCTTTGGTGTTTCCTAATTCTCATTTCTGTATTCCCCCTTTCATTTTCTCTCTCATTCAAAAATTCACTCCCTCTCCACCTGTTCCCACTCAGGCTTTTTGTCTCCTTACTTTCCTTCTCTTTCTGGGTCTCTTCCGAGGCTCACCCTCTTCTTTCCCTCACCACTTCCAGTGTCCTTCCCATGTCTCTTCTTACCCTCCCTCAGTCTGTCTTAATCCTTTTCTCCTCCCTACCTCCTTTTCCTCCTGGAGTTTCCAGTCACCTCCCTCTTCTAGTGCCATCCCCTTAGAGTAGAGGAGTCCCTGCCAATGGTTGGTCCAGGGAACAGCAGTCCTGGTCCTTTTTTTACTTATCAGGCAAAGCTGGGAAAAACATCAGCACTATGAGAAAAAGTTAGTGAGAACATGCCCCCACCGATTGCATTTATGGCTCCATGAACTAGTCCGTGTGTCCTACTTGCTTTCGAGGCCAGCATTGGTGTAGTGAGTGAAAAGGTGTTAATTTACAGTAATTTCTGATAGCCTGATGGATATTATAGTGTACTGGAGTGGCAGAGGTGGTTGGAAAACAGAATTTCTATTCCATGGAAAATTCTAACATTTGTTTCTGTTCAAATTTGGAACAAAATCAAAATGTGCCAGAAAGTTAAAATTAAAAAAAATCAATTCAGGATCGAAACAGGATGTCAAATCATTCTGAAGATTATAGATTATATTTAATATGTTTCAAAGTTAGTGTTTTAACAAGTCTAAACAAGTAAAATGTTGACATTCCTTAAATAGACAAACTATTCATCTACTTTTCTGTTGAAAATTTACATGATCCCATGACGTGTTTACATTTCTACAAAATTATTTTCCAGTGGAAAACTTTTGTCAAAGTTTGATCTACTCTAATCTTGATTAAGGGTAGATATGTCCCCACGGCTGGACTCAGTGATCTGTTAGTAGCACAGATAGCCTCATGAACTTCACTTACTCTTGCATTGCAGTTGTCGGCTATTCGTGTATGAGGGCAGTACCTAAACTCCCAAAGTTTTTAACATCACAGAGTCCCAGAGCAGTGGTTAATGTCCTGATATTTACTTGTTGAGCCAGAATCTGAATCTCATTCATCTGTCCGATGCCTTATATATCCGAGTTGTATTGATCCTGTCAATGACGTGTGACCTTCATGCAGAACGAGTCCTGAAGGCAGGCGGGGAGTTAAGCAGGGGATAACTTGACTGGCATGGCAGGAAAGGAAGAATATTTTATTCTAGCTACAGCATGTTGCACAGCTTAGAGAGAGTGGAGCTGGAGCAGTGGAAATAATAGCAGCAAAGGTATGGCGGAGAGTTTGGCAGGTGGGATGGAAAAGGGTCCAGGATTTGGACATTGTAGAGAACGGGACAGGATTCAGTGCGATCTGGGTATGAGAGGACAGGAAGGCAACACTGCAAACACAGACATTTTCCCTGCAGTCCTCCATGTTGGAAAAGGGGACAGAAGCTTGCCATGTTACACCGCTGTGAGTGAAGCAAGGCTGCTCACTGCGTAGGCACTGAGCAGCGAAACAACTGTTGTAAGCACAAAGCGGAGCCATTAGTGAACAGCAACTGCAAAGCAACCACTTGATTAGGTGAAATGTTACCAGTTTGTGTGTAAGGGCCCTAAAAAAAATCCGTTTAAGCTATGCTGACCTTTTCCTGTGGCACTAGGTGTAACATAACGGTTTTCTCCCAGATGAACAACGGGAAGAGGAACATTGGGAAAGGAACTCTTAGTGGTTTGGTTTTGCATAAAGCCTTTCCCATTCCTACTTCCTTCTCTTCTTTCATTTTCTGTTCTAATGTGAAGGCAACTATCCTACATCCCCATTTGGTGCCAATAACAGCATGATGTAATGCTTTATTCCTATAGGAGTGGGAAGAAGAGGACCATGACAAAGTAGATGACCAGTGAGTAATTATTCTTTATAATTTTCTTATCCTTCATCCCTAACATGTCTCTATTACCAAATGTGGCTAAAGGCACCACTTTGCTAAACATTTCTTAGGATACTTGATTTATTCACTAATTCACACAATCTAACTTGCAACGAGTAGCTCAGTTCCTAGTGTGGTTCTGTTGTACTCATAAAAAATACGTTGTTGAGATAGGGACATAGCGATTAAGATGTAAGTGTGCACAGAGGAGTTCCTCATCCCCTCAAGCCTATGCCAGAAGACAGACGGTAATCTCAACACATGCTGCTCTCAACTGCTGATTTATCATGTGGAATGGCCTGAAAACTTAGTAGAACCCAACGAGTGAATACAAAATAGAGTAAGTATTGGGGAGTAAGTATTGGGGGAGATGGTTGGGAGATGTTCAGGAGATCTCCACGCCGGAATTTAACCTGGAGAGGGAAGCAAACAAAGTGAGAAGGGATATCCTTGTGGACCGAAGAATTGACCAAAGGAGGAAAAGCGGAGTTGAAACTAGCCTAACGGGTGATGCTGGTGGTAGAAGGTCTGTGCATGACGGGGGAAAGAATGTCACTGACGCCAAACGTCAAAAATTAAAATGCCTGTACACTAATGCGAGGAGCCTAGGGAACAAGATGGAGGAACTGGAGCTACTGGTGCAGAAAGTGAAACCGGATATTATAGGGATAACAGAAACCTGGTGGAATAGTACTCATGACTGGAGTACGGGTATTGAAGGCTATGTGCTGTTTAGAAAAGATAGGAAGAAAGGCAAAGGTGGTGGAGTAGCTTTGTATGTCAATGATGAGGTGAACTGTAATGAAATAAGAAGTGATGGAATGGATAGGACGGAATCTGTCTGGGTAAAAATCACACTGGGTAAAAAAGCTACTAGAGCTTCCCCTGAGATAGTGCTTGGGGTGTGCAACAGACCGCCGGGGTCTGATTTGGATATGGATAGAGATCTCTTTAATGTTTTTAACGAAGTAAACACTAAGGGGCAATGTGTGATTATGGGAGATTTCAACTTCCCGGATATAGACTGGAAGACGAGTGCTTGCAAGAATAATAGGGGTCAGATTTTTCTGGATGTGATAGCAGATGGATTTCTTCATCAAGTAGTTGAAGTACCTACGAGAGGGGATGCCATCTTAGATTTGGTTCTGGTGAGTAGTGAGGACCTTGTAGAAGAAATGGTGGTAGGGGACAACCTTGGTTCGAGTGATCATGAGCTGATTCAATTCAAATTAGATGGAAGGATAAACAAACGTAGATCTGGGATTAGGGTTTTCGACTTCTCAAGGGCTAATTTCAAAGAGTTAAGGAAATTAGTTAGGGAAGTGGATTGGACGGAGGAACTTGTGGGTTTAAATGTGGAGGAGGCCTGGAATTACTTTAAGTCGCAGCTGCAGAAACTGTCGGAAGCCTGCATCCCAAGAAAGAGGAAAAAAACTATGGGTGGGAATAATAGGCCAAGCTGGATGAGCAAGCAACTCAGAGAGGGGATTAGGA
>ML675629.1:38801804-38940183 GCA_007922155.1 Mesoclemmys tuberculata
CCCGGAGGTTTTTCGCCTTCCTCTGCAGTGTGGGGCATGGGTCGCTTTCTGATGGATTCCCTGCAGCTTGAGGTCTTCAAATCTCACTTTTGAGGATTTCAATAACTCAGTCATGGGTTCGGGGTTGTTATAAATGTGTATGGGTAGGGTTTTGTGGCCTGCCTTGTGCAGGAGGTCAGACTAGATGATCATATTGGTTTCTTCTGACCTATGAGTCTATGAGTCTAAGTACCATTGCTGTAGCAGTCAGGAACAAGCATGTAGAGCTATATCCCTAGGTTAAAAGAGTAATCCAGATGGATATCAGTCACAAAAAAATGATACAGCCAGACTGCCACTGTTCAGTGAATCCCAGGCACAATACAGAGTACGAGATATGCCCTCCAAAATCTGATTGTAAAAGGAGCTAATTAAATATGAAAGTTGAGACAGACAGAGGAGGAACCCACCAATACCATATTTTTTACAAAGACATTTTAAAAAGTGTAACTTCCCATTAATTGCAACTTTACTTCACTTTTTTTTTTTAAATAAGCGGGAATAATTTATCAATCTTCGTAATTTGCTTCTGGAAGCACCACAATCTGTTATGCATTTTCCAAACATAAAAAGACAGTCCCTAATCCCACAACCTGACAATGTAATAGCTTGTTCCTACAATACACTACCAGTGCCTAAATATCAAAGAGAAGTATAAGGGAAAATGGCTCAGTATCGGTATATAAAGAAATGTTATTTGACCATATTCAGTAATGTAGTGATTTAATATTTTTGTAAGATAAAAGATAGACACATACAAATTAAGTACCTCCAAGAAAATGGACATCAGTTGACACACAGGTAATATAGTTTCTCTTTGGAAATTTCATCATTGATACATATTTCTGGTTCCTAGCTAAAACTACTTTTCCCCCCCAGAAAACAAATGGGTGCATATTTTTGAAGCAACTGTGGGAGTATTTTATATATACAGTACAGTAGGAGCTAGTAACCACCCCTATATTTAGGCTGCCTGACACTTTCTAAGCACTCACACATTCATTACTTGCAAAATTGGGCAGGGTGAAGATCCCTTAGGTTAGGTAAATGCTTTTTCTTTATCCTATGAAATTCTGTTCAGGTTTGGATGACACAAATTGTTAGACATCACCTTTTCCATCTGAAATCTACATTATCTGCAAAATTTTGTATCCTGCCAAACCCACAAACAATTTTAATGAAAGCGTAGGCCCACGCATCAATGGTACGTGCTGCACTGGAAGTTAAGCATGGATCCTGTGGATGACAGTCTGATTACACTATCATAACATATACACAAAAGAAGGCTATATTAAAGTTGCATGGGCACCCTAAATTTTGGCATTTCCTAACAGTTGAGTGCTTGACCTTGCAACCTATATAACACACTTTTACTGCAGATTTATTTTTTGTAATAATATCAGGCAATAACAGACACTAGGGATAAGTAGGCAGTATACTAATTTGGGAAGAGTCCATACACATATAGTAGACACATTTATCTGGTCTCTTGGTTGTTTAGGGAAGATTATATTATACATATTCCAATAAGGAAAAGCAAACTATAAAAATCACAAAATTCATGTTCATATTTGCATATTATAATTCTAACTCAAGTCTTTTTAAACCAAGTAATTGCAACTGGAAACTTGTTCTGGTTCCGCTAGAAGATGTAGCTGCTACCTAGTTCCATAAAAGCATAAGAAATTCAGGATTTTTCAGTGTCTCCTTCCAAGTAATAATTATCCATTGATGTAACAGCGTAGCGATAACACAACAAACTCAGGAATTTAGCATTACAGCAGCCAGCCATAGACTCTACTCCAGTCAGGCACTTCTAAGGAGTTAATTTTATCATCAGCAGTCAAGAATGTGATAGAAACGGAAGGCTAACAGTACATAAAAATAAACTTTTATCTGGGGAACCAAACCGTGATGATTGTATCTCCTCCATTTTTAAAAACAATCTCAGATAAGTGTTCAAATAAATATCCTTTATTAAAGAAAAAAACATTTTTAAGCACCAAAACTGTGAGTATGTTGTTACATTTCATGTACAAGAAAAAGGTGATTTCAGTACTTTGTGTACAGGTTTAACTTTGAAGTCATGACAGCAAAAACATGAAACAGAATAATTACAGAA
This sequence comes from Mesoclemmys tuberculata, assembly GCA_007922155.1. Lineage (NCBI taxonomy): Eukaryota > Metazoa > Chordata > Testudines > Chelidae > Mesoclemmys > Mesoclemmys tuberculata. Next base: position 38,803,966 of record ML675629.1, read on the forward strand.
AAGTTGCACTAACGAAAGAGCAAAAGGCAAAACAGTCAAACCAATTATTTTTCTTTTTAGTTTTCAGGTATTGCTAGAAATGCTCATTTAGTTTTTATTTTTTACACTTGTTGCTTAATACTTTAGAACACTGAGCATTATTAGGTATTGTAAATTTGCAGGAGTTTTATAATACAATATGCATTTAAAATATTCACTTAAATATAATTGTGCTAATGACTTTCTTGAAGCCAAGCACAATGTGCTAGTGTTTGATTCTACTCATAATATTGCACAAAGCTAGTGGATGGTGGATCAGTTTTCATTTGATGACTTCTTTATTCAACCACGCTAAAAAAAGTCAGTTCTATTACCCCCCAATTCATGCAAAATGATTTGCAGCTTTCTGCATTTCACTAACTTTGTGGCTCTGCACTTAGAAACACATGATAACTTGCAAAGGAGGCAGCAACCACAGAACATGTTTGCAGAGGTCACAGTGAGTCTGTCTCTAATCACATCTCTCCCCAATTCATGAGGGTGAGAAGTATCCTCCTATGTGAAGATTTGAAAATCAAGCCAGTCTACCGGTGAATTAATTGTAGTGGAACCTTTGAATTACCAAGCAAAACTGGAATAAAAGCCACGATGAATTATTTGAAAACAAAAAATTTGGTGCTGTGCTTTTATTTGTTGAGGTTCTACTCACTGAGACAATCAATGAACAATGTGCTCCTAGTCAACATTTATCTTTTAATACATACCCCTGGCTTGATCATAGCTATCAGCTGTAGACAGTCTCCCCATTCACATAATTGTATGTCCAATAAAGTCGCAAACTGGTCATGTTCCATATTTAAAGGTATCTGAGCATCTGCATGTGGGAATGGAGGGAAGACCATGTTGGTAATATTTGGAGGCCCAAGGGCACAGACTTTAGGAGATGTGAATTACAATAAAGTTCTGTAAATCCCAAGTTGAAGATTCACCACGGTCAAAGCCAGGAATTTTGGATGAAGTCATAACAGAATGGACAATGCAAAGAAAAATATATACAACATCCCTTCTCCTCCCCCAACATACATTGGCATACCCAGCTCCCTTTTAAAGATTCTAACCTTTAATATATGATGTTTTAGGCAGCAATTAAATATAAATTCATTTTGTAGGAAAACTTTTAAATTACAGTATATTTATAGGATAAAAAGAGCCATTGCTGTATTTTACACAGCATTAGATAGCAATGCAGGTCAATGTGCTTCACTATACCAAAGAGCACTTTTTAGAATGAACCTACTGTCCTATATGCTCCAATAGCATTCAATAAATGCAACATGCTCTCCCAGTAAGGTGCTTCCATCTCTTACTGCTTCTCTTTGCAATAAGCCTTTCTTGTCTGTAACGTATTGATTTTCTAACACTATACATAATATCTTGCTTCATGCTTATGGGATCGTTACCAGAAATAACATAGGTAAAGTAATTACATAAGCATTATAATGAAAACAGCTGCTTAACTTGCAAGTAACCTTAATTTACAATTACAGTCTTCAAATTCAGTGCAACAAAGGGAATAAAAGATAACTAATGAAAGTTTCTGCTTCCTCTTCTCAATTGGTTGCATTTCAATAATGCACCAGTCATAGTTTGAAGATTTTTGACTTTGACTTCAAAGGCAAAGTGATTCCTCACAAAGAATCTGATGAAGTATATTGAATCCCAAATCCCTGATGCAGCCATTGAACAACACAGTATCTGATCAAGTTAACTTATTTCACAGCTATGTGTTGTACAATACAGGCTGCTAGCTTTTTAAAGAAAATCTTAAAAGGAACATTTAAAAAAAGAAACAACTTTCCTCTATGTTAAAAAATAAATCAAACTCAAAATATGCAAACATAATAAGCAAAAGTGAATAAAATAAGAATGCTAGTCGTTTTTAATAGATTTTGGGACTACTGTGAGGGAGATACAGAAATTCAAATAAATGTTAATCCCATTCCTGATGAAAAAGACTATTGCTGTTTACCTTTCATTTTTGGTTGCTGTAGTAGAAATAAACCATTTTCATTCCTTTTTCCCCATTGATAAATTCTCAGTCCCCAAAGTACAGTATGTACTCATGCTTCCTGAATTTATATGTATGTCATATCGGGAAATTCCAGTTCCTTACCTCAGTCGACCCATTTCATTGTACCAAACAGTTCTGTTCTGAATAAACAAGCAAGTTTTTCTGGCATGTATACAGCATAAAAGATAAGAAATTGTTGAAGATCAGTGGCTAGGAACCCCTGAACAATTCAGCCATATTCATGTAGCACAGCCATGAACAGCAAATATTGATAATCTCTAGTGGTGCATTTTATGTGCAAGCTATTTTTCCTCTTGTACAAAAGGAAGTATCAGTGCTATCCCCATGGTCTCTCAAATGCAGACTTGTTCAATAAACGTATTATTGGTTACAGATATGCCAAACTAGTAAGGATTGTCATAATTTATGTAACACTTGTGAAAGTAATTGGACTTTCCCCCTATGACCAGTATAAAATCACCTGAAATCACCAGGAATACTTTTATGCATGGATTTGTAATTGTCTATGTGCACAATTTTTACATCTTAAATGGGAGAACTGTTTGAAACTGTGACATCCAATGGCTACTTTAGATTAAAATCTGATTTTTAATATTCTGTAGAAAGGTAAACACTTTTTCCTCTTTGAAGGTGGCAGTTTGAATTTGATATAAAATGTTATGCTCAGCACAGCAGCTACCTTTTGTGTGCACATACATAAAATGTGATGTTCCTATAAATAAGCAATTTATACAGACTCCATTATTACCGGAATCTAATAGTTTAACTAAATGTAAATGTATTAAGGACAGGTTTTTTTTAATCGTGAACAAGTTTTCATGACAAAGTTGACAGATCATATGTAGATAAATCTGAAAAGTCTGGAGTACAACACAGTAGGGAGCTATTTAAACACTTCCCTACATAGTGAAAAATTTGTAGATACAAATTTAGTGAGAGAGGCAAGAACATTATTCCTCTTTTTCAATAACACTGTTTCCCCCCAACTCAAAAGTTTTGAACATTGTCCAATTTGCACTTTTATTTCTTGCAGCAAGAGAAACTGGACATACTAGATGTCCCACCACTGCTGTTGGCCTAGCACTCAGCTTCACATACGTTGTATCATTCTACTTCGCGCTACAGCTAAAAATGCATACACTAGACCCAGTTTACAGTGTAATGTAATCTGGAATGTGGATGACTGTACGCCAAAGGCACACAAACTACTTACATAATGATCTATGCTAAGTGATTACACATGATAAATTCTGAAATTATTAGTTAGATGTAAAACTACACAATGTGATACTGGTTCCCATGAAGTAATTTGGGAACAAACTTGGGTTGTAAGGTCCTTGACAAGCTAATGTTGGATGTGTCATAGAACTGATGTTCTGCCCAAGAAAGATGCTGCCCCAAAAGCTGATACATGGAGCAAAACTGGTATCATTTCTGAAAAATGCTGCTCATAAGCATTCCTTTCAAAAATGAAAATGTTTCACTAAACATTATAAATAAGGCAAAAAGCTTAAGAAAAATGCCTATCAATGCCAAGTACAGAGTGGCAAATTATCTTTCAAAACATGACAGATCTTTAGGATTCAGGACAGTCTTTGCAGGACAGCCTAAAGGTTCCAAGATCTGAGGTTCATTTTGGTTATACAACCTATTACCAACGTAAATACTCTTAGTCCCACAACTATTTTAAGAACAGTTATAAGTCAAAGGGGAATATGTACTCCATTACACAACAGCAGCAATTCATGAATCTGATTCTAAATGAAAATAAGTACAGTAATTTGTCCTTCATAAAATGAATACTGAACAAAAATATAATTTTGCAGAAGGAAAGGGGGAGGTGGTGTCTCTCAAACAGTACATATTTTAATAAAAACGCTATTCAAGACTTTCATATAATTGGAGCGTTTGTCAACTAACTAACATAACATGGAGCGTTAACATGGTACAAGATTACTTATAACCCTGTATCAGATGTACCTTTAAGTACTCTGATATTATAAAACTAGCTGCCCGCAGCTATTAGTCATGTAGTTTAGAATTATTTCTTTTTAAGTACTCACTGTACTGAAGGCTGTTCCCTGCTCCATTAGAAACACATACAGCCAACATTAAAAGGAAGTGTAATTTTCAGCCAAGCTGGCAGTTAGGTGTGATGTAAAAAATGTTTTGCCACTAAAGGGAATACTAATTTTCATAACTGGTGTTAATATGCTTAAGTCCTGCATTCTCCTTAAAGAATCCTTAAATAAGAAAGTAAGGAATGTTGCTTACATCAGATTCAAACAAGAAAAGTTCAAGCCAATAGGGAAAAATTATTTTAAGTATTATCAAATTACAAAATATTGCTTTTTATAACAAATTTGTTATATGTATAGTATAACTTAACTCAGTTCAGCGCACCTAAATATTACTGTTTAAAAGGGAATGGAAAATCTACTTTTAAAACGTAGGGTGTAAGAGTACATATGACCTTAAAAGATGCTGTAATATGCCACGTAAGTGTACCATGTTGTAAACACATACATTCTTAAATACATGTATTCCACTGTTATGGTACTTATTAGACTGTACAGTCATTTGTTGTTATTTTTCATACTAATACACATTTCTTTGCAGTGAGAAGAATCACTAAAGATCCTAGTTGAATTTTAGTTATTGTGGTACAGCTATTAAATTTGTTTTTCAAGCAGATGATGTTTTCAGTGCACTGAAGAGAGGTTTCATAGCTGTCCTGATGTTTTAACTGCATTCCACTGTAGCTTTGTCAATGCAGCATTCTTCCAACTTAAAATATTCCCTCACTTAACTGGCCACATATACTAATGCAAATGTAAAAAGTGCTTAAAGAATTGGGAACACATTCTGAAGACCTTCTCCTCATTATAGTTATATAAAATGCATATCTAAACAACTTAGCTTTTTGTCCAACCTTGCACTCATAAATGAATAAAAAAATAATCTGAAAAAAAATCAATGTTTCATGTTTTTTCACATACTGAATCATTTGCCAAAGGAAGCCTTTTTCCACTATGGAGTTGGTCAAAACTGCTGGCTTAGAATTTTCTGAAATGAAGAGGAAGATTGATCTTCAGCTGTGCGGTATTTTGTTGTTTGTTTTTCCTTACTTCAGTGGTTGCTAGTTACCTGTGTATTAAATAAAATAAATAAATAAATAACTGAAAAACATAATTTAATTTCAATTGTACAAATCCCCTCCATTAAATTCATTAAGCAGTATTTTTAATCCCTTAGATTCTCCCTAATTATAGTTTTTAGAGCCATCATAGTGGCTCCTAACAATCCCATCAGCCAGTGTATTGTGCAAAGCCAGGCCTTCCCTATGCCCTCTTGGGGTTATTCGCAACCAGCATAAGGGACTGCACTAACATATAGCTGGCCCAGGATCAAGGTGTACAGAAAAGACTTAGTTATCCCGTCCCCAAGTCGCCTCTGTACATTCCTTGTTCTCAGTTCAGAATCTGGGCCCTTATGCTATTACAGCATTTGACTGATGACTGAAGTCATCACAAACGTCTTTAACAGAGACTATACAATCCTAAAATGAAATATATAAAGGATCTAAAACTTACAACCGGTTATTTTCTGAATATCAACAATTTTCTGTGTGCCATTGCATCTTCTGGTAGTGATTCAAATGTATGTAGCTGACTCATGCATTGCCTTGTGAGACTTAGAAATTATATGGAAGACAGTGGAAAAAATATTATGAAGCAATAAAACAATTTTAGTTTTAGATGCTAACCCACAAAATGGGGAGCTGGAACCTCAGACAGACGAGATTTAATCTTTCACGTGTTGTTTAATTCTGTATATTTATAACTATTTTTCAAATTACAACCTCATCTATATAACTTCTAAAATAAGCTCTTGTGAAAGTGTACAAAGGTTGCTAAAATGCTTAAAATAGTGAATGTATACTTCATTTTTCCTTTCTTTATGGCATAAAGCATAAAATTAACAAAGAATTACTCTCCATACAAGGAAGTATAAATTAAATGCTTCAGATAACGCAAGAGGGGGAAAAATATTTTTAAAGGGTCAATTATATAATTTAATGAAGACAAAGACAAAATATGATTGAGAAACTCCCCTTTGGGTGTGAGTTAGTCTGAGGTGAACACTAAATTTTAACTAGTAGAGAAACCAACATCCCACTTTAAATTTTCAGGCTTTACAATTTGCATGCCTCTTCCTTTAAAATGTCTATAAATGCTAGTTCCCCCCCAAAATTCAAGAAGAAAGCAGTACTCCTTTCACTCCATCCTCTCCATAGCCCTCAAGTACGTCACCATTCTTTCTTATCATACCCTATTTTATAAGCTCTTTGGGACAAAGACTCAATCTTTGTTTGAAAAAACATGCATTTTAAGACTCTATATGAGTAATAAATTAGTATACATATATATTACACTGGACAACCTATGAAGTACTTATAAAACATTGTTACACATCCATTATACCTTACCCACCCAAAAAAACTAACGAACCAACCCCCCCAAAACCCCTTTACTGCTATTTGGAGTCATAAGAACTGAGTTATCCAGGTTAGAAAAAACAAAGCATCCACAAACAATTTTACCATCTTCCTTATATTACCAAGGAAGAGTCATACCCAAGATTAATCAAAGGGACACCTTTCTACCAAATCAGCTCAGTTTTTATTCCAATTTATCACTGACTGAATTTTCTTAATGGTGGTGGATCTTTTAAAATCGTTTTATCCTCAGACTGCAATTATAAAGGGAAGTCCCTTAAACTGTTAGTCATTCATTCATTGCTAATTTTCCCTTTTAGCTAATTATTTTCTTTATTAATTTAACAATGCTTTCTGTATTTCAAACATATAAACTATCAGATTTAGTCTTAAAGCTTTTGAACTATTAATTGCAGTATAAAATTTAGCTTATGTGGATTTAAGTGAATAAGACTACTTCATAATATCTGCTTGTATGCAATGTATGCCCATTTACAGTATAAAATACCTTCTTGTAATGTATTTTTGCACCATACATAAATGCAATTTAATCAGCAGTCATCTTTTTAACAGGTCCTGGCATTAAACTGATTTCCTTGTACTAGAAAACATGTTCTGAAATTTTTGCAGTAGGCCTTCATTTAAGTTAGAATCTTATATAATTAATTCTGTTAAATTGACTTAAGTCATGTCTGTTACAATTATAGTAATTCAGCAGGAGAGTTTTCATATGTTTCAGTTATTGCTCCTGAAATCAGGTTATTTCATACAATTCCTCAGCATGGACTAGCTTTTGTAAGTTTGTTTTTAAACACAAACCATTATAAAGCTATCAAGACACTGTCACTTACACAATTACATCCCACTGAAGTGTTTTCATGGTAACACACATTGTGAAGCGGGAAGAATGCAAATGCCAAATGTATGTATAAATCACTAAGGAACTAAGGTCCAAGTTCCGTAAGATTTGGCACACTTTCAACTCATTGATTTCAATAGAAGTTGAAAACTCTGCACTTGGCAGGATTGTGTCCTTAGCAAGGGAAAGGATCATAAAAGTATACTCTCACAGTGAGATTATTTTAGGTTCAGATAACATTGGCTTACAAAAGAAGATGGCAACTGGTGTCCTATCAATACCTCAGATAAGAAAAAGGGAAGGATTTTGAGGAAAGCAGTTTACAATATCCTGTGTTATCAAAGAGAATTCTTTCCAAGAGGAAAACAAAATTCAAAAGGATGCAATTATGCTTACCAAAACTACTACATAAAGCCAAATCACTAAAATATGTTTGGTCAAATGTCTAGGAAGAGTGACAGAAGAATAAATGCACTAAAAAGTAATTTGGCCCCACACCATTATCTTCTTTGATTATAACAATGGCCACAGGAAATCATGAGACCAAACCTGCTGTCATTGTGCAGCTGATGCTAGTGTTGAGGAGGATGTCAGCGCCTGAATGTTCAACAACTGTAGTGAAAACCATCCAACACTGCCGATCATACTAACTTTTGACTGTGCATTCCATCAGCATGCAAGTACATCTGCATCTTTGGGTGAAGACAGTTGCACACATCCCAGCAACAAAGCTGGATCAGGAGAAACAGTAAAACTAAACGAAATACAATCAATTAATATGGCTCTCTCTAGTGGATAATTACCAGGAGGAGGTAATTATATTTTCTTCTTTTTACAATTTAGAATATGGTATTAAATTGACATTACAATTTATTTAATGGCTTTAATTTAATACTGATTTCTAATCACAATAAAATACTGTAGGTTGGTTGTTTTACTGAGCTACCATCCTTTTTTAATAGCTGTGGTGCTTGCACTAAATGTCATTACCCATTTGTGGTGGTGTCCCAAAAGCTCTCTCAATCCCTGGGGTGCATTGCTGCTTACTTATTAGCATACAAATGGAGTGTCTTTTGCTACCACTATATGTGGTTTTAATACAATATGTATTATTTATTTATTCTTTTTACCCCACTATATAAACTTTGAGAGAGTCCATTTCTAAGAAACTTTTTTATGTACGGCTGGGTCTACACTGATAGCGGCAAATTCGCTGCCGTCAGTTCAATATATCTAGATCGACTGAGCGGTCTGTGTAGAACCACTCAGTTGATCCAGCAATCGATGCAGGAAAATCAGCCTGGTAAGTGGTGTAGCACTGCGTCGAAGGAACAGCGCACAGAGCAGACGTAGTGAAGTTGATGGGAGATACACAATGATCCAGAAGGTAAGTGTAGACTGGGCCTAAGTTTTTTAGAGACCTTTCTCCTTGATCTAAATTTACATTTTTATTTACTTACAAATGTCTATTTGACCCCTTTATATTTAAATATGGCCATGTTCCAGCAGATCTGCTACAGAAATACAGTACTCTGTAAATCCATTTCATAGGAGCAGCACAGAAGAATCTATGTTTTTACACTACTACCACAATCTTGATGTTAAAAACTGAAATTCCTTGGCATTGGTCTGAATTCATTAAAACTAGCCATCTTAAGTCTAACGTCAGCACTTGCATCACATCTAGCTACAATGCCTGGAAATCTGTGGGGTGTTTTATGAATCACATAGGTGTAAATTATACTGGCATATTTACTGTTTATGGTTTAGAAATCTAATTAGTCAGACCCTTCACAGATCTGAAAGAAAGCTATCCACACAGAGTAGCCAACAAGACTTCAATATGCTTCGTAGTCAGATCTAATCTTTGATTTGTAATTATTTGGCCTCAAGCGGGAAAACACACTGGATTTTTACACATCAGAAGCAATTAGAGAACATTTGACATTAGAAAATGTAGGGGTATATTCAAGAGTGATTTTGTTGCATTATTTTTTCTGAAAACCCTTTTCAATCTTATAAGGTACAGTCTCTTCAATTTTCTGAAGTGTAGCTTATTTGTGAGAACAATTCCTGTCACTGGTTCAGCAACAAAAAAAGTTTACGAAAAACAATTTCTGGCAACAACCCAGAGAAATATTTCCCATATTATAAACTTATCTCCCTTGGAAACATCGGTGGATCTCAGATTACACGTGCACGTTTTACCAGTTTTTGTACAGATAGGTAAGGTGAAATGATTTAGGCGCACTCTTAAGTCTCCTAGACTTTCTAACCCAAGCTTAGCAACAGTGTGCTAAAAGAAGTGCCAACATAATACAATTCAACTGTTACAAACGTGGGACCCTTACAGGTTAACTGTCCCAGTCTGTGCAAGGCAAACTCTCTTCTTCATCTTCTGATTCAGGCGATGCCTCCTTAATTCTTCGCAGTGCTTCGTGGATGCTACGTGTTAAAGGGTCAGTGCCAGGCAGAGTTGTGAAAGACTCTCGCAGAACATCTTTCTGCACCTTCTTCAGTTTCACCCCTTTCCTTATCTGTGCCAAGATGTTATTGCTGTCATCTTCATCCGGGAAAGGAGGGAGATTTCTCTGCTCAACCTTTTTTAGGTGAAAACTACCACGCTTCAAGGAAGCCAGCACCTCATCCATTGGGGAACTCACTGGAGTAAATCAAAAGATTGAGTTAGTACTAAATTTAACATAATTACACATCTCAGCAACTTCATTTTTATTTCCTGTATGACAAAAAGTACCCAAAATGTAGTTACCACAGCAATTTTGTATTCTAAATAGAGAGGAAACACTGGTATTTTAGATACCGCCATGTGATAACTGTTGGTAAGTGCTAATTTTCTAATGATGTTTTCATATCCAAATGTATTTTTCTCTACTAACAGGAAGAAATTATATTTGTACTGTGAACACAATAATATGATTTCTGAAAAGCAAGTAACATTAGCTTATGGTATACAGCATGGCTACTTTGGCAGGTAAGTTTTCCTGCCTGCAAGACAAAAATCAGTTACATATATATAATCAAAATACATTATGAAGTCGATTTCCTGTGGCTGAAGCTCTGGGAGAGAGCACATAACTTAACTGAGTAGCTCTGAGTAACGCAAGCACCACAGGAGAAACTGAATTCTCAGGGCATGCCTGTGAGTATCTGGTTTGTTCCCACTACAAGGCTTCTACAACAAGTCCTGGTGAGTAGCAGATATGGTCAGCTGCAACAGCATGTATTTCCCCCTCCTCCAAACTGAAATGCAGCATTTTTGGCCGGTGGATTTACACAGTACTAATCCCGGCCTGCTCAGACACTCTGCAATTATTTTAAGCAGAGCAGCAATTGAGCTTTGTCGAGCTGTGCAGTGAGGGCCCTTTTACAGCCTGCCTGCAGCTTACCTTCCCTTTGGGCTTTGCAAATCTACAGAGTAAGTTGAGACCAGGATTAGTGTGCGTAACCCCCCCCCCAGCATCTTCAATACAACAATGTGAACTAGCTATGTACTAGCACATCCAAAGAGAAGCATTTATCCATTGCTGAAAAATTCTCCCCAATTCTCATAAGTAGAGGTAAGATATCATGGAGGTCACGGATTCCATGACTTCTGGAGACCTCTGTGAAATTAGCTTTTCAGCTTCCACCCCGTAACCTTGGGCCGCCACTGGGTGGTGTAGGAACCCCGCTGCCCCCAGCCATGAAGGGCAGTGAAGAACCTCCCCAGCCCAAGCCACCGTGGGACCCTGGAGCCAGGCAGCTCTTAGCCACAGGCAGCAGGGGGACATCAGAGCCCCATGGTCCTTCTGCTGCCCACGTTGGCTCTTAGCTCTGGGGTCTACACCACCCGCACCAGCTGACGGTGGAGTCTCTGGAGGTACCAGCTGCAACAGGGGATCCCACAATCCCAAGCCATGGAAGGGGACCGCAACCTGTACCTCCCAGATCCCAGCCGCTGGGCCTGTGGTGGCTCTGAGCTCCGGGATCCCCACCACCTGCTGTAGCTGACGCTGGTGTCCTTGAAATTTCTAGCCACAGCAGGGGGATCCCGCAACTCCAAGCCATGGTGGGGGATGCCAGACTGGACCCCCCCCAGCTCCCAGCCACTGCCCCCCCCAACCTTCCTAGCTCCCAGCTGTGCTTTCTCCTCCCCCCCGGGCAGCACCTAGCTGCCGTCCTGTTATTTTTAGTACAAGTTATGGACAGGACATGGCTGTGAATGTGTGTGTATTGCCTATAACCTGTCCATAACTTGTACTAAAAATAACCATGACAAAATCTGAAACTTACTCATAACTATATTATGGAATACATTTTTACGACATCCTTTGTGGTTTTTTGGAGATTTCATCCATCCTGAGCTTTGGCCAAGCTTTTTTTTTTTTTTTTAAATATATATTTGTTACAGTTGGCCCCCACATTTGGAGATGAGGGGTGAAGTTTATCTGGCAAATCAACATTTTAAAGAGTCAGCTCTCTGAAGCTACTTAGGAGTTTGGAATGTTAGAATAAATCATACCAGAGACATTAGTGGAAAGAGTAGGTGCAGAAGTCAATGATACTCTTGGAAAGGAGAGAGTAGATTTATAGTTTTTATAGTATATTACATAATGTAATGTGTGTAGTCTGATTTTATGTTTTTATTTATATTTAATCAGATATCCAATTTAACCAGATATCCAATTACACATACAATTACAGAGGGGGCTGGTAGCCTTCTCTTATTACTGACATTTTCAGTATTAGCTTCTGTTTTCAGTTGCTCATAACTTTACCAAACCAATCATTAGGGTTGATAATTTCCATATCAGGTGTCCACCTCAAGCTGAATTATTTTGGAAAATTTAACCCAAAATGGTTTAGCCACTTCTGAGAACAAGACTGGGGGAAAATATTGTTTTATTCATGGAAAAAACAAAATCTGGTAACTTCTTAAGAAAGGTCTAACATCACTACGCTTTGGAACAGGGACCTGAAAATTTGCTGAGGAGCAGCCTTTCTGTCAGGGCCCCTGCACGCCCCCTGTGAAAAGCTGCCCAAAGTTGGTCAAGCTAGTTCAGATTTCTGTAAAGACAAATGCGCAAGGCTACATCCTAAGCTCTGTTTCTGATCTTCTACCTGCTGTGAATCAAGTCTCTGTGTCTCTTGTATGGCATCCGCAGAGCTACATTCTATAAGATGTAGTTGTAGGTCCATAAACCATTTCAAGGCCTCTTCGGACACGTCTTGGATACTATCCTATTCACCTTTGAATTCGTATTTGGGGCATTGTGTTATGATGTGTTCAACGGTTTGGATGTTCTCACCACAGTCACATGAAGAGGAGTCTGATTTTCCACTTGTGCATCAAGTAGCTGCATCTTTCATGGTTTGTGCAGATGCATTTCAGTGTGATCCAAAGTCTGTGTGGCAGGTTGAAACCGGAGGTTGGCTGGTTGAGTCAGTAATGTGCTTGGTTGGAATGGTAGATGAGGTTTGTCATTTGCTAGCCAGATCCAGAACTATGAGATGGTCATGTGTGATCCATAGTGGTTTTTGCGATTTCAGATGTTGCTGGGGTATGTTAGCTATAACCTGGCGGGTAGGAAGTTCTGGGTAGTCTTTGGCACATTTAAGTTCTTGTGCTGTGGCTCTTTTATGGATAGTTGGAGGGTCAGTGTTTGCTAATACAGAAAGCAACGGTACAGGTGCTGATTTTAAAGTTCCCATCATGATTCATATGGCCTGATTCAGCTGCCTATTCACAAACTGGGTATGACAGCTTCTTGTCCACAGAAGTGCACAGTACTCTGCAACAGGAGAACTAGAAGCAGAATGTATAACTAATGAGTCCTATATGGTATCTATCTATTGTAACTGCTGCATTTTTCTTAGTGAAGAATTGACAGCAGTTACAAGCTCTATCAACTTTCATATTTTTCACTGGGAGACTGATAACACCTGTAAGTGTCAAGAGACCCAATAATGCTCCCAGAGTTTGACCAAAAGTAGCTGAAATATGTTGAAACCTAACCTAAGAGAACTGATCCTATATATACACAAACATTTCTTGTAACTTTGTGTGCCAAGCTGTTTGAAAGCATCATAATGTTGAGGACATTTTCCAAACATTGAAAAAAATTTTTTTTAAAAACTGCTTTAAGCCTGACTAATATACTTCAATTGTACTAAAAGTTTCCTTTCTGGTTTCAGACTGACCATTAGGAATTTCATGCCAAAAGAAGTTTTTTGGAAAAAGCCAAAAAGGGAGTTAAAAACAGACAAAATTACAGAAACTAATATAATTAACTCCTCAGGTACTAGTGTGATTCCATATTAGTACTAAATAAATGTAATTACACTCTTCATTTCACATAGTAAGGATCATCCCACCTAGAAACACATGGATACACTAGACCCCCAGTTGTGTATGGCATTTTGTTCGGGAAGAGATGTAAGGCACCACTGACTTCAACAGAAAGCTGCATAGGTGCAAAAGTCTGCCCACACAGATCTGCTTGCAGGATCGGAGTCTTTCTGTGTTTATAAAAGGAGAGCGTTCTTTTGTGGATGGTAGAAGTTAAAAGCATCAATAACGGTAACATCAACCTTTGCCACACACCAATCAACCTCAAGTAAGAGTCAGTACTGAGATGCCCATGATGTCAGGCATCCGAGAACACTTCTGTCTCAAAGGAGATTTAAAAGCTCTTGCAACACTAACGAATTCCGACAAGGAAGATGATTGAAGGTTTGTATCCAAACTTTATAAGCTGGTCAAATACATAAGTTTTCCTTCAGACTTAATTTACAATCTGTTTGAACTTCACAGATTTGGGTCATGGACAAATCTGGAAAACACTTTGTGGAAAAAAAAAAGTTTGTCTCGTGATTTAAAAAAATGGATGGTTGGATCTACTTCAGACTCAAAATATCGTTTGATCTCATTCACCACAAGAAAGTTCAAAGAAGACTTCTTTTTTTGAGAAAGTCAGGTTATTAGCAATAAAGCTTGCAAATAAAGGCTCTAACTATGGAGTCACTACCATGGTTCTGTGCATGAGACATAAAAGGAGCTTCACTTATGTCCGACTGTAGTTCTCAGCACAATTTTAGTTAACTTAATTAATTAATTTAGTTGACTTCTTGGAGCAAGGATTCCACCCAAAGTTGGAAAGGAAAGACTATTTTTCCATATTTCCCAGAGGAAACAATGAAAATTAAATACTAAAATTTTAAAATTCATCACCTATGTCTCAATGTTTATTTAATTTCTTACTAGCACAATATTTATTTAATTTCTAAGTAGCACTGACTAGTGGTGGTTTATTCAAGGCTGCCAACACCAACGGGGTTGGTGAGGAGACAGGATATGCAAAGGTGGCAAAGTGAGACAGATAAGGTAAGTATTGCTATTAATTTCATTTTTGTACACAGCAGCAGTTTTTGCACCCATGTCTGATCTAAAGAAGTCTGTTATATAATGTCTGTCAACTGAAAAACTGAACTCTCAGGTGCAATTTGCAGTTTATGTGGAGTTATATCTAACTGAACCAACAGCATGCACTATAGTGCAAATCCCCACCACATGAGTTCACCAAACGTATCAGTTGAGGACACTATAACCAGTGTTGCATTGTTAATTATACACAAAATCAAACACATCGATAACCCTTTTCTGTACGGCAATCAAAAAGAGGGAAAGAAAGTGACTACAAATTCATTTCTTAGCAGTTAATTATGTTTAAATAAATATAAATAAAAATATTACCTCTCCTCCTTTGTAAACCCTCTAGATCTCCTGTCTTCTTAAGTTTCTTCTTAGCACTGACTAACTGATTGCTATCTAAAAGATGGGCTGATGGAACAGTGGCAGGCTGTGAGACTCCCTTATCCTGACTCTCCTGTTTAACAGGGCTTTCATTTTTCTCTAAGGATTCTGTGTAATCTTCCTTGACAGGTAGAGGCAGAGGCGGCGGCGGCGGTGGCGGCGGCGGCAGCAATGGAGGGGAAAGTGGAACTACAGTAACAATATCTGGTTGAAGCTCATTACTGGCAAGAAGTGGAAGAGCAGTATCAGGAGACAGTTCAGAGGTAACGCCATTGGGAGGTAATGAACTATCTTCAAGTTGTTCTAAGCTTCTTGGCTCCTGGGTTTGTAAAGGTTGGATTACTTTTCCTGATTCCACCTCCTCAGTTTTCTCTTGGATCTGTGTGATTACCGGTAGAGAACGAGGTTGATCTACACAGGGCACTGAGCTGGCTGCACTTGTTCTTGCATGAGCCAGTCGCAATCTGGTTGATTTAAGTATTACTTGCCCAGGGTACCGCTAAAAGGAAACAGTTATTTAAAATTAGATAAGCATATGCAATATATTACACTAGAAATGAAAGAACATTTGATCAGGTGTTTGCCTTCGTGACAAGGAAACTCAATATTTTTGTTCTTTGCTTTTGTATTGCAATGGCCTATTGCACTGCAGTATATTTTCAAAGAAAATGTTCCAATAAAATATGCCAGTATAAGGCAGCACAATGATGCACTGTGGCATATTTATATAGTGGGAATGTCTTAGTTTAAAGTTTTGTAAGCATGTAAATCCATCATTCCAGATTACATCTTCCACATGTTGCAAACTGCATTCCCTCCCCCATTCATACCAGATTTATGCAACCTGCAAGGATGCTGCACTTGGGTCTGAAGGTGACAAGCACATTCCTCAGACTATAAATGCTGCACCACTGGGATAATCTCAGTCATCATTTCTTCTCTATGTAACTAATGGTTACAACACAGGCTGGAGTGGCAGAAAGATCCTAGGTTCTATTCAAGGTGATCCCTTGTCTCACTTCAGGGTCTTGGTCTACTCAATCTTTGTGCTTAGGTCAACTCAGGGATGCAAATGAATAGAAATCATTCTTCTCCAAGAACCAGACATTTCATCTGAACTGATGGTTCCTGGCAAACAAAAATACAATCTTCTTTCTCACACCATAAAACAGGGCAGTGAGTCTTGCAGCAGCACGTTCAGACCATCAGGTCCACTGAACTGGTCTCAAATGCATCATTGCACTACTCACCAAGATAAGAAAACCTTTAACACTTTTCAATAGTTTTCTTCTACTGGCTCTCAAAATACTATAATTTTCTGTCAAAAGATTAGCTTTTGCAGTGGTCTTAACCTGGCCTCTACATCTGACCCCTTCCCCACCCCCGTTTGTGTCCTTGCAAATTGCAACTGTGCATAAAAACTGCTGAAAGTGAAATTAAAGGCTGCATTTGAAAATTGGGCTCAAAGAATATTTTAAAATAAATTACCACAAATGCCTAAAATACGTTTTTATAAAGCTACACAGACCCTAATTATATGGATATACTATACATAATATAGCCATTATTAACTTGATTAATATCCCATTGCTGCAATATGTGAATTTACTACGGTGTACAGAAGCTATAAATTTCTAGCAGTCTTGCAAGCAATTCAGGGTGGGGTGGAAAGACCCATTTTTATATCATTACTAAACAAGATTTCTAATGATGAAAATTCTCCAATTTTATTATTTGTTCAGTCTTAGACAAATAGACCATAAACCATTAAAAATAATTAATATTGTCCCCTTTCTTTGTACTCCCACAGCTGTATCAATCCGTTGTGTCTTGTCTGGTATTGGACTGTAAACTCTTTAAGCCAGGGACTTTTAGGTGTTGTAGTAATACATGTAACAACAGGTCACATGACCCAATACATGTGGAAAATAGTACCTGGATTGTGTCTATATAAGGAATAGAAAGACCCTGCTTCAGTTCCTGATCATTTTCCTATAAACATTAATTAACTAAGAAGGGAAACTAGGAAGCTGGAGGTGAAGCATAGAACTATGGAAACAATACATCTAAAATATTTTATTTTTATTGCTGCACCTTATTTCCTCTTAAATCTTAGAATACAGGAATTTTAACACCTATTCCCCAAATGAATGCTTTTAAGTATTTAGTGAAGAACAGATATCTCTCAGGATATTATCAGAATATAATTTAAGTGTATTTTTAAAAATAAACTCTACACCAGGGTGAAAAATGGTCATTATTTTGGCTACCTGTTTAAATGTGCGAAGTCTGTCCAGTGTTTTCTGTCGCTCCTGACTAACCCAAGAGCTCTTTCTTTCCTCTTCATCTTGCAGGTGATCTTTCTTCTAAGAAAGACATAAAAAATACATCAATTATTACATACAGAACGTTCATCAGAAGAATTCAGATTGAAGGTATTGTTGAGGTCAAGGGCTTATTAGGATTCCAAAAAGTTGAGATACATATATGAATAACAAGAATATCCTGCGTTATTATAAAAGTAAACTAAACAAGAACTTAAGGAAAAACTAATCTTTAACTTTTGGGCGCTAGAAAAATGGTTACTAACTTTTCTGTAATTGTAGTTCTTTGAGATGTTGCATGTGTCTATTCCAAAGTGTGTGCATGCCCCGAGCACAGTTACTGGAAATTTTTCCCTCAGTGGTATCCATTGGGTTGCCTCCAGCAACCTGGGGTGCCGCAAGCTCATAGTGCTGATATAAAAGGCCCTGCGGACCCTGCATCCCCTCAGTTTCCTATTGGCTGACTCTGATAAAAGGGGAAGGAGAATGGTTTTCGGAATGTCCATGTGCAACAAATCTC
Source organism: Mesoclemmys tuberculata (assembly GCA_007922155.1). NCBI lineage: Eukaryota > Metazoa > Chordata > Testudines > Chelidae > Mesoclemmys > Mesoclemmys tuberculata. Next base: position 38,822,051 of record ML675629.1, read on the forward strand.
AAAGAACAAGTTACAGAAAGGTTAGTAACCATTTTTTCTTCGAGTGCTTGTACATGTCCATTTCACTGTATGTAGGTGGCTCTCAAGCAGTTGTGCAGGAGATGGGTTTGGATTTCAAAGAACATGGTGACTGCAAGACTGCATGGCTGAAGCTGGCATCAGCTGTGGCCTGCTTGGTGATGGCACAGTGTGTTGAGAACATGTGCACCAAAAACCTGTTTGCTGCCCTGTACATGTCCTGAACAGGGACTTGCACTAGGAAGCCGACCGAGGAGACCTGCGATCTTGCTGAATGATTGGTCAGGTTACCTAGAGGCAGAATGCCAGCCAACGTGTAACATGCATGCATGATGTAATATGGGACAAAATCCTCTGGGCAGAGATGGGAAAGTCTTTCATCCTCTCTGCTGTCATTATGAACAGCTACGTTGATCGGAGAAATGGCTTCTTTGTATTAGGAAGGTCAGGGCATGTCTGATAGCCAAGAAGCATCAATAATGCTTCTCCCTGTTCTGGAAGAACACTGGCAAAAAGATTGCTTGACTGCAATACAACTGCAAAACCACTTTCAGGAGGAATGCCAGGTGGGGATGCAAATGCACCTTTTCCTTGTAGTTCCTACATGGAGGGCACAGATCTCCTAAACACTTCTGACCAAGGTGATGGCCACTAAGAAGGCTACTTTCCAGGAGAGGTGCACCAATGAGCAACTTTGCTAGCATGGTTTCTCCACTCCAGGAGGTACAATGCCTTAAGATGGATTAAATGTTATGCAGAACTCCCATAGCTGGATTGCTTCCTGGCATGGAGGGAAGAGTGAGCTCCACCTTGCCTGTTGATGTAGAACATGCCAGTTGTGTTGTCTGTGAGAACTGACACAATTTTGTTCATAATGTGAGAATGCTTGGCAGGCTAGGCATACTGCCCTGAACTCTCTGACACTGATATGAAGAGAGAGCTCTTCTGGCGACCAAAGGCCTTGAGTCCTTAGACACCCTAAGCGAACTGAGGTATCCAAGTCTAGAAACATTGGCTGTTGGGGCCGCAAAAATGGGCACTCCTACATGGACCACACAGTGGTCCAGCCACCAAATCAGAGGACTTGAGCTGGGACGTGAGCACTGAATCTAGATGCTGCTGCTAGCCAGGCTGGAGAGGTCTGAGACACAGCCTCCTGTGTTGCACTATGTAAGTTTATGATGCCATGTGGCCCAGAAGACTCAGACATTTTCAAGTTTTCATGACCAAATAGGTCTGCAGGGACCTTATCAAAACCATGGTTGCCTAAAACCAGTTTTCTGGATGCAAGACTCTTGCCTGGATGGAGTCAAGAACTATAATGATGAACTCTATCCTGTGCACTGAGACAGGGTGGAATTGTGTGTGTTTATCAGTGGGCCTCGGGCCCGGAAGGTTGATTGGATGATACCACCTGAGCTCTCGACCAGCCTCTGACTAGCCAGTCATCAAAGCATGAAAATACATGTACTCCCCATTTCCTAAGGAAAGATGCCACCACTGCCATACATTTGGTGAAAACTTGCAGAGCGGCTGACAGGCCAAAAACGGAAGCATCACAAACTGGTAATATACATAATTCACAACGAATCTTAAGAACCTTTTGTGGCCTTGGAAAATTGATATGTGGAAGTATGCATCCTTTAAATTGAGGGCTGACCCCGGATCAGAAGAGGGAATGATGGAAGCCAGGGAGATCATGTGGAACTTTAAGTTCTTGAGATAGTGATGGAGACAACACAGGTCTAGGATAGGTCTGAGACCACCGTTGGCTTTCGGGATTAGGAAGTAATGGGAATAGAACCTCCTTCCTCCTTTGTCATGTGATACCTCTTCTACAGCTCCCACCCAAAGGCAGGATTGGATTTCTTGTTCCAACAATTGCTTGTGAGAAGGATTCCTGAAGAGGGATGGTGGGGGTGGAAAGGTGGGGTAGACAAAAACTGGAAGGTGTATACCACTTCTATTGTGCTGAGTACCCAAAAGGTCTGAAGTAATGTGGTCCAGCCAATGAAGAAGTGGGAGAGGCAGTTTGAAAACAGAAGGGTAGCTGGATCTTGTGGGGATTGAGATGTTGATCTCAAGTGTCTTGTCAAAACAAGTGTTTTGAGCTCCCCGAGTGTCTGGAGGCAGTCTGCATTGGTTCTGCTGAGGAGACCAGTGGACAAAGTCTATGCATAAACCCCCTGCTCTTCCTTCTCTGCTGGTCCTGTCTGTCTGGGCAAAGTAATGGCCAGTAATGCTTCCTGGAGTATGTAGCTCCAGGGATTTCAAGGTTGCCTCAGAGTCCTTAAGCACACTGTAGAGCCTAGCATCGGTTTGTCCAAAATGAGCAAGGACCCTTCAAAGGGGAGATCTTGGAGGGTTTGCTGGACCTCCTGTGGAAAACACAGCAACAGCAACCACAAGTGTGTGTGGCCATAGATCTTGCCACAGAATCAGCCACGTCCAGAGCTGCTTCTAAGGAGTCTCTCACTATTGTTTTCCCTTCCTCGATCATCGAGAACTCCTGTCTGGCATTCTGAGGGAGCAGGTCCTTAAACTTTTGCATAATCTCCCATATATTGAAGTCATAGAAGCTCAGCAGAGCCTGCTGGTTTGCTACGTGAGGCAGTAGCTCTCCTGTGGAGTAGCCCTTTTGGCCAAACAGGTCTATCATTTTTGGGTCTTTTAGCTTATGTATTGTGCCCAATTGTCCCTAGTGATCTCTCTCATTGGCAGCCACCACCACCAAGGTCCCCAGGGGATGATGCAAGTATAGAAATTCATAAGCTTTGGTTGGTATGAAATACTTCCACTCTGTATGCTTTGCCATGGCAGGGAGGGAAGCAAGGGGTCTGCCACAGCATCTTATCTGTGTCCATGATAATCTCATTGGGTGGTAGAACCACCCTTGAAGGACCCGCTGCAGACAGAATGTCCAGCAGCCTGTGAGTTGCCTTCTTGACCGCCTCTGCCTGGATGCCCAGGTTCAAGGCCACACACCTTAATAAGTCTGGGTAAACCTTGTAGTCATCTTGCGGAGGGAACGTGCCCACTGCCACCACAGCCTCATCAGGGGACGAAGAGACTAGGACAAGTTGAGTGCCCTCCAATCGACCAGGACCTGCATGGCAACCTCTTTTTGAAGCTTGGTGGTAGGCCCCGTATTGGAGTCTGGATCAGGGGCCACATGGCGAGGTACCAGAGATGCTCTGCTCTCGAACGCCGCCAAGTAGGAGAACCTCAAGTGAGTGCCCTGACCTCGGGGGAACCCCTAAGGGTTCCAGAAGGGTCAATGCATGGGTGCCAGCTCCCATGGACCTGATGGCCAAGTGCTCAGAGGTACCCCTCTGTTTGGAGCCATGGCAGAGTAGGAATGGCCCATGGAGTAATGTGGGTGGCTGCGATGGTGGGAAGAATAGGACTCCACTTCAGACTACAAATAAGAGTCCTGGAACAGTGATGCGGACCCTTGGTGCCAGCGATCAGTGCCACAGAGAAGCCTGTGATGAGACTATCATATGGGGTCCTGGTACCATACAGTAGCTGGGGGATGATTCCTTGATGCTTAACACTACTGATGGTATTGAGTCCTGTACTGCCAGAAAGAGAGGAAGCCATAATGAATGCAGGTCCCTGGCTGCTGCAAATGCCTCCAGAGTAGTTGGCACCATGAGCTGACTGGCACACTATCTGTCCATGGGTGGTGCCTCTGAAGCCAGAGTCAATAGGGCCTGCGTAGGTACTAGAGCCATTGGTACCAGTTGTTGTGGTGCCAGGGTGAAAGACCAGCCCAATGTGGGTCTCGCTCTATCCTAGTCCCCATGCCTGCTTGATTTTGGAACCGGGGATCTACTCTTTTTTTTGGCTGTTTCCTATGCTGCCTCTTCAGCACCGGGGATGGGAATTGGTGCAGAGACTCACAACTGGGGGGAAAGAAAGGGAGAAGGATGAAGAGTGCTTTGAACTTGGTGTTGAGTCTGAGTGCAGTTCAGAAGTGGGTCTTAAGTTTCCCTCCATGAGTAGGACCTTCAATCTCTCGTTAGTCCTTCTTGGTACAAGGTTTGAAGTCCTTGAAGATTTGGCAGTGGTCTTTTCTATGGGACTCCCCCAAGCACTTGAGACAGCTCGAGTGTGGGTCACTTAATGGCACTGACTTGCTGCAAGAAGTGCAGGGCTTGAAGCCTGGTGAGCTTCACTCACCGGCACTGGGAGCGGATGAACCTCACTAACTAAGCACAGAGGAATCCAACAAACATATAACAACTACTTACCACTACTATAACTACATACACTGGAAAGTTAAGAGAAATAATGGCAAAAACTACTGGGAAATTTGCCTAAGCAATGAGAGTAGTTCCAGCAACCGTCCTGGACAGTAAGAAGGAAATGAGGGGGCACACGGTTGGCACGCCACTTTATACTGGTGTTGTGAGTGTGCGGCCCCAGAGGGTGCTGGAAACAACCGAATGGATACCACTAAGGGAAAAAATACTGGCAATTGTGCTTGGGACGTGCACACCCCTACATTAGAATGGACATGTGCAAGTGAAAAGTATACTTTCCTGGAGACTAGTTATTCCATAGCTGTCTACTGCAGATTTTCTCTCTCTGAAGCTGTCAATACTGGTCACTGTTAAGAGAGAACATACAGGACTCAATGGGCCTCTGTTTGATCCAGTGTGTAAAATCCTATGTTATAAAGTAAATAAAACTAAATGAAAAAAATATTTTAAAAAAATCAATTGTGCTTTGGCATTCATGTTTCAACTACTGAAACAGGTTACCTGTAAGGATTTAGGCCAGTTGGAAGATTTTTAAATGGATTTAAAGGCTTTCTTAACGTGACCTTAACATGCCTTTTGCCATCCTGGAGAAACTCCACCCAAATTTGGCCAATTATACATCTATGAAAATAAACTGCACAAGTTTTAGAGATTTAGATTTTAGTAGTTAAATATTCTGAAGATTCCATTCTCATCAACCATGCCTGAGCTGCTCATAATTCTTAGTCTTAACCAGACTGTGTATGCACCATCTGCAAGGAGCATGCTCCAGCCAGGACTATAGGGGCAAACATGGACCTTCATTGCAGCTGCTACTATTCTGGGCTGGAGTGAGGCTGGGCACCACAAATGAGAACAGGGAACTTCTCTCTTCTGTGCTCTTAATAATGTCCCCCCTCCTGGCACCCAGGCAGCATGGAGGAGGGACTTGAATGCACAGGGGACATGAGCCAGACAGGGGGTAGGCGAGAAGAGGAAGAAAGGGAAAGGATTAATTTGGAATGGAGGAGGGAGAAAGGGGGAGGAAAAGAGAAACCATGACTGTGAGTTGGTGGGGAGGAGGGAGTCTGGGAGTCAATGGGGAAATGATGAGAGGCTGGGAACCAGTTGGCCAGGGATGGAGAGAACACTGAAACCAACCAAAGAGCTAGGGTGCAGGGGAGAACTGGGACTGGCTGGGAAGGGAGATTGAGTGGAGACGGAGACTGGGACAGCAAGGGGCAGGGGACTGGGACAAGGAGCCTCAGGTAGGAAGGAGACAGGACAGGGACAGGTTGGAGGGACCAGGACAGAAGGCATCAAGTTTGGGGGATGAGGGTGGGGAGAGACTGGAGGGTGAGGCAAGAGAGAGAAGCATCTGTGTCCATGAGAGAATACTCCTTCCAAAGTCTGGAGTAGAATCCAAGATTCTTCAGTTTCACCATTCCTCTGCTGTCATCAAAGTCTGTGAAACCCCTTTGCAAAGTGTGTCTCATTCTTCTCCAGTGTGTCCATATAAAGAATGACAACCTACTACTACTTTTAGTTACTCTGTAAGCTCAAATGGCAGATATCTGCATGATGGATCTAGAGGTTCCAGTTCTGCTGACAACCCATATGGACATCAATATATGCCACAATGGCATTTGATTCTTTTCAATTTGCTTTCTCAAATACAGAGGAAATTACACACAAAAATTACATTAAAAGAGCATTAAAGCTGAAAAGTCAAAACACTGAAAAAGTTAAGACATGCCCGAAGTAAGATTGCCTGGGCAACCTTAATTCAGCCCTTTTGTACTTATGTAATATGATATAGTCTTTAACTGCAGAATCACACAATATTTTTTCCCACAGGTTCATTGCCTTGTTTGTTGCACAGGATGTACCTGTTCTGGGCATGACTTAGGGTTGTATAGTGAAGAGAATATGATAGAACTCCCTGCTTCATTTGTTGAGGAAGTTGGAAGCTGTATAATGAACGAGGCAAGGGTCTGATTGCAGGAAGAGAAAGAACAGTCTCATGGTTAAGGCAGTTGAATGCTGCCCTGGACACCTGGGTTCTATCCCTGCCTCTGCCACGGAGTTCCTGTGTGATGCTAGACAAATCATATAAACCAACTTTTCACAGGTGGCCACTAAGGGTATATTTACACTGCAAAGAAAAACTCACGGCTGGCTCGTGCCAGCTGACTAGGGCTCCCAGGGCTCAGAGTGTGGGGCTGTTTCACTGCATTGTAGACTTCTGGGCACAGGCTGAAGCCCAAGCTCTGGGACCCTCCCACCTTGCAGTGTTCTAGAGCCCAGGCTGCAACCTGAACCCAGAAGTCTACACTGCAATGAAACAGCTCCATAGTCCAAGGTCTGTGAACCTGAATCAGCTGGCATGGGTCAGCCACAGGTGTCTAAGTGCTTCGCAGACATGCCGAAATTCTTTATTTTTATTATGCGCCTTATTTTCTGGGGACCATACTTGATATGCTGAGGTGTGATTTGCAGAAGTGCTAAGCACTCACAATTGCAATTCGAGTAGGAACTGTGCTTGTAGTTCTATATAATGCTAAGTACGCTGAAGACTCAGGTGCTAAGCATCTCAAATTGGGTACCCAAAGTCAGCGAACATTTTTCACCTTAATCCTGTTGTAACAGACTTCTGTAAAGCATGTAATGTATGTGTGCCCCGAGGCCATTTTTTTCTAGTAATTGCATACCAGCACAGAGGATGCTCAGTCAACAAAGGCAATTATAAAAAAAACAGGCTGTTCCCAAAAGTTTAGCAACAAGGAATCGAAACTCGTCAGCAGATAAGATGAAGCAAGACCAGTTGACAGTTAAGAAACAGAATCTAATGCAGTAGAAAATCTGTCCAGCAACAGCAAGTCACCCCAAGGCGTGTAACTTGCCACAGGAGGGCAAAAGTCCCCTCACAGGTGTGGGACTTGCTGGTTGGACAGTAGCCAAAACGTCACAATTGGTTTAAGCAGGTGGATATGCTGGGGTGGAGATAAAAGGTCATCAGATGAAGGGCATATCGGAGAAGCCACGTATCAGGGGTGCACCAGAATCATGCCGCATAGAAGGTCTGATTAACCGTCTCACCTCTCCTCAGCTCACTGCTCAAAATAGTAAGATAGGGCATTAGGGCTGATAACCCGGGTGTGAATGTGATAGAGGTTCCACCTGGATGAAAACCCGGGAACATAAAGAGTAAGGAAATTTGGCCATAAACTATTTGTTTTTGTTGCAACTGAGTTCATCCATCTACGTGGCAAGTATTAATCGAATGTTGTTTAGTTGTAAGGTATAGTTATAAGGCTTTAAGTGTATGTTTGGTATATTTGTGTTAGTATGATTAGTTGTTTAAGGCATAAAGTTTTAAGTGTTAAGTTTGAGTTTAAGGAATTGTAAAAGAACAAAGTGAGACAACTTGTGATAGAGAGAATAAATAAATAGTGAATTTGAATTGAACAGAGAACATGTCATTGTACGAATGAACAAAAGATTTATGAGCCGTTGACCAAGTCTTGGACTAGGACAGGTTCTAGCTGCCCTCATCCATCCACAAGTTGGGCGGGTGAACAGCAGGGGGGCCTGTCTGAACCTAGTGGCTCAGACAGACAGACGGAGTGGACTGCAGCCACAAGGCTATCTCTTCCCCTTCCCCAACACATGAGCCTCTGTAGCTCCAATGCTCAATAGAGCGCCTGCGACTTCAAAGGACTCACTCTGTGTCTGTCTGTTGCCTTTCCACCCCCCCTCCCGCTAAATAAGTGTTCTGTTATTGGATTCATTCACCCCGTCGGTATCGCGGGCTGAATGGAGACGGTGCGGACCCCTCAATGTCAAACCTGAGTAAGTTGTATGACTATGTGTTTAAGTGTGTTTTGAGAAATTAATCCCTTTAGGAAAATCCAACTGTCTCAAGCAAAGGATAAGAAAAGAAGAAAAACCCACAGCAGACCATAAAATTGTCACCAAGCCATAAACGGAAGTAAACCAAATAAGAAGTACTCCCTCCTTCCTTTCCAAAGCTTCCCCGAGATAAGAGATTCCTCTCTTCTCCAAAACCCCACTCGTCTGAAGCGAGGAATACATATGAACTAGACAGGAGTTTTTTTAACCCTTTGTCACCACAAATCCCTCTGTGCCTCAGTTTCCCAATCAGAAAATGACGATAATATCACCCCCTCATCTCGCAAGGTGCTAGAATCATAGAACATTAGAGTTGGAAGGGACCTCAGGAGGTCATCTAGTCCAACCCCCTGCTCAAAGCAGGACTAACCTCAGCTAAATAATCCCACCGAGGGTTTGTCAAGCCGCAGCTTAAAAACCTCTAACGAGGGAGATGCCACCACCTCCCTAGGTAACCCATTCCAGTGCTTCACCACCCTCCTAGTGAAAAACTTTTTCCTAATGTCCAACCTAGACCTCCCCCACTGCAACTTGAGACCGTTGCTCCTTGTCCTGTCATCTGCCACCACTGAAAACAGCCTCACTCCATCCTCCCCAGAACCTCCTTTCAGGTAGTTAAAGGCTGCTATCAAATCTCCCCTCATTCTTCTCTTCTGCAGACTAAACAGGCCTAGTTCTTTCAGCCTCTCCTTGTAAGTCTTGTGCTCCAGCCCCCTTATCAATTTTTATGCCCTCCGCTGGACTCTCTCCAACTTTTCCACATCCTTTTTGTAGTGGGGGGCTCAAAACTGGACACAATACTCCAAATGTGGCCTCACCAATACTAAATAGAAGGGAATAATCACTTCCCGCGATCTGTTGGCAATGCTCTTACAAATGCAAACCAATATGTTATTAGCTTTCTTGCCAGCTAGGGCACACTGCTGACTCATATCCAGTTTCTTATCCACTGTAACCCCCAGATCCTTTTCTGCAGACCTGCTGCCTAACTCATCGGTCCCCAGTCTGTAGATGTGCATGGGATTCTTCCGTCCTAAGTGCAGGACTCTGCACTTGTCCTTGTTGAACCTCATCAGATTTCTTTTGGCCCAATCCTCCAGTTTGTTTAGGTCCTTCTGTATCCTATACCTCTCTTCCAGGGTATCTACCACTCCCCGTAGCTTAGTGTCATCTGCAAACTTGCTGAAGGTGCAATCTACCCTATCCTCCAGATCATCAATGAAGATGTTGAACAAAACCGGCCCCAGGACCAACCCCTGGGGCACTCCATTTGTGACTCGCTGCCAGCCAGACATGGAGCCATTGATCACTATTTGTTAAGCCCTTTGCTCTAGACAGTTCTCTATCCATTTTATAGTCCATTCATCCAACCCATACATCTTTAACTTGCTGATAAGAATACTGTGGGAAACCATATCAAAAGCTTTGCTAAAGTCAAGGTATATCACATCCACCACTCTCCCCACATCCACAGAGCCAGTCACTTCTTTACAGAAAGCAATCAGGTTGGTTAGGCATGACTGTCCTTGGTGAATCCAAGTTGACTGCTCCTGCTCACCTTCCTCTCTTCTAAGTGCCTTAAAATGGATTCCTTGAGGACTTGCTCCATGATTTTTCCAGGGATTGAGGTTAGGCTGTCTGGTCTGTAGTTCCCTGGATCCTCTTTCTTCCTTTTCTTGAAGATGGGCACTATATTTGCTTTTTTCTAGTCATCAGGGACCTCCCCCCCAATTGCCACTAGCTTTCAGAGATAATAGCCAAATCACATTAGCTAACGCCCTCAGCACCCTTGGGTTCCCCATGGACTTGTGTATGTCCAATCTTTCTAAATAGTCTTGGACCTGTTCTTTCAGCACTGTGGATGTTCACCTCATCCCCATTCTGTGCCACCCAGTGCAGTAGTCTGGGAGCTGACCTTGTCTATGAAGACAGAGGCAAAAAAAGGCAATGAGTACCTCAGCTATCGCCACATCCTCTATCACTGGGTTGCCTCCCCCATTCTGTAAGGGTCCCACACTTTCCCTAATCTTCCTCTTGTTGTTAACATACCTGTAGAAACCCTTCTTGTTCCCCTTCACATCCCTTGCTAGCTGCAACTCCAGTTGTGTTTTGGCCTTCCTGATTTCATTCTTGCATGTTCAAGCAGTAATTTTATAATCCTCCCTAGTCATCTGACCAAGCTTCCACTTCTTGTAAGCTTCTTTTTTGTGTTTAAGCTCACCAATGACTTCTTTGTTAAGCCAAGCTGGTTGTCTACCATACTTGCTAGTCTTTCTGCATATCGGGATGGTTTGTTCCTGTGCCCTCAATAAGGTTTCTTTAAAATACAGCAAGCTCTCTTGGATTCCTTTCCCCCTTATATTAGTCTTCCAGGGAATCCTGCCCATCAGCTCCCTGAGAGAGTGAAAGTCTGCTTTTCTGAAGTTCATGGTCCGTATCCTGCTGTTCTCCTTCCTTCCTTTTGTCAGGATCCTGAACTCAACCATCTCATGGTCACTGCTGCCTAGGCTGCCACCCACTTCTAGTTCCCCTACCAAATCTTCCCTGTTTGTAAGCAGCAGGTCAAGAGCAGCATGGCCCCAAGTTGGTTGCTCCAGATAAACTGTGAAGATAAATTCATTAATGTTTGTGAAGCATTCATACTACAGTTATGAGCATCACAGAAAAGCCCAGGAGGAAAAACAGACATTGGCACAGAAACTGTGGTTCTTCAAGACTTATTTTTCATATTGTGACAGGGTCAGGCCTGACGGCTACGCCAGAGTGCTGGAGGGCCTGTATATCAGCCCCAGGCTCCACAAAGCCCTGTTCCCTGGGTAACTCAGCTGGGGCTGATTAGGCAGTTAGGCCACCTGGGGCTGTTTAACCAATCAGGCCAGCTGGGGCCAATCAAGGGGCCCCACCCCAAACGCTTAAAAGCCTGCAGGGCAGGCAGGCAGTTGTGGGTTTATGGAGCTTGGAGAGAGGACGACGGAGGTGGGAGTTATAGGTATAGTTACAGGGTACAGTTGCAGTTCACAGCTTTTGGAGTTGGCAGCTTGGAGCAGACGGGCTGCAGACTACAGAGGCTTGCAGCTTCCCCTGTTGTTACCGGTGCCCCGGAGGGCAGGGCACCTGGCTGGAGAAGTAGGGAGCGGATCACGGACTACCCCAGAGGGAAGGTAGCAGTACTCAGGGGCAGAGCGGGCTCCAGCCCCTCCCTTGACCCTCCCCCAGCTGCACCACCAGCCGGGCCGGGAGAGCGCAGGACCCACGGGGGCAGAGTACTTCTCCCTCCCCTGCCACAATATATACAAATATACTCCACTGTTGATGAGTGCAGACCCAGTATACTTGGACTGGAGACTTTTAATCAGTAGTACCCATGGGTGGAGTTTTGGGTGTGGAATGGGGGGGCATTGTTCCTCCAAAGATATGAGGGGGTTTTGCGCCAGAAGGTGGGCAGCTACAGCCCGCCTCCTGGCTGGGAGCAGGAACCTGGCAGGAGATGGACAGCAGCAGCCCACTTCCTGGCTGCACACCAGGACTGGGCGGGAGGACAGCAGTTGCTGCCAAGGTCCTGGCTTTGTGCTGGGACCAGCCGGGAGGTGGGCGGCTGCAGCCTGCCTGCCTGCCTCTTGGCTGGGAGTGCACCCAAGCGGACCCTCCAAAGCGTAGGGCTAGAGCCGAAGTTAGACATATATATCTAACCTTCCTACCAGTTAGCCCTCCCAAATTAAGCAGTGAAACTCTGCCTATGGTAGTACCCACTGGAATGGTGCATGAACCCTACATGTCGTCATGCTTCCAACCAAGGGCATAAAGGATGAGGTCGTTGCAACCATCCTCAACTCCCTTAGCCAGCAGAATCAGTGATGAAAGAAAGACTCCACAGTAATGGAAAAGGAGGATTGGTCATGGAATATTTATGTGGACAACACATCTCAAAAGTAATCACAGTTACTATACAGGTTCTTCCAGTCATAGTCTGATGTCATATTATTGTTACTAATGTTATTGAATATTATATATTTAACTGTTGGAGACTCCCAAGCAGTGACCCATTAAACAGAAAATGAAGCACAGTTCTACCAAAGATGGCACCATCTCTACAAGCCTGTGAAATGACAGCGTGGAGTGAATTTGTGGATAAAAGACCACACTGCTACTTAAATCAGTAGGCTCCTGAGAAGCTACCAGAGAGGATTGAGCTCTTAGGGAATGAGCAGTTATTTTATCAGGTGGAGTTTTACTAATCAGCTGATAAAGTCTGATAGCTGTGGAGATCCAATTGGACATTCTCTGTGCAGAGACAGCACCATCCTTGACTTTCATCATAAGAATGGCCATACTGGGTCAGACCAATGGTCCATCTAGTCCAGTATTCTGTCTTCTGACAGTGGCCAATGCCAAGTGCTTCAGAGGGAATCAACAGAACAGGTAATCTTCAAGTGATCCATCTCCATTCACCCATTCCTAGCCTCTGACAAACAGCAATCCTTGTCTATCCTGGCTAATAGTCATTAATGAACTTCTCTAGTTCTTTTTTGAACCCCATTATAGTCTTGGCCTTCACAGCATCCTCTCATAAGGAGCTCCACAGGTTGACTGTGTGCTATGCGAAGAAATACTTCCTCCTCTTTGTTTTAAACTTGCTGCCTATTCATTTCACTTGGTGACCTCTGGTTTTTGTACTATGAGGAGTAAATAACACTTTATTTACTTTCTCTACACCAGTCATGATTTTAAAGAGCTGAATCACATCCCCCTAGTTGTCTTTTCTAAGCTGAAAAGTCCCAGTTTTATTACTTTCCCCTCAAATGGAAGCTTTTCCATGTCCCTAATCATTTGTGTTGCTCTTTTCTGTACCTTTTCCAGTTCCAATACATCTTTTTTGAAATGGGGTGACCAGATCTGCATGCAGTATTCAAGATGTGGGCATATCATGGATTTATAAAGAGGCAAAATGAAATTTTCGGTTTTATTATCTATTCCTTTCCTAATGATTCCCAATAGTGTTAGCTTTTTTGATTGCCATTGCATACTGAGTGGATGTTTTCAGAGAACTATCCAAAATGACTCTACAATCTTTTTCTTGATTAGTAACAGCTAACTTAGACCCCATCATTTTATAGGTATTGTTGGGATTATGTTTTCCAATGGGCATTACTCTGCATTTATCAACAATGAATTTCATCTGCCAGTTTGTTGCCCAGTCTCCCAGTTTTGTGAGATCTCTTTGTAACTCTTCGCAGTTTGCTTTGGAGTTAACTATCTTGAGTAGTTTTGTATCATCTTCAAATTTTGCCACCTCACTGTTGACTCCTTTTTCCAGATCCTTTATGAATATGTTGAATAATACTGGCCCTAGTACAGACGACAGGGGAACATTGTTTTTTACATCTCTCCATTCTGAGAACTGACCATTTATTCCTACCCTTTGTTTCCTATCTTTTAACCAGTTACTCATCCATGAGAAGACCTTCCCTCTTATCCCATGACAGCTTGCTTTGCTTATGAGCCTTTGCTGAGGGACCTTGTCAAAGCTTTCTGAAAATCTAAGTACACAGTTTCCACTGTATCACCCTTCTCCACATGCTTGTTGACCCTCACAAAGAATTCTTGTAGATTGGTGAGGCATGATTTCCCTTTACTAAAACCATGTGGACACTGCCCCAACAAATGTGTTCATCTGTGTGTTTGATAATTCTGTTTTTCACTACAGTTTCAGCCAATTTGCCTGGAACTGAAGTTAGGTTTACCAGCCTGTAATTGCTGGGATTCCCTCTGGAGCCTTTTTAAAAAATTGGTGTCACATTAACTATCCTCCAGTCATCTGGTACAGATTTAAATGTTAGGTTACATACCACAGTTAGTAGTTCTGCAATTTCACATCTGAGCTCCTTCAGAACTCTTGTGAGAATTCCTTCTGGTCTTGGTGATTTATTACTGTGTAGTTTATCAATTTGTTCCAAAACCACCTCTAATGACAGATCGATCTGGGACAGTTCCTCAGATTTGTCACCTAAAAAGAATGGCTCAGGTTTGGGAATCTCCCTCACATCCTCAGCCTGAAGACCAATGCAAAGAATTCATTTAGTTTCTCCACAATGGCCTTATCTTTCTTGAGTGCTCCTTTAGCATCTTGGTCATCCAATGGCCTCACTGGTTGTTTAGCATGCTTCCTGCTGAGGTACTTAAAGAAGTACCATAAGCTACAACCAATCTAAGAGACTTTCTCAAGCCTTTAGTTCTGTCAAAATAGGATTTGCATAGAGCACTTTCTAATTAAGGTAATCTCTGTTACCTTTTATCAGAATATGGTTTTGGAAAAAAGACTATAACCTGGTTTAAATAAAATTCTGAAGCCACTTTAGATAGAAACTTGGGGCTTGATTCCACAGAAACCTTGTCACTGTGGAAAACTGTGTATGGCAGGCCTGCCATCAGTGCAACTCCCCTACCCAATGATCTTGCCACAAGGAAAGTTGCCTAAATAAAACATGGAAAAGAGTATGTGACCTGGTGTTTGAGGGGTGAGCCAAGGAGCCCTAACAGAACTAGATTTAAATCCCAAACCGTAACAGGGTCTTTGACTGGAGGAAAAACTTTTGTTAAACCTTTCATAAATCTCTTCACCACTGGGTGAGAGAACATTGAGGATCCAGGTACAGGTGTGTGAGATGGCTGCTAAGTATTTTCAGGGAGCTTAATCAAGGCCCCAATTTGTTAAGGTGCAACAAGTCATCACGAATAGTAAAAATCTGAGATTTTGATCGTGACGTATGTTGTAGCACCGATTTGGAAAATCTCTCCAATTTTATTGGATATATATAGACCTGGTAGAATCCTTTCTACTGTATATTAGTTCTGCATGTCAGAGGAACACCCCCCTCTCTGAAGAAGATAACCATTCAGCATCCATTCTGCCAGATGAAGCATCACAAGATTCTGAGAGATCAGATCCAAAATTAAAGATAAGGTTATGAGTGGTCACATCAAGAGGCTCTGAAGGTCTGCATACTAGAATTGTCTGGGGGCATACCAGGACAATCAGAAGTAATCTGGCTGCTTCTGCTTGATCTGCTTTATAATCCTTAGCAGGAGAGGAATCAGGAGTATTCTGAAAATAGGCCTTGTGTAGAAACGCATCTGATATGGCTCCTGGGCTTTTTCCTCCCCTGGAACAGAACTGATGATACTTGTTGTCTTTCGTTGAGAACAGGACCATTCAAGGGAAACCCCTTTTGAGGGGATGGTGTGAATGGCTTCCTGTTTTATGGAACTAATGTGACTGTTCACAAATCATCTGCTTAGAGTGTCTGTTAGCACACTGTGGATCCCACGAAGATGCATAGCAGTTAAGGTAACGTTATGGAGGACAGAGAAATTCCATGATCTTATTGCCTCTTTGCATAAGGAGGAAGGATCTTGCTCCTGATTTATATAAAATAAAACAGTGGTTGTATTTTCCATCGTTCCTTGAATAGTAAGGCCTTTTTTTCCTTGGAGAAAAACCTCACAGGTTTGTAGGCAGCTCTTAACTGCAGTATGTTTATGTGGAGGGACTTTTCCCAAGGGGACCAAACTCTTTGCGCTGTTAACCTGTCCACGTGGGCTCCCGAGTTCAGAGGAGAGCTGTCTGTTAAAAGAATTTTTGATGAAGGAGCTGAGGCAAAGGAGACTCCCTCACACAAGTGTAGCTAAAGTCCATCCACCACTTCAGTGACTGGAGAGCCTTGGCTGGGATATATACTAACACTTCCAGATGATATCTGCTTGGTCAGTATACTGAACCCAATCAGCCCTGTAAATTTCTCAGATGAAGTCTCATATGTTGGGAGACAAAGATGCATGTCATCATTAGGTCTAGCCACTGGATGCTCATTCTGACAGAGGTCAGTTGGTAGGTTTGGGGGGGATTATATAACCAAAGCATTATTTGGAACCTTTCTTGAGGTAGGCAAGCCATGAAGTCTAATACAACTCCAGTGAATTCTATTCTTTGAGAGGAGGTCAATACAGACTTTTCTTTGTTTACTAACAGGCACAGAGGAGAGAATAATTGAAGGATCTGATGACCATTTTCCTCCACTTTTTATAATGTCCTCTGAACAATCAAGTGATCCAAGTATGGGAATACCTGCGCACCTGTTTTTCTGAGGTAGGCTGCTATGACAGCTAGGTACTTTGTGAATACCCTAGGAGCTGCTAATAGTCTACATGGTAACTACCAATACAGAGTTCTATGGTTTCCTACCATCAACCTCAGAAAAATCATTGTGGACCAAATGGATTGTGATGTGAAAAAACAGATTCTTACATAATCACTGATTCCAGAAGCTTGGGATTTATGGAAAAAACAGCAACTAGGGAAAGACTTCTGATAAAATCATGCGAGTTGGTGACACTGTGAAGGCAGCTCCTTAAAGTTTGTTGTAGCATTCAAGAGAGACAAGGAAGAACCATTTCAGTATGTCAGGATATGCTTAATAAAACAGTAAATTAATTTCACTTGGAACACCAGAGTCCTTTACTTTATAGTAAGAGCTGGACTGAAACTATCAATTTTCACTGTGAGAGTCAAAATAGATATATAAATTCATATGTGATATTTCACAAGCAGCCTTTTCATGATGAAAATCATGTATCAGGACAAGTTTATCAAACATGTATGATAAAAATGTGTCTACTTTCACCACTTTAATCAGAATTGGACATTGAAGAGAACTTGGATTGTGGTGCATCTCTATTCCAAGTAAATATATATATTACCACAGTGTTCAAGATCCACAAGGAGTTTTGAAAAATCATTCCATCTAAAAGGAAGTGTGTGTGAAATATGGCAGTTTAAACAGCTAATACAGCCACATAAATGGGGCAAAAACCAATGGCATGAAGTACACAGCTGAAAGATTCTGGGACTATGTATAGTTTTCTGTAATAGTAGGTAACAGAGGAAGTTACTTCTTAGAGGGTGCTGATCATTTTACCCCTAACATCTGCTGTAGGAGATAATTACCCAGGATTATCAATGTTCAATTACACATTGCTGTGGAGGGCGGCAGGTGTGGACATGCCAATGTGACTGAAATATTGTTTTGCCACAATTTGTAATCAAGTGGATTCACCAACCAATGTTAGGTTCAGTTGTCTGGCATGATTGTAATTAACATGGCTGAAAGCTGATGTTCATGTAGGGCCACACACTGCGAACTCTAGACAGGTTTCTGAATGACAAGTACCAGGGATGGATTCAGCATTATAAACAGCCTTTGACTGTAATTATTTGGTACGTGACTTAAATACAACTGTAAACTCTAATGTAATTACAGCTTACAAGAAAAGATTCATTGAGTGTCTAAATATGCAAAAAAGGTCTTTCCTAGACTTTTCCAAGTTATAGTATTTCACTGCTTTTTGCAAGACAACCTTTCAACAGTTAATGGCAGTGATACTACCACTTTGCCAGTCTTACTTAACTTACTAAAAGAAAACTGATGTTTCTTGTTTCTTTGTAATTGTTTCTTGCAATTTACTTAAGATACTGTAGCAAAGAGACCTCAATAGTGATGCAAAATGATATTAAATTATAAATTTTTGACACATTGCAAACTTGTCTGCATCTTTACTGAATATTAAGATATAGCTACAAGTAGGTTATAGTCACAATACTTGAAAATATAACACCACAAAACTAGCTAAACTTAATATGTCACAAAGTGTTCAGGCCAATCAAAGAAATTCCATGAAGTTCCAAGGACGAGCAAATGTCAGGAAGCCTCCTTAACCATAAAAGCATGTTTATTACCCCAAGATTGTTTATATTAAGAAAAAATCTCTACTTCTCTTTAAAACACCAGGAAAAGCATTTGTAGTTGGAATTGTTTTAAACCTTTTTATTTTTTAAATGTTTGTGAAATGCATACTTGCAAATATGTTAACTAAATGCTAAGCTCCTAATATCATTGCTATGTAAAGAGTAAAATGCTTTATGCATCAAGATGGAATCTAATGAATTTGCTAACTAATTACTAATGTAAGAAGCCACTAAAGCATGGTATTTATATTCATGGGAAAAATTAATTCATTACTGGCAGTGCTCAAGGAACTCTCACACCTAACTCAGGAAGATAAGAATAATCTTTCCAAAAATTGTCACGTAGAATAAACAAATTCAATAACTGTTTAAGCTAAGGACTTAGTTTTGAGAACAAAAGAACTTTTATATAAATAATAGGAAGACTTTTTGAACACAAATTTCATTTCCTGCTGAACTCTATTAAAATTGAAAGAATATCTCAGTAAATGGACCAAATAAAGAGTTAAAACTCTAAACTTAAAGATGTTGAGATTCTCTTGCCACAAAAGAAAAGAAAACTGTCAAGAAAGAAAGAATTACAACACAATGCCTCTAAACGTTAAACTACATAGTCATAAGATGAAGAGGCCTGTAAGAACAACCCATGGAAGTGGAACCCAGTAAAGGGGGTACAGCAACCAACTTTTAAGTATTTAAATTTAAATATTTTCTTTGATTTCATAGGATTTAACTAAGATTGCTTACTTTGGCCTTCTATAAACCTGACTGGTTATAACTGGACAAGTCTCATCTGCCCTTAAATTGTTTTGCTCATACATAAACAGTTTAAGTATCTAATAAAATACTAAGAGTGAACTTACATTAATTTTGGGAAACAATATAATTTGACCTTAACATAAGAGGCAAGTTCACTCTTAAGGATGTAATCTCTATTAAAAGCTTTGCACACAGTGACAGAGAAGAGATTTTAATGGAAGTAATGAGTTTATCCTTTATGTTCTGTCATATGTGTTGTTTTGTTTAATTAATTAATTAGTTTAATTAATTAATGTTTTTCTTCCTTTCTTTATAGCCATGGTTAACAATTATGACTATTTTGCTTGGACTTAATTGTGGTGTCCCCACAATATATAAAAAACAAAGTAAAATAATGGAGTCATACCCCAGAAATGACAATAAAAGAAACAATTACTAAGAGTTAGCCTACCATTCATTTCTTATTTTTCTAAACTGAATATTTTTATATTTATTAAAATAAATGTACTTGGCATTCAACAATTTAAATGTACTTCCTTTTCATCCCACAACACGTTTCTAACTATATTTTAACACATTTCTTTAAAAATCACTATAAAAACAAGTCCAAAGACGTTAGTAAAAGAAAACAAATAACCCCCAATACTGTGTGGGAATCATTAGTTTAACAATTACTTTGGCACATTCAGTTTTACTTCCAAAAACAGAAAACATCTTATCTTGAACTTCTACTTACTCATCTTTGTCCAAAGTTTCCAGGAGATGTGCCAACTGTCCAAAATAATCATCCCTCTGAAAACACTGCTCTAATTAATTCATGGTGAGAGACACAAAAAATTAACCCAAGACTAATTCCAGTAACAGAGAGCCCAAAACTCACTAGCTGCACAGTATGATGCAGTTTGTATTCCTCTTCACTCTGATGGCGCTGCTGGATCTTTTCATTATGCTTTGCAATACAGATCTCCTGCAGGGACAAAATATCATCTATAAAATATATATTCCAAATATCAACTTATGAAGGCTTACTGTAATATTTTCCAAACCGCACTAAGCATTAAAAAGTAAAATTATGAAATGATGACTGCTCAAACAAGCTAATTTAACTTTTGAATAAAAACCCAGAATCTAAACACTGTGTTAATACTGTTTGTTGTCACCAGGGCATATATAGTCTAGCCTAACACCATTATAGATTTAGCACAACTCACTGATTTTTAAAAAAGTTGAGAGTGCAAAACTGCTCACACAATTCTATGTCAAACAAAGTTAGATATGTATTCAGCTAGACAACTGGCAATTTGCAAGTGCAAATTCCTAATTTCCATGTGCAATCGGTGCCTCCACACACAAACATGGATACAACTGTATCTACATTTTGGCATACACACCTGCACCTTATTTTCCAAGAATGGTGTCTGCCATGTCTAATTTAAAGAACTGATGAAAAATGGCTCTTTAGACTTGAGTAAGGTTAAGATTTTGTCATTGTTGTTTTCAGTAAAAGTCAGACAGGTCACAGATAATAAACCATAATTCACAGAAGCATAACAGGGGGCTGACCGTAGGGGGGTTGACATCTCCAGCTGCAGGGGCCCCCACCACCCAAGGGCTGGAGCTGAAGAAAATGTCACAGAGATCTTTGAAAGTCACAGAATATGTGGCGTCAGTGACAAAATTTTATCCTTAGCCATGACACTTACTGTGTTACACCACGCGCACAGAGAGAGAGAGAGAGACACACCTTACAATAATTACAGGAATGTAAACTTGGGCAAACTTCAGTTGGATTATGCTCCACGCGGAGCACTGATTGCAAGCATGCCCCTCCCTAAAGCAGAAGAGGTACTCAGTGCGCTCATCCAATACAGACACGGCCCCACTGCAGGCATCATCAAAGGCAGTTGATCTGACCTCAGCCATCAATCAACAGACACCTACAGTGGTGTTAGGACGGCTCAATTAAGTCAAGAAAACAAAGGAACCAGAATGGAGACCAAAAATATAGCAGAAACCTAAACACTAAGTTTTCTGAACTTTAAGAAAGGAAAATCCTTTACAATCAAAAAATAAAAAAGGAAAAATGCTACCTTCTCCTTGAAGAGGACCAGTGAAGGTAGTGGTGGGCAGAGGTAGGCAGACAGTGTGTGCACGCACAGTCTTAACTTTCAGAAAGCATTGCCAAGTTCCAAAGAGCAGACACCTACTGTGGAAATCCATGCAGGTAACACTCAAAGAAGAATGTAAGTTTATAACTGAATGCCCTTCTCAACTTCAGCTATAGCATTTGCTACTGGTAAATACTAAAACTCCTAGTTTTTAATCATTTAATTGGTCACAAGAACTGCCTGATTAATAGAACTTGAACCTTGAATCCTCTATTTATCAATACAATAAAGGCACTGGGCAGCAAAAGCTTCCTATAAACTAAATTTCACAGACTACAACAGTAAATTGATAATGATAAGTGACTTTCAGAAGCTGAGACTTTTTTAATATTAATTTATCTCTGTTTTGTTCTCTATCTAGCTAAAATCTTTGTTATAAGATTATTGTAACTTTTTGGGGAAGGCGCTGCATTTCTAAGCTAATATATTTTAATTTGTGAGAAGCATGGGAGGGGAGAGAAGTACAGAAAAAATGACAAAGGTTACTATACTTGCAGATAATTTCTCATAAACAAATGTACCAAAAAAGAAGAGTTTCACTTCAGAGTTGACAATCAAAAAAATTTTAAATAACAAAAATAAAAGCGTTTCTAATGAGTCAGGCAAGTAAATAAGTAGCATAAAACCTATGATGAGCTGACTTTCTAGTAATCAAGAAATGACCTATTCTAATATTTTAGGTTTCTACTTTAAATATTTATAAATAAATAAAAAATCTGATCTGGAATTATTAAAGTAAGACCTTTAAAATTTGAGATGCTCATTAGGATGTTGCTCTGATGTTACTTGAGCAGGATTACATATACAAATTATCCACTTCTCTTTACCCCAGTTTTAAAAGTTGTTAAACTAAAACAAAGCCCTGAAGGGAAAGAGTAATTCGAGGTCAAAGATAAACACAAACATGAAAAGATGACTCCATGTTCAATTTTTATTTTTGAGCATAGTTGCCCTTTCTTTGGTTGTAAGAAGTGCTGATTATATGCTAATTAAAATAGGAATGCTAAAAGTTAAGATGGGGAAAATAAAGGATGGTATTAATGTAAGAAATCAAAGTCTTTTGTTCTGATTCTCTTTAATTTAGAAATTAAGACATTCTGAAGATCATGCAGATTTAGTTAAAGATGCATGCTATTTGCATTTTACAGGCTTTGTTTCAGAAAGCACATGGGAATATCTACTAAAGAGCAGGCTTTTTTTGCAGATTCTATATCAATAGGTCATCTCTCTTTTAACCACTGGGCTAATTTCTACAGTGATCTCAAATTGTGCTTATATTTCTTAAAAAACAAAAAACATATAAGTTTACAATTGTTTTCACTTTTTCCCTCACCAAAAGCTGGTCAACCTTTCAATCTTTGTCACTTGATAAAACTACTTGGTTAATACAAGCAGATATGAACACAGGTAGAAGTGACCTGTATGAGTTTTATTTTATAGGTTGATTTTATAACTTCCATACTTGGCATTCATATTTAAATACAATGCAATAAAAAATTGTCTTGCATGGTTTGTACTCCAAAGCAATGTTGTCATAGGCAGAGATGGCCACACTACCTATAGCTAAGTTTGTCTAACACTTTCTGTTAAAAGACCCTGTTTTCAGTTGCTTACAACTTTACTAAATTTTAACAGAGTGAAATTAACTCATTTAGCAAGGGTAGCAATAGATTCCACATCATCGTAAACTTTTAAATCAAGACTTTTTTTTAAAGACATAGTCTAGCTCAAAATAAATTGTTCTGGGAAAGTCCTATGGCCTGTGTTATATAGTAGGGCAGAATAGATTATCACAATGGTCCGTCCGTTCTGTATTTAGAATCTATGAATTTAACCATTCAGGCTGAAATTTTCAATTCCAGTTGTCTGAATCAAGCTGAAGTTCAGGGAAAATTTCAGCAAAATGATTCAGCCATCTTCAAGAATTAAGTTAGGGAAAAGAGTGTGACACTGGCAAAATAATGAGTATTACTACTGTTTCATTTAAAAGACAGAGAGCCTATTGGAGCTGGCACTTCATATTTACCAGGGAGGGAAAAAAATCACCCTGGGAACAGATCCAGGGGGATAGTCATGTTAGTCTGTTTTTAGCAAAACAGTGAGAATCCTATGGCACCTAAAAACTAACATTTATTTGGGCATAGGCTTTTGTGGGCAGAAACCCACTTTGCACATCCAACAAAGTGGATTTCTGCCCACGAAAGCTTATACCCTAATAAATTTGTTAGTCTTTAATATACCACAGGACTCTCACTGTCCTGGGAACAGAGAGATCTTTGCCTGTTGTCATGATGCAAGAGACGCAGGAGAGTATGAATCCTCAACCAATCCATCAAAATTGTTGCTTACAGATGATTGGGTTGTCATGGAGAGCAGTCGTACATCCCTTTTTCTCTGAAATCTGTGTCTCTGGGGGGCTCAATAGACCTATGGAACCTGGAACACTGAGCAGGATGTGATCTCTGAGCACTCTGTTACTTAGTAAACTTTTTCTGATTTGTAGGTGTATGTATGTCCAGGTATCATAAAGCAGCCCGTGAGTCCTTTAGAGTGTGCAAGGACTCACCCCATGGTTTCAGAGAACAGTTTACGACTGTC
This sequence comes from Mesoclemmys tuberculata, assembly GCA_007922155.1. Taxonomy (NCBI): domain Eukaryota; kingdom Metazoa; phylum Chordata; order Testudines; family Chelidae; genus Mesoclemmys; species Mesoclemmys tuberculata. The sequence goes on from ML675629.1 coordinate 38,845,552, forward strand.
AAAGGAGAGATTCCCCCCCACCCAGTGTTCTGTACTTGTCTCAGAAACCCCATGAGATGAAGCCATGATGTCCTGCACATAATCACTGCCGTGGTGGACCTGGCAGCAGTGTCTGCAGCATGCCAACATGTTTGACAGGCAGTTCTGGCCACCAGCTGGCCCTCAGATGACGGACTAGAATTGCTTCCTATGTTCTTGTGGCAGAAGTTCAATAAAAACTGAATATGTTATCATTTTTAAAATTGTATTTGGTCACAACTGCCTGACAATTTGCAATCCTGAAATGCAGGGTTGCTTACAAATAGGCCTTTCACTGAAACAGATGCTGCCTTTCTCTGTCCTTATCATATGGGGTAGACTTAGAGAAGTTACTCACCTTGTGCAGTAGTGATGGTTCTTCGAGATGTGTCCCCCTATGGGTGCTCCACTGTTGGTGTGTCTGCATTCCTGCACTGCTTTTTGGAGAACTTTGGTAGCAGTCCATCCCACCCATGCATGTGCTGCTCCCCACTTGCAACAAGGCTAGTCAGTGTGCTTGGGCAATCCCCCCTCAAATCCTTCTCTACCGCAGAGTCAACTACTAGAACTCTGAAGTAGAGGGGAGGAGGGTGGGTCATGGAGCACACGTAGGGACATATATCTGGAAGAACCATAGTAACTGCACAAGGTGAGTAACTTCTTTGAGTAGTGTCCTGATGGGGGCTCTGCAGTAGGTGACTCCCGAGCAGTGCCCACCACTAGAGGCTGGATAATTGGATAATAGTACAATAGCACCGAATATGGCATCTACAGCCCAATCCCCAAAGATGGCACAGTGTTCTGTGAAGGTTGTGCAGATGCCCAGGTAGCTGCTCTGCAGATTTCTGATATAGAGATACCCTTGGAGAAGATGACAGATGAGGACACTGATCTCATAAACTGCATGCACATTGAAGATGGGGGCTATGCTAACCCATTTGTAACAGAGTATAACAGCCCAAAATGTTATTGGAGAGTCTCTGACCTGAAATCGCTGTACCTTTTGACTTATCTGCAATGTAGAGGAAGAGTCTTGGAGATTTCCTGATGGCTCTCGTTCTGTCCAGATAGAAGGCAAAAGCTCTCCTCAATCAAGAACAGGGAGGATGGCTTCCCTATTATCCTAATGAGGTCTGGGATAAAAGACTGGAAGCTGAATAAGCTGATTTATGTGAAATGCAGAAGTCACCTTAAGAGTGAACTGCGAATGTGGTCTAAGTGTGACCTTGTCAGGGAAGACCACCATGAAAGGGGGATGTGCTATCCAAGCCACTATTTCCCCAATCCTTCTTGCAGAGGTGAAGATGATGTGGAACTCCATATTCATGGAAAGGTGAGTTAATGAACAAGTGACCATGGGTTCAAATGGTGGCTTAATCAGACCTTTTAACACTAGATTCAGGTCTCACTGGGAAGTGGAAAGCCTGGGATGTGGGAAGATATTCGCTCTGCTTTGAGAAACCTCTTCACAGTCAGATGTGAAAAGATTTGAATATCCTCCTACCTGCTCATGGAAGGCTGCAATGCTGCTTGATGAATTTTCAGCAAACTGATAAGAGTCTCCTGATTTCTTGAGAGTCAACAGGTAGTTTAGGATCACCAACAGGGTGAATGTATTAGGGATGACACTTTTGGGCTGGCAGCAGATCTGAAATAGCTTCCATTTATATAGATTGATATAGTGAATCGCTCCTTTCCTATTGTGCAATAATATTTCTTGCACTTCTTCAGAGCAAGATGGCTTCTTCATGATTCCAGTGCATAGAGACAAGTTTTGAGCTGTAGAATCTGTAGGTTGTGCTGTAGAGAGCATCTCTAGTTCTGTGATAGAAGGTAAGGAGCGATTGCAAGAAAGAGTCATCAGTGGACATAGTGCCAACTCTGACAGGTAAGGGTACCATGTCTGTCTGGGCCAGGTAGGAGCAGTGTGACATTTGCTCTTTTTTCAACAGGATCAGAAGGAATGGGAGAAAAGGCATAAAGAAGGCCCTTGTCCCATGGAAAGAGGAGAGCGTCTCCCATGGAGTGTCTCCCGATCCCACTCTGGAGCAGTATCGTGGACATTTCTTGTTCTGGTAAGTAGCAAATACAGCTATTATTGGTAACCCCCATTGCTGGAATACATTGTGGAGTACCACCAAATATCTCCCACATTTGTGATCCTATGGGAATTTGCAACAGACTGTCCACAGTTGTGTTGTGCACTCCCAGCAAGAAGGCCACTGATATTAGGATATTGTGGGAGATGCACCAATTCCATACTTTTAATGTTTCTAAGGACAGGGAGTGAGACCTGGCACCTCCCTGGCGATTTATGTAATACATGTCTATCATGACCCTCGTGTCTCTGATCAGTAGAAGGAAGTGAGCGCACACATTTCTGACTGCTAAGCTTGAGCAGGTTCATCTGGAGGTATGTCTCTGCTGGAGACCATTTGCCATGTATTCTGTGACCATTGAGATGTGCATCTATCTTATGAGGGATACATCCATCAGCTGCCAGGAGTAGAGATAGGGAAGACTGTATAAAATGGATTCCGTACACACATTTATGGTTTCCTCCACCAGTCCAAGGATTGCTTGACCCTACTAGACATCAATAGTAGTTTGCTTATATTGTCTCTGTTTGGCCTGTAAATTGAATCGAACCACACTTAGAGGCATCTCATGTGCAGTCTGGCACGCGCAATAACTCGTGTGCCCGTGGCCAGGTGCCCCAGGAGCTGGAGGCAATTACCTGGCAGAAATTTGGAGGCTGGATTGTACTGTCTATCAATGAGGAGAGCCTGAGAAATCTGTGATGTGGGAGGAGCGCCTTCGTCTGAATGGAACAGAAGTCAGCACCTATGAATTTCTAGCCTCTGTACTGGTGTTAAAGATGACTTTTGCTTGTTGATATGTAGGCCCAGATTCTGAAACAGGTCCAGTGTGGTCTGTGACTTGTTGGGCCTCCGTGAAGGACTGAGGCCTGAGAAGGCAATCATTCAGGTAAAGATAAATCATAATGCCTTGAAAATGTAAGCGGATCACAAGGGGACCTTGGAGAATACTTTGGTGAGTGATGAGAGGCCAAAAGGGAGTCCTCTGTATTGGTAGTGGCCCTGAGATAATGTCTGTGGCTTGGTATGATAGAGATGTGAAAATACGCATCTTGAAGGTCGAGGGCTGAGAACCGGTCTCCTTTTTTTAACCCTAGAATGATCGTTGATAAATGTGACTATCTTGAACTTCTGAGCTTTGACAAACTTGTTGAGTGCTCTGAGGTCCAATATAGGACTCCAATCCCCGTTAAGAGTAGAAGCCTCTGCCCCTTAGATGTGTGGGTACTGGCTCTATGGCTCCTATGCTGAGGATATAGTTTATCTCCTGACATAACAGGCTCTCGTAAGAAGGATACCTGAAGAGTGACTGAGAAACAGATGGACTATCCAGTTGTCAGAGGTTATCTGTTCCCAGGTGCTGCGGAATGAGGCAAGATGGTCTCTGAAGGGATGGGTGGGATTTTCCAGCGTGAAGTGAGGAGAGTGTTCCACGGGCACCTTGATCAACCAACCAGTCAATACTGCCTCTTCAAGGTGGAAGGCTGAGGGAAAGTTTGCTGAGATCCCAGTGTCTTCCAGCTGGGGAACCTGGGTTTCTTCCTCCAGGGATCATGATCTCTGTGCATTCTGAAATGGATATTGGGATAAGTATTGTGAGTGAGGCTTGAATGGTGGCTGAGGGCTGTACTTTCTTTTCTACCCAGGTGTATAGGTCCCACGGTATCGAAGGGTGGCCCTAAAATCTTTTAATGTGTGGCGAGAGGCACCAGTGTTTTTAGCAAATAATATCATTCCCTCAAAGAGGAGGTCCTTCACTCTTGTTTGGACGTCCTTAGGGAAGCCAGAGATTAAGCAATGAAGCCCACTTCATCCCAATGGCAGTTGAAATAGAAGGTGCCACTGTGTCAGCTACATCAAGTGCAGACTGGAGAAATATTTTCACCACCAGCTGGCCCTCGTTAACCAAGGCATTATATTGGTCCTTGTGAGAATTGGGGAGCTGTTCAATAAAAGAATTAAGTTTCACATAGTTCTGAAAGTCATACTTAGCCCACAAGGCTGGATAGTTAGCCACTCTGTATTGGAGGGTGGCTGAGAAGTAGGCCTTCCTGCCAAACAGGTCCAGGCGCTATGAGTTCTGATCATAAGAGGTGATCTTAGAGTGGTATTGATGGCCTTCAGAGTTAACTATATCCATAAGGATTGAATTGGGAGGTGGGTATGAGAACAGGAATTCTGTGTCCTTTGCTGGCACATAATATTTCTTGTCTACCCTCTTACAAGTTGGTGGGATGGACACAGGGGTCTGCCATATCAGCGTGGTGGGGTCCAGTAAAGCCTCATTAATAGGGAGAGCCACTCTGGGGAAGGTGGAGGAATGTAGCTTGTGGTGCTACTCAGAGATACAACATCTCTTGTAAAGGTATTTGGAGTGCCTCTGCCAACCTCTGCACCAAGTCCTGAAACAGTTTAAAGTCATCCGCCATAGATGGTGGTGGGGACATCACTGTCTAGGCTGATGACGAGAAAAGGCCTTGAGGAGTGACTTCCTCCTCAACTTGGACCTCCGGTTCCTGTCTTGCCTGCTCGGGAAATTCAGACTCCCTCAAGGCAGTGGCTGAAGGAGGGTATTTCCTTTGTTGTTGGTAGGCTACACTAGAAGTGACGGAGGCCTGATGTCTTTGGACCTACCTGTGGTCCCATTATGTGGTGGGAAATGGCCCTGTGGTTGGTACCATGGTTGTTCAAACCAGGGAGGCTGTGGGTCAGAGGGTTGATAAGCCTGGTGTCCATACGGGAGCTGGGCTCAGTGTGGTGGGTGAGAAGAGTGTTGGGAAGCTAGGTTCTCTTCCTCACTTTCTGATTCCAGCAATGAAAAGGGCAGTGAATGGCAGGTTGTCAGTGATCCCAAGACTCCAGGTGAACTCGGTGTCGATGCCCTGGTAATGAGCAGAGGAGAATCCAATGCGTCAGATAGCAAAAGATTCACTGCGCACCAGAAATCTGTCAGTGCAGAGGGCATTGGTACTGGCACAGGCTGTTGGTGCTGAGAAGCTTGTACGACAGTGTCGGAGACGTGGACCTGATAACAGAGTCTATCGGTTCCTGGTGTATCGTCAGCAGTACTGATATTGATGGCCATACTAACTGATCCTTCCCCAGGGTGGATCTTCTATGTTTCTCATGCCCCTGCAGTATTGATGCCTCTTTGCCTGCGCCCGTTCAGGACTTTAGGCATCCCGACTTGTCCGTTCGGTTCAGTGACACGCGTGCCCTAGGTCCCAGATTTAGATGGGGCTCACTATGGGGACTCACCAACCTTTTCTAAGAGTCCTTATGTGAGTGGCTCACAGGCATCTCTCTGAGCTCACCTCCCTTCCAAGTGGGGGGTTGCGGTAAGGGCTTCTGCCAAGATTCCAGCGGTTGGAAGGGCTGACTCTGAGTAGGAGTTTAAGCCTCAGTTCTCTGTCCTTCCTGAGCCTGGGCTTCAGTTACTGACACAAGCCACACTTCTGTGGAACGTGCTTCGGTCCCAGGCAGCAAATGCACTGCAACTATCCGTCAGCCACTGGAAGAAATTCCTTGCAACTGAGGCACTTTTTGAAGCCTCCTAACAGGGGGTTGCTGAAAGACGAAGTCCTCCCCTCCGCCTCCCCGCCACTTTTTTTTTTAAGGCAATAGCCAAAATAAAATGTAAATGAAACAAAAAGAAAAAGGGGCATAAAAAAAGCTAAAATTATCAATTCTAAGAGTTGCTGATCCGTGAACAGCCAGGTCTAGCTCAGTCTCTAACCAAGGTAGTCGAGAAGGAACTGAGGAGGGATTACCCAAGCACACTGGCTAGCCTCAGGCAGGCAGGGAACAGTGCATGCGCAGGTGGGACAGACTGCTACTAAAGTTCTCCAATCAGCAGCACAGGGATGCAGACACACCTACAGTGGAGCACCCATAGGGACACTACTTGAAGACGACATGCTGTGTACCCCATTTCTTTATCAATCCACCATTAGGGAGTTAGGTGGAGAGTGGGAGAACCAAACACCAGAATTCTTAGGGGGATACTACTACTTATTCAGCCTATTTCCACATGGGCAGAATATAGACAGCTGTCTTCCATTAGCCTTAGCTAGATCTGTAAGTGCCTCATTGATGGGTAATGCTACCCTGGAGTGGTTGCTGACTATACGATATACAACAGTTAGTGCTGTGAATCCTTGACCTCTTCAAGAGCAATTTCAAGAGTCTCACCTACCCTCTTTATGAGGTCCTGAAATTGCCAAAAATCATCAGTCATGGATGGTGGCAGAGGTATAGCCACCTCATCTGGAGATGAGAATGAAATAGGTATTTGAGGGGTGGAATCTTGATCTACCCTAGCTTCCTGAACCTCAAACATCTCCTGCTATGGGAAAACTGGATGTGAGGAGAGGGCTGTACAACTCTGGCCTCCCTCGGCAACCTTACTGCTAGTCTGGCAAATTGTTGATAGGCAGCCCAGGGGTCCCAGTATGGTCACTGGAGGGGAAGGGCCATACAGAAGTGGGAGTGGCATGAGGAGTTGCTTCCACTACCCTTAATAATGACTCTGATCTCTCCTATGTCTTTTAGAGAATGTGTTCCTGAAGGGATTCATAGGAGAACCCTGAACAGAAATAGAGGAGACTAACTGAAAGTCTTCATCCTCCTCCACCTTATCCAAAGGGGGAACACCTGCAGAAAATGGTGGAGAATCCTGTGGTACTGGAGGACGGTAGACCAGAGATTAGGGTCTCAGAATCAAGAGACACTGAATACCCTTGAGGAGCGGAAACTTCAGTTTATCCATTACTCAGAGGTCCTTAGTATATCTGAGCACGAGTGCTACCAGATATACTACATCAGTACTAATGTGATAGCCAAAGCCATGGTTACCAATGCCAATGCTTACATGCACAGGTATCAACGGCTGGGCTGGGCTGAACTCAACAATGCTGGTCCCAAGAGTCTATCCTTGCCCCCCTTGCTGGTAGAGGGTACCAAGGCCCTATTGGAGCTGTCTGTCTCCTTTGTGCCTGAGACCTTACAGCCCCACCAGTACCAGAAGAAAAGTCCTTCAACTCAACAGCATTGGGGGGAAGGAGGGGTTTTGAGCTGAGACACTGAGGCTTCAGAGACCATAAATCTGCCTGGGGACCTGGACTTTTTCTCTGCTTGTTCTGAGGTAGAAGGGGTGCTGAACCTGTCCAGAACCAAGTGGGTGGGGGGTTGGTCTCCTGACCTGACTTAGAGCTGGCTAAAGAGAGCATTCCATCATTAGCAGTCTGAGTTTTATCTTCCTGTTTTTCCTTGCACTTCTGGGAGACATGGTATTCTCCCAAGAAACGGATATACTTAAGAGTGGCCGTTGCTCACAGGTATGGCCTCTTGACAGGAGAGGCAATGTCTGAAACCTGGAGAGCCAAATATACTAACAATTGACTACAAAAACGACCTGAAACACTATAGAAATATTATTAAAGCCAAAGCACATTCATGGTGGACAAACTAGGGCTCCATTTCAGGCTAAGATGGTTAAGAAGGAACAGAGGGTTATTTGCTCATGAACGCTTATATAGCCTCAATATCCAGCACAAGGAGGCACAGATCACATGCACGGGCCAAAGAAACTCTGCTAACCGAAAATCTCCAATTAAGGGCTCGAAAGGAATGCGCAACTGACATGGAGTAACCATAGGGACACTACTTGAACTAATTTCATACTACTCTGCAGCCAGCAGGTGGTAGCAGCAGGATAACATAGCTACAATATTTGCAGACAGAATCCAGAGCTGGCTGTTAAAGAACAATGATAAACTGAGAACTACATTTACATTACATTACCAATTAAGAACTAATTTATAAAGAACCATCTCACCTGGATTGACATAAAGGGGAAGCAATAGCACTGGAAAAATGACTCTAAGGTGAAAAAGACATCACCTGTGAAATGAATTTATGTTTTACAAAGATAAGATGGTGTACAGATAACTTAGATATGAGGCTTTTATTGAGCTAAAATGTTCCAGTTACTATTTTTCACCCTACTCTAAAAAATTTTGCCTTAGTGGTATCTAAAAGTCTCTCAAAAACATGCTTCATCTACTGTGTAGGAGCTTCACTACTAATGAAAGATAAGGTGTTTCCTTATTGAGTTTAAATTGTAATAGTTTCTTACTTTGTAAGGTTTGTTACAATGGTGCTATGATTTGACAATATTAACAAAACAGGAAAAAGAACATGAAGAACAAGTACTAAGAAAAATCTTACACTACAACTGAATTGTAGGTACTTTATTTTCAGTTGTATATTACACTTCATTTTATGTCCGACATCAGAATTTTCTGAATAAAAAGGATTTATATGACAGTTATATTTTAACTTTTTCAATAGAATCTGAGACAGTTTTCAGTTTCTTCGATGATTAGATTAGCTACATCTTCTGCAAAAAACATAAGGAGGAGCTAGCAAGGGAGAAACAATCCTAGTCTTTTCCTGGTCAGGATTTTAGCCAGAGAGAGGGAACTAGCTACAGAGAATCTTAAGACCCAAAAATGTATACTACAACAAGAAATATTGGATTGCTCATTAAATTCCTGCTACAGCAGAAGCTTCTGGTATATGCCATCTAACAAAGCTTATTTTTGTGGGGTTTTTTGTTTTGTTTTTGTAGGGCTCTAAGGCCTCAATTCAGGAAAGATAAACGTGCTTAAATGCTTTGCTGAATTAAGCCCTTAATGAATGGGAATATATTTAGAAAAGTGACAGTCTACTCTCCCTGGAACTTAATCATAAATTTAAAGAGAGACTCAAGAACAGAGAGATCAGTCAAGAAGTCTCTAAATCCCTCCTCAAAACTCACTTTTTTCCCTTAGCCTACAATCACTAACATTTTCACTTCAAACCATCTGATTCTACTGTCACACCTCATCCTGAAGTATTGTTCTGTATGTTTAATTTAGACTAACTTCTCAGGGTTGGGACACAGTCTTCTTGTAAATCACTCTGGAACTACAGGGAAATGTTAATAACGCCACTGGCAATAGTAGTTCAATGGTACTTTGAGACCTAATGTGCTTATTTAACATCTGAGTCAAAGCCACAGGACTTATTCTCCTTCAAATAATTACTAGTCGGTTTAACTGGGCATGGAATCAGAGATGAAGTCAGTAATGAAATTTAAAATTAGTTTGAGCAACTACAGTAAACAACGCTTTGACACAGGCTGGATCTACACTGACGGAGGCAAATTTGCCGCCGTCAGATCAATTGCTCTGGATCGACTGAGCGGTCTGTGTAGACCCGCTTAGTCGATCCAGCAATCAACATAGGAAAACCACCCCTGTAAGTGGCGTAGTACTGAGTCAAATGAAACACTGTTCCCTTTGGCGCAGCGCAGTGTGGACTGCGCGCGGAGCAGGCACAGCAAAGTCGACGGGAGATATGCAAGTGATTTACATCACTTGCATATCTCCCATCGACTGCTGCCAAATCTAGAAGGTAAGTGTAGACCGGAGCTTAGATACTCATCCTGAACTTCCTAAGGATCTTTTTCCCTAAAACCTGCTGCCTAATGGCATAGGACTATTGACATTCCCTGTCCTTTCTCCCTAAAGGTAACCCTGCACATGCCAATATATGTTATTCTGCATGTGTTTTTTTTACTAGCTGAAGACTAAGTGTGTGACTCAAGCATGGCTGTACTCAAATGAAACAATCACATGCCTGAAATTCTGAGTGCTGCTGCCGAGAACCAGAACTTCAACAGAAACAAGTTATTTCATCATTGCACAACCTTTAAAACACATGAAACTGAGTTGAAGACACAGTTAATTACAGTTTTAAAATGTATTCTGAAAAATCTCTCTGTTTCTTCTTCTGGGCTGGCTCAACTTCCCTGCTGTAGACATGTCCCTCACCCCGTAAACACAGCACCTAGGCATACCTCCTCCCAACTTCTTGCACACTCCTACACAGAGTGCAAGGACAGCTGTAGTTCCTGGATACTCCCAACTGTAAATGTCTGATGCTATTTCAAGGGCCAGTGTTTACCTCTCTACATGGACACTAGAAAGCTACCCCAAAGTATAAAAACAGGCAAGTTTTTCCTGTACAAGGACCAACTGGACTTGTCCTTCTAGAGAGGCCTTCTACACAAAAAAGTTTTGTCAGTATAACTATATCAGCTAGATGTGTTTGGAGGTGGGAGGGATGGAAATCACTCTTAACTGACAGACATGCTGGAAAAAGCCCTAGTACAGACAGATGCCATCTAATATAGAAGCAGTTATATAGACAAAAATGACCTTTTGTTACTATAGCTTATTCCATTCAGGGAACTGGTTTGAGCTATACTAGCAAAAAAACCTCTTCAGCCGGTATAAACTGTGTCTCCACCAGGAGGGTTTGCCAGAATAACTATACCCTTTCTAGAGTAGAAAAGGCCTGAGTCTCAAAAGGTGACCAAGGTCATTAATCCATTACTCAAGGGACACAGGGTAAAATATTCAAAAGTACCTAACTGACTTAGAAGCCAGTCCCGTTTTCATAGGTGACCAAAGTATTTAGAAGCCCATTAACTTTTAGTGGAACTTGGGCTCTTAAGTGCCTAAGCTTTTTTTGAAAATGGGACTGAGGCACTTTTGAAGTCAACCTGAAATACAGTCTTCAAAATGTGAGTTATTTCAAGTAGACCTATTACAATTACCCTTAGCTAGACAGTATATGTAGTGTCATTTCCTACTGTTTCTTCTCAGTAATTTCCAAAGCTCTAATGAAATTTCATATTTAATATGAAATTATTGTACTATAGCATGTTCACTATTAAAAACAGAACATAACAGATCGGAGCAAATCCTGAAAGAGTTGAACAAACTATTTTCCATATTCTTTCACATTGAAAAGGCTCTAAAACACTTAGACAAAACAAGATTCCAAACAAGTGAACTTGGTGACTGAGCTAACTATTTCCCATGACATTTGCTTTATATAACTGGTTCTCAAACTGGGGTCACGACTCCTCAGTGTGTCTTGATGTGGTTAGATGGGGGTCAAGAGCTGTGAGCTCCGACTCCAGCCAGGTGTGGGGTTATGAGCCTCCCAATTTCCTCTCTGTGGAGGAACATTGACACAGTGGGGGAGAACAGTGACACTGATACTGCCACCCCCCCCCACGTTCCTCTGTGCCCCCTAGGGGGCTGTGAGGGGAGGAGTGAGGATACAGGGAGTTCTGACGTTGCTCTCCCTCAGAGCCCCCTAGGGGTGAGCTGAGGAGCAGCAATCAAGGGGGGGAGAAAACAGCAGTACCAGCCACTCCATGCATGCAGGTCAGTTTTCTCACTGGGGTAGGAAGCAGGGTACAGGGATTAGGGGTCAAGAGGGGGAGTGGGAGCCTTCATTGGGGCAAAGGGGGAGAGAGAAGCCCATGAGGGCTAGAGACAGTGCAGGAGGGTGCACCACAGGGGCCTGAGTGTCGCACTTAGAGGCTTGCTCTATGAAAGAAGTCACCAATACAAAAAGTTTGAGAACCACTGATTTACATTATTTTTCTGTTTGTGTTCTTCCCCAGGCAATCTGGAGAGTGAGAGTGGTGACTGAAAAGCAGACAGTACAAACAAAAAGAAGCATATAGTTATCTAACTGATATCAACTGCTCAGTGACTGGATTAACTCTTCAGCTGTTCTTCCAATTTGGTAGATAGCAGTAAATAAAAAAAAAAATATCAAGACTTTATAGTCCTCTCTAGTATTGTGACGTTTCAACTTTTGTTAAGTAATAGATTCATTCATAAATAATGCATGTTCATATAATTGCATGGGCTCCAAGGAAACTATAAACAAGTCATTCAGGGAAATGAATGAATGTGTGTTTACTGAAATTTGACATATGACTTGAAAATGTAATCCATATTTGCAACAATTCTGTGTATGAATCACAACTGTTAATTTTTCAAGACAAATCATTTATATTGAAGAGATAATCCATATGGTAACTCAAATCTATTTATATATTGATTACAAATTAAAGTACCATGAAAAACTGTTGCTTCTCTACTCAAGTCTCTTGATTGTTTTTTAATTGGGGAAAAAATCCTAACGTCTTAAAAGTCAGTTTAATTTAATGTAGGAGCCCAAATCCTGGTATGCCCTAATCATAACAGTGCATGGTGTCACTATAGGTCAAAGTTAAGGATATTTCAGTGCCTTAATTGTGAATTTCCATACTTCTAACGGGACTGAACCCAAGCTGCCCAAAGGAAAAATGGTGGCCCCATCCTATTACGAAGCAGAAAGGATCACTGAACAGCAGGTAAATTAAGACAATGATAATCTTTGTTAGGGGCAGTCTGTGGTCTCCATCCCACTGAGAACAATCCGAGATGGAAGCCATTTTGAGAAGGACATCTTAACTGTAGGCCGTCTGTGTTCCATTGAATAAGAGATAACGGCCATATTGAAAGAAGACGATTCTTGATGGAATTCTTTGTAGAAGAATATTAGCTTCTACTAAAGGAGAAACTTTCAGTTGTGAAGAACAGCAGCAGCCACCAAAATAAACTAACCAATAAATAAGTATCTTTAACCCTAACAAAAACTTCTTCAGAAACAACCAAATGGCCTGAAACCTTGATTCAGACTGGAAGTCTGAAGAGTCTGTTTTTCTATTATTAAGATTACTAGGGACAAAAATATTTATTCAAGGACCCATTTTTAACAAAGAGACTGATTTATAAATTATCTAAAATGAATTATGTATTCAAAAGAATAAGTGCTGCAATTCTGGGGTACAGAAAGAGTTTGAATAGTTGCAAAAATCCTCAACCTTCACTGTGGAACTGTAACTGATACCTCCACAATTTTAAGGCACATCAATAACTTGGTATCCTATATGCCTTATCTCAGAACATTTATGTGTAACTACTGTTCCTGGAGAGACCAAGTTTACTGGGTGTTGAGTCTTTCTGTGTGGGCTCCTATCCAAGACTGAATGCCTTGATGGGTTTTACTAGAAGGGGCCAGTCTATCTACAGAAGAGTTGTACAATTTAATGTTACCTTTTTGTTTCTGAGGTAGGCTTTCTTGGCTGAAATGCGTCCACGCCTTGCTTCCAGCTGGCGGATTTTCTGTTGCAACTTCTGCAGCTCCTCTCTTTGTAAGTGTATAGATGTTGTCAGATCTGCTTTTTCAAGCATGGCTTCCAAACTTTCAAAAGTATCATAATACACCACTTCATCTCTCATCTCTGTTTATAAAATGTCAGCAATAAAATAAGTCAAATCAGTGTATGTGACTGATATAAAACACAAAGTGGGTGGGTTTTGGTTTTTTTGTTTTTGTTTAAATCCCACATTAGACAATGCACAGGAAGAGCTGGTTTTTCCTGGCAAAAGTAACTCTTCAGTGGAAGGTGTTAAAGGGGCACAACCTTGTAAGGCTCTACAGTTTAGCTAAAAAATAAAGTTCAACAGAATCAATATACCTCCTGTTATTCTTAATGGCTCACACTTCATTCTAAGGAAGATTAACCATAAAGACTGGTCTATACGTACCTCCAAGAGTTGGCAGCAGATGACAGGAGCTACGCAAGCAACATAAAAATCTTGCGTAACTCATGTCGACTCCGCTGCTTCAGTTTTGTGTGCCATCCATACTGCATTGTGCCATTTTCGGAGGTGGTTTTCGTAGGTCGATTTCTGGATCAACTGAGCGGGTCTTCACAGACCTCTCAGTTGATCCAGAGAAATTGATCTGATGGCGGTAATTTGCCACTGTCAGTATAGACCTAGCCTAAGTAGGCATTTGTGAAGGAAACACAACCCCACGTCACCTCAACACTACATGCCTAAAAGTGTCTGAATTTAACTAACATGAGAAGAGAGATTATGCTGCACAGTCATCCCATGTGGTCTCCACTGTAAAGTTCAAGCTATATAGCCACTTCCTAGGGTTTCTGTTGTGGAATCTTCTGCAGACACCTCGTATCTATTTCCTGGAAGAGAAATTAAGCAATATAACACTAAGATTTCTCCCATCAGAAGGTTTTTTGGCTCCCAATTACAGCTTCTGCTCATAGGAGACAGGGATCAGGAGTGCCTCTACTAGATTTGCCCTGAAGACTTCATATTTAAGAGGACAATGACATTACAAAATGTTTTATCAGTACCTATTAATTTTAAATATGTATTTCACACTTCAGTCTCTCTTGCCTAGAATGGAACGCTGATACACTCATTACAGCATTTGAGTTGAACTATTAACATTTGCTCTTTAATCTCTTACCAAGAAAGAAAAGAATAAGCTGATGAATCGTTCACTGAGTGCCTGGGTAAGGGAGACAAAAGCCTTCTCAACCCCCCTCTATCTTCTGCTGCAGCAGATCAAAGGAAGCTACAAAGAGGGGAGTTCAGTGCTGGTGGCTCAAATCGGAAGGACAGTGAACATTCGGCACTGGCCTTACTACCAGATGGTCAGCCCTAAGCACCTAAGAAGCACTCCCTTCTTATTTCTCCTGAAGCCAGTCACCTCTCAGGAAGGCTACTATTCTGGTTGCATACAACACTATAATTTCCTCCTACCCAGCTGCAGGATTCTTCTGGGGGAAGGGCTTCTCTCCTCCCTTTATGAGGCTGCCCACCTTAAAAGCAGCACTTCATCTGCACGTACCATCTTCTGTCCCTGATGCTGACTATATCCCCTGATAACAAAGAGCAACTCAACAGAAGCCATTGATTCTAGCAAATAAGGGCAGAACTTCAGAATCCTAAAATTACAATAATATACAATAACAGAAAACATATGTCACTGAACCTAGAACTCACTTGGAAAAAAAAATATTAGCAAAAAAATGTAGCCATACAAGTCACTGGACCGTTTTATGAAACATCCGCCTGTAAAATTTCACTTTTGAATCACCTAAAAAAACTGTATTTTCTTACAGCTATCAAATGGAAAATCTGTGTGCAGGTTTCATTCTAAAATGAGGCAGAGGTGTAACATAGGATTTTGCAAATGAAATTGACAGACTCAATTATACTTTTAACAAGCATTTCAAGGCTAAAACTGGGACATGAAAGGGGAACTGCAGACGTACAAATACTTGAAAGAAAACACTTGCAATTTTATTATGTGTTCCATAAGAAAAATCTAAATGAATTTTTTAGACCTTTAAAACATCTCCGTGACGTTGGTAAGTACTGAATCGCTCTAATAACTGGAACATTCAAAATATGCAAATTAAAAAATTCCTTTTCTGTTCAGGTCCACAACATTCAGACTTACCAGGTAAATTAAAATACTAACCCAGCAGCCAACTACTATCTGTTGGTGACATTGCATCCACCACAAATCCCGCATCAGAGACGAATCTGCACTGTTTGGGTATACTGTCCCTTTAAAAGTCTTATTTAATAATTTACAGAATGTGAAGTATAGACCTTCTTCTGTTGGTAATGTTAAAAACCATCATCATGGGATTCCCTGTTTAATGTCTCAATAGCTTCCAGAGCAAATGTGTTCCATTTACAAGTAAAATAATGGTATTTAGGTGGAAAAAAACAATCTGGACGTTCAAGATAGGGTTCTGAAGTAAAGGTGTGTTTCTTCTGGCTTTAGGATTATCACTAAAAGAATCTCAACCAGAATTTAGTTAATTCTGCTAATGCTGCAAAAATCAGTATAGAATCCAACTCCCTTCCGATGGCACTACAGAGTGAATGCAGCTAACAGAAATAAAAAGTAGTTACAGATTACAGTGGTTACTAAAATGTACATAGTACAGATCTGTTTGTTCCATAAGAAAGCTGTGACTTTTCTGATCATAATTATACTTTAAAGAAAGTACGGTTGATGATCCAATAAATAGCATTTTTCTCTCCGAGTCAGTGGTAAATCATGTGTTTAGAGGCCACTGAACTCAGAGATGCAGGATGGTCTTGATCATATGTAGCTATTTAAAAATCCTATAGTATTTTTCACAAGAGTAACTGCACTAGCTCTCTTCTGCTGGATAAGTTCCAAATAGGAGTTTCATTCTGCCTAACTAAAATTCCCTCATAATTTCAACAGGAACAATGTTCTTTGTTTTCTGTCCTAACTCATGTGTAGTGTTCCTGTATATTATTTAAAAATGCTAGCTCCTAATACAGACTTCTGTATTCAATAAAGTCAGTCAATCGCTTTAGACTTTTTTGGATAAAGTCTTAATATAAAAGTGTAATCAATATTGCAAAATAAGAATATTTTTAAAACTTAAAAAAATCGGAGGCAGCTTAAGCAGTGAGCTACGAAGTATTTTTTGGATTCAGTAGTGATCTGAAAGCTTGCTTAAATGTACTATGAGGAAAAGTGACGTACACTAGTCTTACAACAGGTCCTCTGTTGTTTTGGTGGAAAAGTTGGTAATAGTGGAATAATCTCAATATCCAAACTGAATCGAAGTACTGGTGACAATGTACCTTGACTCAGAACTACTTCAAGTAACTCAGTGAACTTTCCAGACCTGAAAGTCAACCTAACATCATAGTTTTGCTAATATTAATTCAAAGAAAATTGATTTAACTACTTCTCCCTCCCTCCTCCTCCTTTGTCTCTCTTACTAGATAGGGTCCATTCTGGCTGCATGAAAATAAACTGTGAAGTGGCATCAGGATCGAAACTAGAATCATATCCTAATCTAAAGCAAAGGTTCTCAATCCCTGGTCTGTGAACATACAGTTTTCTATTGAGCACTTACTCATAGCCTGCATAGAGCAAGCTGAGCTGACTGCTAAATTTCATTAAAAGACAGCTAGAAACGTATTAAGCTCTCTTTCACTATGAGCTCAGTAATTGTCATAAGGATGTTATAGGATCACATGTGAGAGGAGGCAGTCCATACTATTGTGAATGGGAAAAAAGTTCCATGAGATGCTGTCTCTCAAAATGTAACTCACTAATGGAGCACATTTGAAAACTTCGACTCTAGAGTGACTTTTCTAATTAACACATTCCCTCTGCAAGCTATTTAGCACTGAGCCAGCACACAGAGCTAACATCTGAGAAAATCCAGAACACTAGGCTGGACACAAATACACAATTTCCCTGCACCATCTCTATGGGTCCGTTTTAAATGATTTTTGAGCTACATCAGGTCCAGGGTCCACAGCTTGTGTGTCCCTGATCTAAACTCCGATACAAGGGCAACATGTGCTTCAAATGTGTCAAAAACTCAGCTAGGGGTTTCTGATTTGCATGAAGTCTCCTTGAGAGCCACGTACTACACATAAATCACTCGTTTGAGAAAATTTTGAGTGCAACAATTCCTGTAAGTTAGCCAAACTTGCAGGACACAATAACATTTTGAAAATAATTCATTCTTTTCTAGCCCTAATTTTTCCAGATATTGAACTCAGGTATGTGATTCCAGCTGAAGTTAAAGAGACAAAGCAACACATAAAGATATAAAAATTTACCCCTTCTCCTAATGCAGATTTTAACTGAATTGAATTGTACTTATGTTCAAAGTTCTAAATGTTTACTTATTTAAAGAATGCTAAATTGTTGATTCTCCTAAGTTTTACAGGAGTTCCAGTACTCGTACTGTCTTAGGTAACACAGATTATGCACATTAAATGTGTACTGCACCTGACACGAGTCTTTTGATGCTTTCAAGCTGTGCTGTCAGCAGCAACTCTTCATACTTCAAAATCTCAAACTGCACTTCATACAACTGAAGCTGTAGATCATAATAATCGGCTTCCAACTGGTCCAAATGGGCTATGGCTTCTGTACCACCTTGCAAATTCTGCATCTGAATGAAGGGAAAAAAAGAAAAGTGAACATCCGATGACTACAAGATCCTAGTAAAATAAGAACCAAGACTTAGATATTAATTTTAGGTTTAAAAAAAACAAAGAAACAAAACAACATTCCAAGAAGTAGTTGTAAGAGACAACTCTTCAGGTTATTATAAATATGGATAAACTTAGTACTGTCAATGCTGTTGGAGAATTTTTGACTATTCTCACAATTTCAGACATAATATTCAACATATTTTCTGTTTAGTACTACGAGGGCTATGACATAATGTTGTAGTTTGACTGCCCATTCTTTCAGGATGAAGTACACTCCCAACTTCCTGCTTCTTTTGTTTCTGTATTTCATAGAAGGGTTTTTTTGTATTTGTTTGTTCGGGGTTTTGGTTTTTTTTGATAGAGAAACAGAAGTCTAATGTAACTATTCAGTGCTCTGTTAGCTTAGATGCAAAAATGTTTTTAAATTGTTAGAGATGTTATATCAACAAAACCTAGAAAACTGAAGTTAAGATTTACAATCTAGATCATGGTGTAAAAAAAAAAAAAAAAGAAAGAAAGAAAAAAAGGGACCAGGTGTCTCTTTTCCTCAATGGATAATAACTGAGGAATCTTCCAGCAAATAAACTATAGATAAATATTTTACTCATGTTTTCCTTTCACACACACTGTGGCTAACTTTCCTAGATGCAGACATAAAGCAGCATACTTGCCTAACCACAGGCTTTTGTGCCATTTCTCAGGCCTGCTTCCAAAATCTCAGGACATGCAGTGCTGCAGCAATGAACAGAAGAGATTAAGAGGACAATGGATCCTTTTTAATTAGAGGGAAAAGTCTACAGTTCTTGAGCCTCACTGCTTTAAGTAAGAGAATTGAGTATTTTCCTGGTTTAAAACAAATATGCCATTTTTTCTGGTCATATGTTAGAAAGAAACATGTAGGATGACATTTTAGAAAATAGCCAAACTAAAAATTCCAATCTTTTCCATTTCCCACTCTAGGCAAGCATTCATAGCAGCCACATCCTGTTTGGCTGGAAAGTGGGGCTAGGAATTCAGCACAGCATATTCAGTTGAAATTGAAGGGAATCTCTCATCTGTTGCTGCATTTTAAATGAGAATCTATGCTCTGGATCTTCTGGTCCTCCTTCTGACCTACCTATCAAGGCCAAGGCCACACCCAAGTTCCTAACAAAAATGGGTCCCTACAAGCCTCTACCGAGTCTGGATCCCATCCCAGCTGAGGCAAAGGAGAATGACATTTTGGATTCAGTTGAACACATTTTTCTAGTCTGCCCATCCCCTCTTTCTGAGGAAAAAGGATCCAGCTTCTACATTATTAACCCTCAACCAGGAAACAGGGCCATCTAGTGAGAAAATACAAAACATAAGGTAAAAGTTTTGTTGTTTTTGTTTTTGAATTAAAAACAAAATTTTGCTTGCCACTAGATTTCTAAGTTATGGTTAAGGATGTGATTTGATCAGGGTGGTCACAAATTCCAGGATTTTCTGGGACCGCCATGACTTTTGGGACAGAGTTGGAACAGCTTTCAGCCCTGGGCCTGCTGCCACCCAACAGCTGATGGGCCAAGCAGCCACCACCATGGAGCAGCTGACTGACCAGCCAATCTGAGGTTGCAGCAGCTGCAACTCCCCACAGCTGTTTTCCTCCTCCCCCAGGATATTTTTAGTAACAGTCAAAGACAGGTTATGGCCTCCCTGAATTTCTCTTTATTATCCTAACCTGTCCCTGACTTTTACTAAAAATACCCGTGCAGAATCTTAATCTTACTTATGGTAGTGTCCTCAAGGATTAAAACTACACTCTAACTAACAGTCAACTATAAACTGGTTTCCTAGTTTTTACTGATTTGAAATTAGTATTTAAACATTTTTCTGAATTAATCTAGTAATCTTTGTTTCCACACAAGATTTAAACATGGAGTGGACAAACATGGGAGAGGGACTAGCACTCTGTCAAAAACTGCACTATCTATTTCTGAATCACTGGCAACTTGGAAGAAAATGATCATGAACGCTTATGGATCAATAGCAGAAGATGTGGTACTGGTTGGTATCTGCTACAGACCACCAGATGACACTACAGAAGTTTTTCCCAACCTTTTCCAGTCTAAGGTGCACTTACCACAATACAATATTTGCGTGGTGTGCTAAAATTATTAAAAGAAAACTTACTTTTAATGAGAAATTTGAGCTTGCCTTGATGCCCAGAGTCATTGAATCCAGGCAGGAAATGTGGAAAATGCAACTTGGAGCTCTTGCTCCAACCATCTCAGACACTGTTTTTGATGCAAGGCAGGCTTGAAAAACTTAACTCAAGCAGACACGTAGTTGAAAACAGCAACAGAATGGAGATATCAAGTAATCTCACATTGTGCTATTCATCTGCCATCGTCAACCAGAATGAGCCCAAAAGCACCAACAAACTTTATTTTAAAGTACGGTCCATCCTTAATTTGGAAAGTAGCTCGAGCCATTTTTGCAAGATTATTAGCACTTTCCATTGAGAAGGAATGCCAAGGATCTTAGACCCAGACAAAGTCTTCTATGTAGGCTGATGGAAAGTATGGACTGAATTTTTCTTCCAGATCTTTCAAAAGGTCAGAAATTATGTTGACCAAAAATACACCCAGTAGGATCTACCATGTTTCCCAGGGGAACATTTCTATTGTGACTTTTGCTACTTTTTCATGCCAGAGGACTGGCTCAGATCTAAACCCATGTAATTTATCCATGCAAGAGAGAAGATTCTCACTTCTACCTTGCATTTCTTCTCATTTCATTGAAGTGATGGAATATATCAGCCAGATAAGCAAGTTTTGCATGCCATGTAACTTGAGAGATCAAATCTGTATACATGGATTACTCCAAAGATAGAAACATTTTTAACTACTCTCTCAGCTCATATAAATGTGAGAGAACTTTTCTATGGGAAAGCCAGTGTATTTCTGTGTACAAAAGTAAACTCTTATTTTTTGCTCCCATTTCCTCAAACAGTCCTCAAAGGCTGTCCTCAAACAGTCCTCAAAGGCGACATTTTAAAGAGCGTGATTTTATTAAGTTCACCATATTTATTGCTCCATCTAGCACTAAAGAAAATTCTTCTGGCAGTGTTTTGGCCATGAGACCTTCATGGTGCAGGAAACAGTAGGCCAACAGCAAATATGGGTTTTGTTCTTTGACCATGCTTACCAACCCCTTCACTTTGCCATTCATAGATGCAGCCCCATCTGTGCAAACACTAAGAATTTTTTCAGTGCAGTTCTCCTTTCTCAAGGTAGGCTGTTGTAATCTTGAAGATTTCCTCTCCGGTCATATGACCTGGCAGTTGTTTGCAAAATAAAAAATTCTCTTATACTCTCAACATCAATGTACTTGATGTTAGCCAAGAGTTGAGCACGATCACTGGTATCTGTTGATCCATAACGCTGCAATGCAAATTTTCTACTTGATTTTTACTTAGAACACCATCTCAATGTCAGCTGACATGTCATTGGTGTGGCAGTTATCATATCTGAAAGGTGAACTTCTGTGATTTCACTGACTGCATCATTACTCAAACCATTTCTTTGCATGCTGGTAAAATTAATGTCTCTGTGATTGTGTGTGGTTTTTCTGGCTTCACTACAAGCTCAGCGACTAAGGAACTTGCTTCCAGAGCTGTAAACAGTTATAGTCTTCCATCATTTGTGCTTGTTTTACACATTCTGATCCTTTAAACACTCAAGAAAATATTTGTCCTTGGTTGGCAATGGACAGATGTTTGCTTATAAGGTGTTGCTTTAACTTACTCGGAACTTCTGCATGATTCAAGAGTTTCTCTTCACACACAAGATTGCAGAAGAGGGCAAGATGGTTCATCTGTAATCAAAAATCCAAATTGCAAATAACACAGAGTAGCATCAGCTCACCATTAAGTTCACATTCAGCTTCATGACTGAAAGTAGATGTGGAGGTACCAGAATCTCTTTTCTTCAAATATTTGTCCATTTTAGATTCTTCAATTAAAAGTTCACCATTGTAACTTAATGGTTGATAAGAAAACATGGCTACCACGTGAACAGCAAGGTCATTTGAGCATGCCATGATATAACGTGTGTCTCACGCACATACACCCGGAAAAAAAATCACAAATTGTAATTTGATTCTGACACTAATTAAAATAACTAGATTTCCCCCCCCCCTTGCAAGTGGCTTTTCCAAAATTCTATGGCACACAAATTCTATGGTTTGGGAACACTGCACTAGAGAACAGGAAGACCAGTTCCTTAACCAATTATCATGGGGGACTTCAATCTGAGCAATATATACAACAAGTCTCATGATGTCAGTACAAAACATCCTTGGAATTGCTAAATATTACAGAAGACACTTTCCTAATTCAAAATGTGTTGTACCCAACACAGGGAAATTCTACACTAGGTGTCATTTTAAGCAAATTGATATCAGAACTAAAAATTTTTATCAGAACTAAAAATTTGTCGAAACTTAGGTACAAGTGATCATGACTTGATCAAATTACTTATGTGCAAAAAAATAAAAAAAATAAAGTCTAAACTAGTAATAGATGTATTTGATACTTTAAAAGGGCCAGTTTCACAAAGCTGAAAATAACTTTGAGCCAAGTAGCTGGAAGAAAGCATTTAAACAGAAAAACATGGATGATAATTGGAAATTGTTTAAGACTATTTACTAAATGCCCAAAAATCACAATTGAGAAAGCTAAAAAAAAGGTTTAAAGAAAAATATTCAACCTGGCTTAAAAGTGAAGCAAAGGCACCTAACAAACACACACAAGGAAGTTGATGGTAATGAATATAGAAATTATAGAAAATTGATAAGGGAAGCAAAAGGACACAAGAAGTCTGTTGCCAGCACAGTAAAGGACAATGAGAAGAAATGTATTAGGAACAAAAAGAATCCTAACAACGGTACTGGTCCATTACTAGATGAAAATAGTGGAACTGTCAAAAAATGTTTAATTATCTGTATTATAACTGCTGTTCTTCAATATGTGATGCAGACATGTATTCCATGTAGGTGGTATGCATGCCAGCAGACTAAGTTCAAGAATTTTGCTTAGCAGTACCCGTTGGGATGGCGCTCATGCCTTGTGCACTAGCCCCATGACTATATAAACGCAGCGCCATCCTAACCCACCTCAGTTCCTTCGCACTGAACATCAAAGTACAGGCTCTCATGCAGAGAGGACCAAGAGTTGTGGAATACATGTCTGCATCACATCTCGAACAACAACTGTTTTAAGACAGGTAAGTAACAGTTTTTGATTCCATGAGTGGATGCAGCCATATAGTTCATGTAGGTGACTCACAAACAGTACTTGAAGGAAGTGGGGCTCCGAGTCTATTTAAACAAGGACTGCAGGACTGCCTTCCCAAGCTTTTCATCTGATTTGGATGCAATAATAGTGAAATAGTAGTATGTAAACATATGTACAGAGAGCCAAGTGGCAGCCCTGCAAATGTCCAATATAGAAATATCACTTAGAAACACCACTGACATTGCCAGGGCCCTCGTGAAATGATTTCACACCCTTTGAGTAAGCATAGTTTGAGCTACTTCATATGCTGCCATAATACAGGAAGTTATTCACCTGGAGATCATCAGAAAACACTGTTTGCCCCTTCTTTCAATCTGCATATGAAACGGATGAGATGAAGAACAGAAATGTTTAAAGGTCAAACAAGCATCTCCAGACATCCAGTGTGTGATGCTGCTGCTCACCTGGAGTTGAATGAATCTTAGGGAAAAACACTGGTAGATACATAACTTGGTTCAAGTTATGAGAAACTGAGAAACCACTGTAGATAAAAACTTCGGGTGCAGCCACAGGGTTACATTATCTTTGGAAAATTGTATGTAAGGAGGCTTTGCCATCAAAATCTGCAATTCACATACACTCCTTGCAGATGTTATTGCTGCAAGGAAAGCAATTTTCTGACACAGAAGGGAGAAAGAGGAAGTTGCCAGAGGATCAAAGAGAGAGGTCCCATAAGAACCATTAAGACAAGTTAAGGTCCCCAAAGGAACCACTTCTTTTATCCACAGGAGGAAATGAGTGACTCCTTTAAAAAACTTCACTACCATAGAATTCAGAAATACTGATTTCCCATGGAGGAGTGGATGAAATGCTGAAATTGCCACCAAGAAGCACTCTCAATTAACTAAGTGCAACACCAGAAGACTGAAGGTGTCTACTCCACAATGTTCTGGATACAAGCTATCTTTGGCTGTATTCCCCAGGTTAATGACCACATCAAGAACTGCTTCCTATTAGCCAAAGAGACCTGCTTGTGAAAGGCTTTCTACCATTAAGCAAGATTTCCTGGACCACATACGAACATCATTCCTCCTCCGCCTCCTCTAACCACACATTATCCATGCCCTGAGATGCAGGGAGCCGAATGCTGGATGAAAAATCTGACCATCATGCTGTATCAGGAGGGTAGGGTGAAAAGGAAGAGATATGGGAGGCTGAACAAACAATGTGAGGTGGTCAAAGAACACACGTGGTCTTGGCCACACTGCAGAAATGAGAACAAGCCTAGCTTGATCCAGTTTCAGCTTGAGAATTACCTGCAGAATGATCAGAATTGGAGAAAAAGCACAAAGGAGTGCAGATCACTAATCCAGCTGAAAAGTCATGTGTCATTTGGCCCAGACTGAGACGCTCTAGACAGCAAGACAGATGGCATTTCTTGTTGTCTCTTGTGGTGAACGGATTGATCATCAGACTGCTCCAAACTGCAAAGACAGACCACAGTACACTGGGCTTCAGAGACTACCTGTGATTGAGGGAGAAATTTCTACTGAGGTGATTCTCCAAGTGATTCTCAATCCCAGATAAATGATCAGCCATGGAGATAATGTTTTCACTGATGCAAAACCCTGCCAGAGCCTGATGAACTCCTGACACAACACATGGGAATGTTCCCCCCCCCCATTCACTTAATACACTGCAGTGGTATTTTCAGTAAGGATAAGCACCACCAAGGCCCTGATATGATCTTGAAGGGCCTGACAGGCAAGGTAGATGGCCTGAAGCTCTAGGGCACTGACATGCAGAGAAGCTTCCTGTTCTGACCACAGCCCTCAAACTTTAAGAGGGCACCGAGCAAAGAGAACACCTTGGCACATATTACCCCGAATCATCCACCACTATATGGAATCCAGGATCAGCCGAGAAAGTCATACACGTCTGTTCAAGGGATGACTATTAAGATGACAGACCAACTTCAGTGACATTTAAAGAGAAGGAAGGAGCAATCTGGCAAATTGGACTACCTGTGTGCATGCAGCCATATTGCCTTGCAACCTCAGGCATACTAAGGCTGTGGTTGCAGGTTCAGACTGGAGCTCCAAACATAGGTGGCAAATCATGTGGACTTGCATGATCAGTACAAACACTCCTGAAGTCATGAAGTCTATCAGAGTCCCAATGAACTGTATTTCTTTGAGTTGAGACGAATGTTGACTTCCCACTATTTAGATAAGAGCTAGATGGTCAAGTAAGCGTATCTGCTGAGGTCACAGAGGTTGAGGATAGGTCTCAACCCTCCCTTGGGTTTGGGAACTGGGTAACACCAGAAAATAGAAATCCTATCCCTGATGCTGCAGGGGAACCTCTTTTACAGCCCCCAAAACCAGTAGAAACTGAATCTGCTTGAGGAACAGTGCCTTGTGAAATGGGTCCCTGAATAACGATGGGGTGGGGACAAGGAACGGAGAGGAACTATATGGCATAAGCATCATCTGATCAGAGAAGGTCCCAGCTGTCTGTAGTAGAGTCCCAAAACACAGTAAAAATGAGCCATCCTGTCCCTGGGGGGAAGGTGGAGAGGTTGCCACTGGATCACTGCCCTGGACACACATCAAGATGGGCACTTGTTGAATGCTGGGGAGGATGAGCCAGTTGGCTAAACTTGGAACCAGACGGCCTTTTGCTTCTGTGTTCTATGCCCCTTTGGGGTTAGTCTCACTGCCTGACATGTCAGGAGGACTCCCCGAAGAAATGCTGCAGGCGGTATTGGTGTTGTTGACTACTATCATGATGTCTGTATAGCTGGAATATAAACTCTGAAGGGACACAAAGTAGCTTGGGAAGACTTACCCCTGGTAAGGGTAAGCCTCCCCCTGAGAAGGGTTATATCTTTTAAACATGGAGAATAATAATTTTATATTACATACTGGATGGGCGCTGGACCGGGTCAAAAATGACCCCGCTACTGGCTTTGATGCCCTGGCCAGTAGTGTAAAATATGTTACGGGAATTATGCATAGAGCTGAGTCGCTGCTTTCTCCTCTTTTTATGGAAAGAATAAAGGAGGAGACCGGTTTTATGGATATACAAGATCTCCAAGAAGGAGATATAGTTGATGTTCTGGTGGAACAAGACAATTTTAGTGAGAACCAGGTTTTAGATTTGACATTTTTACCGATAGTTTTTACTAATGTTTTATATAGTGACTTTGAAATCAACAATCTTAAATCTAGCTTTTATGATATTTATAGGTTAGATTTTAGAGATGATTTCAAAGCTACTGATTACTGGAGTAGACTGCAGACTGCCCGCAGAGTAACCAAGAAAGGACAGGTATCTACACCTGTACAAATGTAGCAGAGTCTCTGCCTTTTCTGAAAACAAAACCCGACCATTAAAAGATAAGTCCTCATTGGTCTGCTGCAATCAGGTTAAATGTCCATATTCTACAACCATGGGGCTCCCTTCATGGGTCACAACTGATGCCATAATTCTGGCTTAGTTATCCAACACATAGAGTTGACTGTAACAAAGTCTTGGCTAACATACAGCCTTCAGGAATAAACAGCATAAAAACTCTTCCACAGAGGCTTTCTGATAACTTGTCTGCAAAATTAGACATGGGCGCCCAATTAAAAAGTCATATTTAGAGAGCAATGCCTGTTGGCTTGCAATGCACATCTGCAAGGAAGAAGTATAAATCTTCCTTCCCATAAAAGTCATCCTTCTGGACTCTTTGTCCTTAGGCATAGATTTACACCTTCTGTCACACCATGTCATTTGCTGCAGTTCCCATAAGAGAGTTCAGGGCCAGGTGAGAGGAGAAACCCTCAAAACCCTGCATAGGGATGAAGTACCCTTCTCTGCCTGGTTTGAGGTGGGAGGCAACGAAGCAGCAATATTTTAGAGGGCCTTTTCATGCAGGAAAACAGCCTCATTAAACAGGAGGGCTACCTTCCTTGGAGCCAATGGTTGGAGAATATCCAGCAACTAATGTGTATTCTCCTGCAGAAATTCAGCCTGGATGCCAAAGGAGATCTTGATATGCTTTGAAGTCCTTGGGCATTGAGTGAGAGGAGCAGCCTGGTAGAGTCACCCAGAGAAGACAAAGCAGTGGTTTGCTGCGCCAACAATGGATTCTGTTCCTGAACAGGATCCAGTTGGGATAGCTGTGGAGACCCAGAGGAGAAAAAAAAGTGTTACTTGAGTTTTGTAACTGTTGTTCTTCAAGGTGTGTTGTACATGTCCATTCAATTCTTGGTATGCACACACCCTGCACACAATTGCCAGAATTTTTTCCCTCGGCTATATCTGTCAGAGCGGTTTGAACATCCTCTGCTGCTGCACACCACTGGCTTTAGTATAAAGGACCCAGCTGACCCTGAGTACCTTTAGGTCCTTCTTTCCAGAACCTCAGTGTAGAGGGGTAGGAAGGCAAATTTTGGAATGGACACGAGCAACACATCTGAAGGAACAGGAGCACTTCGGAAATCAACCCAGTCTCACGAACCCGGAATAAGCCGAGCCTTGGGCGCTTCGCGTTCCAGGCTGACGTGAATAGATCCAGTTGGGGAACACTCCCCTTTTGGGAGACTGGAGAGACTACCTATGGGTGCCGTGACCAGTCGTGGTGGGGTAGAGACGACCTGCTGAGGTGATCTGCCTCGTCGCTCCTCACTCCCAGGAGGTGAGAGGTAGTTAAATGGAAATTGTGCCTAACTGCCAAATCTCACAGGTGGATCGCTTCCTCACAGAGGGCCGGGGAGCACGCTCCTCCCTGCCTGTTTATGTACACTATGGCTGCAATGCTGTCTGTCCCCACCTGCACCAGTCTGCCTGTCGGGAACTGGAGGAAACACCTTGCCCTCTAGGCAAATAGCCCTCAGCTCCTTCCAGTATAGGAAGGCTAGGGCAGGCAGGGGAACTCTAACCACCCTATTCAGTGGGTGGCTGCTCGGCACATATACTGAGGCCAACCACACCTGAATCGATTTGAGCCTCCAGCAAGCCAGTCTCACTACTTACGTGCAGGCCGCCATGTGGCCTAACGGCTGAAGGTAGTGCCTGGCAATTGCCGTGGGCATTGGTGCAGCTAGGAGATGATATAGACCATCGCCTCGAAACATAGCTGAGGCAGAAATTCTCTGGCCTGGGAAGCATCCCGGATGGCCCCAATGAATTCTACATATTGCACTGGGGTTAGTATGGACTACAGCTCATTTATGAGCCATCCCATCCTGCTGCACGTAGAGCAAGTGAGGGTCCCGGTCTCCTGCACTTGAGGCCTGGACCTGTCCCGTATCAGCCAATCATCCCGGTAAGGGAATATTTGCATGCCCTTACATCTCAGGTGGGCAGCCACTACCGCCATGCATAAAGGGGAGTAAGCGCCTGATGCTGGGAAGGATGAGCACCCAAAACATGCGTCCTTGAAGTTGAGAGTGACACACCAGTCTCCCAAGTCCAGAGAAGGGATGATGGAGGCTAGGGAAAACCATGTGAAACCTAAGTCGTTTGACGTGCTGTTTAGCCAAAGCAGGTTCAACATGGGCCTCAGATGTCCCCTTGCCTTGGGGATGAAGAAGTACTTCGGATAAAACCTGTTCCCCCTTCTGCCTTGAGGAACCATACCAGTTCTCCTATGATAAGGAGGGTGTCCACCTCCTGCAAGAGGAGTTACTTGAGAGAGGGGTCGCTGAAGAGGGACAAGGGAGAAAGGCTTGGGGGACAGCATCGTTTGCTGCTTCAGGCAGATGTGAACTAGGGGTGGCTCATACCCATTGAAACTTGAGTCCACGCCTAAAGCACCCAGCCCTCCAGTGAACTTCAGGAAAGGGAGGGTAGATCCAAGAGAGCAGTAGAGGTGCCGCCCTTGGGCACGCCACCACCATGGCAGGTGTGAACTTGCAGCTCCCAAGGGCCGGCGAAGAGGCTTTGGACTACATAGGAGGCCCCATCCGATTGCCCATCTGGGATGCCGCTGCTGGGGGCTGAGGATGAGATGAGGGGTTGATTCTGAGCTCTAAACCCTTATTCCTGTCCCTACTTCCATAGGGTTGGAAGGGCCTAGCACAGGCCTTGGCTGCTGCTGCACCTGGGGCCGTGATTGCTGCCTGGAAAACTGAGGCATGAACAGGCCCAGGGAGCGAAGCGTGGCCCCGGAGTCCTTCAGACCGTGCAGCTTACAGTGGTCTGATCAGAGAAGAGGGCCAACCCATCAAAAGACAGGTCCCAAGGATTGCAGCCACAAGTACTTCATCATGGAAATAGCGAAGGCTATGGCCCTACCTGCCGAGATAGCCCGTCCCGCTGTGTAAGCTGAGAGCACAGCACCAGGGTTCCTGGGGCTGAGTGAGTAAAACCATACTTGAACCCTTCGACTGGGACCTGGACCTTCCTCCCAGCCCCCTTCAATGTACAAGCGATTGAGGAAGGGGTTTTCCATGGGGCCTGAGCAAGTCTGAGAGCCCTATCGCAGACAGGTAGGGCTACTCTCACTGGGGCCGCCGCTGCCAGTACATTGAAGAGGGTATCATTGGCCTCACTAATTCCTTGACTGCCATCCGCAAGTTAGAGGCTACCCTCTTGAGCAGCTCCTGGTGCACCCTGAAATTCTCCAGTGGCGCCATGAGGTCCCAGGAGACTGCCTCTCCAAGGAAGGAGGAAGAGGACTGCTGAGGCACGTCCTGTGGGTGCTCCCCTGCATGCCGAAGGAATGCACCCATAAAGGTCCCTCCACGGGCTCTTCATATGAGGAGCAGTGACTATGGGCCTTCCCCTGTGTCAGAAGCATGGACTGCATCCCCACTGACAGGGTGGGTAGGGACCCTGGTCCCATCTGGATGCCCATAGGGGCCACTAAACCTTTGTTGAGGCCATGTTGTCTCAGTACCGAGGACTCTGCGGTGCTGATTGTCCCTTGGTAATCGGGCCAGCGCTGCTCCAGACTCCACAGTGCTGAGCCTGGCTCCAGCGACCGGGTTCATATCTGGGACTGCATGGTGCAAGGTATTTGCATGGCGACCAGGTTCCGCACTGCCTCGGTGCATGCGGACCCCTCGGTGCATGCGGACCCCTCGGTGCCGAGGCCTTAAACAATAAGCAGGTTCTGCACCGCCAGCACTGCAGGAGAACTCCACGGTGCCAGGGATGCGGAGTAGGAGTTGTCTGAGCACCGCCTGGCGGCCGTCGACCAGTGCTGCCTCTTGGCTCGTTCCGCCTCCGGTGCCAGGGACTCCGCATCCAAGAGGGGGACTCCGCATCCTGAGCCGAAGCAGGCTGGCTCGACAACACCAACCTGGAGCAACTCCTGGGGGAGCATCCTTGCTCTACCCCCAGTGGCCATCTGGCGGGAGATCTTCCCCCCTCGTACTGTGGGTCTCCACCACCCTTCAGGGGGACCCAAGGTGGGCTTGCCCTGGGACATAGGCCCCTTCTCCCTTGGCGGAGGAGGGAGAGGGGGTGCGGAGGTGGCATAAGCAAGCCGATAAAGATCTTGCTGCCCAAAGCCTCTGGTGTCGACAGCATTGGCAGGGGCACTCTCCCACTCCCAGGAGTCCTGAGTCGCTCCCTGCTTGGAGATGCAGGAACTGGAGAGGACTCTATGGGCTGGGGCTGGCGCATTCCCACACTCGACCCTGCCCGTACCCACGGTGCAGGGGAGAGTCCGCACTTCGCGTGCTGCCTCCTCTCCTTCCTCACCAGGGGCTGTTGCTTGGTGCCGAGCTGAGCCCGGTGCTGGCCATGGAGCTCAGTGTGGAGCTGAGCCCGGTACCCACCATGCCATGGAGCGGAACAGCTGGGGGGGCGGAGTGCTGCTTCCATGAGCAGAGGTTTGATATTTTAAAAGCCCTTTAGATCTTGCAGCAGTTTTTTTTCTTCTCTTCCTCTCCCCTCCTCCCCCCCACACTTAAGGTACCGATGGGGGGAGGGTCTTAAATCCAGGTGGCCGGGTATGGCCCGACCACCTTAAGTCTCTCAGGGACTTCTTATCTAACTACTTAAGCTAACTATAGTACTTAGGAGAACAAAGAGTTCAAAGGGAAGGGGAATGGTACTTGCGGAGAGCAAGTGCTAGTTCCAGCAACCCTCATGGGAGGAAAGAAGAGACTGAGGGGGTGTAGGGTCAGCAGTGCCTTATGTGCCATGGCATGCGCGCAGCACTCTAGGGGGCGCCTGAGCTGACCCTACGGGGTCTGCTAAAGGGAAAAAAGTTCCGGGAACCCGTGCATGGTGGCGTGCACTCACTTAGGCTGGGTCTACACTGACGGCGGCAAATTCACTGTTCCCTTCGAAGCAGCGCAGTGTGGACAGCGCGCGGAGGAGACACTGCAAAGTTGACGGGAGATACGGAAGTGATTTATGACACTTGCGTATCTCCCGTCGACTGCCGCTGAATCGCAAAGGTAAGTGTAGACCGGGCCCTATACTGGAATGGATATGAGTAATCACTTGAAGAAGTACTATCTTTTAAAGATAATTGTTGAGCTGATATAAGTCTAAGATAGATCTGAAATCTCCCTTTGCTTCTGGGATAAGAAAATAATGGGAACAGAAACCCTTCCCTCTTCAATTCTGGGCAACTTCCTCTACGACTCCCACCTGAAGAAGAGATCGAATCTCCTGGACCAGAAGTTCTTCATGAGAAGGATCCTTAAAGAGGGACATGGATGGCTCAACACACAATGGTTCATGGTAATTGACCAAGCATTGAAGAAATGGGGAAAGATGGTTCACGAACAGAGGAAAAGGGTCTGGCATTCTGGGTACTGACACTGCATCCTCAGGCCTGCTTAGTACCCCCTAGATGTGTAGGGAGGGAAGGCATTGATACAAAAGTAGGAGAGGGTGACCTATGTCTATAACCTCTATTCTTTTTTCTCTGCAGGTCCTGTTGGACAGCCAGAGCAGAATATCTGAGGGGCTGCTGAGGCCAGAAGTGCTTCCTGGCAGGGCTGAGGTGTACAAACTTAAGGACTTCAGGGGAAAAGCCTGCAGCTGCAAGTAAGGTGCTAGCAGCACATAGCTGCTACTCAGAGGGCCCCTGAGCTGGGACCCGGAGGAGCGGGTGGGCCCAGGTCCCTACCCCCCTCCCTCGGAAGATGGGGTAACCGGTGACACCCTGGCCCACTACGAGAGGCAAAAGTACGAGACCCACTAGAGAGAAGCCGGACGTTTGCCACAGGGTGAACATGAATGATACACAATCAAACCATACATGGGGATGCAGTGTGTCACAACAAGCCTAACTTTTTTAAGTCTCTTGATTTTGGGGTTGAGCTCCAATGCCCCTGTCCTTCCCTTTCATTGTCAGCAGATACTATTAGGGACCCCAGAGTGATGGTAGAAAAGGAATGCATAATTTTGGGTGGGTACATAATTCTTGTGTTTGGCCCTTTTAGAAGTAGGAGGAAGGGAATGCAGAAGTCTGCTACAGCCCATTAACTGGGACCATAATGGCCTCATTGAGAGGAAGGACTACTCTGGAAGGGCCTGCAATGGCTAAAATATTGACCACGTAATTAGAGAATTCTTTTACTTCTTCCACCTGCTTTCTCAGACTTAGGGCAACCCGCTTTAACAATTCTTGTGTCATCTGGGGGAGGCGACATGCTCCCTCCTGAGTCAATCTCATCAGGGGAGGGGGAAGAGGAAACCAGCACTGGCTGTGGATGCTCTTCCTCCATTTCTCGATTGGTAAAGTCCTGTTGAGCCAGCTCTTTATGTCCGGTACCAGTCTCATTACTGAGTCAGGAACAGGGGCTGCCCGGTGGGATAGGTGCCAGATGCCTTTCCAAGGTCACCAAATAGGAGTGCCTGGAATATTATCTGGAAATGGAGAAAGCCCCACAAACTCCCAAAAGACAAATGAACAGGTGTAGGTCCCCAGTGACTTCTTGGCCAACAAGCAATGGTACTCTTGTGACAGGATCCATGGAAGGATGGAAGTGTCTGGAGAAGGGGTAACAAAAGCAGCTCCGAGGGTGGGAAACAGGACCTCCAATTTGGAAGAAGACTCTCCTTCCACTGACCACAGAGGCACAGATCTAGATGGTACCAGTAATCAGTGCGAAGGTGGAGAGGCCGGAAGAGAAGTGAGCATCATGGATTCCTCCTGTGACAGTACTAAAGAGTGAGAAGTCAGGGTCATGAGGCTGGCACAGTACTGAGCGTTGTAGTGATGCTGCTTGGTCTCCTGTATCCGATAGCATCAACGCTTGCACTGCTAGTGATATCAACACCAACAGGGTCTGGAGGTCGTTGGCAGCCACAAACGCCTCTGGGATGGTTGGTATGGAGAAAGTGTCATTATGGTGCAGTGCCACGGATGTGGAAGGAACTATTTCTGGCTCCAGATTCGATGGAAACTACCTACACACCTGAGTCCACAATGCACTTTTCTGTGGTACCAAAGCAGAGGAGTCCTCAGACCGTATTCTATTCTTAACGCCATGCCTAGCAGACTTAAATGTCAGAGGTCTCCTTCTTTCTGCAGTCTGCTTCTTATGCTGCTTCTTCATTACTGGGAATGGTGCTGGGATTCAAGCACAGGAGGAGGCGCACTCCTTATGACTCCAAGGCACTCTGCCAAATCTAACCAATTTGGCTCAGGTGGAGGCTGCCTCCATGAGTAGAAACTTTAGTCTCACTTCATGATCTTTCTTTGCGTGAGGCTTAAAAGTTTCCACAAATTTGGAAATGCTTCTCAATATGAGTTTCCTCAAGGCACTTCAAGCAACTTGAGTGTGGGTCACTCATGGGTATAGCCTTATTGCAAGAAACTCAGGTCTTAAAGCCCAGTGACAAAGGCATCCCTTGGCACTGGGAATTGACCAAAACCCTCAGGTGGAGTAAAAACCTAGCTAAATTAAAAAAAACACTAAACTGTTTACAATAAAATACAAGAGAACACAGTCCACTGAGAGTACTTGCAAAAGCAAGATGAACAGTTCCAGCAACCATCACGACCCAAAGGATATCACTGAGGGAAAAGTTTCTGGCAACTGTACATAGGGCACACATGGCCAAAAGTGGAATGCACATGTGCAATTATTTGAAGAAGAAGCAGCTCAATGTTGCTTTTAGCTGCGGTGATTCAGGAAGGGAGACAGCAATGGGACCAGTCATCTTCCGCTGGAGTGGATAAAAGAATGGGACCTCAAAGACCAAGGAGCATCGCAAGGATTCCAAGAAGGCCACTGGACAAATGGATATGGCATTGGTGGCAAGTAGGCTCCGACCCTGTCCTGTCAGCAGGAACAATACCAATCCTAGTACCAATGGTGATGCAAGGAGGGTCTCTGGGGCTTACTGGGCAACGATGAAGAGGATGACCCTGATCTGGATCTGAAGGAATCCCAGAGATTCTCTGGTGACAATGGGGGAGCCAACTCTGACAGAGTGAATACATGATCAGACTCATCTGAAACTAAGAACAAGCGTGGCATCTGTGCCAGGAGGAATGGCTAATCGGCACCAGCAGAACTGAGCAAGACACACTCCCACATGGTACCAGAGAAGTCACTATCCCAGAGGTCAAGGATAGCATCTGCTGCCATGGCAATGATGGTGCCAAAGGGCACACCCACATCAAGGGGCCTTCAGTGCCATGCACAGTTTTGGCCTCAATTCTACTACCACATTCTAAGGATGCCCCGTGGCTGGAACTTGAATCAATGGTACGGGTCTCACTGATCTCAGCACAGTACCAAGGAGCAGTTAGATGGACCTGCTCAATTCCACATGCCAGAAAGAGTACAATGCCAGTCAGCACTCCTCTTAAAAGATGAGGAAGAGTCTCCCCAAGCCCTGAAGCAGTCCCATTAAGTCTCTTGGGACATCTTCCTCACTGCACTAGAAGAAGGATGATGACATCTCTTCCTCTTTGGGGAAACAACAGGTCCAAATGTGAAGCAGCATCACTTGCCAGTTCTGAATGCCACCACCAATCAGACAAGGGCCTTGGTGCCAAAACTGGCCTTACAGCCTGCTCCAGGAGGTGCTGCTTTAGCCATAAGTCTCTCGAGCACCATTCTTTAATGTGTCCCTCTCCAAGACACAACAAGCACCTCATATGGGAATCATTACTGGGGATGGCCCTCCCACACAACAGACAATGCTTGAACCCTGTTAAGGGCAACACACACAGCACCCAGCTACTATAATTAACACTATATTAATACTGAACTAAATCTAAGGCACTAACAACTATTATCTAGAGCAGGGATCTCAAACTCAATTGCTGTGGCGGGCCGCATTTACATTGAGTGGAGTTCAGGGGGGCCGCACATGACACACACTACTCTACTGTACCTTTCATGCTCTACTCTCCGCCGAAAAAATCTCCACGCAGGGTAAAATTCGGCGGCACAGTAGGAGAGAGAGGCTCTCACAGGGACTTGCAGGCTCCACTGTCCGCAGTCAAATCTCTCTGTGGGGCCCACATTCGGCGGCCATTTCCTTTTTAAAGCGGCACAGTAGAGCAGACAGAGAGGCTCACACAGGGACTTGCAGACTCCACTCTCCGCCGTCAAATCTCTCTGTGGGGCCCACATTCGGCGGCCATTTCCTTTTTAAGACGGCCACAGCTTACCGGGGCTCCGCTCAAAAAAAAATGCCAGCACAAGCCTGCAACCGGATTCGGACTGCGGGCCGCATGACACAAGCCCGCGGGCCGCAGTTGGCCCGCGGGCCGCGAGTTTGAGACCCCTGATCTAGAGGAAAAAACTGTCAGAAAACAGAATGGAAATGTAAGGTGGAAACACCATATGAACCTCCAACTCCAATCAGAGGCATGAAAAAGGAACTCAGGTGGGTCAGGGCACCAGGGGAGGGGGCAGGGTCACAGGGCATGAGTGCAACCCCTATGGGTACTCCCAAGCAAAATTCTCCGGCTTCCATGCGTCAGGCGTGCACACACCTACATGGAATACACAGGTGAAGCCACTCAAAGAAGAATAGTGCAAAAAAAGGCAAAAGCGTTCAATAAATATCAGTTCTGTATTTGGAAAAAAGACAGATGCAGTCATGTCATATATTAGGATGAAACAATTTCTACTCCACTAGTAGTTCAGGGGGATGCTAAAACAGCAGCTAGTAAAGACAGATATTTATAAAATCAGCAGGTTTGGATAAATTGCATCCCAGAGTTTTAAAACAGCTGGGCCAAGGAGCTCTCTATACTGTTAATGCTGATTTTCAATATCTCTCAGCACACTAGAAAAAAAGCTAATGTTCCCCCGATATTTAAAAAGCGCAAATGGGATGACCCAGCCTGTCAGATTGACAATGATTATAGGCTAAATAATGAAATAGCTGATACAGGACTCCATTAATGAAGAATTAAAGGAAGGTACTATAATTGATGCCAATTAACATGGAGGACTCTATCCCAGAAAGCAAGCATTCTGAAAAGGACTTGGGGATCATGGTGAATTGTCAGGTGAACATAATTCCCAATGTGATGCTGTGGCCAAAGGGGCTAAAATGATCCTCGGGGAAACAAGGGAATCTTGAGTAGGATTAGGGCAGTTGTATATTACCTTTATCTGGCACTTGTGTGAGGGTTACTGGAATACGGTGTCAACTCAAGAAGAGCATTGATAAAAAAGAGAGAGGGCTCTGAAGAGGCAAGAGGATTAAAGGACTAGAAAACAAGCCTTGTAGCGATAGATACAAGGAGCCCAACCTGTTTAGTATAACAAAGAAAAGAACAGAGGTGACTTGATCAGAGTCTGTAAGTACCTACATGGGAAGCAGAATTTGATAATGGGCTCTTCAGTCTAGCAAAGGTAAAACGAGATCGAACAACTGGAAGCTGAAGCTAGACAAATTCAGACTAGAAAAAAGGCACACGTTTTAATAGTGAGTAATTAATCATTAGAACAACTGAAGGGTTGTAGTAAATTCTCTATCACTGGAGATTCTTTAATCAAGACTAGATGTTTTTCTGAAAGATATGCTCTAGTTCAAAGAAGAATTAATTCAGGGAAGTCCTATGGCCTGTGTTATGCAAGAAGTCAGACCAGATAATCACAGCGATCCCTTCTGCCTTATAATCTATGTTATTTACCTGTAAAACCATCTAACTGCTAATCAAATGTTCATATTTTTATTATTAAACATAATATTTAACTTTAAACATTTTTACTGTATATTTACTGAATAAATTTGTGGGTGTATAATCAGCAATCTGATATTACTGGAGCATCTCTTTAGAGAACTAAGGTTCTACAAGTTGATACTATAGTAAAACATTGCAACTGCAGATATGTACTTTGTAATTTGCTTAACACAGTAACACTAAGACACATTTTGTTAGTCTATTACTGGGCATCCACATTAAGTTCCTGATTGTGGCCAAAAGAACAAGTGGGACACTGATGGCACATTCAGAGTATTTTACAAGCTATTAATAGTTTGAAACAAGACAACGGGCTTGATTCTTCCCTAAAAATAGGGGGGAGCTTTAAAACACAGAAATAGTGTTCTTTTGTCAGACAGTGTAGCATTTAGAAGTGATTTCTCATTGTAAAAGGAAAGCTCTATAGCAGAAGTGTCACTGTTGCACCAAACCTGTTCTGTATCATTCAAATTTCTAGCATACCAGGGACCTTATATTGTGTAAGTGTCTGAGAAAGGAACTTAGCCAGACATGTATCCACAGTATATTTTTCCTTTAAACTATTTACATTAAAAGTTAATACAAGGCATTCAATAACTATCTAGTGATAAAATTAGCACTAAACTTCCATCATGTTAAGAAAAAAATCAGTATTGTTAAAAATTACATAGTATTTTATAGCAGCTAAAGAGTAATTTGACAGTTCTCAAGATCTGAGTTGCCCACTAATTTGGAATATTTGCTGCACTGATGGCATCCATGAATGGTAATGAATGCGTAAAATCTCACAATGCTAACAGTGAAAGAAACAGGAACCATCTGGAGTGAGAAAAGAATGAGAAGATTCATGTTTAGACACTCGACGCTCCAGCAATCTCGGTTCAACTCCCCACTCTGCCACCAATGTCCTGCATTAATTTAGGCAAATCACTTAATCTCTCCGGCCCCAACTGAATAAACCCTTAAATGCATGCTTAATCTTAAACACTTGAATAATCTCACCTCTATTCAACAAAGCACTGAAACAGGAATTTAAAGTTAAGCACATGCAAGAGAGAATAAACTTTAACACTGATGTATCTGAGAAATATTGTCTGTATACTGACAAAATGCTCGTATTGTTTCTGTTAATGATGGATTTCACACCTAAGAGAAACTGACAAAGTTGTGTGGTGGCAAGGCTACTGGATACAAAACCACACATATGTTGCTGGGGTGCAAGACTTTTCCTAATTAAGTAATATACAACAATTATAATCTTTGTTCTGGCTAACGAGGCTTTCCTGAGATTATAGTTATGTTTTATTTTGCTTCATTTAGATTCTCACTCTCTACATCAAAAAATCACTGTCAACATAATTCGATCAGTGACTGTTTTGGGAGACAGTCATGATCAGGACCTTCCAGAAAGAAGGAAAACAAAATTCAGTCCTCATAGGAAAATGTGATGAGAGCCTGAGCCCTTGGTCAATGGTGTAGGCATGAAGGCTCATTCTCAAAAGATGTACATTGTGGTCAGACAGGGCACTAGGTGGGCCTAAGGACCAGGAGCAGATCTCTAGCCTTTGGAGTTCTCTGGTAACAGTTCTATATAGTAGGGAACTTTAAAACTTTTTTTAAAATTAAAAATCTTAAAAGGTGACTGAAAAGACCAGTCTTGTACAGATAAGTCGAGTTCCCCCTCCCATCCAACATCTTGGTGGGCATGAAAAAAAAACAGCATCCCCCATCAGCCAGGATGAGAGGAAAAAAAGGTAATGATTTTGCTTTCATGTGATGCTGTGTTAACACTGTGTTGCTGTGACATCATATGATGTAATTTTATTACAGATTGCAAGGCAATTTCAGGATGCCAGCTTGCGGCGATCTGAAATTCCAGCTGTTGACAAAGTGGTTCGCCAGCTGTTAAGAAGTTTGCTCAGCACTGTACAAAACAGTAAAATCCTGCTGCAAGTCATCACTTTGCCAAGCTATCCTTTTTCAACTCTTCAGTTTTTTTCTAATAGATCAGTTTATTCCAGACCCTTAAATATTTTTGTGAACATGCTAGATATTTTATGTCCAAATCACTGAAGAAACAATTTGGCTAAAATATTTGCATGGAGAAGGTGGAGATTGGCTTGGTGGTTGTTTTTTAATTTAGAATGAAGTTTTTTCAAGTGAAAGATTGATGAGAACAGTCTTGAACTTGCTTGTTCTTGCCATAAGCAGATGCAGGATGAGTCACAATGAGACAGGATAATAGTCTGAACTCAAAGACGTTTAAAGTTTAGTTTTTGCTGTGGTAATAAACACATGATATACTTCCTATTCCTAAAGATTATTTTCAAAGTCTCAGTTATTCTCTGGGAAAACTAATTAAAATAATAAAGAAATAAGACCTACATTATCTTCTAATTACTGTAATTTCCAAAGAGGTCATTTGGGCTTTTTCACCAACTATTAAAAGCAAAGTGGGTTATCGCTGTTAATGATTTGTTATTGCATAATTATAATTCTGTTATCACTAGTTGTGTTAATATTGACCATCAGTCCATTCTCTTCAGGCACTTAACACTTAGGGTTTCTTTTTAATCATTAGGTATAGAAAAATGCCTGTCTACAGCAAGAGATCAACACAGAATATATATTACAAGATTTTTTTTAAAAAACCATTTCTGTTGCTATCACCTTTTTATTTGCACATTTTTGGAAGGAGGAGGGCAGAAGTTTCTAAAGCTATTCTTATTCATGCTAGTAAAAATGGACACCTCAATCCTACAGCATTTCTCTATTTCTACTAGAATATACACATTACATACCTTTAATACAGAAATGTGTAGAAATGTAATATAAGGCAAGTACAATAGACTATTACGTTTGTGAAGATCACTATCTTATTCCACCACTTACCAAATATTCAAACATCCCAAAAATGTTTCAAGCTCCAATTTAAGATTACAGTTTCAGACCAGTGTATTATAACAGCATGCAATTTATGATCACATGTGGTACAAACCGCCACCCTTAAAATGAAATTTAAACAGCATTCATCAGAAATTTCAGCAAATCTGCATTAAATGAAGTGACAGTTCCACTTTAATGGAGGTTGTATATACTTTCACAGCTAACTGATATGGTTTGGGATTTTCAGAAGAGCCTAAGTGAGTTAATTTGCCAATTAAAAAAAAGTTAAAACACAAAAGAAAGGGAAGGGCGAGCAATCAAGGTGAAACATACTTCTCGGGAAAACTTATATCAAAGGATTATATTGGACTTTTATTGTTACCCCATTGTCTCCTGGACAGTTGATTTAATTGTCAGGAATGCTTATAACATTACAGGAAATGTAAACTATCATGCCTTTGCAGCTTAACTGCCTTTTTATTATTGTCCTTTTTCCCCCACAAAAAAGAAGACTAAAGGAGCAATATGTATTCTCCACTTTTAATGGAACAAATCCCTAATGGAAGTCACATTCCTCCCTATGGCCCCAATTCAGGAAAGCATACCTATTCAGGAAAGGCACTTAAGCAATGCTTAAGTCCCACTGCAGTCAATGGAAGCAAGCACACACTAAAATGACTTCCAGACTGAGCCCAGTGCAAAGAAAAAGAGCAGCCCTGGGGCATGTAAAAATTACTTGGAGACAAAATTTCTCTTTTAAATTGCTAATAATATAACACAATGTTCTCTAAAGATGTCTTGTAATAGCTTTATAAATAAACTATTTATACAGCAGGTTGAGTCTAAGGAATTCAGCAGTACAGTAATAAGGAAAAGGTCTGCAATGAGGCACTGGTTGAAATGCATTGACCAATCACACTTCCATGTAACCAAGGAATTTTATGTATTTAAAGACTTACAAAGGGAGCACTCACTGTGATTTAATACATTTCTGTTTGTCATCATGATGACATGAGTTGGCAACCAGTCCACAAAATGGAATCTGGTCTACCTCTAAGGATGCTTACATAGTTCTTCTCAAACAAGACTTAAGCACAAGAACCACAGATGGAATTTAAGAGGTACAAAGGGGTAAAAAGAAATTTAGTTATGTAAAGATGTGGCTGTTCTTACAGACCACAACAGAAAAAAAGTTACATTTTAACTATTACGTGAAACAAAAAAAAAACAAGACTAATTTGTCCCTCTCACTCCAATTCAGAGGCCCCAGATGTTGATTAATAATTAATAAATTCCAAGATTGCAGATACACAGGCATAATTAGGACTCATAATTCAATACTGGTGAGGCTCAAAAATTGAAGCAGAGGTATAGATGGTGGTAAAAATCCTGAGCCCTTGCTATAGTACAGCTTCCATCATGGCTACCACCAGTGGAGCTGCATCATTTCTATTAAGACCCATAATACACAATAAAAATGTAGGGCAGGAAGGGACCTCAAAAGGTCACCTAGTGCAGTCCCCTGCACTGATGATGCTAGTTTAGACAAAGCCTTAAAAACTGGGACTTCATTAGTTCCAACAGTGTCTTGTTTGAATATGGTCAATTTGAACAGCTAATACCTTTTCTAAAAAGGCTTTTTCAACAGATATCTATGTGGGGCTGCAGTGTTCTTCTTCCAACTTGTATACTATTTTTTTCCTACATATCGGTTTGTTTTAGTTTATTTTAGTTAAGAACACTGAAAAGAATTTATCATTATGATGAAAATGTTGATAGAAATATTACATGGACAACATCCTTAACAGGATTTCAAAGCACAACATCTGAAATGTTAAGACACTTTATCCCCTAAGTAACCTTTTTTTAGCTATCCATAGGGATGTACGGAAGTTAGTCAGCTAAATACCAGCTATTCTACTAGTCTCTGAATATAATAAACAGTTACAAATAAATAACTTTATAAGTTGCACTAAAGGGCTTATTGATTCCTCAACCTATTCATTAGCTTATACGTACAGACAGACTATAGATATACTGCATGACTTTTTACCACAGCAAACTGGTCCTGGCTGATTATGTAATCATGGCATTATTACAGTATGTGGGCTTCAGAGACAATCGTTAAGTTTTGTGGATAAAACACAAAATGAGATGGCAATAAACAGCAGATCTAGGTGTAAGTGTTCAAGAACTGAAGAAAATTTTGAATTTACTAAAAATGAGGCATAAGTGTTTGAGACCAACAAGTAGTTTGTTGCACTCTCCAAAATATGAACAGCATCCAGACAAATGACACTACTTTGTATTTACCTTTTTAATGAACTAATTTGTGATAAAAGTGATCATGTGATTTTGCAATGCATAGATTGGTTCACATGGAAAATTCTGAGTTGAAATCGAAGTTAGAAGAGTGTTTGTGCACATATTAATCATTTATGATTCAGCGATTCCAGAATCATTTTGGCTAGTGAAACAGGCTTAAATATTTCTCTAGAGAAAAAGAGGCAGTATCCAGGTCAGTAGTAAATTGGAAATTCAGTAGCATTCTAGTCATTTATAGTGAAAATTGACACAAACAAACATCAAAAACAAAGTGAGAAACATTCCTGATGAAAGCTGAAGGAGCAAGAATTTTTCTTCACATTTTCTTTGTCCTATGTTCTATAAATAAAAAATATAGGACAACAAAAATGTAAGGAAGTCACTCACCCTGTGCAGTAATGATGTTTCTTCAAAATGTGTGTCTTTATGGTGCTCCATTGTAGGTGTGTCTGCGGCCCCGGACTGATTGGAGAACTTTGGTAGTGTCTGTTGAGCCCGCACATGCACTGTCTCCCCTCATGCTGCACCACAACACTAGCCAGTGTGCATGGGCTAATCAACCTCAGTTCCTCCTCTACAACAGAGTCAACCATTAAAACATTGAACTAGAGGGAAGGAGGATGGGTTATAAAGCACCCATAAGGACACACATCTCAAAGAAACATCATTATTGCACAGGATGCATAACACCTTCTTCAAATAGTTTCCCTATCCATGCTCCCCTGTAGATTACTACCAAGCAGTACCCCTTTCAGAGGGCTGGGACTTTGGAATCGGGTTAGTCACCACTGATAGCACTGTGGAGCCAAAGATGGCATCAAAGGCAGAGTCCCCTGTAATCGTGTAGCATTTCGCAAAGGTATGGACTTATGCCCATGTCGCTGTTCTAGAGATTTCTAGATGAGTAGATTGATTTCATGGAGTGCATACAGATCAAGTCTGGAGGGGTCATGTTATAACTCTGGTAGCACTGTTTGATGCGTTCGAGACTCACTTGAAAAGCCTCTGGGTGGTGTGGCAAATGGCCGGCTTCTCCCTAGTGGGTCTCGCACTTTTGCCTCTTGTAGTAGGCCAGGGCGTCGCCGGTTACCCCACCTTCCCAGGGAGGGGGGTAGGGACCCAGGCCCGCCCGCTCCTCCAGGTCCCAGCCCAGGGGCCCTCTGAGTAACAGCTCTGTGCTGCTGGCACCTTATTCGCAGCTGCAGGCTTTTCCCCTGGGCTACTTTCCCCCCTCTGTCTTTCTGGCTTTTTGAGCCCAGTATCTTCCTCAGGACTCC
Source organism: Mesoclemmys tuberculata (assembly GCA_007922155.1). Lineage (NCBI taxonomy): Eukaryota > Metazoa > Chordata > Testudines > Chelidae > Mesoclemmys > Mesoclemmys tuberculata. Next base: position 38,889,327 of record ML675629.1, read on the forward strand.
ACCTCTCTCCCACACACTGCTGCACTCCATTATGTTCTTCTCCACGACTCCACACACCACTGTACTCTGTTCTTCTTCACAATCTTGACACACTCCTCTGCTCACCATACACCTATTCCTTCAGCTTCTCAGGAGTTGAGGGTTTTTATCAGGCTCCTGGGTGGGGCCTTAATTGGGTCAGCTGACACTAATTACCTTCTAGTGACTCTGGCTAGTCTATAGGGAATAAAGCCCGGATCATTCTAGCACTTACATAGCGCCCTTCTAGAACTTTCCCAGTGCCCTCTGCCCTTGCTATACTACAGTGGATATAGCTAACCTCTTAGAAAGGAAAGGTCTAGAGGACTTTCTGAAAGGTTTTGTCCTATCCAAGTAGAATGCCAGGGCTTTCCTGACATCTAGCATATGGAGTATAGACTCCATGATGTTTCAGTGAAGCTTAAGTTAGAAGCTGAAGGATGGATTCATGTGAAATGATGAGGCAACTTTAGGAATGCCTCTTGTGTAAGGTCTGTGTGTGACCTTATCTGGACAACATGTTGTCTACGGGAGATGCTGATGTCCCTGATTTTCACTGCTGCGGTTAAGAGGGCCATTTTCACTGATAGATATAATAATCATCAGATGGCCATAGGTTTAAAAAGGGGGTCTTGTCAACCCTTTCAGCACTAGGTTTAGGTCCCATGAGGGCATAGGAACCAAGGTTGTGGGAAGAGGTTTGTTAATCCCTTCAGAACCGTTTAGTGGTAGGATGTGAGAAGATTTTCTACAGGTTGGTGAAATGCTATAACTGCCAGATGGACATTGAGCGAGTGCAGAGACAAGCCCAACTTTTTAAGGGTCAGGGCATAGTCCAGAATATGAGGAAAAGATGTCAAGACTGGAGAGATTTGCCTGGATGTGCACCAAGCCTGGAACCCGGACTACTTTTGCAGGTAAGTGTGGCATGTGGAGGGCTTTCTGCTGTGGTGCAGGACCTCCTATACTTCTTTTAAACATCCTTATTCTAAATGATGGAACCACATAGGAGCCAAGCCTTGAGGCAGAGAATTCCCAAGCTGGGATGCCTGGTGTGTCCCTTGTCCTAAAAGAGAAGATGGGGCGTGGCCAGAAGGGAGATCGATGGGCATATCGTTAGCTGCATCAGTTAAGGGTACCAGGTTTGTCTCAGCCACATGGGAGCAATAAGGATTACATGGGCTGAATCCCATTTTATCTTTATTGGGACTTTCAGTAGGAAGAAAAACGGGGGAAAGTCGTAAAGGAAGTCCTTGTCCTAGGGGAGAGGAGCAGCATCACTGGCCGATCCCCACTCTGGAACAGTACTGTTTGCAATTTCTGTTGCAATGGGCGGCGAACAGGTCTATGAGTGCTGTCCCCCAACGTAGGAACATGCTGTGAAGCACTGTCAGGAGTAACTCTCATTCATGGTTGCATGGGAATCTGTGGCTTAGACCGTCCGCTACTATGTTTTGTGCACCTGGAAGGTAAACTGCAGATAGGGTGACACGAACAAGGCACCAACTCCAAAGTTTCATTGCTCTCCCTCTGCTCAGAAGCAATCTTGGTGACTGATGTAATATGTGCAAGCTTATATTGTTCGTAAAGATCTTTATGTGACACCCTGTTATGTGCAGTAGGAAATGAGCACAGGTGTTCCTGATTGCTCTTAATTCTAGGAAATAGATATATAAGGATATCGCCAAAAGTGGCAATTTTCTCTGTACTTTTAGGTCGTTGAGATGTGCTCCCCTTTCCACAAGAGATGCGTCAGTAATGAGGAGTACCAACAGCGATATCTGAAGAAAGGGAGTCCCTTTGCCAATGTTGGCTGGGTTCCTACACCAGTTGAGGGATTCCTTGACCTTGAAGGGAAGTGACAAAGGTTTTTGCAGACTGTCTCTGTTCTGCTTGTACGTCAAGTCAAATCATATCTGCAGGCATCGCATGTGAAGCCTGGCCTGTGGAACCACTGAGGTGCTGGCTGCCATATGCTCCAGGAACTGGAGACAGACTCTGGCTGATACTTGAAGGCTGAATTGAGCTGTGTCTATAAGTGATACCAAGGATAGGAATCTGTACTCAGGAAGAAAGGTTTTGGTTTTGGCCCGTATGGAATCCAAATCAGCCTCTATGAACTCTGGACATTGGACCAGAACAAGGGGCCAATGCCAGATCGAAAGGAAGGTCTCTGTATTGATAGTGATAATTTCTTAGGGTGACCCTCAGGAAGCATCTGCAGCCGGTAATATTGAGATGTAAAAATAGATGATCTGTAGGTCGATCACAAAAACCAGCCTCTCTATTCAAATGAGTGAATGAGGGAACGATGTTCGACAAAGTAACCATCTTCAATTTCTGAGCTTTGATAAACTTGTTGAGAGCTCTGAAGTCTAGGATGGGTCTCCAACTCTCCTTTCTTTTGGGTATTAGTAGATAAAGAGAGTAGAATCCTTTGCCTCAAAGACGTTGAGATACTGGAGAATTTATCTCCTTCCTTAGGAGATTCTCGTGAGAGGGGTCCCTGAAGAGGGACAGGGAAGTGTGTTGTGGATGGGGTAGGGAGGTGAAGTGGATGAAATAACCAACCTCAGTGATTTCCAAGACCCATTTATCGGCAGTTATGCACTCCCAGGCACCGTGGAACACTGCTGAATGGCGCCACATGGGGTACATGGCAATTGGGAATGGTCTCACAGCGCCTTGACCTGCCCTTCAAAAGTGTCTCTGGGCAGGTGGCTGGGAAGAGGGCTAAGGCTCAGAAGGCTTGCATCTAGAGAATTTATTTCTCTTTCTGTGTGGCTCGTAATTGCGCTGAGACGTGAATTGGACTGAGTATTGTCTCTGTTGGTATTGACCACTAAATTGTTTCTTTGTCCCCAGCATATAGATATCCAGAGACTTGAAAGTTACCCTGGAGTCTTTTAAGGAGTGTAGTGAAGTGTCTGCTTTGCGAAGAGATTCCCATCTTTGAAGGGAAGGTCTGACTGTGGTTTGCACTTCCTTCAGGAATCCTGAGAGGTGGAGCCACAATGCTTGCCTCATCACCACGACCATGGAGATGGTCCTTTTACCTGTCAGCTTTCTGTTCTTGGACAGCCAGGGCACAATAACCCAGCCTGTCTGACTCCCAAAGGACTCACCCCCCACCACCACCACCCTCCCAAACCTTTGCTTGAACCAGAACAGATCAGACGACTTACAAAAAGCAATGAAAAAGCAGTGGGAGACACACCTAAACCCCTCTGGACAAGGATGACAGGATTAAGACAACTCCCCTCACCTCATTTGTATGAAGATGTAACAAGGAGGCATCTCCATTTGCATACAGAATGGAGAAAGAGATTCCAAGGCACAAACCACACTGAACTCTGGGACCATATAAACAGGGAAGCACTGCATGATGAGGGATTTCTGCTCCCAATGTTAATGAACCCACACCTGCACATCCCCAGCTCAGCAGTTATCAGACCAATTTGGCATCCAAATACTGAATCTGCCTAAAGTTTTACTTCCTTGAGTCATCGTTTACCCATGAACAAATCTAGAGTTTCCCTTGAAGCATTGTTTCTTCCCTACAAAAACACATCCCCATATTCAAAACTATTCTGATGCCTGGATCCAAAAGCTGCATCAGTTCCACTGGGACTTCACCTTTTCCTGACTGATTGTGTTGGGGGCTCTGCCTGTCTCCAGCACTCTAGACCCTCAGCTACAACAATCACCTGGAAACCTAAACTGATTCAAGCTTCATGGAGTGGCGAGACTGAAATTCTTTTTTTTTTTTTTTAAACTCCAGGTATAGTTTTCTAAACCAGACTTTTGTAATCAAATTTGAGCTAGATTTCCCCAATACCCCAATTGAAATTGTGTAATACTGTAACTGTTTGGTTTGTTTGTCTCTCCTTGTATAGCCATTGCCACTAGTATCATAAGTTTTGTATACCTGGCAATAAAATAACTTTTATAATCAAACTGATTGCCAGACTCTCTCCAAACTTCATTTACTTTTGCATGTTCTCGGCTTCCCTATTTTGCTCTGCAGCAACATTCCTGTCACCTAAGCCAAAGATCCCTGTAACATCCAAAATTTCTATGGGGTTTGCTCATCAAGGGGGTTATTACCAGAACAACTGTAGAGTGACAGTGGGGATAAGGAAGTGCTGGGGCATATGAGGGTGTCAGCCTGGATGTGCCATTTGACCCAGCCTGCTCAGACGAGCTCTATTCCAATGCAGTGCCTGTGGTATATGAGGGTGGTAGCTTGAAAGTGCTGCTCAACCCGGTCCACTCAGACGCACTCTGTTAATCTGTGTGCATATGTATGTGTGTTCATCTGATTCTGCGGCGGGATGAACCCAGCCCTGGAAAACCTACGTCCTGCAGGGTAGCTTCATTGGGAGAAGACTTGCAGAAGGGAGACGTAGAGTTTCATATGGAAACACAAGTAATACAAAAGCAGTACATTGATAGAATTACAAAACCACCCCCTTCCCCCACCCCCAGGAATGTAACCCTAATAAATGAGTGCACCCCAAGGTGACAGGCAAATCTGGTAACAGTTCTGCCACGGAGATGGTCCTGGCTGCTGCACTGGCCGGAGACCCGAGAGATTTCTGGCAATTTCTCAGTAAAGTCACTGAGTTTACCATAATTTGTATAGTTATACTTTGATAACAGTGCCTGGTAGTTTGCAATTCTAAACTGTAGGGAAGCTAATGAGAATGCCTTCCTACAGAAGAGATCCAGGCGTTTCCAGTCCTCATTGTATGACATATTTCTGATACGGTATTGGCATCCTCGGGAATTGATTGTGTCCCACCACAAGGGAGCTGGGTAGCAGATGGGTAAAAAGGAAATTTTTTGTCCGTCTGCTTGCAGATTGGGGTTCCTGAGGCTGGAGTTTGCCATATGACCTTGGCTGGGTCTGAAATGGCTTGATTAACTGGCAGAACAATTTTGCTGAAACATGCAATATGTCTATCAGCTCATAGTGAGCATCTTTTACCTTCTCCAGGGGTCTATGAAGGGTATCAACAATCCTTTTTGCCAACTCTTGAAATTGTCTGAAGTCATCTACCAGAGATGGTGGTGACGGCATGGCTGCATCATCCGGGGATGAGGAGGATATGATCTTGGGTACAGTGTCTTCCTCTACAGTCCTTTCTTGTTACTCCACATCTGGGGCCGAAGCTTGCAATGACGTGGCTGAGGGAGCGTATCTGGAGGAATCTTGGGCCACCTTAGGTGCTCCCAAGTCTGGCTGTCAGTGTGCAAAGTAAGGCCACTGGAGTGGCATAGGGCCTGGTGGCGGTGTCCATACCAGGAAGGCAGTGGTACCATTTCTGGGTACATATCTGGACCCTGTGGGTAATGAGTCCTGTATGGAGCCTGGGATAAGTATATAGAGGCCTCATGTGGCTCTGTTTCTGATGCCTCACTTGATAATGGCGGGGAAGGGTATGGCCAAGCGAAGCTGTTCCTAGAGCATCCGTGACATGGTTCCAGAGCCCAGTACCGGAGTGTGAAGTGTGAAGATCTCTTAGAACTGTCTGGTCTTCGGATTGATGAGTGTTGGTGTTGGTGACAGTGCTGGTGATCAGGATTTTTCCCATACCAACCTCTCCAGTGCCAAATGGGCCAGTGTCGCTGGTGGTACCAATACCAGGTGACATACCAGGAGCATCTTAGGATGTCTGCCCTTTTCCTTGCATACCACAGCTTTGATGCCTGTGCCCAAAGGGTCCATGGGCTTACCAGTGGTTCCAGACAGTCGGTGGGAGGCCTGAGCACCAGACTCACTCAGTGTCAGCGGTGCCAAGGATACCAAACAAGATGGAGATCACTTTTGGTTATCTCTGGGCTTGCTAAGGGGGCTCCCGGCTCTTTTCCTTGACTTATGAGTCAAGTCTCCTGACCATCTTTTCAAGCTACTATCCTTCAACATAAAAGGTTGAGGGAAAGACTCATGCCTGCCCAGGGGCTGAGGTCAGAGAGCTACCTCCATAAAGTTGATCTTCTGGTGGAGCTCTCTGTCTTTGCGAAATCTTGGTCAGAGTTGTTGGCCAAGGGAACACTTGCTTTGATTGTGGCACTCACCCAGACAGCGAATGCACTGGGAGTGATTGTCTGTGACCAGGATAGCCTTGTTGCAAGTGCGACACTTCTTGAAGCCCGGTGACCCATGCATACCCTTATCCAGGAGGGTTCCCCCAAAAACCCTCGGGGTTGATGTACAACAAAGTATTGTCTTTTCTTTTTTGCTTTTTCTAAGCACAGCCAAATAAAAAGGGTAAAGGAAGCAAACGAGGAGGTTTGCAAAGTAAAGATCAACAACTGAAAGGGAAGTTAATGATCCACTAGCAGACAGCTAAATGCTCCATCTTTAGCCAGGGGCTGTTGAGAAGGAACTGAGGACTGTTAGCTTGGGGGCGCTGGTTAACCTTGTGGCACAGTACAAGAGGAGACAATGCATATGCAGACTCAACAGATTCTGTTACCAAAGTTCTCCAATCAGCAGCACAGGGATGCGGACACACCTACAACTCATAGGAACATTACTCGAAGAAGAAACAAAGCTTCTTGCTTCCACAGCTTTCACCTAGTATGTTACCAAAGAGAGATTTGGAGTTTTTGTTTTTTGGGACAGGGGAGAGGGGGGTTGTCACCATTTTTCTGGATCTCAGATGTTGATGTGCACAGTCATTTTAAATCCAGTACTGCTCTCAGGTCTCCAAGAGCTCTTCGGAACAATGAAGTATTGAGACTATAAACTAAGAGATTTCTGTTCCTGCCCCCACCCAACTCCCATTCTATTTGCTCCACTAAGATTTGTTTTTGTGAATACATACTAAAATATTTAACTGAATTAGGAGACAAAGTGTATTCTCAAAGAACTCCTTATTAAACAGTATAAGCAAGGAGACAACAAAGGCTACTGGAGAAAATAGAAGCAAAATGGGAATGAAGGGCACAAATACAAAATCTATATTGCAACTGGCTACCATCTGCCTAACAAGACTGATGACAGCATCTCAAAAGTGAAAAATCAAATAGAGATTTGTTGTAAATAGCATTATGTTTACATAAAAATCTTTAAGAAAAATAAACTCAGAATTAATCCCCAATAAATCCCAATAATTTACATTTTAAATTGATTTGTATGAGAAATTACCTCTTCTTTCAATGCATGTTTCTTCTGCTCCAAACATATTTCTTTAGCTCTCATTAGCTGCAGAGTCTCCTTAGAAACTGCATACTGCAGTTTTTCCATACGTTCTACTGCTGCTGCCCATGCTGCCTTACCAAACTTTTTCTGATCTGCTCGCATTCGATCATACACAGCTGTAAAAGAAAAACAAAGCTTTCTTAATAGAAATAAAACAAATACATGAAATTTGATGTGCTGTCAAATTTCATATACAATTTGTTAGTGCTGTCACAATTCCCATGAACACATCAACTATTTCTGATTCAGCAACAGATGTTGACAATAGCTATTATGAAAATAAGTTTCAAGGCGCTTAAACAGGATGCACGATTTCTGCAGTCACACGATCTCCGAAGAACTATTGTTCTCAATTACATCTCTGCTCCTGGCTACTGCAGAAGCGGTTTGAAAGTTAGTAAAATTTTAGAAACCTACTCTGTTTCAAATTTCTCTTTATTTTGTTTGAGGCACTTACCGTGTTAAGTTTCCCGCTTCATCATAGTACTCCATAGTTCTGCAGCCACAAAAGACACCCAATGACAGAAAATCTAAGCCTTAAAATAAACAACAACAACAACAACAGGGTAAAAGATACTCACCTGAATTAAATCTGACTTGGGAGTGACAGTTTTCAAGTACATAAAAAGTTGTTATAAAGAGCAGGATGATAAACTGTTTCCCTTATCTACTGAGGGACAGAACAAGGGCTTAAATTGCAGCAAGGGATATTTAGGTTAGACATTAGGAAAAATGTCTTAACTGTAAGGATAGTTAAGCACTGGAACAAATTACATAAGGAGGTTATGGCATCTCGGGTCACTGGAGGTTTTTAAAAACAGGTTAGACAAATCTGTCAGGGATGACCTAGATAATACTTAGCCCTCTCTCAATGCAGGGAACTGGGTTAGATGACCTATGAAGGCCCTTTCAATCCTACATATTTATGATTCTGTGATACCACCACAGCCCCACATTTTAACTTTACTGGTGGCAAAGAAAACTCCAAAAGCGAACTGAATGATATAGGCTCAACTCTGCAAACAGCCTGAATAATATCTTTAAAATAAGCTTTAGCTGCCACATTCACCTCTGTGGAGTGTTAACTTTGAGCCCTTATAATGGCAATCTAAATGTCAACATTATTTCACTGCTCATCATTTTATAGCACAGTGGTGCCAATTATCTCCAGAGGGACCCATCCTCTGCCCCCATTCCAATTCACTCCCATACAGGAACATGTGAGGGGCAGTATAACCGCAACTTCCTCGTATCGATTTATGATTTCCAGGTTGAGGCCCCTGATTTAACAGAAATATCCAGCTGATGTGCTTAGCCCAGGGGTGCTCAAACTTTTGACCCCATGGCCCCCCCCCTTACCCCAGTTTGGGTGGGGGGCTGGATGGCAAGACCAGGAGTGGGGGACCCTGAGGCCGAAGTAAGGCCCAGAACAGAGCTCAGGGCAGCACAGCTGGGTGGGGCTTTCTCCCTGTCCTCTCCCCTGCAATGGGGATGGACTCAGGCCCTGCCACACCACCCCTGAACATTCCTCCACACCCCTCTAAGGGGGCATGACCCACACATTGAGGAACTCTGGCTTAGCCTCTAATTCTAAATTGCCTCCCATATGTTTCCAACTGCTAAGAGCCCTAACTGTCACCTTCCACCTACCAAAGCTTCCAGTTTCCCTTGACAACTTCTACAGTACAGTTGTGCGTTCAATACAAATCAGCAGCACTCTGAAAATTAAGAATTATGGAGCCACAAAATTACACTTAATATTAAATTGAACACCAGAATGAATATTGTACTGACTGTACATTTAACAAAAACATTTTATTTTACTATTTGAAGCTGCTGGAAAATCCAGGCTTCTTGCCACAGAATTAAAATTCAAATTAACCATACAGATTACAGAATGGCCTGGTCATAATATCAAGAACCCTCAAGGCTAGCAGAAGTCTCTTGCCTGATAAGATTAGGACTCATTCCTCTTGAGCAGCAACCACTACTTGAGCTGAGACAGATAAGCCATTCACTAATTTAAATTATGCACTGTAATCACATCACACTATCTGAACACTTCTGCTAACCAAAACATACTGAAGTTCAGGAGTCCACAGATGGAGCATTCTGTCTCCAGGCTCCAGATGCTCAAAGGAATTTAGGCCTAAATCTGGGCTCAGGTGTTTAAAGCAGTGGTAACCTCAATAAGGGATAACTGTTGAGTGACGGTCTAGTAACATGATTACTCTCATCTTGCTTCCTCACTCAGTGACAAATTCTGTCCTTATTTTTATTATCCTCAGAATTACCACAGTGCCTCGGAGCCCTAATCATTGTGGTAGGCAGTGTAAAATACAAACAAAAAGACAGTCAGCTCTTTGGGGCAGGCACTACCTAAGTATAAGACAAGAGACAATAGAGGGATGGATATATGCAGTGCTGTAGCCTCGTCAGTCCCAGAATATTAGACAGACAAGGTAAAGTGGGTAAAGTAAAATCTTTTATCTTCTGTTGGTGAGAGAAACAAGCTTTTGAGCTTACCCCGAGCTCTTCTTCAGATCTGGTAAATTTAGTCAGAGCATCACAGATAAATATAAGGTGGAACAGAGTGTTTAAGGTAAGTAGTTAACACATTTTTCAAGAGATCATTCAAGGCTATTTCATCAGTATTGACAGCAAATAAGTAACAGAAAAACATTTTTCTTTATCATTTAACATGTTTCTGACAAACTTGTTTATATTAGACAGTGCAGTGGTTTAACTAAGGCTTTGTGTACACTTAAAAAGTAAGTTAACCTGATATAGGTCAAATTAGAGCTGTAGCTGATGTCCATACTGCCCTTGAGTCAGTGGAGTGCACCTCACCACCAGGAGCACTTCCACCAAGCTAAGGGACAGTGTGGGGATCTGAGAGCCCCATCTCTTTGCTCCCTGCTGGGGAGCTCCCTTAGCTGAGGGCCCCATCTCTTAGCTCCCTGTGGGCTTTCCCCCTCCCCACTCTTCAGTTCCTGCCAGGAGCCTGGGAAAGCTGCAAGGGGCTTCTCCATTCCCCACTCTCCAGAACAGGCAGCCATGTCAATTTCATGTCTCAGTGCTGCAATTGACAAAGCTGCCCCAACAGGGAGTAGGTGGAGAAACACCCAAACTTCCGGCCCTGGGTCCCAGCTGAAAGTGGAAACCAGCAGACCAAGCTTGGGCTTTCTCACTGGAGCAGTGAAATTGACAAGAATGACAGCACCACAGCCGATGTAAGGGGACGCAGTATCTACACTGACCTTACCTTACGTAGCTGACGAAAGTCCTACACCTCTCATCGAGGTGGTTTTATTTTGTCGAAAGAACAGGGCAGTTCTGTCGTCGTGCGGGGGGTGGGGGTGATTGCAATGGGTACACCACCTCTGTTTTGTCAGCCAAAGCTGACTTTGGTTGACACAGCTTTCTAGTGCAGATCAGGCCTAAATCATATTTTTAAAAATGCACTGTAGTTAAAACAAGTTTAACCTTGCTTAAATCAGTTTAGCTTGTATTGGTAAGGTACTGACATAAGCTAAATCAATGCAAGCAAGAGCTAGACCAGTTTAATCATGTCTAAATTAGGGTTTAACTAGAATGACTTTCAAACTGATTTAGCTAAACTGATGCATTTTCTAGTATAGAAAAGGCCTTAGACACATCAGGGGCAGGCTTCCAACCAGCACATAGCTTTTGCAGATGAACTTAGGTACAGTTTTCTCTGAGCAGTGTAACAAGATAGAGTAGGTTAACAAGATTCTTACAGGTATGTAAGGTCTAACTGATGAAAGACGGGAACAGGAAAAGCTAACTCAGATGAAAGGGTGAGAAAAAATTGATGTTACGGTTGCCAGCTGCCAGAAAAAGAAAATCCAGCAGGGATTCTAGTATGCATGAAAGGAGCCTAATCACAGAAAGTACTACTGAGCAGGAGTATAAGCACCATTGCATTGAGGGGGAATTTTTGTCTGCTACTGTCAGTGTTCCAGAAAGAGGACTTATTAAAGAGTGTGTTTGTCAGAGAGATTGACAGGCAGAAACAGAAGGAAAGAAAAAAGAACGAAAACTCCAGTTTCCTCTAAGGGAAAAGAAAAGCACTACAATGAAAACACATAGACTTTAAGGTCAGAAGGGACCACCATGACCAGCTTGTCTGACTTCCTGCATTGCAGGCTACAGAACCTCACCCATCGACTCCTGTAATAGACCCCTAACCTCTGGCTGAGTTACCGAAGTCTTCAAATCATTAAAAACTAGTTACACAGAATCCACCATTTACACAAGTTTAAATCTGCAAGTGACCTGTGCCCCACGCTGCAGAGGATGGTGAAACCCCCCGAGGTGATCTCTGCCAATCGGATCCGGGGAGGAAGGGGGGGGAAGGAGGACGGATTCATTCCTGACTCCAAATATGGTGTTCAGTTAGACTTTGAGCATGTCAGCAAGGCCCACCACACAGACACCTGGGAAAGAAGTCTCTGTAGTAACTCACGGCCATCCCCATCTAGTGTCCCATTACCAGCCATTCACAGTATTTGCTACTAGCAGTCGTAGATCTGCTACACACCACTGTAGGCAGTCTCATCAAAACATCCCCTCCATAAACATATCAAGCTTAGTCTTGAAGCCAGTTAGGTTTTTTGCCCCCTCTGTTCCCCTTAGAAGGCTGTTCCAGAACTTCACTCCTCTGATGTTTAAAAACCTTTGTCTAATTTCAAACCTAAACTTGTTGATGGACAGTTTATATCCACTTATATACATTTGTTCTTGTGTCCACATTGGTGCTTAACTTAAATAATTCCTCTCCCACTCTGGTATTTATCCCTCTGATGTATTTATAGAGAGCAGTAATATCTCCCCTAAGCCTTCTTTTGGTTAAGCTAAACAAGCCCAGGTCTTTGAGTCTCGTCTTTTAAGGTAGGTTTTTCACTCCTTGGATCATCCTATTAACCTTTCTCTACAATTGTTCCAGTTTTAATTCATCTTTCCAGATGAGGTTTCCCCAGTGCCTTGTATAATGGTACTAACACTTCCCTGTCTCTATTGGAAATACCTTGTCTGATGCATCCTAGGACTATATTAGCCTTTTTCACAGCCACATCACATTGACGGCTCATAGTCATCCTATAATCAATTAATACACCCAGGTCTTTCTCCTCCTCTGTCTCTTCCAACTGACATGACCCCAGTATATTGCAAAAATTCTTGTTGTTAGCCCCTAAATGCATGACCTTGCACTCTGCCCTATTAAATTTCATCCCATTTCTATTACTCCAGTTTACAAAGTCATCCAGATCTTCCCATATGATATTCCATATGGGAAATACCTCCCAACTTTGTATCATCTGCAAATTTTATTAGCACTCTCCCACTTCTTGCGCCAAGGTCAGTATTAAAAAGGTTAAATAAAACTGGTCCCAAGACCAATCCCTGAGGAACTCCACTAGTAACCTCCCTCCAGCCTGAGAATTCACCTTTCAGTATGACCCGTTGTAGTCTCTCCTTTAACCAGTTCCAAATCCACCTTTCAATTTTCATACTAATCCCCATCTTTTCCAATTTCACTAATCATTTCCCACATGGAACTGTATCAAATGCCTTACTGAAATCCAGGTAGATTAGATCTATTGCATTTCCTTTGTCTAAAAAATCAATTATCTTCTCAAAGGAGATCAGGTTGGTCTGGCATGATCTACCTTCCATAAAACCATGTTGTATTTTACTTCAATTACTGTTAATTTCTATGTTTTTAACTACTTTGCTGGGATGGTACTAAATTACTATAAATTACTGTGATTGACATAAATCCAGTAAGGCTTGATAAGGCTGAGTGCGAAAGGATTATGGTAACAAGGCCTTTTAGCACTAGACCAGATTATATGCAAATCACTAAGAATACAGAACTTGCACTTGGCACTGATATAAGCCATAAATGTTTATCCATGCCCTTTGTGTGTAGCTGTGCTGATGAGACAGACCAACAGTCACGGTTAGCCAATGGCCAGTTCACCTAGTGTATACATGTGGGTGTGTGTAATGGTGAATCTGGGACTAACTGACCTGGGTCAACTGACCTTGTAGAACAGCACAACATCAGGTGCCCGGGTGAGTATTTGGCAAAATGTACATGTCAGCCAATCCCTGTTGTCCCTCCCAAAATTACTTAGAAAAACAAGTTATAAATAATCATGATATGTTAAATAAGTGCTAGCAGAGCATATTTTGGGGACATGCGACTCCTTTGGGAAAAGAGTGTAAGTACTGGGGAATATCACATACCCTAGAGAGAGATCACAATTAGCATCTGAAGAGGGACTTTAGAACCAAAGTTAGGGTAGCCAACACCCTACCACAAGAGACCATTAAATAGATCAGGTACTCAAGAAGAAGAAGAATGAGAAAGTCAGGGTAGCCAAGACACTGCTTCGGGGGACTCAGAAAACAGATGAAGTATCTAAAGGAACCAAAAGGAAGGAAGGAAACAGTCTCCATCTAGAATTAGTATCTGTACCTGCTTTGTTTGCTAATCAGGATACTATGTGGGGCCAGCATAGTTACTGAGGGTTTATGCTTGAGGCTTACTAGAGGAGAGGCATTGTATAGCCTTTTCCATTTGTCTGGGATACGTGCTTTCAAATAAACTGCTTTGCACTGAAGAGACTGAATCCTAGTTTTCATTGGTATGGTTATTGGGTGCCCAGCTATGGGTACGTGAATGGATCCCGGCCCAACATACTTTCTTTTTCAATATTTGTTCCAAGACCTTTCATACAACTGAGGCCTAACAGGCCAGTAGTTTCCCAGATTGTAGGAGAGTAAAGAGTTAAAAGATGAACAAGTGGTCAGGCCTAAGCTACAGAGAATGGGGTAAAGGCACGGGCAAACCATGTTTCTGTTAATTGGTGTGAATTCTGGTTAGAGTCTATCCTCTCTTCTTTTCCTCCCTTCCTGGCCATCCCTGTGCCAGGGATGAGGCTAATAAATAATTATTGCTATTTTTGTGCAAGGCCTTTTTGTGGGAAGAAAGCATTATCTTCATTCTCCCTCTGGCAAACCTTTACTTCAAAGAATGTTAGTGTAAAATTTATAGATTTTAAGGTAATATGCCTGCCTGCTGTATGATAATCCTGTAAATAACAAACAGAGACAGGTCTAATTGTTTTCATTATGTAGCTTTTATATTTTATAGGTATCAATGTAAACAAATAAGGGTCTATGGGGAGTTGCTGGAAATGTATGCATTTACATACTGTTATGGATAAAAGGATTGTAAAGTAACCCCTTCGTCACTCACTCGCAACTTTGAGGTGGAACGAGCAGGCAATAAAGGGTTCTGTCTCCCCAGTCCGACCCAGGGACAACCTGTTTGGTTATTTCTAATACAGATCACTTCCCCCCTTTCTTAAAAATAGGAACTATTAAAATTAAACTCCGATTTCAAATAATTTTTATGTGAAAAGTATAAGACAGTGGAAAATGGTTACCTTTCTGTGCTTTGGCTGTTATTTCGAAGTACTTAACAGTAAGATCTTGAATAGAAAGGACAGCCATGTGGGCTTTCCTCTGCCAATCTGCATCTTCCTTTTGTAGGCTCTCAATTCTCCTGGGGCCTAAGTAATCATTCTCTATGGAGATCTGAAAATAAATCAGTTCATCATTAATATCAACAAACTAAAGTTGTCCCTATTTTGTCAATGACTGCTAGTTACAGTCAGCCAAAGTGGATAAAAATCATGATTTTATTAAGAAGAAAACAAAAGTCCATGGCCTCACTAACTTTCTTACTATGCAAACATACACTCAAACAAAAGAATTGGTAAACCAATAGCTCATACTACATTGCAAACAAAGCCATCTTTGACAAGTCAAAACAGCTTAAATGCTTCAACCAGGAAGGCTATACATACTCTCCATCAAGGCTGGCAGCCTAAAGTCAATTAGAGTTGTACTTCAATGTAGAAATGGGCAAAATTTTTCAGCAAACTGCTTATTTGGAGCTGTGGGGCTTTGGAAAGAAGAGAGGCAGGAAAATAGCCTGGTTGTCATAGAATAGCGATATCACCTTTGGCAAGAATGCTGGGTGAGGGCACCTGGACCTTGTCCTTATACCAGTGGTTCCCAACGTTCTCTCTGCGGTGCCACACCCTGATACCTTTAATTATTTTGAGGCACACCACCAAGTAGTCTCCAAATTAACTCATGAATATTCATGAGCCAATCCAGAACTCAAGTAGTTTTTAAAAAAATCTGTGGCACACCTGCCCAGGCCTGATGGCATACCAGTGTGCCATGGCAAATTGGTTGGGAAACACTGCCTTATAGAGCACCACGTAAGGGGGTTCAGAAATCAGGGCCTTCATCTTCGAGACTCCCCTACTGAAGTAATTGCCACCAAGAAAGCAGCCTTCCAAGATAGGTGTAGAAAACAGCAAGATGCCAGGGACTCAAAAGGGGGCCTAGGGAGCCTTGATAAGACCAGGTTGAGATCCCACTGAGGAATCGGGTCTCATACCGGAGGAAAGAGCCTCTCCAGGCCTTTGAAAAATCTGGCTGTCATCTCATGTGAGACCACTGATCTGGCCTGGATCAAAGGGTGAAAGGCTGATATAGCTGACAGGTGTACCTTAAGATAAGACTAAGACCATGTCAGTTCAGACGCAGCAAGTAATCCCAAATGGCTTGAATAGATGATTTAGACAGGGAGATGTTTCAATCAGACGCCCAGCAGGTGAAGTGCTTCCACTTGGCTAAGTATGACATGCTAGTAGAGGGTTTTCTGCTTTCCAACAGGACCTGAGTGGAGCAGGCCCATTCTTCCATACTTAGCCATGGAGTACTCACGCCATCAGGTGTCAGGAGGCTAGATCTGGGTGCAGTAGTCGACTAGGATCTTGAGAGATCATGTCTGGCTGGGATGGAAGGGCCTGGGGGGCCCACTGATAGATCAAACATCCCAAACCAGTGCTGGTATGGCCATGCTAGGGCTATAAGTATGACATGCGCTTTGTTTCTCGTCTTGACCTTTATGAGGACTTTGTGCATGAGCGTAATTGGCATACATCAGGTCACCTGACCATGGTAGGAGAAAGGCATTGGAAAGTGAGCCGCTGTCAAGTCCTTGTAGGGAACAGAAGCAATGACTCTTCATATTCCAACTGGTGGCGAAGAGGTCCGCTTGGGGAGTATCCTACACCTTTGGAAGACAGACATGGCAACCTCTGGGTGTAAGGATCACTCTTGGAGAGAAGAAAAAGACCTGCCCTCAGTCCTGAGGTGGGTCCAGATGGTGTCTGATTGGTGAGTATACTGTTGCCAGCCACATCTGCAGAAGCCTGATGCTGTGTTGGAGTTGCCTTCGAGTGGCCCTTGATGAGCCAGTTGTTCAGGTAGGAGAAAATCATCTGAGGTAGGCCACGACTACCGCCATGCATTTATTGAATACACATGGCGCTGTTGATGGGCCAAAGTGCTGCCTTCCAACCACAAACTATAGGAATCTTCTGTGGCCCACAAAAAGTTGAGGGCAGCATGGATCCAGTCACCAGGATCCAGATAGGGAAAGATGGAGGCGAAAGAGACCATACGGAACTCCAACTCCTTGAAATACTTGTTGAGGCCATGCAGGTCCAGTTTGGGCCACAAGCCCTCCTTGGCTTTTGGATCAGAACATAACCAGAGAAGTTCTTCATTCTTGGGGAACTTCTTCTACGGCGCCTACCCATAGGAGGGCTTGCACTTTCTTGGTAAGAAGTTGCTCATGAAAAAGGTCTCTGAAAATGGATGGGCTGGGGGGGGGGGGGAAGAAGGTGGGAGTGAAATAAAATGAAGGGTTTACCTGGCTGCCACTGTATTTGGCACCCATTGGTCCGATGTTAAAGCAACTCAGGTCAGGAGGAAGGGCGCACGAAGTGGTGTGAAAATAAAAGGGAGGTTGGACTCTGAGTACAGACTGGTAGGTCTCCGCTGAGGGCACTTTCAAAAGGCCTGTCTGCCTCCATTTGGGTAGCAGCTCAGGCCTGGCTGGGGGGGTGGTAGCCAGGGTTGGCCTGGCATGTTTTATAATCCCCATTTTTCTTTTTGTAGGGTTCGTCTTTGGATCGACCCCCAAATCTCTGTGGCTGTTGGAGCCTGAAGTGCCTTCTGGTGGATGACAGGGTATATAGACCCAAAGAGTGTAAAGTGGCTCTGTAGTCCTTTAAACCGTGCAGACTTGTCCATCTGGTCTCCAAACAGGGCTGCACTGTCAAATGGGAGGTCCTGAATGGACTGTTGGACTTCCGAAGACAGACTAGATGACTGGAGCCACAATGCTTATCTCATTGACACAGCTGATGCTATTGTCATGGCCGCTGAACTGGCT
The DNA here is from genome assembly GCA_007922155.1 of Mesoclemmys tuberculata. Taxonomy (NCBI): domain Eukaryota; kingdom Metazoa; phylum Chordata; order Testudines; family Chelidae; genus Mesoclemmys; species Mesoclemmys tuberculata. Next base: position 38,906,912 of record ML675629.1, read on the forward strand.
GCATCAGAGGCTGTTTGGAGGGAGGGCCCTAGCCATCAACTTCCCCTCTTCTAGTATAGCCTCAAATTCCTATCTGGAGTCTTGAGGCAGGGAATCAGAGAACTTTGGCCTGGTCTACATTGGCAACGGAGGTCAACGTAACGTCACTTACGTCAATCTCTGAAAGCCTGCATCTACACTTGCACAGCAGTTCTGTCTATTTAACGCGCAGCAAAAGTCAATGTAATAAAACCACCTCTGCAAGTGGCGTAGTGCCTAATTTGATTTTATTGGTTCAGTTTTGCATCCGTGTACACAGAGCATAACATAATTTGACATTCATGGCCTCCGGGAGGTATCCCACAATGTCCCATTGCGACCAATCTGAACATTCGCGCTCTGCTGTTACATGGTCATGCTCACCGGGAATGGCCACTTCCCTCATGCCCCAGGAAAATTTCAGTTTTCATTTCCTGTCCAGCCAGTGTGGAGGGAGCTTGTAGCTGAACTCCTCATGGCTAATGCAAGGGCCAAATGCGCTCCAGCATGGAGTCAACCAGAGGTCTTAGATCTCATCGGTCTTTGGGGCGAGGAGTCCATTACGGCTCAGTTTAGAGCCAGCAAAAGAAATCTGGAAATTTATGGGAAGATATCCCAGGGCATGCTGGAGAAGGGGCACAACAATGACATGCAGCAGTGTCGCGTAAAAATGAAGGAGCTACAGCAGGCATATCAAAAAGCCAGGAAAGCTAACAGCCTTCTGGCTCCTCACCCAAAACATGCCGCTTCCATGAAGAGCTGCATGCCATTCTCGGCAGAAACCCCACCATGGTGCCACCACGCAGCATTGATACCTCCACTCCACCCCGCTCCAGGGACAATGATGAGGACTCGGTGAATGAGGAGGCTGAGGCTGAGGAGAGCAAGGTGCAAGAGAGCGAGGTGTCCCTTCTCCCAGACAGTCAGGACCTATTCCTGACCCCAGAACAGTCCAGCAGCACGCAGGACAGTGCTAATGATCCTGGGGAAAGCACACCTGCTCATTTTTTTTCCTTTGTCTTCGCAGTTATGTTCTTTTAGCAGGCTGTCTTGGGCAGCTACTTCCGAAACAGATTATTTATGTGCAGAGATATGCTCAGAGAATCATCAGTTGATATATCAAGGAAACTTTCATGTAGGTAATCTGTCATCCTTTGCACAAGGTTTTGGGGCAGGGGAGCCTTGTTCCTTCCTCCCCGGTAGGATACTTTGCCGTGCCATGCTGTAATCAAGGGAGCCGGAATCATGGAGGAACACAGCATAGTGACATAAGGGCCAGGCCGGTACCCCACTGCATGCAGCAAAACTTCCCTTTCCTCGTGCGTTACCCTCAGGAGACTGATATTGCTCATGGTCACCTAGGGAAGATGGCGCATTTTAAAAATACCCGAGCTATACAGCAGATACCATGTACTTCTTTATTCCCCATTGTATTGTCCTAATAGTCATTTTCATTATTTTGCTTTGGTTTCTGATGAGACTATTAACGCCCCCGCGCTGTCTCCAGATCCCCTGTGGCCACCTTGTGACAAAATGGTGATCTTAATTTAACCGTGGCACCTAGGCACCCCTCTCATACAGGGCATTTGAAATGAGCTTTTAAAATCCTCTCTATAGCAGAGTAAAGTGCCCCTACCTTACTATCTCTGTAACAGCACAGTCAGCCAACGCTTCTGGGATGTGCGGAATGGAATGAGTGTCTGTTTTACCTTTGTGCACAGCACAGGGAGTTTTTTTTATACACTGTTGCATTTGTTTCATTTCCCTGGCCCCCCCTAACAACGGCAACATTGTGCATTTCTTTTCATTCTGTAGACACCTCAGCCTTGGCTCAGCCTGCTCAAACTGCTGTGGAAAGACTATTGAAAATTAGGAAGAAGAAAAAAAAACCCACAAAAAAACCCATGAGACCACATGCTTGGCAAGCTCATGAACGCCTCCGCGGCTGCAGAGACAAAGCTCCGCACATGGCGGATGACTTGTCCCAGGACATGGACAGGGAAAGTCGAAGAGCGATGCAGGAGCATGATCGCAGTATCATACAGAAGATGCTGCAAATCATGCACAACCAGGCAGACATGCTCCAGAGGCTTTTGGAAATTCAGGAGGAGTGGAGGCCGGACAGAGTCCCACTGCAGCCCATCCATAATGCTTCTCAGTCTATGGCTTTGCTGCCCTCTCCCTACCCAACCCCCAAGCGGTCTCAGAGAATGGCCAGGCTGCAGTACGTGATGCACTCCACCCTGGTGGAGGTGAGCAGAAAGCAGCAGCAGCACCACTAACAGTTGGCCTGCAAGCAACCACGCTACCATTTGAGACTGTGAATTAACACTAGCCCCTCTCCCATAACAAGTTCGCATTGTTTCAACATATTTCTTTATTAAATCAAAGCTTGTTTGGGAGGGATTTGGAGGGTACTGATATCCGTGGTAGGGGGATGTTAAGCAAAGGCAATAACATTCAGGAACAGAAATCAGTCCTGCATCTCACTGCAGAACCTGGTTTTCAATGTTTCCCTAATACAAAGTGCTACGCGGTTAGCTCTCAGCATATTGCTAGCATCTGACTGCTCATAATTGACAGCCAGTCTTTCTGTCTCCATAGCCCAACACTGGGGGAACCTTTCCCCCTTCACTTCACACACGTTATGAAGAACACAGCATGCAGATATCACTGAGATGATGTTCTTTTCACTCATGTCCAGGCTAGTGAGCAGACTCCTCCATCTGGCTTTAAACGCCCAAATGCACATTTAACCACCACTCTGCAAGTGCTTAGCCTCTTATTAAAATGCTCCTTGTCTCTGTCAAAGTGCCCAGTGTACGGCTTCATTAGCCAAGGGAGCAAGGGGTAAGCAGGATCCCTCAAAATTACTACTGGTATTTCAACACCCCTGACGTGAATTTTTTGGTCCGGGAAGAAAGTGCCTGCCTGCATGTTAGAGAACAGTCCCGAATTCTGAAATATGCGGCTGTCATGCACCTTTCCAGACCACCCCACATATATATCTGTAAAACAACCCCTGTGATAAACAAGGGCCTGCAGAACCATGGAAAAGTAACCCTTGCAGTTTATGTACTCAGCTGAGAGGTGGACAGGTGCTAAGATAGGGTGTGCATCCCATCAATGCCCCCCCCCCCCGCAGTTGGGGAACCCCATCACAGCAAACCCATCCAATATGTCCTGCACGTTTCCCAAAGTCACTAGCCTTCCTAGCAGAAGTCTATTGATGGTACTGCACACTTGAATCACAGCAGCTCCCACTGTACATTTATCGACTGCAAAGTGATTCCCAAATGAGCAGTAAAAGTCAGGGGTTGCCTGTTTCCACAGAGCAATGGCCACTCTCTTCTCCACCATCAGTTTGTCTCAAGTGAATATTCATGCACTTCAGGGATGGGGCCAGCTCTGAGCAAAGTTCAAGGAAAGTGGCCTTTCACATACAAAAGTTTTGCAGTCATTGGTGAATATCCCACAGCTGTGTAACGATGCGGTCCCACCAATCTGTGCTTGTTTCCCAGGACCAGAACTGGTGCTCCACGGACTGAAGATGATGTGTTATGGCCTGCAGCAATTAGGAATTGTTCCATTCAATGGCTTGTAGTATAGCAGCCTCCGTGGCACTGCGGTTGCCTGTGCTTCAGGGTTCTCACTCTTCTTTGAAAATACTCAATGATAAGCCACAATGTATTTGTGACGCTCACAATAATAATGCAGTTGGGCTGGCTCCATGTTCCTACAGCAATGGCGAGCGCGCGGCATAAACTAACGGCACAAAAACTAGTTTCCTGTTTGTTTGGGGGAAGGAGAAGGAACGTTTCATCACGGGACAACGAAATTCATCCCAACAGCCACCGTGCCCAGTTGCACTGTGGGATAGCTACCCACAGTGCACTGCTTTGACTGCCGACACAATCATGGTGAGCGTGGTTGCACAAACCCGGTGCAAAGGGTGTGGTGTGGACATGATCCAGCGACTTCTAAAAATCGGTGGGTGAAAGCTGACTAAGTAAGTCACCTTCACCCTGCAGTGTAGACATATCCTTAGTCAAGGAGTGCCAATTAAAATCATATCTTCCCAACAGGTCTTGTTGGTTTGATATGCTGCAGCTCTAGGCTTGCTATTGAAAAAACTTTTCTTCTGAAAAGGTCTAACTTTTTCGCCTCTTTATTCTTGAAATGGAACTTGCCTGCTTCTTCCTGTCCCTTTTGTTGGTCACTGTTACTACCAATGATGCCGGGGAAGGGTGGGTATATTGATATTCAAACCCCTTTGTGGGTACATAGTATTTCTTTTCTGCCCACTTAGATGTAGGGGGCAGAGAGGCGAAGGTTTGCCAAAGGGCCTTTGCTAGTTTTACTATCCCTTCATGGACCGGGAGAGATACCTTAGATGGAACTGGTGCTGCCAGGACGTCAAAAAGCTTGTCAGCAGCCTCCTTCAATTCCTCCGTCTATAGGCCCAGATTCGATACTACTCGTGTGAGTAGCTCTTAGTGAGCTCTTAAGTCATCATGTGGGACAGTGGCAGAAGAACTTGGTACAGCCTCATCTGGTGAGAAGGACAACACTGGCAAGGGTGGAGGGGTGAGTTCTTCCTCCCTGGCTGGGGTGGCACCCCCCTTCAGTATGCATCTTCTTGGATTTCGTCTTCAGCACTGGGGATAGTGATCAGTGCTGGGAGGAAGTCAGTGTGGTGGGGTGGGTGGCACTCTGCACCAAAGCACATGTACTCAAGGCTGAGACAGACCGGCTCGGCTCTTGAGGCCAGTTTAAGTCCTAACTCCATCAGGAGAACTCTCCATATGGTATCTCAATTTTCTGTGATTACAGATTCCACACATGAGCTTCTCCCAGGCACTTTAGGCAGCTCTGGTGACAGTTGTTGACCCGCATAGGCTTCTTACACCAAGCGCAAGTCTTGAAGCCTAGGGACCAGGGCATGCTCCATCCCTGAGCCACATGTTACCCTACAATATATCTAAGAAAAGTAATGCTCAGCAAACTAAGTAATTTAAATTACATACACTAATGTAACTAAGGAAAACCACTGAGTTGTAAGAGCTTGCCACAGCAACAGCACATTCCAGCAACATCACAGGTGATAAGAAGGAACTGAGAGGAAAGATGGCCAGTGGGACCCAATATACCAGCACATACACACATGACCCTAGTGGACACTAGAGCCCTACAGATACACTAGGGGGATAATCTCCAGCACTTGGTGCATGTGGCACACACACACCTAATGTGGAATGGACATGAGCAAACACTCGAAGAAGAATGTTCTGTTTCAACCCATTTCAAGACAGCCTTGTTTAGCTTTCTGGCATTTTGACAAAAGCCAAAAAGGACTATGTTCAAAAAATGCTTTGAGGGATGGATATTGAGGGGAAGACAAACCTCCCTTATAACTTTTAACTGAGTGATTAGAGTAATCTCCTAGGATGTGGGTTCAATTCCTCCCTCTGCCTGACATAAAGAAGGGTGTAGAATATATCATCCGACTTGCCAAGGTCCCAAAGTAAGTCTTTGGTCAAGCCAAAAATCAAACCCAATTTCCCAGTTCCATAGTCTATAAATTAGACTATCCTTCCTCCACACTTGACTCTTCCACAAATAGCAAGGGTTTTTATAGGACAAATTGGATCTTTATTTACACAAGTACAACATTACTGCCTTTAAATTGTGCGCCCTGCAGTAACACCTGTGTATTGCCATTGCATTCAGTGGCCTTGTAAACAATTATCTTCATGTACAGGATCAGAATCCACTTACTCTCTCTCAAACACTGTGGTTCTGCGGTGCACCAGGAATAAAAAGCAATACAAATTTTGCCATTATGTAAGCACATAAATTCTGAATACACCCTGGGAGCAAGATATATTGAGTAATGTTATGCCATTTTTGCATAGCCTCTTTTTAGATTAGAAAGCCATCTTAAATTAAATCTGACTGTTCCGGAAAGGGTCTTGAGAGTAGCATCTTATTCTAAAAATTGGAGAATCAGTCCCAGAAAGCAAATAAGTCAGCAGGTCATTTATTACTGAATGTTAACATTCTGAAGTGCAGATTTGATAGACCATCTTTCCCTTTTAAGAAAGTTGCAATTTGTTGAGAACCTATGCTTCCTGGCTTGATCAATTTTCTCAAAAGAGTCATCAAACAATTTACTGCCTCTGACAGACTTATGTATCAACAGAGTGGCATTGTAACAATTGCCCTATAAATTTATCCTAACTGTGACCTCAAGAGTGAAAAGTGACTGAAAGTGTATAAAATGTCACAATAACCTGTAAACATCAAACGTTGATGGGAAAAGGTACAAAAAGCGAAACTGAATTATCCCAACTGATATAACTCGAGAACTTTGTTAAGATCATGCCTAGTAAACATGAAAAGTGAGAGTCAATAAACCAAAATTGGTGTGTTGGAAATCAAGCCTATTAGTAGACAAAATAATGAGAAGATGGACTATTATGCCATTGCTCTCTTTTGGTGTCCTTAAAAAGAAAGACAGAGGAAAATTAGCAGAGAAGCAGCAAAGGCAGACACATGCTGACTGAAAGAAGATGAAGTTCATTTCTTCCCCAACATGGATGCTACCCCGGCTATCTCCTGGGATCAACCGTAACACATCACTAGGCCTTCGTTGTCTTGATCCCAAGAGACGTCCTGACCAAACCAAGCAAAGAGAGAGACCCAGATGACATCACCACCTCTACCAGCTTCAGCTAAATCCTGACCACCCACAAGGATGCGAGACTCTCTCTCTCTCTCTAACACACACACACAGTCTTTTCTTCCTCATCTTATTTCTTCTCTTTCCTATCCTTGCAACACAAAGGAGAGAGTCAATACAAGAGAGAAGCTGTATTTTCTATCTTTGCTATCCTTTTCCTTCCCCTTTCGTGTGTGTTTGTCTTCTAGGAAACAGGATCGGACAATAGCAACAGCCCAACTCATTTACCTTTTTCTCTTTTCCCCCGAAAGGACAGTTACCACCATTTTTAATATAACCTGAGAGACTGTCAAACTAGGGGGGTTTCCTTCTGAAGTCTCTCTATAGTTAAAGAAATGGGAACGAGGGATGTTGTTAAAATGAAAGTCTTATTTAATATTTTACATTTCAAATGATCTAACTGTTTTTCCTTTTTCAGAATCTTAATATTTTATTAAAGGATTTGTAATGGGGTGTTTGCCATAGAACTAAGCAGCCAAAGATCTCTTTATACCAAACCTTGTTTAAAATGGTTTCATGTCAGACAATTTCAGGGTCATGTTAACCCTTTTTACTCTTTAGTTTAATGTGGGCCCAAATAAAACAGTATCAATCTCCCAAACCGACAGGTTCATCTTAATTAAGAGCTTAAAAAAGGAACAGAGGGTAGGGGGAAGAAGCTGGTTATAAGCACATATAAGCAGAAGTAAGAGTTTTGAAGAATTTTGCTTGATATATTATCCCTTCATCTGTGTTTGTTAAACAAAGTATACTTCTATAGCTAAAGCAAGGGAAGATCAAATATATCTATACATGGCACCATTTGCAGTACAGTGACAATGCTCTGTAGCTTCTTTTTGAGGGATCAATTTTTCTTCCTAAACTACATTTATGGGACAGCACCTTCCCTAATTTATTTTATAGTCCCCAAACTTCAGCAGGGATTGTACAGAACAGAAAGATACAATCAAAAGGACTGTAGCCTAATTTAGGTATGACAGTGAAAGTGGGAATAGGAAGAGATGGGGTTAGGAAGGACAAAGCTAACAGCAATAAAGTTACTTGGCTTAGGCAAATGGATCTCTTGTTGATTCAGTTTTAAAAGTTTGTTTCGTTTTAATTATAAATGAAGGAACCCTATAATTACAATTAAAATGTTTCTGTTCACAGAGACTTTTTCAATTGCCTAGATTTTTCTCAAAACTTTTATATTTCAGGCTGAAATTTCCCACGGTTGTTCTGTAAGAGTTGCAGAACAGAGATAGATAACAAAAAAAGTTAAATTCCAGGTGCAGCCCTTACCAAATCTGCCATATCCAACATGGTGACCATTTTCTTAACTGGATGTTCCAGCTAATCCTTTCTAAAAGTTTTATCCACTTTCTGCAGAATCCATATCCAATGAAACATCCTATCCTCAGATATGTCTTTGCTTTTGCAGGTTTTTAATACCTAATTTGCTATTATCTTACTCTGAAAGCAGTGTTGAAATGAGGGTAATTACAAGGACTTCAGAGGCTGTGGTTCTAGGGAAGAGTGGTGGTGGAAGAAATACTGGCTGAAGCCAGCACCTTCAGAGCTTAAGTCAAAGAAAATAGAGGGATGTTTCCATTCGTTATTTCAGAGTAAAGTGGAACATATAAGTAAGCACTGCTGAGTACTATGAATACATTTCCGAAAAGACATTTGCTTAGTTATTCAGAGAAAACTAACTGAAGACAGGAGTCACAATTCAGGGCAACTGCATCTCTATTCAGTGGTCCACCCAGGGCAGGCAATCTCAGACTTCTAACAACACAGCAGTTGCCTGTATTTGGAGGAGACTCACGTCTCACCCTCTTCTGAGAGGTGTATATCCAGGTTGAACAGAGTCCTGCCTTCAATGTGTATTTCCCAATCTACCTAAATAGACCTGCTTGCTTTCTCTTCAGAGACTGAGAGTGTTTGTTACATATATAAGTTACCACACAGCTCTTTCTAAGCAAGCCTCCTTTATTCTTAAGGGACAAAGCCTTACAGAGAAAATAAAAAAACCTGCACCCATGCTACTAAGCTTACCAGAGTTCATCCCAATTCTAAACACGGGCTTCAGCAGAAAAAGTCTTTCAGCATCCCACACTAGGCATTTCCTTTGGTTACAAATTTTGAGCTGAAGCTCTGAACAAGCACAGTCTTATAATGCCTTAGTAGGCTAAGCCCTTCCAATCCTTCCCTGAGGATTGGGGCCCTCTGTGGACAGGAAGTCCTGTTCATTTGCTGAATCAGAAAGAAAGCCCTGAGTTAAACTCAGGCTACTTAACCAAAAAAAAAAAAAATTATATATATATACACACATACACACACACACACCATATTTTTCGCTTTATAAGACGCACTTTTTTCCCACCCAAAGTGGGAGGGAAAGTCAGTGCGTCTTATAAAGCGAACGTGCCGAAAATCAAGCTGGCCGGCACTATTGCAGGATCGCAGGAGCAATCCTTACCACACAGCTGTCGGCCAGGTCCGCTCCATAGCAGGGGTGGGGGAGGAGGAGAGCAGTTCTCCTTCTCCTCTGCACTGCCTCTGTAAGTACAGCTGATTGGTGGTGAGCACCAGCTGGAACTGCTGCTGCTTCTCCCCTGCCTCCACCAATCAGCTTACTCCCTTCCTCCCGCTGTTACAGTTACAGCTGTTACAGAGTTACAGAGCTCCACTGCCCTGCTGTGGAAGAGAGAAAGGAAAGGAGTTATAGTGGCCCTCCATCGTCCTGTACTATCCACTGCACTGTCACCTAAAGTCCCTGGGTGAGTGACAGCCCAGAGCCCACCTTTTGGTTCCTATTTTCCTCCTCTAAAACCTAGGTGCGTCTTATCATCAGGTGCGTCTTATAAAGCAAAAAATATGGTATATTTTATATATATATATATATATATATTTTTTTTTTAATGTTGGTCTCTGAATAATTTGAACTAGTATATATGTGTGTGTCCAGGGAGATAGCTTCAATAGTTGATAATGGAGGAAGTTCATTAGCATGCCTCCCTTCCTCTGAGAGAAGGTACGAAAATGCCACACCACCACACACAATTGTGTTTTTAATAAAATATACCCCAAATGTATTAAGCCTAATTCAATCAGGTTTAATTTTATTTAATTAAGTTTATTTTAATTCTATGTGGTCTGTTCAGGATATTACATGATACTGTCTGTCTGCCACAGCAGGTTCCCATTCCCACCTGGGGCTAGATGGGATTGAATGAGGAAGCCGGGGCTCTTGCACTTAAAAGTATGTCATTACTTCCCCAGCAACTCCCTGCTCCTAGCACCTTCTCCAGCAACCCCGCACCCTGGGTCCTGCCAGAAGCCACTGCACTCTCCCTGCCAGCATTACCTGGGTGGGCAGGGACTTTGTCCTTTTCCTGCTGCGCCCCACCATCATGTTTCCAGGTCACTCAGCCCGTCCCCAACAGCTGGGCCGGGCAGGGAGTGAAGGGGTCATGCTGTCACAGCCTCCCCACCCGGACTCTTTTGCAGGCAGATGCTGCTCTGCACAGAGGAAGAGACCCTGAGCAGAGTCAGCCAGCGTAAGAAGTGGCTCCATACTACCTCCTTGCTCCCCACCCAGGCCCAGCTGCTGGGGTAGGAACGGCCGACAGAGATGTAAGTGCTGGGAAGAAGCGCTGCAGGAGGAGGACAGAGCACTCTTCCCCCGGCACCAGGCTGAGGAGAGCAAACCATACAAGGGCAGCTCTGCGCTCACAGAAATATGGGGGATGGTACATGACCCTCCCTGGGCATTGCCTCTGCTAGGCATCATAAAAGCAGGCCAGCCTGTCCCCAAAGAAATGGGAGAGTGACAAAACGAGGAAGAACAACTAAAACAGTGCTCTGAACCACTGAGTCAAAACAGGTGCTTCGCAGGCATCAAAGGAGGATAGGCAGAGTGATCAGGCCCAGAGCTCAAGTGTCTTTCTCTTGTGAGACATATCACTCTTCCTGGGGTAGTCTCTCTGTCTTGGGGAGGCGTGAAGGGGAAGGGCAGCATAAAAGGGCGCTGTGGCCTTTAGGGATGCTGTTGCTGCGCCCTGTAATGGCATCTCTGCAGGTGGTATATACACACCACTGGCAGACCATTCCCCCACAATGGGATGACAGCCTTCTCTTGCTACTAGTTAACTGTTTGTCCTGTAGCTCATGTGGTAGAAGTCAATGCTGAAGGCCCAGGGTTCAAATCCTGCAGATGATGCGTGATAAGGGATTGTTACAGTTGTAAAAAGTTCTATTGTATGTTCCCCCCTCCCCTTCAGAAAATCTAGGAAACTGCATTTCAAAACCCTTTATTAAGAGAGTGTTATTTAGTCTGGAAAGTGAAACACTTAAAAGTTAGGAAATGCCAGATTTACAGCTGCCTGCACAATTCTGCCATCTTATGCATATCCACTACAATACCATCTTTAATTACATGATCATATAATATTTAAATAGTACACACAAATATACTGTAAAAGTTCTGACAAAGAAACCTAGGTATCTGAATAATGTCACTCTACCTGCCCAGGCCTTTAAAATAGTGTAGTGTTTATTACAAACTTGTAGTGATGTGGTTTTTCTTCCCCCTTTTATTTAAGCTTTAAGACCTCGAACCCTTAATACATAGGGAAATTAAATACATAGTAAAATGAAGCTGTTGAACATCAGTTCAACCTTTATTTACCTTCCAAGGTCCAATTTCAGAGTTGTGTGTTTTTCCTGGAAAAGAATCACTAGAACTGCTGTTCAAGATGACTGATTTCATTAACTGAAAAACCCAGAATCCTAAACTCAGGCATTAGGAGATAAAATTTTCACTTCATTTTTATAATGTATTTAAACTTAATTTTACATATAGTCTGTTAGTTATATGGGATGTTGAAAATGGGGGTCGGGGACAGTTTTCTTTTTAAAAGGTGTGTGAGTGCTTTAAGATGTTCTATAGGCCTTTCATAGATCATAATCTCACACACACACACCCTCTTAGACTGGTATGGGAGAACATTGCACTATTTTATTCCCATATAGCTGATAATTTAAAAAAAAAAAACAGCTAATTGGGAATGCATTTTAAGACCTTCATTTTGCACAGATCCCAAAGGAAGCATAAGAACAAGGCATTTGATGCATTAGACAACAGGAAATATGAGCAAAAGCTGCCAACAGGCTGAAGAGAAAGTATTCAACTACTTATGGACAAATTCAGATCTCGTATAAGTAGATACAACTATATCCGTTTAGAATTTCACCTGCTTACACCGGGGTCAAAATTTTGTCTGGACTGTTTTATTCACAAGTTACCTACTACATTAAAGGTCAGCCACTTTTTTATAGACAATAATAGGGTATGTAAGAATAAGATCGTTTGGTCTTCCTTCTCTTGAATGTAAAACTGCTGCTTCGCAATGCACTTGTGAATTTCTTCTAAATCATTGTGACTACTAAAAAGAAAGAAAATTTTTTATTTCCGAATATTTCATGCAGAGTTCACAGTTAAAAAAAAAGATCAGAATTAAGCATGACTTACACTAGATTTCCACAATAGCTCATATAATAATGTCACTGTGTATGACTGTGCTACAGTTCATCAATAAAGCTGTCAAAGAGCAGGAACATACCGCCTTTTATTGAAAGTCATAAATTTGTAGCCAGACTTGACAAACATTTCATAGTCTATCCTATATCATAGTGCCCCATGGTACTAATGGGGAGGAGCTTCTGCAGATACAGCCCCAGCAAAAGCAGAAAAAAACCTGACTTGCATCATGTAACTTTCTCACTGCTGCTAGAGAAGAAATAGCAGCAGCAAAAGCATAAACACAACTTACTCCATTGGATCAAGAGATTCACATAAACATTGGATTGCAAGATTCCTGAAAACCCATGCGAAAAAATGTTTGTCCCTTTACTGGCTTCCCCTTTTGTTTCCCATGACACTTAAGTCACTCTTCCTTCCCTCAACATCTTGCATAATTTTATTTCAAACACAAACTATGTTCAACACTTTTCATCCTTTCACTTGCCCCTTCACTCTACCCTTGTCATACAATTTATCCCTGTGTGTGTGTGTTTGCTCTCACTCAATGTGCCTTTTCCAATTCTCCATTAACTGGTGTTCCTTGTTAACCAGACAACCAATGCACATAAATCCACAATGAGGTGATCTCTCCTGTGGTTGCTAGATGGTGCTGCAGCATTGCACTTTCCCATTCTCCAGTTTATCCGGATTTTTGATCATCTGATCTGGCCCCGGTCCTAATTAGATCAGATAAATCAGGTTCTACTGTATCCTCCTACACTCCTCATTGCCTCAGCCCACTATATTGCCACCTTTCTTCATTCAAATCACAGTTCAGCACATCTATCACCCCTAAAGCTTATCAACTCTAGATTTACATTTATAAAGCATTTTGGGATCCTTCGGGATAAAAAAAAGGATTATATAAAAAGTATGATTCAGAACTTAAACATTCACTTGCATACAAACTCTGTTAATCAGAATAACAGACTGGATGGTTTAAACAGTAAAATGGTCAGAGTATATTTCACTGGTTGAATTTGTTATATCACACCATTTCCTCGTGTCATGAGAGATTGTTTGGAGCACTGGGAAAGTTCCCAAACACTGGAAGACAGCTAATGTGCCAATTTTTTTTTAAAGGGTAAACAGAATGATTGGGTAATTATAGGCCTGTCCACCTGATGTTGATCCCAGACAAGGTAATAGTGTGGCAGGTAGGGGCCTCAATTAATAAAAGAATTGAAGGGAGAGTAATGCAATTAATGCAAATCAACATGGGTTTATGGCAAACCGATCTTGTCAAACTAACTTGATATCTTTTTTTTTTTTAAATCTATTACAAGTTTCAGTGATAAAAGTAAGCATTGACATAATATATTTAGACTGCTCTAAGGCGACTGACTTAGTACCACACGACATTTTGATTAAAAAACTAGAATATAAAAATCAACATAGTACACATTAAATGGATTAAGAACTATTTAACTGATATGTCTTAAAATAGACAGACAAGGTGAGCGAGGTAATATCTTTGAAGAGATCAACTTCTGTTGGTGAAAGATAAGCTTTCAAACTACACAGAGCTATTCAGATCTGGGAAAGGTACTCAACTAAATACAAGTGACTGTCACAGCTACAAGGTGGAACAGAATTAGCATTAGTAGTTACATATTCTAAGGGACCATTCAAGGCAAAGTGATACAAGAGAAGAATAAGTGGGGATTTGATAGCAACCTTTAACTACCTCAAAGGGGGTTCCAGGGAGGATGGAGCTATGCTGTTCTCAGGGTAGTAGATGACCTAACTAGGAGCAATAGTCTCACATTCCAGTGGGGGAGATCTAGGGTGGATATTAGGAAAACCTTTTTCACTAGGGGGTGGACTGGGATATCTAGGGAATCTTCATCCTTAGAGGTTTTTAAGGTGTGCCTTGACAAAGCCCTGGCTGGGATGATTGAGTTGGGGTTGGTCCTGCTTTGAATTGGAGTAGATGACCTCCTCAGGTCCTGCCAACCCTAATCTTCTATGATTCCAATAATACCCCTGCAATCACAGGACAAAAAGGGGGGAGGTAAGATCATTGTAATAAAGCATAAAACTATTGTCCTTGTTAGATGCTAAGCATGGTCTTAATAAAGTTATGAATTTAAGCCCCAGGCTTGTCTTTTGAAGTTGTACAGGTTTCCTTTGAGAATGAGGATTGAGAGGTCAGAGTGATCATTTTGTGAAGTGTATGCTCATGAGCCATATGGTGTATTTGTCTTTTATTATTTTTTCTGTGAGAGTTCATCCAAGAGCACAGTGATTGTCCGGTTTCACTCACATAGATGTTATTGGGGCATTTAGTGTACTGGATGAGGTATACTACATGTTGTGACAGGCATGTGTAGCATCCCCATAGATCTTGAAAGGTGTGTTGTTGGGGTATTAATCATTATAGCAGAAAATATACCTGCAGGTTTTGCATCTGTTGTCATGGCAGGGTCTGGTGCTGCTTAGAGCTGGTGTGTCCTGGTCTGTGGGAAACTTGCTTCTAATGACCTTGAGGAAGTAAGGGGTTGTTTGAAGGCCAGAAGAGGTTGTTTGGGATAGATTTCTTTCAGGGTGCGGTCACTATCGAGTATGGGTTGTAATTATTTGAGGATAGCCCATAGGTAGAGCCCTGCACAGATACAGGAATGTGGATCCGCATCCAATCTGCATCTGTCCTAATCATTTTTCCGCCATCCATAGTGTTGTCATGCACTCCCACATGCACCCACGGTTCTTGGGCACCCAAATCAGTTGTTTGGAGGCCATCCCTGCTGCAGCCTCTGCTGCTGATCAACTGTTCAGGGGCCAGCCCCTCCAGGCAGCTGCCTAACTCCTGACTGATGTGCAGGGAAGCCCCACAGAACAGCTGATTGATTGGCAGGCCCCCCCCAGCTGTTCCCCTGCTGGGCACTGATCAATCAGCTGTTCTGCAGGGGCTCTCCTGCACCAGCAGGAGAGCCTGGTGGAACAGCTGATTGGTAGCCCAGAAGGGAGACCAATGGAACAGCTGATCAGCAGCTAGCCCCCACCCCCTGATCTCAAAGGCAGCGGAGCTGCCTCAAAGGCTCTGAGCTGCGGAGAGCTGCTTCTCCACCTTTGAGATCCACATCCGATCCACCATCTGCCAAAAAATGATTTGTGGATATCTTCAGATTTGCAGAGCTCTACCATAAGGGTTCCAACGTGGGGTGGTAATGTAACAACTAGGGATGTACAGTTGGAAGTGATTTTTTTCCTGTGTATTGAAACAGGTTCTCAGGGTTATGGAGAACAGGCCACTGATTCAGTGTGATCTACACCACTTGGTAAGCTGGGTGCAAGCAAACGCATTTTAATACAGCTAAATGCAAATTTATACCTCTGGAAATAAAGAATGTAGGCCATACTTGTAGGAGACTATCCTGGAAAGCAGGGATTCTGAAAAAGATTTGGAGGTGGTAGTAGATAATCAGCTGAACATGAGCTCCTAGGGTGATACTGTGGCCAAAAGAGCTAATGCAATGCACTAGCAGGGGAATCTCGAGTAGGAGTACAGAGGTTATTTTATCTCTGTATTTGGTACTGGTGTGATCACTCCTAGAATACTGCACCCAGTTCTAGACTCCACAATTCAAGAATGATGTTAATAAATTGAAGGGGGTTCAGAAAAGAGCTACAAGAATGACTGAAGGATTTGAAAATATGCCTTATAGTGATGAACTCAAGTAGCTTAATATATTTAGCTTAACAAAGAGAAGGCTAAGAAGTGATTTGATGAATCTGCAGTTATGGGGAACAAATATTTAATAATGGAAACTTCAATCTAGTAGAGAAAGGAACAACAGGTGGAGGTTAAAGATAGACAGATTCAGACTGGATAAGTTTTTAACAATGATGGTAATTAACCATTGGAACAATCTACCAAGGGTCATGGTAGATTCACCATCACTGACAATTTTAAAATCAACGCTGGATGTTTTTCCTAAAAAGATATGTTTTATGTATTACTTTGGGAAAATTCTATGGCATGTGCTATACATGATGTCAGACCAGATAATTGTAAGGGTCTCTTCTGGCCTTGGAATATATAAAAAATTAAAATGTTGAAGTCATTTTGCAAAGGCATTTGCCTAGAACAGGTAGATTTCACAAACTCATTTTTATTAATTATTTTTTTCTTTTTTACTATTTTCTCTAGTTATTTTTAGCTGTATTGACCATTTTTAAAATGGTCCACGGGCAGACACCTTCATCTGGGGTTGGGAGTTTTGCAAAAAGTGTTTCCTTCTCCCCACTAAATATCACCTCACATGTTCAGGATTCAGTTTTAGCCAATTATTTTTCATCTACTTGCTGTTCTCAGCCAACCCACTATAGAGCTGTAACATTATGTTGTTTGCATAAAATGAGAAGGGGAGGTAAAGCGTTGTGTTATCTGAATATTGCAGTTTCACCGTCTATTTTGAAGGCCACATGAAGAGTTATGTTCAGGCTTTTCTCTGCAACCATGCGGATTAGAAACTTATTCTTTTTTTAAAATGAAAGCCACAACTTCAGAAGCTGTAGGAAAGACACTAAATATTGCAAAATAATGATAAAATTTTAATGGCAATACTTGGCTGGTCTATCTAAATGATGATAGACTGATTAATATTAGGAAACATAGCCCTGATCTTGCAGTGATCTCCAAGTAATTGGACCCTTTTGCCCACAGAGCCTCAAACTTCAATGGAACTCCATGAAGATGGATGTCCATTCACTCAGTATGTGTTGCAGGATCAGGGCATAGTCTTACATTCCAATACGTGGAGGATATTTTCTAGAGTATATTTGGAGAGACTCTTTTGAAATCCCCCTCTGTGTTAACTGCTTAGCTATTTTTTTTTTATTCAGGTTACACCTTCACCTTCAAAGAAGAAAATTGTACAAAATATTAAACTTTCCTAAACCTATCTGGTAGCTTTTAGTAAATATCTTTCAGCTCTCAACACAACATAAAACTGTTTTCAAAAGAAATCTGTCCTTTTAACTGTCACATTTAATACTCAAACAGCTTTAACTTTAACATCAGTACAGTTTGCCATCAGAAAACTCTTCAGGCCTTAACCAGTTAAGTTCTCAAGCTAATTAATTTAGGCTGAGTCTACACTGGCAGTGGCGGTCAACGGGAGATACACAAGCTACGTTATGTAAGTTATGTACCTTGTGTGTCTCCCGTCAACGTACTTACGTTTATGTAGCGTGGCGTCTTCACTGGGTTGCATCAACTGGAGACATGCTCTCGTCAACGCAGTCTTACTCCTTTCGTGTGGTGGATTAATGGAGTCAACCAGAGAGCGCTCTCCGATCGACTGAGTGGGTCTACACAAACCCACTCAAATCGATGCCACTGCATCGATCCCTGCTATCACAGCAGTGAAGACATACCTTTAGACATTATTTACAGTAGCTTAAAAACAGAAGCACAACACAAAGAACAATTAACAATTCTGTATCTTCAGAAACAACTAATAAGCAAAATGAAATATAAACAAATTTCAGCCTCTCATATTTCTGATGTTACCCCTCAATCTGGGCACACTTACAAAACAATGCTTAAAAACACATTCATGTGAATTCACAACTGCTACTGAAGGTACTTAAACCACATACACTTGCATCAAGTGCAGTGTTTTTAAACATACAGTACCATTATTAATTACAACAGCGTTCCCATTTTTCTAAATTGAACTGAGAGGTAATTCTATGTTCTTAGAACATATTGGGGACAACTTTTTGTTTCAGAAAATGGAGGAAGTAACCAGGGGGACAGTCATTTTAGACTGGATTAAGACCAAAAAGAAGGAATTGGTTGCAAATCTATAGCTGGAACACAATTTGGGTGAAAGTGATCATGAAATGTAAGAGGCAATAAAAAGCTCCTGATGGAGCCATGAATGACCTGAAAAGTCAAAAAAGAATCCTACCAAAAAAAACAATGGGCAAATTGCTAAAGAGGTATATAAAAGCATAGCACAAAACATGTAGCACAAATCAGAAAGGCTACGGTACAAAATGAGTTGCACCTAGCAAGAGACATAAATGGCAATATGAAGAGGTTCTTTAAATATATTAGGAACAAGAGAAAGATGAAGCAAAGTGTAGTTCCTCTACTTAATGGGGAAGAAGAGTAATAACTGATGAAATCAAGAAGGCTGATGTGTTTAATGCTACTTTGCTTCAGTCTTCACTAAAACGTTAAAAGTGATCAGATACTCAAAACAATTAATATTAGCAACAAGGGGGGAAATAACAGGCTAATAACAGGTTAAAGAATATTCAGACAAATTAGATGTATTAAAGTTAGCAGGGCCTTGAGAAAAGTTCATCCTAGATTATGTAAGGAACTAGCTAAAGCCATCTCAGGACTGTTAGCAATTATTTTTGAGAACTCATGGAGGATGGGTGAGGTCCCAGAAGAATGGAGAAGGTCAAACATATACTGTTGATAAGACAGATACTAAGTATCAACTTACAAACACCTAAAGGATAAAAGGATTATAAGGAATAGCCAGCATAGGTTTTTCAAAAATAAATCATGCAAAACCAACTTAATTTCCTTCTTTGACAGGATTACCTGCCTAGTGGAAAGAGAGGAAGCAGAAAACATGATACATCTTGATTTTAATAAGGCTTTTCACACAGCCCCATATCACACCCTCCGAAGCAAGCTAAGGAAAGGTGGTCTAGATGAAATTACTGTAAGTTGGGTGCACAACTGATTGAAAAAGCATACTCAAAGAGTAGTTATTAATGGTTTGCTGGGAGGGGGTATCTACTGGGGTCCCACAGGGTCAGCCTTGGGTCTGATACTATTCAGTATTTTCGTTAATGACTTGGGTAATGGAGTGGAGAGTACGCTTATAAAATCTGCAGATGACACAAAGCTGGGTGGAGTTGCAAGCATTTTGGAGGACCAGATCAGAATTCAAAATGACTTTGACACATTAGAGAATTGGTCTGAAGTCACCAAGATGAAATTCAATAAAGATAAGTGAAAATTACTACAGTTAGGAAGGGAAAAAATGAAAAACCTACAAAACGGGGAATAACTAGCTATTTGGGCAGCACTGCTCAAAGCGACCTGAGGGTTATAATGGATCACAAATTAAATGAGAGTCAACAATGTGATGCAGCTGTGAAAAAAGCTAACATTCTGGGGGTATATTAACAGGAGTAAAAACACTAGCATGGCCCCACAGTATGCCAACATTTTTATGGCTGACCTAGAACACCACTTCCTCGAAACTCATCCCCAAGTACCTCTTCTTTATCTACGCTACATTGATGACATTTTCATCATATGGACCCACGGGAAAGAGTCCCTTGAAGAATTCCACCAGGATTTCAATAATTTCCACCCTATCATCAAGCTCAACCTGGACCACTTGACACAAAAAATCCACTTCCTGTACACTACAATACAAATAAAGGATGGTCACATTAATACCACCCTATACTGAAAACCAATTGATCGCAATACATACCTTCATGGCTCCAGCTTCCACCCTGGACACATTACACGATCCATTGTCTAGAGCCAAGCCCTAAGATACAACCAGATTTGCTCCGATCCCTCAGACAGAGGCCATGGGAGGCAGACCTATCCTTGCTTACAGACAGCCCTCCAATCTGAAGCAAATACTCACCAGCAACCGTACACCATACAAGAACACGAAACCAGGAACTTATCCCTGCAACAAACCCCATTGCCAGCTCTGCCCACACACCGACTCTAGTGACAGCATCACAGGTCCTAACCACATCAGCCACACCATAAGCTCATTCACCTGCACATCTACTAATGTAATATAATATATGCCATCATGTTCCAACAATGCCCCTCTGCCATGTACGGCCAAACCAGACTGTCACTACACAAAAGAATAAATGGACACAAATCAGACATAAAAAATGGTAACGTCTATAAACCAATCAGAGAGCACTTCAATCTCTCCGGACACTCTCTAGCTGACTTGAAAGTTGCCATACTTCTACAAAAACAACTTCAAAAACAGACTTCAGGGAGAAACCGCAGGGCTGGAACTCATCTGCAAACTTGACACAATCAAACTGGGTCTGAATAGGGACTTGGAATGGTTATCTCATTACAAGAAGTAATTGTCACTGTTCACTCATTATCACCTGCTAATCAATGGTTGTGAATAAGCCTCATCTACTCTAACTGAATGGACTTTGCTAATACCTACCCTCCCCATTGTTGTTCCTTACCCTTGGATGTATACATACACCCCCTATCTGATTTCTGTTCCTTGCACCTGATGAAGTGGGTTGCAACCCACGAAAGCTTATGACTGCAGAAATTAAATGTTAGCCTTTAAAGTGCTACAAGACACTCGTTTTTGCCATATACAGACTAACACGGCTACTCCTCTGGACATTAACAGGAGTGCTGTATGTCAGATGGAGGAGGTAACTGTCACGTTCGTTCGACTCAGTGCTGGTGAAGCCTCAGCTGGAGCATTGTGGCAAGTTCTGCACACCACACTTTAGCAAAGATTGGACAAACTAGAGAGTCTAGAGAAGAGCAACAAAAATAAAAGTTTAGAAAACCTCAACTTGTTTAGTCTTGAGAAAAGACGACTGAGGGGGGACCCAATAACAGCCTTCAAATATATTTATGTCTATCAGCTCTCACATATTAAGCAGTCAGTCACTCTAAGCCAGAACTGAAAGAATGTCTAGGTGCTGCAGAAAGCAGCGCTGTCACTGCTTCCCCACCCCAACTGGTTTTGAAAAAATGTATCTTAGGTTTATATTTCTAGCCTAATCCAAAGCACATTGAAAGCAGAGACTCCCACTGAAGTCCAAAGCATTTGGATCAATTCAACGGTGCCTATTACCATGGTAGTAAATTACTGTCCATAATTAAAGAACACAATAACCCAGAACAAAAAGGTAGTTTCTCGCCAGGCCAGTGAAACCTGATGTCACGCATGCAGGGCGTTGTTCTGTTGTTTTAGAAGACCATGGATTCCAAGGAATATTTTAAATATAAAAAAGTGTGTTTTATATCTTGCTGTGAAGCAGCATCAGCTCATTCTGATCTCTTCTGGCAAGGAGAGCTACAGCCAGGGTCCAACTCCCAAGAATACTGTTTCCTTAGCATAATGTTAAGGGGCACCATGCTAGGTACAGTAGCATGAATTGTACAAAACTAAGATAACCACTTGTTGTAATGAAGGTACAAAAGCAATACTGTTAGTCATGGTGTCTTTTCCAAATCTTCAGTTTTGGTGGTTATGTGAAATGTATTTGTTCCAGGCAAACGTATTTGTGAAATAAAACACTAATTCACTGATTGAACCTCATTACACTTTATTACCCCCAAAAAAACTATATTAAAACATTAAGATTGCAAAGTCAACCTGTTTCCTAATTCAAAAATTAGGAAACACCTGAATTAAGGTTTTCTGTGCAATTTTAGTTAGCCCCCTAGAATATATGCAGGATTACAGACTCAAGATACTATTTTTCACTCCAGAACCCCTGCATTATTCAGTACACACTATAAGTGATGCTCTCTGAACGGGTAGCTATTCAATATCTCTTTCTAGCCTCATCATTTAATGTGTGGCCACATGCATCACTGAGCATCCATCATCCAAACCCTGCACAAAATACAGTCTACAGAATCAGCTTCTTCAAGAGCATTTTTATGGTGCTCTCATCATCATATCTTAGTTCTTTACACATGAATTAATTTAATTCCACAATACCCCAGCGAAGGGAGGTTCTATTGTTATTGCCTTTTTACACATGGGGAACAGTACAGAGATTAAAACCACAACTGTGAGAAATATCAGTTAATTTTTGGTGCCTAATTTCTGAAGCCTAGGGCCTACTTCTTCAGTTTACTTGGCCTCTGGCAGCCCTTCATAAGTTAAAAGTAGAACTCCCACTGACCTCAGTTGCAAATTCAAATGCCCAGCAATTCTGCAGATCCGAACACAAGTCTCTCAAGTACCCAGAAAATGAGGAACACACATAGTGGCCAAATGAATATTTTGGTTTAAGTGTGACTTGTGCAGCATCACACAGGAATTCTGAGAGAGGTAGACCCCAGCTTCTGCAATTTCCTCCTCACCCCTCATTCCTAGCCTTCCTTGTCCCATCCCTCACCCCTAGCTACTACTCGTGTTCTCTTCTTTTCCTCCCCAGCATTACCCTGCTCAGATCCTACTCTTACCTTCACCTCCCTCACCACACTCTTAATCTCTCCCACTCCCATTCCTCACTTCTCTCAGGCCTGGTATATGCAAAGAAGCTTTACCAGTAAACTATTTCTTAGCGGTCTGAATTGTTACCAGTAAAAAGTCCTAATGTGAATGTAGATATAGCAGCATTAAGGTAATTTATACCAGTTTTTTATTTGTGTTATCATAGAGCTTAGGAGTCTCAGGCCTGGTCTACACTGGCGACGTAAAGTCACTTACCTATATACATGTATACATGCTGCATAACGATGCAGTCCCACTAGTCTGTGCTTGTTTGCCTGCACCAGAACTGGCGCTCCACAGACTGCAGATGACTCGTTACAGCCTGCAGCAATCGGGAATTTTTCTGCTGGATGGCTTGTAGCAGGGCAGCCTTAGTGGCATCGCTGTTGTGTGTGCTTCAGCTTCTTGCTCTACTTAGAAAATACTTGATGATGAGTCACGATGTATTTGTAACGCTCACAATAATAGTTCAGAGCTGAGCTGGCTCCATGTCTCTGCAGCAATGGTGACCATGGGGAGTTAAAAAACGGCGCTAAAATACTTTTCCTGTTTGACACTCATCCCAACAGCCACTGCAGCTAGTTGCACTGTGAGATAGCTACCCACATTGCACTGTTTTGCAATTCAAATTAAGAGTGATCAGTGTAAACACAGGAGACCTGTGCAAAAAGTGTAGCATATACATGCTGCTGCGACTTCTAAAAATCAGCTGCTGAAAGTCGACTTAAAGTAAGTCAATTTCACTCTGCAGTGCAGACATAGCCTCAGTCATGCGATTCCCCTTCACTAATGGGACTAACTTTATTTATATAAGTTTTATACCAGCATAACTGTGTCCACACTAGGAAGAGTTGTACTGCTCTATCTATACTGGTATAACAAAAGCAATACAATTTTCTAACGTAGACATAGACGTAGCTGTGTTTGAGTCAGGGTGCCTCTTGCCTTGCCTGGACACCAGAAGAGAGTGCACTGAGATCACAAGAGACTGTCTTCCTGCTCAGTTTTTATGCCTTGTGCCATAGAAGCCACAGAAGCCAGGAGGAGCAACTGCAGGAAAAATCCTGCTCAGCCTCTACACACCTGGGATGAATCATGTTCAGTCAATTGCAGGCAGGTACCATGAGGGCAAGGAGCATGTTCAGTGTACATAGAATTACAGAAGAATTTAGCCTCCTGACTCTAGTAAGTCTCAGCACATATGAACTAAGATTTTTTTCCCCAAGGCTTAAAGTATCACCAAATTTTCAGAGCCAATGCAAAACTTACATCCGTGAAACCAGGACAACCTCCCAGCCAAATATCAGGCCTTTGCTCCTAAGCATAGGGGGCACTAGATTTTCCCAATGAAACAGCTGTAAGATTAAAGACAAAACAACATATTTTCCCTAGGCTCATTCTCTGAAACAGCTGAACTGTTTTAGCTGAAGCTTTTTTAAAAATAAATTCAGCTCAAGGCAAAATACCCAGCCCTAGGGTTCAGCCCAAACAATTTAAGCTTAGCAAAGTTATAAGCAACTGAAAACAGGGTCTTTTAATGGACAGTGTGGGACAACCATAATTGTGTCACTAGCTGTACTACTTGTAGTTACAATTAATATCCTGACAAAAATATGATTTTTAATTTTTTAAAAACTATTATGACGTTTATTACAATTATTCTGCAGACATGCTTGACTGCAGAAGCTGGGTTTCATACAAGCTTACTTTATTATTTTTCCTCTTTTATCTATTTTCTTTAGACAAAATGGTGTAGCATTTGTACTTTGTGTCCACAGCTCCTATTGGCATTCGCATACTGAGCTTCAGAAGTATTTCTACTGAGCCCAAGAAAGCCTCTGGCCTCAGCTTCAAGAGGCTATAACAACTCAGTGGAGTTTTGCTCCACTTCTAAGCTTTCCAGAACGCTATATGCTGTGAGTTAGCGTAAATAACTCTATTGCCAACAAGTTTAATTTATAAACAAAGTCTTCTATCCTAGCTACGAAGATGAACATAATTTGTCATCATGGATACAAGTACTGCTTTCTTTCCACCAATAAAATTAAAACAAGAGATGGCAACTTTCTCTGTCACAAGATCCAGCTGACTAACTTGCATATCTTAAAGTCTTCCAAATTAGGAAGAGACCTTAACATACAGTCACCTCATGAGACTCAACTATGTACCACTCAAGCTCTCCAATTCAATAGTTGCAAACAATCTGCCAAGACTCTGGAGTTTAATAAAATTTCTTCTGTATGTAATTTTTAATTTACTTTTAACAATGATTTAACATCAATTAAAGCTTCCTCCTTGATAGAGCGTTAGTTTCACTTTTCTTGCTTAGCAAAAGAACAAGAGCTCACCTCTTCCTGTACAATAAAGAGCTAAGTAAAATGGGAAATATTTATCTTGTATTGAAGGCTTTATTAACTATAATGTTGATGACCTCCAGCTGTATAAGAATTCTCAGCTCTGCACCAGAATTCTTTGTTCATTAAAATTTATCAACAGGGAAAAAAAAATATTAGAAGTTCAAGTACCTATACACTAACTCACAGAGTTGTCTTCAGCCTGCTAGAATTCCTGAAAGTTGCTTCAGTTATAGGCACAGTAAAAAGTCAAAATAAAAAGCTCTTTTTAGAAGCTCATTAATCAATCATTCCGCCAATCTCCCTCTTTAAAAAAATCTGAAGCCACCAAGTACCGCTGATAAATTTATGGAAAGAATCATAATGAGACAAAACAACATATTCACTATATAGATTAAACCAAAAGATCTCATTTTGGCTGCTATACCTATAGTACATGCCTACGATGCCAGAAATTAGGGTTGTTCGCTTTATTAAACTTGCAGAATATTTCCAACTAACTGTGATGATGAAAGTACCTGTGTCATGATTATTATTTTGGTTCATTAATCACTACATGAGGACAATAAGATTTTCTAAGGAGTTTAAACAGAATACATCTATAAAAATGTTTAATGACTTTTAATTAATTGTATGTTTTTTCTTGAGTTAATACAGATATAAAAACTTAATTTAAAAAATGACTACTAGTGCTAGACCTAATTACAAGTTTTTAAAAGGATGTTGTTAGTATTCTAATTAACGGAAACACTGAACACAGACAGAAGCCTGGTCTACACTGCCACCAGTGGTCAACGGGAGATACACAAGCTACTTAATGTAGCTTGCATACCTTTGTGACTTACTTACGTTGCAGTACCACAGCATCTCCACTGTGCTGCATCGATGGGAGACGCCCTCTGGTTGATGCAGACTTAGGCCCAGTCTACACTTACCTTTGCGATTCGGCAGCAGTTGACAGGAGATACACAAGTAATGTAAATCACTTGCATATCGTGGTTCCCGTTGACTTTGCCATGTCTCCTCCGCATGCTGTCCACACTGCGCTGTGTCGAAGGGAACAGCGTTCCCTTCAACGCAGCGCTACGCCACTTACCAGGGTGGTTTTCCTGCGTCGCTTGCTGGATCAACTGAGCAGGTCTACACAGACCACTCAGTCGATCCGGAGCAATCGATCTGACGGCAGCGAATTTGTTGCCGTCAGTGTAGACCCAGCCTTACTCCTTTCAAGGAGGTGGATTAATGGCATTGAACAGAGAGCACTTCTGGGATCAACTGAGCAGGTCTCCACAGCCCACTCAATCGATCCCGCTGCATCAATTCCTTAAGCCCTGGCAGTGTAGACATACCCTAACTAACTAGCAACTTACTCCTAATGCTTTTACTAGCAAGTCACTGAAAAAAGCCATTCTCCAAAATAACCTTGCTAAATAATTAAACAGTAACAAAGTTTTTAGAAAGTATGTTCTCTTTTATTTGTACACATTAGTCAATACTTCCAGTGAGCCATATGACAGTAAAACTCACATACTAAGTAAGAACTTGAACATGGGATTAAAATGTTCACAAGCACAAAAAATTAAACAAAATGATGGTTAGCTGCATGCGTTAGGTACAGGCTTAAGATAATGACTGCTTACTCTTCAGTGTACTCACAGTTCTGAGTGAGTAAACAGAAGAAACTGGTTCCATTTAGAGGAAAAGCTTGCAGTGTACGTTACAAGAGAAAAAATTATCTATGTACTTTTATGACTCTTCACTGTAGTATAAACAGCCCCCAAATGAAAAAAACAAAACAAAAAAACAACAAAACCTCTTTCCCTCCCCAACCTCTCTTTACTGCCTGTAGGAATACCTTGAAGAGTAATAAATATGTGTGGATGTGCATAGACCTTTTAATAGTATGTAGTCATTCTAGAAGCTGTGGAGGGAAGAAAACAGGTGAAGGCTTTAAAATGAACTTGACTAAAGATAGTTTAATACAAAGAGAAAATTCTCAAGCAACAACAGATTTTAAAACATGAAATTCCACATTCAGGTATAACAGGCTTGCTTTCAAGCTACACTGCTATTTTATACGCAAGTAGAAAGCATAGTTTATCTGTTGATAAGAAGTTTGTACCTTGATCTGCTGTCTTCTGAGCATTGCAAGTTCCCGCATATCTCGGAATGGCTGCAGTAGATATTGATACAGTTCTGTGGTAGCTTCAGCAAGACTACTGTAGGCTTCATCTTCCATTTGATACAGTTCAAGCAGTTCTACCATGCTTTCTGTATTCTTGTGTTTTTCCAGCAGCTATATAAAGAAAGGAGAGAAATATTGCTTTAGAAAGCGTGCTCAAAATTTCCTGCTAACAAATTTGATGGCTATTTTCAGTTAATGGCTAGCCCCCTCCTTTGCTACCACCCCCACAAAGAAAATCCACTTAGACATGCAAAGGTTCTATGGCATAGCTTGCCATACTAAGGAAGGAACTAAGCCAGCCAAGTCTGAACAAAACTCTTTGACAACCTCAACTCTGGATTTTCAGTGCACTCCCAATAATCACTGCTTTCCAAGAGCTTCCTGAAGTTCAGTGGCACTGTGGACATAGCCATAAGTGGAGGTAGAAGATGAAGTCTGATTTACTTTTCACCAATTATGCTATTTACTTATTGCATTTCACTCCATTTAGACAAGAGAGAGGAATCATGTTTTTATTTTTCTAGTTTATTTTTTAATACCCACAAAGATAAGAAAGGCATTACAGAAAAATACAAGACAAGGGCTTTACCACAAAGGCCTTACAATCAAAGTCCTGACCTTTTGAGCTGCTCCGTGTAAGTTGACACCATGGGTCCATACAGAACCCTAATAAAGTCACTGCATTTCCATATAGGTGAAGGGGTTTGCCTGTGTGGACCAGCTTGCAGGATAGCCGCCTACATTTCTAGTCTATTTTACTTTCTGGTTCATGTGCTTTAAGCACAACTTATTGTCTAGGACTACAAATAAAGCTACAAATAAAGCCAAGAAGGACCATTATCCCCTCTAGTCTGACCACCTGTATATCATAGGCCACCAGCATCACCCAGCATGCACACACTAAATCCAATAACCAAAATGAGGCCAAAGTATTGCAGCCCATCAGAGATTAAACTATTATATGCACAGAATGGAAAGACAAAGATGCACAAACACTTAAGGCCCCCTCAATGGCAGAAAATGACTAAGAGAGATATACCCAGATGATCTTGGCAAGTGATCCACATCCTCATGCTTCAGAAGAAGGCAAAAAAAACCTAAGGTCTACACAAACGTTTCATTAGAATTTTAAAAAAATTGTGGATGTATTTTAAACTTCATATAAGTCTTAAATTTGAGGCATAGGTCAACCTAAAACTGTCTCCTCAAGGAAGTGATCGCTTCTACAATCTTCTCTTAAATTACTGTCTGGTACATATCCTAATCAGTCAGATAAAACTGGGAAGATACGCTGACTTCAACTGCCCATGTACAGAGCAGAGGTGAAGTGTGGCAAACTGCATCACATAAGTGTATGAAGCCATGTGTCCCAGAAGTCTGAGGAATGGCTTTATTGGTATTCTTGAGTAATCTTGAAGTTGGTGAATGACTTTCACTATTGTCTGGAAGTGCTTCTGGGGAAGGTAAGCTCTTGAAGACCTGGAATCTAATATGGCTCTTATCAACTATGCACAGAGTCAGAGTAAATGTGGATTTTCCTCTGAAATTGAGTCCCAGAAAGACCACAACCTTTAACATCACTTGAATCAAGCTGGTCATCTGCTGGAGTGATCACCACAAACCAGCCAGTCATTGAGATATGGGTAGGTCTGGAACTCGTCTCCTTAGGTGAGCTATCACAACTACCAATCACTTGGTGATTACCCACAGTGCTGTGGAAAGATTAAATGATAGGAACCCATACTTACAGTGAGATTTTCCCATCAGAAATCTTAAGTACTTTCTGTGGAATGGCCATGCTGAAATAGGCATCTTGCAGGTTCAGAGTTACAAAACAGTCTAGAAGTTCCACAACTTTCATTCCAGTGAGGGAATTTAGAGGCTAAGATCATTATCCTGAACTTGAAATGCAGGATGAACCTGTTGAGAATTCAAAGATCCAGGATAGGCCACCAATCCCCTTTATTCTTAGGGATAAAAAATAAAAACCCTTGAACTCTAAGGATATGTCCTCCATTTTCCCCAGTTGTAGAAGGGACTTGTTGATTCAACAGTATCTAGTGAGGAGGGTCCCTGAAAAGGGACTGGAACAGAATAGAAGATGCCATGTTTACAATCTCCAGGACCCACCAGTCTGAAGATATCCCAGTCCAGGCTTCCCAAAATGAGAGGCAGTTGCCAAAGGAGGATGGGGGAGAAGAGAGAAGGGATTAGAAAAAGAAATTATTGTGTGGTTCTGTCAGGGTCTCAACATTGGCATCAAACTTGCTGTCTAGTGGAAGCCCTAAATTGTGGGGCAACAGAGGTTTGTCTCTGATGAAATCTATTTCTTCCTTGGCAGCTCTAAGAGACCTCTAGAGATGACTATAGGACTGGGTTGAGGACTACTGTTTGAAGAAAGACTGTTGGTGCTCTTGCTTCCTTCCTGAGGATGGAACACAGTTTGTCTACACAGCAAAGAAAAACCCATGGCTGGCTCATACAATCCAACTCGGGCTCACAGGGCTCAGGCTGTGAGATTATTTCACTGCTGTGTAGACTTCTGGGCTCAGGCTACCCAATCTCTGGAACTACCCCAACACGCAGGGTCCCATAGCTTGGGCTCCAGCCCAAGCCCAGACGTCTACAGAGCAATCAAACAGCCCTGCAGCCCAAGCTCTGCAAGCCTGAGTCAGCTGGCATGGCCCAGCCACAGGTTTTTCTTTACTTGTAAACATGCCCATAGAGACCTAGGAAACACAGCGTTGCCCTCACATCTTTAAAAGAATGGAGGGCCTCATCTGTTCTAACCGTTCACTGTCCTCAAATGGAAGATCCTCAGTTTTGGGGTAGATCTGTCTGACTACTCAAGGACTGGAGCCAAGACCTCCCTATTGCCACAGATGTGGTCATAGTATATGCTGCTACAGATGCACCCAGCACAGCCTGTAAGGTTATGTGGGCAATCAATTAACCCTCTGTTATGATGGTCTTCGGTTCCCCTTGATTATCTTTTGGAATCTTGTCTACAAACTGAGTTAAGCTATCCTAGTTTTAAGTCTTACTTGAAGAGGAGGGTGTGATAAATTAGCCACCTTTATTTGGAGGTTGGCTAAGGAATACGCTTCATGCCTTAAGAGATCTAATTTCTTCAGTTGCTGTCTCCCAGTGTGGACTTTGGAGGTCCCCATTTTCACATCCTCTGGAGGCCATTAGAGTGAACCAAGTATTGGTGAGAATAAAACACTCCGGTCCTCCCAAAGGGACCTGGTACCTCTTGACAGTTCATTTTTGCATGGCTAGAATGGACAATGATGTGTG
The DNA here is from genome assembly GCA_007922155.1 of Mesoclemmys tuberculata. NCBI lineage: Eukaryota > Metazoa > Chordata > Testudines > Chelidae > Mesoclemmys > Mesoclemmys tuberculata. Next base: position 38,937,312 of record ML675629.1, read on the forward strand.
TTGGTGCCACAGGTCTTTCACAGGCTCCAAAAATTCTTCATTTATCCGCATGGTAAGCTTGCTGGGCATAGAATGATGTAAAATGTCCAGGAGTCTGGTTTCTCCTGATCCAGGTTATGCCAAGTGTCTGATGAGGTCCTGCAATACCTTCAAGTCATCCACTGAGGCAGAAGGATTCACTGTGTCCTCTGAGGAGGATGAGATTGCACCAGGGACCAGACCTTCCTTTCCTTCTCTTGTCTCTCCAGTACTGAAACTGTACTACTTGGCTTGGCTGGGATAGTTTATATTGCCTATTTGTGGAAGGATCTCTAACTCTGGAGACAGTAGATAAAGCTGACTTTCTGAAGTGTGGTTGCACATCCCAAGGGCCATGGTTGCTAGGGATATGAACACTGAAGTGGTGGAAACACATGAGAATAGCTGTCAGGAAGTTCTTTTTGAATTTTTGGTCTCTTCTGCTACCTCTCATTGAATCCCTTCCTGACTCCAATTGTGTTACCCAAAGAGGGAAGGTAAATGGTTGGAAGACAAGTCCCTGCTGTGTCTGGGAGGACAAGAAAAAATACACTTCCTCAAAGGGAGAGGCTTTTATATCAGCAGTGCTCTGGCTTTGAGGGGGAGAAATATATACCCGTGATACTGTCTTAGCCTGGTGTACCTGTAACTCAGAGGCTGGTGGTATGGATATTAAAACTGTCAGTCTCCCAGGAAGATGCAACTCCAGTACCGTGTCCACAGAAAAGATGCTCAGTACCATGTATTCTCTGGCTGCGAAGATAGCCCGTATTGAGGTAGTAGGTACCAAGGCTGCAAGTACTGCAGCGCTTGATGCCAAAGTTCTAAATACCAAAGCACTCTGTGTATGGTTGGCAACAAGGAAGATTTAGTCCACAGTTGAGTGGGTATCACTGGAGTTCTCTTGGTACTACATACAGGGCACTCAAAGGTGATCTTGTCAGGCTTTTAGCCTGTAGGAGGTTGAGTCCAAGACAAGTCAGAAATTTCACAACCAAAGTCTCAGCCTGCTAGGCACCAAAGAAGGTGATTTGAGCTTTATTTCCTCAGTGAAATAGTGCTCTTTTCTGCCCCATCAGAGGGCACTGATGCTGGAAATGTGACAGATGACCAGGACCTTTCAGAAGGAGCTCAGGGTGGAATCTCTTCTCACCAGGGCACCCCTGGAAACGGGTTGACCAGATAACTTGTCTGGCTCCGATCTTCCTCTTGGTACCCAAACTCCAAAGCAGGAACAGCTTTAGATTGGCTTCTCTCACTTTCTGCATGTACTTAGAGAAGAAGCAACATATGGAATATTGCTTGGAGATATGTCCATCACCTAGGCAGAGAAGGCATCAGGAGTGCTAGTTTACTAACCAGCATCAAAGCCTCATGAGGGATGGGTCTTAAATCTCGGAGATTTAGCTTCTGTTATGTTATTAGCACCCTGCAGAGATGCTGGGGTGGGGGACAGAGATGGAGAACAGAGGGAGTCATGTCTAGCCTAATCAAAAAAAGCTTATCTAAACCAAAATAAACCCCCTCACACACAACTCCAAAACATTTATTGTCTATAACGAATTAACAAGAGGAAAAAGTAGATACTGCAGGGGCTCTGTATTTCTGCCACAGGTGGTAAGAAGGAACTGAGGGAAGAATGCCTGCTCCATATTCTGTAGCCTAGGGTAGAGGGGTACGAGGGATCTAAGGTGAAGGCATGGCCACAATGGACACTGCTGATCTAAAGGAATACAGTCTCATCTGTGAGAGGTGCATGTCCACCAAGAATGGAATATGTGTAGACAATCAGTCAAAGAACTATTAAACCTTATCTTCATCCCCATATATATAGTCTCTCTGTTTAATATTTGAATCCACTTAATGTAGTGTAAGACAAGTTAGACCATCTAAATCCCGACAGGAAGCAGTTTAACTGTACATGTTGAAAGTTTCCCACCGGCACAATCAAGAAGAAATTCTATGTAGGCACATGAAAATTCAGTAAGTACTTTTCTATAAGATGGAAGCCTTGGAAGAGTTCGCTAACTGCCAAAATAAACTTCATGTATAAAAAGTGCACAGTTGTAAGAGAGTTAACATAAGATGTGTCACACACAAACAGTGTTCGTATATTTTTCCTCACACCTGTAAATCTCAGTGTCACGCGGGCTGCATTAGGAGGGGGGGGCATTTGTGTAATTAGACATTAATATGTCAAAAACATAGTGATTCATGTGAGACATACCATGTCAGGTACTGTTAGAAAGGTTATAATATGCTGAATAAGATGATAATATTTGGGTTCATGTGTAATATGTGTAAGGAAAGTTATGGAGATCTTTGATATCCTGTATTTCAAACTGTGCTGTAAAAGACACACCCCAGACAGAGAGGCCACAGGACAATAGCCCGCTTAATGGCCCATCAAGACCTTTACAGAAGCCAAAGGCCTAGGAAGAAACTAAAGGCATACCTGAAGAGTTACCCGGATTGGCCCATGTGACTATGGACTCCATTTTGGTTCCTGTAAAATTCCACAAGCCACATGGCCAGTAACAGAGGGTATATAAGATCAAACCACAGAAACCATTTTGTCTTCGTCTTCGTCTTTGCCTTGTGTCCTTGTTCCTGTCCAGCTGCGGACACACCTCTGGATTAACACACTGTGCAACTGAACTGAAGGACTTAGACCCATCCAGGTACTGGATGTATACCAGAGGAACTATACAAGCCTGCAACTCCACAATTGTTCTAGAAACCTGATGTATATGGACTTTTAAATCATTTGTATATGTCTGATTGCTTTAAGCCTTTAACACTTCTCCTATTGTTTGTTTTTCTTTTACTAATAAACCTTTAGTTTTAGTTACTA
>ML675629.1:38940193-38960210 GCA_007922155.1 Mesoclemmys tuberculata
TGACCCTGGCATTATCAGTGGGCTACCCTGGGCACGGACGGGTTACACTCAGCACAAACAATTCAGTGTTACTTTAGCTAGTCACTTACTACAGTGTGTGAAAAGTAACTTTATAAAATTTGCAATCTTTCATAAATTTGTTTTAATTTAGAAATGAGTGGTGAGGGGAAGAGTCATCTCTGAATTTCTGTACAGACAAGAGTGATGTGTGTAGTATTCATTGGATACATTTCACAGATGTTACATTGTGTTACACTATTCACAACTAAATTAATCTACACCTTGGGTAACTATTATGTAGACAAAGTCTGGCTCGTAGAATAATTCAACCCTTCAACTGAACAGTTCACGCATTTGAAAATATAGCAGATTATTTCCATCCTTAATTTTCAAAAGTCAAATCCTTCGCCCTTAAAGCTTTAAAAGCACTGCATTGAATTAGAGGTCTGTGAAAATATGTATGTGCTATTTTTACTCTTGGGCCAGATCCAAAACTCACTGAAGTCAGCAGGAGCCTTTCCACCACTATTGGATCAGGGCCCTTAGCATTGCTCCTTTGTTTTACTCCTATATTGAATGTTATTGTCTTTCATAACCATATACATTTAATTGTTTTACCTAAGATGCTGAAGTGTTACAAAGACATCTCTCTAGATTACTTATGCTTTTATATATGCTTGTTATTTAAAAGAAACACTTCTGAGTATTGTAGCACCATATCAATGAGTGCAAGGTCCTCAGAAGCTTCATAATCTTTCCTGCCATTTTAGATTTGTGTCTCAAGGAGGAAGAATCTCTGAGGTTATTTTAAAGCTTTGTTTTTATTACAGACATATTTAACTATTAACCTATTAACTATATATTAACCTATGTAACTATTGCCTAGCTTCATCTATAATTTTATTTTACAAATTAGGAGTGCACTGCTCTCACTAAAGCAACTGCTAGATACTCCTTCCCTTTCCTCCAAAGAGTAGAGACAGACCCGGAAGTACAAGGAAGAAATGAGACAACACTGTTCAGCATGATAGGCCATTGTTATGCTGAGACTACAGGCTATCTTGTTGGACAATTGCAATGTATTCTACAGTGGCCTACATCCTTAATTGATTTGGAAGTTACAGTTGGCGCAGAAGGCAGCCATCCACATGATAAGTGGTGAGTCTCAGAGCACATGATACTTGTGCTATGGAACCTGCCCTGGTTACCTAGGAGCTTTCAGATAGGTTTTAAAGGTGTTGGTTTTTACCTGTATGGCCTGATACCAGCCTACCTGAGAGATAGTATATCATGAAGAGAGAAACAGTCACAGTTGTCATCAGCAGAGGCACTGACATGAAATCCTCCTTAATACAACAGAGGGGAAGGGACTAACATGGTATTCTCCTTAAGGGCCAAGGGACTCTGGAATACCCTTCCTTCCCTGGTCCAAAATACCTCAGATTTGTAAGCTTTCAAAGTATGTTGCAAGGTCCAATTTTTTCAACTTGGCCTTTGAAGAGCGATAGGGGTTGAGGTATAAGCCACTGTATGGTAGGGATCAATATTGGATTATGAGCTGCTGCTTAATACACAGAATGCATTGATTAAAATAAAAAATCCAAAAACATAATTCAAATGATTATACAGACTCTGATAATCCTGCCAGATAGTTTTAGTTATTCTAAATTTAAAAAAAAAAAAAATTAAAATACTGAGGAACAGCAAGCAAAGTTTTTCATCCACAAGCATATTCATGCTTTCCCCCATGCAGCTCTATATACATGGCATAAGCTCCTTGTAAACATCCCAAAGCCTCTGCCCTGTCTTTGAAATCCCTTCTTTTCTGTGATACCTACAGAAAATTTGACAACAGTAAGGCACTGGTGTGAAAGACCAATACCTAACATATATCTAATTTTTTATTGATTGTGCCACACTCCATAAACGGCGTTTTAAAAATATTTGAGAATTTTTTAAAAACACATACTGGAACTACATTCTATCCCTTTGCCTTTAAAATGTCATATACATGAGTCCAGCTGTAAAAGCCTCAGAAATTATACCCTTTAGAAACCCTGTCTGTCTGTTGTATTCACCTTTTGTGGTGTTTTACTTTGACTGGCAGTTTTTGAGGTAGAAATAGTGTTTTTCATTATGTGTATGTAAACTGCCTACCATAATGTGACCCTAAGCTCTATCACCGTACAAATAATAGCCAAACCATTGCAGTTAGTATAGAAGGAAAAAAATGAACAGCTGGACAAGGAGACTACAGAGGCTGAAAGAGTAGACTATTTACTACTAAAAATAATATTATGGTTAAGTGAACCACAAAACGGATCTAATCTAACGCATTCATTATTGACCATCATCACTATTTTTTCTATAGTTCTTAATATAAATCTCCAAATAGCATACGTATAATTGTGCAATTGGGATCACAGTTAACTATTCTATTGGTTAAGTTGCTAACTCTGATCATAATTTACAGTTACTATGGCACAGTAGGCTTTATAGGCAATGCAAAAGTTGTCAATTTAAAACCACGCATCTTTTATAAATAAAAAACCATGTGTCTCAAATTTATTCTCTGAAGGTCAGTAAGCAAATCCAGGACACCATAGTACAAGTATTTTTATTTTAAGATGGTAATTGTCTAACCTGCATAATTCACCTCATAATGCAGCTGTCCCAATCTCGACTAACACTATCATACCAAACAAAGGCCAACAAAAACCCACCATTTGTTTAGTTTGGGCACATTACTCAGAAAAGTTGAAGCCATGAGCAGGTTACACAGGTCACTCATGTAACTAGTCCTTGTTTGTTAAGTACTTTTTAAATTACTAACAGAAGGATGACATATGAGGTATTTATCTGTATTGGGATGTATTAATACTACGTATTCTGGTGAGAAAAACAGATGAGATGAATGAGTTCACTCTATTTCAAGGTAAACAGAGTATCCAATAACTCCTATTCTTCGATTTGGGAAGATGGAAAACAACCAAACCATAAATAAAGTCACTAATGAACACATTTTCCAACAATGATCAGTTGGGACAAAGTCACTTTGAATAAAAAAATCTCTAGGCAACACCTTACCCACTAAGGGTTTGGCAAAGGACTCTATTCTACTTATATCCTTACAAATTCAAAAGAATTTGCCTAGTAAGAATCAAACCTAAAAGTCCCAAAAGACCAGGAATTTGCAAGAAGGAAGTAGTGTCAGTACTGGGAAATCTATGCTCTACCATAAAGCACATTAACTCCTGGCCTAAACACATTCTGTGTAAGATACCTCATGTAAGGCAAGAGGGAAAGACAACACTATTCTAGAGTGCCAAAACTTAATAGTATTTACAATAAATATATAGCAAGGCAAGTGTCCTTACGTGCATCGAAGGACTTCGTTCTCAAGACTTCTTTCATTAATACAACACTGAAGTCTGTTGTTTGCAGAGCTACGGCATGTATACCTGGCTCACAAAACACAGGTCCAGGAGTTAGGCAGATCAGATGTTAGATTTGTGTGTCTGGTTCTTCGAAGACAGAAAGGTAAGAAGTGCACCTTTTGTACCCCTTTTTAGTTAATTCCTGGGAGTTACAATACTAGCACCAAACCATAATTGCTCTGCATCCCCATATGCACATCACCACACTGGTAAGACTTTCCTTAACTCCATGATAGAAAAAAAAAACTATTAAAACTATATTCAGACAGAGTTGGGAGGGAGGAGAGGGAAGAGGGGTGTGGCAAAGCCAGACTCAGGGCACAGCTGAGCTTCCTTTTCTCAAAGCCATGGAGAAGGAGGAACTGAGTTGGTTGCAGGGACCACATCTCCTTTAAAGCCTTGAGCACCAAATGCCTGATGCATAGAGTGCCCACCCCCAAATGGTCACCGCTCTCCTATATGGTTCCAAAGCTCTACAACACCTTATTCCAACAGAGGAAATAGAAAATGGCTACCTCAAGAAGAAAGTAATGTGACCCAATTTTAAAAGATTTATGAAAAAAGTTCCCAACTGAAAACTTAAGTTATCAGTAACTAGTATTGTATCAAAAATAACTAATTATTAGATTAGATGACCCTTGCAGTTCCTTCTAACCCAATGGTTCTATGAATTAGAAGCAAACCCAAGAGAACATGATTCTACGTATTAACATTCAGAGAAGATAAAATGTAGAACCTATTACTATTAATTAAAGGCTAAACTTGTGCATGGATATGTGGAAGTCCCATATTGCACACATTGTCCCTTCCACTCAAACAGTCAAGTCCTATATAATTAGCAATCTGTGCAATCACTTCTGTACAGTACAGCTTTCTTAGTAGCAGCAATTTAAATTAGTATCAAAGGAATAAAATGCCATAGAATAAACTTGGAGAGTTCGAGGGGTTGTATTTAAATCAGTGTGTGTGTTACTGATATCCATATCGAACCATAAGATAAAAGCAATTTAACATACATCTCTTATCACCTCACCTGCATCAGTCCCACTAACCTACTTCTGCCAAAACTACTGCAACATCCCAGAAGAGTGTCTAACCACCACATGCCCTTATCAACTCAAAAAAAGACCACAATACCATATCCTCTTCCTAAAGCATGGAATTTTCCCTAAATTGTCCTGGCCTGAGATATCAAATGTCAGTTGGTGCTTGACCAGTGTTAGATTTAAGGTCCAGCCTTCTGATGCATCAGAGCTAGAATCAAATACTACATCTCTTTGAAAGACTGGAAAACCTGTCTTTCCACTCTTACAAGGCATTTGTTTCTAGCTGTGGTAGACACAGAGCTGAGAATCTAAAACAATGGTATTATTTATAGAAAAATTGTAGATCGTTTTTATAGGTTTCTAAAGGGTATAATTTCTGAGGCTTGTACAGCTGGATCCATGTGATTTTTTAAAGGCAAAGGAATAGAATGCAGTTCCAGTTTGGTTTTTAAAAAGCTCTCAAACATTTTTAAAACACTCTTTACAGTGTGCGTCATTAACAGAATACTTAATTGTGTACTCCGGCACAAAAGATGTTGGCACTTATTTAGGATGACTTATATTAATGACCTGCAAGTCATCCCAAATAAGTGCCAATAAACATTTAAATTGCACTCCATACCAAACAATTATGATAAGGTGTTAATTTAAAGAGCACACATCAGTAAATTAGGGGGTAAAAATGTTTTACAGGGATGCTGCAATTATCCCAAAAAACAAACATTAAAACCCCAGGAAATTCAGAGTTAAGACTTTCAGCAATGGCTGTCAGCAGCACGTCCCCCAGAATCAGCACTGGAAATTGGTTAAATGCTCATGTTGACCATACAAGACACTTTTCAGTATCATTTTGTAACGTATCAGACTTAGCTATACTTTCTGAAATGGTAACAAACAATTCTGTCAGGATGACACTAGTACCATTTTTCAATATTAATTAGGGGGAAACATGTTGCTGAATCACAGCATCAGTAAGCATTCCATTTTATAGCATAGACAGTGTTCACCTGTCTCATGGACTGCAAAGTAAAACTTAAATTTCAATAAGTTTCACTGTGAAGACAACAATACAGACAGAGGAACAGCACAAGACAGAGGAAAGAAGAAAGAACAGAACATGGAGGGAAGGAAATGTTGGTCTTCCCTATGCTAGGGTTTTATAGCAAAATATTTTCCACCACTGCCAACACACACAAGCTGTTCTAGTGACAGTCCCAGTGTAGACATGGCCACCAGTGTTTAACACCATGTCATTTAGACCTTCTCAAAGCAGGTTGAAGCAACAGTGTGTTAAACACCAGCTATCATCAGAGCCTTGTCTGCATCAGATCTCTTGATACTGCCAATGAAATTGCACCAGTTGAGAAGTTTTGCTACCCAAAAATGAACAAAACACTGAACATGCAACTCTACCACAGACATTACCTATGCTGAGGAGGAGGAAGGGTGGATGAAAGTCAAGACATATGAGCAGAGAGATGCTTATAAGGACAATAAAAGGAAAATTTAGTTCTACTGTAAAGCGGACGTAACTCCACTGCACTCTGTGGATATACACCCATTAACACCAAGGATTAATTTAAGCCCTAGTTGTTTTAATTAAATTAACCTTTTAAGATATTGTTAATCACTTCCCCAGTCTATGCTCCAGAGTCAAGGTCCACCTTCCCCTGATGGTAGTAGCTCTGCAAATTTAGACAAGGCATCTTAACTAGAAAAGTGCCCTACCCTTATTAATTCCTATCACTTATGGCTCAAAGAGACATGTTAAATCATCTAGTCTATCCCTCCAACAGTAAAGGACTGCTCCTTCTGGTGTGTTTTCCAGTTTTGTTTTGTTTTTTTGGTCTAGTTTTAAATAATTCAAGCAACAGCTTGAATATCCTACAATCCACTAACAAATCTCAGGTTCCAGAGTTCTGGGAGGGCATTGCATCAATGTATATAATAGCATTATAATTTCCATCTCAGTCTTTATGCATTCTGACATGGTTTGCTTTTAAGAATCACTGCAAGAGAATAAGGTTTTCATTGCACACCGACATCAGACTTTGTTCAGACCCATACAGTGAATTTTAGTACTCTGTGGAGTATGAGAGTAGTTCAAATCCATTGTTCCCAGGTCTATTGTCTTTGCCAACATTTCTCTGACAGCTTCATTCATCTCATCCTGATGAGCCTAAATAATTCTGTGAAACCGGCAGCTCTGGATTCACCCACTTTCCTAGCTCACTAATACACTGAACACTGATCTTAGTACAAAACATTTGTGCACCCCATTTTCAACATGGCAAAAGGTTAACTGTGACAGTCTATGTTTTCCATCTTTTCACTAGTTTTTTAATACACGATATTTGCCCTCCTATCCCATCTATTAGGGGTATTTTAATAGTCTCTTGTTTTTGAAGAGTGTTTTTGAAAGGCCAAACATCAGCTGGTTCTCCTTTAGCCACTATACTGTTGACAATCCTAAAGAATGTCTTTTTTTTTTTTTAAGTTGATGCCGCCCTCTTAAGTAATTTGATGCTCTTTTTTAAAAAAGAAGGAAGAAACAATATACAACGTTCAATTATTGACATCTCTTGAAACTGGAGTTGCCCAGAACTGCATAGAACGTTGTAGGTACACAAAAGTCACAGAAAGAAAAAAGGATCGATTTTCTTGCCATTTGTAGTAGCTTTGTGACACTAAAAGCCACATAGTAGAATTAGCAGGTTACAAGACAAGAAATGCTGACTTTTTCTTTTTGTGGAAAATAATTGGTCTTATTATAAGAAGTTACTGGTATGGAGCCATGTTTAAAAGGAGTTCCCTGATTTTAAACAAAGCATTCAAACCATTTTTATGTTAATTTTCCCAAACAAAGGCACCCCGCCATACCTATTCGATCTAACTACAGCCTCTCTTTAGCAGTTGGTCTTTTAAGAACCAGTGCTAATATCTCTCTAAACAAACACCAAACAGCACGAGGTTAATCTGGGTCAACTGAAGAAGTTTGGAATTAACCTTTCCTCTCCCCGTATGTTCTTTACTCATAAATTTTGTCATCTGAAAAGCAAGAGAGTTTTGTAAAATTATCCGTTAATTAGATCAAGCCTATACTTCTGCAGACATTCTTTCCTAATAGCAGCTATTTTAAATAGACTAGAATTGTACCAACCATAGTGTACTAGATTAGAGAAAGGGATATACAAAATGTGTCCTGGCAAAGATTACATAGTGGCCTATGGACAATTGCCAGGTCCAGCCATTTACAAGATCCTGTTTTTCAGTGGCTCCTCCATATCTATTGTATTAACATTACAGTTATGAAAAGCTATGTAACAGCTAATCCCTGCTGGTCATTTGTAGCAGACTGTAGACACACTAAAAAGGGAAATGGCTGTAAAAAGAAGATGCAATGACTGGAAAGAAGCAGCAGCCTGGTTCTGAACCTACAGTGGTAAACGGCTGGCTTCCCCCCAGGGGGGTCTCGCGCTTCACCTCTTGTAGTGAGCCAGGGTGTCGCCAGTTAGTCCATCTCACCAGGGAGGGGGTAGGGATCCGGGCCCACCCGCTCCTCCAGTCCCAGCCCAGAGGCCCTACGAGTAGCAGCTATGTGCTGCTGGCACTGTACTTGCAGCTGCAGTCTTTTGCCTTCTGCTATTGTCCCCCCTCTGTCCTTCTGGCTTCTTGAGCCCACTACCTTCCCCAGGACTCCGTCTCTCTTCCACACACCACTGTACTCCATTCGGCTTCTCTTCACAACACCACACACCACTGTACTCAGTTCGGCTCCTCTTCACAACACCACACCCGCTCCTCAGCTCAGTAACACAGCACACCTATTCCTCCAGCTTGTGCACTGTCTCTCAGGAGCAAAGGGTTTTTATCAGGAACCTGGCTGGGCCTTAATTGGCCTTAGCTGCCCCTAACTGCCCTCTAATGACTCTGGCTATTCTACAGGGAATAAAGCCCGGAACCACCCTTCTACTACTCTTCTACTGCCCTCTGCCCTTGCTATACCACACTACATATGTGAAAATATTATCTCAGAGATAAGAGACTGAAGACGACAAAACAAAAACTGGATTTTGTATGCAAATTGGAAAAGACTAACTTTAAAGCTAAGCCCTGCAGGACATTTAATAAAAGAGGGAGAAAGATGATGTAGGAATAAGGGAAGGAAACCAGAGAGGGAGAGATGAAGTAAAGTAGAAAGCGGAGGAGGGAAGCAACACTGCAATAGGTGGAAAGAGAGAAGGAACACCAAGCAACAAAATGTCCTAATTCTGGTTCTAAGCATGTAAGAGCTGAAAAATTGTTTATTACATCGACATCCACCCCCTGTGTATTCTGGCACACTAATGTGATGCAAACTACACACCCCTAGAGTATTACCACTATAAAAGGAGTTGAGATATTTATTATGCCTAGAGTCTAGGAACATGAACAACTCAAACTTTGACACTGAATACAAAATAATTTAAACTAATCCAATGTCAGCAATAAATCCTCCAGTGCACAAAATCCAAGGTGCTTCCCACTCTCAGTCTTCACAGTTAAAAAACACACTTAAAGATAGTATTTTACTGCTGTCTAAGCAGTTCATTTTCCCCCAGGCATTTGAAAAAAAAGCAGAATTGTGAAAGGGGACTTGCTGAAGAGGGAGTGTGACTTCAGTTTCTGGGGCTCACCAGTTAGTCACAAACCATACTGCATGGTATTTCTGCATTTTCATTAAGTTAGTGTTACTTTTAATGTGGAATTTTTAAATTGGGGCCCATAGTCTGAGTAGGTACTTTTTTTCAGTGTATGTATAAATTTAAAGCCCTTTTTCCCTTTGAGTTACATATGATATTACATACATTCTATTAATTTTAGATAAAATAGTACCCATGAGTATTCCTAGTAAAAGCAATACACAAAGAACTAAAGAATTTCTTGTTTGCAAAGTTCATCCACACATGTGCACCATATGTAGATGTTAAACATTTTCTTATATCTTTTTTACATGTATGCAACATTGTCCAGTTTTCTAGGACTCTGTGTTACAGAACAAGGACTTGTCTACTTGTACAGCACTGCAGTTACACCACTGTAGTGAAGACGCTACTACACTGACAGGAGAGCTTCTCCTGTTGGTGTAGTTACTCCACCTCCATGAGAGATGGAAGGTAGGAGAGCTTCTCCTATTGACATACTGCTCTCCATACCAGGGATTAGGTCAATATAACTACATTACTCAGGGATGTGGATTTTTCACATCTCTGAGCGACATAGTTATACCGGTGTAAGTTTGTAGTCTAGACCTGGCCCAAGTGTCCTACAATGCTTGGGAACAAGAAGGCAACAGTTAAGAGCAGAACTCCCATTAACCTAGGGTCACAAGTCTCTTGAAGCATAACGATTTTGAAGCGTAAGTCAATTTTAGAAGTTTGAACCACTGTAAGTGATTTTTCAAAGATGTATTCATCTATTACAGATTAATTGCACAAAACTATTAATTTTGTACACTTTTAAAGAAGCTCATTCTTGTATTGTTTTCCCTAGCGCTCTGTTTTGTCAGCAAAGATCAAAATTACATTTACAATAACCCTAACTTCTGAGAAAAGATACACAGTATTACTGCTTCAAACACCAATTTTTTTTCAATTTGTTGCTGTACACAGAACAGAAAAGAGAAGAGCAATGTATAAATAAGTGAAATGTATAGACAATAAGGCAAAAAGTGAACATATTGGGCTGTTGGATTTTTTAAAAAAGACTGCTAGTTAAAAGGACAAAATAACTCCACACAGGACCTCAGAACTTGCATTTATAGCCCAAGAATTCTTTATAATGTTCCTTTGGGTAAACTATCTCCCTCAGTCATACATTTCCATGCCTTGAAGTTAATCTCTCACCCTTGATATTAAACTGTTTTTGTTTAATTGATAACATTTTAAGTCACATGCATATATCTTTAAATAAAATACAACTGATATTTCAGAAGCACAGAGATGTTCATTTTGAAAAAGGAAAGTGTTGATGTATTGACATTTTTAGTTTGCAAGATAGGAAAGATACTCTATTTGTGATTTCCGTTTATCTGAAGATATCATCATGAAGTATCTTCAATGCTACATTTCACAGCTGCAATGAGAGTCAGGTGGCAAACTCCCAAGGTTTTAAGAGCTTTGACTCTGTAAGGCACTTGTAAACTTTGACTAGTCCATGATAAACTGAAAAAACTGCCAATGGGCCTGAGTGCAAATAGTAAATCTAACTCAGTGGAAAAAGACAGCTGAGTATAGACAATAGTGAAAAAACTAACAATACTGAAAAAAAATCCCCTTTGGTTAGGCTCCCAACTAGGTACTAATTACCGTATGTTATGATTGGGCTTGGAAGAACTAGATTAGTGGTAAATGTTGATTTCATCACACACACACACAGCAAGCAACAAAAAAATATTTCCATCAACAATAAAAATGTACATATGGCAAAAGATGATGCTTGAAAACTTTTTGATTTAAAGATATTCACTTCTTATGTTTTGACATATGATTTTGACAATTTGTAATTTAACAATGTACTCCTGGGGAAATTCTGTGCCACTGCACAATGCAGAATTTGTACAGGATTAATGTTCTGCGCAGAATTTTCTTTTGAAATTCCTTCCAGAATTGGCACTGCAGAGCTGCTGGCTACCACTAGGGGTCACTGAACCCACCAGAGCCCAGTTCACAAACAGAAAACAGTGCCGGGGTTGCTGGCAGGCCCTGAAGGAAGTAGGTAACATGCAGGAAACTCCATGGGAGCCTGGGAGCTAGCCTCAGGCTGTTTCTCCCTCTAGATCCCTAGGCTCGGTGTATGTGCATGTGCAGGTGTCTGGCCACACAGCTGGGCTCTGAAGGGGTTGGGGGGGGTGTTTGGTGGCAAAGAATCAGGAACTGGATTGTCATAGGGATTTCTTTAACTCTCTACTCCTGGAGAAACTGTATTTGCAGGCAGATATTTTGAAATAAATTATAAAATAATTGAAACTAGTGTGATTATATAGTGTTATTTTGACAAAATATAAAGAACTTTAAACTTTTTTTTTCAATTTTTAACTTTTTAAATTCTGTGAGCAGAATTTTTAATTTTTTGTTGCAGAATTCTTCCAGTAGTAGCAATTAAAGGGCTTTAACACTTTCAATTTCAACTTCTACTGTCCTTAAATATATATGTGATCCCCCGACACACACATACACCTTCCCATATCTGTGAAAATTTAAATGGATAAAAATTAAAAAAGCTTAAAAATAAATACTGATTTTATCCATCTACATTACATAAAATAAAAATCTAATTCTGCCAAGCCCAATTATGATGTGACAACAGAATGAGGCCACAGGCTCATTCCATATAGAATATTATCCCAAAAAACTGGCTGACACTAACTTATATTATTAACCTAGAGCAGTGGTTCCCAAACTTTTCTCTGCCATGGCACACCTTGATATCTTTTAATTATTTTGAGGCACACCACTATATAGTCTCCAAATGAACTCATGGATATTCATGAGCCAACTCAGAACTCTTCAAGTAGTTTTTCAAAAAATTCCGGGGCAAACTTGCTCAGGCCTGACGGCACACCGGTGTGCCATGACACACTGGTTGGGAAACACTGACCTAGAGGGTGGTTTCAAGCCAGTAAGTGAAAGGCTCCAAGCTTATTTGTTTATATATTCAATGTTGAATCAAGACTGCAGAACAACATTAGTTTCTAATAAAACTATTGCCAACAAGTATTTAAGGCCTGTTGTCAATCAATTACATTTAGGATTTTTAAAGTGCTTAATGCTGTCTTAATTCTGATCCCTTTTACTTCAACTGAAAAAACTGCATCCTATTAACTGATGACTACCATCACAGAAAGGTATATAAAGGGTTAAGAATAATGAACAAACCAAGATTTCAATCCTCTGGATTTCAAATCAAAGTATAAAACAAAAGTATGCTTTATTTGTCCTCCAATAAATCTTGCAAATCTTTCAGATTTAACCATTACAGTTACTAGACAGGATTTAACTTTCTTTACCATCTGCCGTACTCGAGAACATACTAACAATGATTCTATGCATAAACTATTTGATAATCCAGAATGGCTATAAAAAGGGAATGCTCTGCTTTAAACAGCAGGGCATTGAACTATGAGAAGAGACAATTAGAGTGCATGGCTACATGTTTAACAGATACATTTATGTCAAAACTAAATCCAAATGGCTAGTAACAATCAAATATAACTACGGTTTCATTTTTAAGTTATTGGAATTATCATGTAAACACATGACTTTCTCTCTATCCTGCCTTCACTGTAAGATGCTTCCTTTACCAGAACAGAAGCAAAGACATCAAATATGCTTGAGACAGAATTCTTGCAAGAGTTTTTAGCTACTACTCAAACTGTTTTATACTGAAGTTTACAAATTAACTCCTACATTGACAGCATTCCTTTGAAGAAACACTGGTAAATCTAATCAATTGCAGTATGTGAAATAATTCACTGCCAATTTTGCGACTTGACTTTTTGTTTGTTTGTTTCTCTCCTCTATGGCCAGGTAAAAGGCCATCACCTACAAAAGGATCCCACTGACTCTACAAAAAAACAGCATGATTGACTACATGCGCTATTCTCAAATGCAAGATGTATGCAAATAGGGAAAAAATATGTTTTTCAGTGATAGCAACCTGTTATTTATAACAATAGTAGATAAGATAAGACTTCAGACAGACTTCTTAAGGTTGTCTGCCACTTTGACTCTTAAGCAAAATTAAACCAAGAGTTGAAAGCTTAAGATGTGTAACACTATACAGCTGCTTAATAAAGCACTTCCCCCAAATGGGGGAAGAAATTACCAAAGAAAAAAAATCTGTTAGCCCCAAAACAGTGGTAAGCTAGACAAGAGAATTACATCATGAACTTAAGTTTCACTAAAATTGTTTCTAGACCTTAAGGTCATGAAAATAAACAGAATGTAAACAAATGAAGCAGACTGATCTTCCTGAATCTGCATGTAGACTGCTGCAGTGCCCCTTTAGCTGCTGTTAACATATTTACCAAGCAGCAGCAGGATGAAATTAACAAATCTCTAGCCAGTTTTCACAACTGCAATTCAGAACCTTGCTGGCAGCAGTGCAACTGTCAGTTTCATGCTGCGGAAGTTAAGAAGACAGATGAGCAGCAGCAGAGAAAAGGCTTGTCTACACATACAACACTGCAACAGGACCACTGCAGCAGGTCTGCGGAGAGCTCTCCTGTCAGCATAATAAAAGGACCTGTGCAAGTAGCAGAAGCTATGTCCACAGGAGAAGCTCTCCCACAGACACAGCTCTGTCCACACCAGTGCTTACATCTGTGTAATTTATGTCACTCAAGAGGATGCATCCCCTCCGAGCGACATATGTCTACAGTATAACTTATGTCAGCAGAATTTATCCAAAGGCACTGAAACTGTTCACTGAAGGACCCTATAAAGAGAGGATGCAGTAGGCATGTAATATAAGCATTTCCTCAGATCCTCTACTTCATAACTGGCTAAGCAGGAGGGAGTAAAGTAAGGCTCAGTCTACACTATAAGTTTGCCAGTGTAGCTACACAACAAACCCTTCTAATGTAGATGCAGCTTCTACCAGCAAAAACCCTCTGCTTGTAAAGTACACTTCTTGAAAAAAAGAAAAACAAATTAAAATAATTTTAAGTAGATTTGGCAGAATGTGATGTTTAAATATAATTTCCATTCATTATATCACTGTTCATTTTAAAATATTTTTTTCTGATTTTATCAATTTAAATTTTCACATTTGGGGAAATTGGAGAGGTCAAACTATTATTTAATGTCAGTAGATTCTGAGATTCAAAAAATGAAAACTTTATCATTTAAAATAAATGATCACATCAAAATGTACAAAACAAATATCATTAAAACAAACTCTAACAAGTTCTCAAGCACCATTTTTCTTATTTTGCCTAGCTGTACATTTCAATTATCCAGGGAAATATTTTTTTCATCAGTTTGTGCATTGTGTAATTAACATTTACTGACATTAGCTGATAAAAATCAAATCCTTCCAAGCCTGATTATGCGCTTCCTGTACAACTATTTTTGTCTTCCTTATTTTGGATCTTTGTTGCACATTACAGCCACTGCAAGTGGAGAGAAATGCTTATGGTTTATTAAAACAACAGTTCAGGCAAAGAAAGATGCCTAGTAAAAACAGCACCAATTATTAACTGCTGTAAAGATCAATTGGATCATGTAGCACTTAGGAAAAGCAACAGATGGCGGAGTCTGGGATACTACAACAATGAAACTGAGCAATAGACCCCTTTGTATTGCATCCCCCCATACTCCCTTTGAATTAACAAAACTTAAAGCTAGGGATATTACAAGTATTTTAGAAGTAATATTACACCATGCGCAATGGAATTTATCTTATAAAAAGTTACATGAGAAAATGTAAGCCTTAAAAAAATTTCAAGATGGTAAGTATTGTTTGAAATCTTTTTTACACTAATGAAAACCATCTACATTTAACAAGTTTCCTAACACTCACCACCCCAATGCTAAGAACACACAGCATTGCCCCTCAAAGCTCTAATGAGATATATAGTCATACAAAATTGCAGGAATCTAATACTTCTAACCAATGACAAGTAGATTTCAAGTACAGATGGTGAAGGCAAGGTGAAAGAGAAGATATGAAATGTGACCCGATAGGTTTACATTTCAGGGGAAAAGCCAAGCCCATCTCTAAGATGTTGAAAACTTCTATCTTCAGAATTACCTATTAACAAATATTGAATACCCAAACATCTCTTCCTCCATCTTCTTAAAATTACAAAGCCAAATTATATGAACTATTTGTTTAAAACAAGGCTATTACCAGGCAAACTGCTTCAACGGGTAGGGAAGCAGAAACCTGAGAGCCAAAAGTGAAAGAGCAGGTCAACCAGTTGGTCTCCTTTCTTAAACATGAAGCACCCTGTAATTAAAGAGGATTGATTTACACAATAGGCTTTGACAGAGATACAGCTGTACTGACATTAGGTATATGATCAGTTCAGTTACCATGGGGAGGAAAGATTGTACTGTAGTCAAACACACACACTACCATGCCATTTTGTCTTCACCAAATCATATGCATTCATCAAGAATGCAAGATGTTGGTAGCATCTAGAGTGAAAACATCTTATATGACCTCCTGATTTTTTTTTCTGCCTATGATTCTGATGGAGAAACAGCACAGGTGGAGACCCATCAGGACTCACAACTGTAGGGCAGTAATACTGAACTAGTGGCTCTAGCACCAAATGAAATTCAAGGCCTTACACGCGGCTCTCAGAGTCCACTGGTCTCATAGGCACTTCTTTTGTACTACTGGTTCTCAACCAGTATCCCTGGGGGTACGCAGAGGTCTTCCAGGGGGTATGTCAACTCATCTAGATATTTGCCTAGTTTTACAACAACCTACATAAAAAGCACCAGTGAAGTCAGTACTAACTAAAAATTCTTACAGACAAAATGAGAAAGTAAGCAATTTTTCAGTAATAGTGCACTGTGACACTTGTGTATTTTTACGTCTGATTTTGTAAGCAAGTAGTTTTTAAGTGAGGTGAAATATGTACACAAGATAAATCAGACTCTTGAAAGGGGTACAGTAATCTGGAAAGGTTGAGAACCACTGTTTTATACTACACAGTGCCATACAAAAGGAGTGCTAAGCAAATGACCAAGAGTCTCTAGGCTGCTTCTCCTTCCTTTCTTGTAGACAAGGATGTAAAACAACATGAGGAGTACTGGGCACAATTCATCAGTGGCATATCAATTAAGTTAACAGCAAGGATGAATTTGGCCTCTTTTGTAAGAACGGAACAAAAATCATAATGATCAGTTATGACATAGGATTGTGATGTATCAATGCATAAAAACGCTGCATTGTGATGACACTGTCATGACTCAACATCACTGCATGATCCCCAAAAATGAACATGTTGTGGATCTCCAGAACTCTACTCAGAGTGAAAGCTGGATCTACCTGAATTCTGATGATTTATGGATCAAAGACCCTAAATTGTATAGTCAGAATAGAGAACAAATCTAGCTACTTCCACATAAACCCAGACCTCAACAAATCTGAGCATGAATGCTACAAAAAGCACAGATCCAGTGATTGGATTCTGCGGGATCTATCCTATTCTGGCCCAAATTCTACTACATGAATCAAGTATGGCTGCTCCCATGACACTAAAAAAGTGCATCCAAGCTCATGAACTTAGCCAAAACATGGACCTGGCACCTGGATCTTGGCAGTTTTTTGGCCCCACATTGTACAACCTAAATAAAAATACAGTAACTACACGGGAAAAATCTGGATCCTCAGCATCTGAGCCCATTAATATTGGAGAAACAAAATCTTGTACCTAGATTCTGCTAATTTTTAACTCCAGTCCCTCAAATTCTACTCCCTAAACAACAACACAAAAACAGCAGGTCCCCGTGAACTTAAAAATTATGTAGATCTTTTTGCAAACTGGCACAACAGCAACACAAATAGTTCCTTCTTGAGACAGGTCTTTTTTTAAATCCCAAATTCTAGAATTCTGCTAGCTAAAAAGAAATTAAGTCCAATTCTACTGCAAAAATCCACAAGCTGCTCACTAGCATTGCAAAGACTTATCTGTACCCAAAGCCTGTTGGAGCCTACAATTTTTTTTACCTCAAGCTCCCAAACTGTACTGTCCAATTAGAC
Organism: Mesoclemmys tuberculata; assembly: GCA_007922155.1. Lineage (NCBI taxonomy): Eukaryota > Metazoa > Chordata > Testudines > Chelidae > Mesoclemmys > Mesoclemmys tuberculata. The sequence continues at coordinate 38,957,436 of ML675629.1, forward strand.
AACACATGCTGCTGCTCAAACTGGAACAGAAAAAATCCAGACTCCAACACTCCCTGGTATAAAAGCAATCTCACCAGACCCAGCAAATTTTTGTCCACAAACCTCTGAATTCTGTTTATAGTATAGCTGGTCCTAGGACACCAAAGAAGCCTGGCCCTGACACAATGAGCACTTGAAACAATCCAAATATGGACCTGGATCCAGCAAGGTTCAGCCCATTTTTCCCCCACTTACATCCCCAAAGTTTTACCTTTTTGCTAGACCTTAAGTGGGGCTTTCCGTTTCTACACGTTTTCTATTTAACTTGTAAAATTGGAGGGGAGAGGGAGGAGGTAGCAGCAGCAGAGCAGAGTTACGGGGGATGACACAGAGTGGGAAAAAGAAGTGACTATGGGGTCCGAGGTGAGTCGGGGCCTCACCTCCTGGATGCGTTTGCGGGCCCGCTGCAGCACCTCTTCGTAGCCCTTCTGCCGTAGTTCGCTCAGGCTCTCGTAGTACTCTTCGGGGTCGTCGGTCTCGGTGAAAAGGACCTGGGAGAGGATCTTCCATCCGCAGGTATCCAGGCTGTGGCCCAGGTAAACCTGCAACTGGTAGCAGAGCATGTCCATCTCCTGCTCGGACAGCTGCGGGGCCCCAAAGAGCACTGTCCACATGCCCGAGGGTTCCTCGGGGAAGACGGGCAGGCAGGGCTCGAGCTCCGAGTTCACCGAGCACAACTGCTGGTGCACGGCCCGCAAGTCCTGGAAAGAGAAGAGGCCGGCCCAGCTGCACTCCTCCCCCGGGGAATCCGGGTCCGCGGCCGGCTCGTCACCCGGCTGGACGGGTTCCGGCAGCAAGAACAGCCGGCCCGCGGGCTCGTCCTTCCCCAGCTCCAGCACCTCCATCTCGTGTGCGGCACCTGCCAAGCTCGGCGCCGCCGCCGTGCTGCGCGGAGGCCTCCGGACCGGCCCGGCCTTCACCCGCAGCGGGCTCTTCAGCAGCGCCTCCGCCCCCGCCGCGGCGCCCTTCTCTGTGCTCCGGGGTAGCGAGTCCGCGCGGGGATGCGAGGAGCTCCGGGCCGGGCCGGAGTCCACCCCACAGGGCGGGGTCCGGCGGGCCGCCGGGGCGCCGGCCTGGGCGGGGGCCCTGTGCTCCGACCCGCCGGGGCTGCCCCGGCGCAGTTCCCGCGAGCCGCTGCGCTGCCGCTGCGCCGTCCGGTTGTGGCAGGTGATGGCGAACTTGCCCTCGATCTCGTTCCAGGCCACGATGAAGGCGAACTTGTGCTTCTCCCGCTCGAGGAAGACGTGAGGCCTCACCGCCACCCAGTCCGCCTCCAGCGTCTCCTCCAGCGCGAAGGCGGACATGGTGCCCCGCTACGCGCCCGCGCTCTGCATGCGCCGCCGGCTCGCTCACTGCCCGCTTTCAGCCATCTTAGCCGTCAGGGATGCGCCGGAGCCGGGGCGGGGGGAACCGCCGCTCGCGAGCTCGGCGGCGGCGGTTGATGGTCGTTGCCTGCCCAGCGCGCGACGCTGCCTTGGCCGGCCCCGCCTCCCGCCGCGGTAACGGCCCGTCCCCTCCCCCCGGGCGGGCTGGCTGGCCGGCCGGCCGGCCGCCGCTGCTCTGGACAATACACTCCCCACACAGGTACTTCGCGCGGTCACGTGGGCAGGAGCAGGCTCTGTTTACAAGCGTCGGCGCTGCTGCGTCTCGCGCCGCCCCGCGCTAGGACCCTGGCCCGCCCCCTCCTGGGTGAGCGCCGGTGGCCGGCGCCCCTTGCCGGCCCCTCCCCCACGCCGACAGACCCCGCTCTCCCGCCTTCTTCCGGCGGGGAGCCTGCTTCTCCGCCCCCTTGCCGTTCAGCGTCACCGCGCCGCCTCGGCCGCCTCGGGGCCTGCCTGAGGTCCTGCGGAGTAGCGCGAGGAGCCGCGCGCGCGGCGGCCTGAGCCCCGGCGGCCCAGCGACCGAGCGGGGAGGAGGCGGACTGGGGTCGGCTTGTCCGGGGGGCAGGCGCAGTTGGAAGGAAACAAAACAAAAGCAGCAGTTGGGGGGTGAATGAGCCGCCCGAGCCTGTGCTGGCTGGGCCTGAGTGGCACGTTTCCCTCCCAGCCGCCTCCTTGGGGGGTTTAGTCTGGAATTTAGCCTGGCCTTCCCTGGGCCGAGGGGTAATTCGGAGCAAATCCCGCTACGCCCTCTGCCCGGCTCCGCAGCTGCTGGCTCTGGGGGACTCTGGGCTGTCCAGGCCTCAGTGCCACGGGCCGCCGCCACTTCTGGGATAAGGGGGAGAAGTCCTGAGGAGTAAGGGAAGAGGGATCACTTCAATTCCCCCATCTCTGCCAGGATCTGGGCAGCTCCGCTTTCGCACTTCCACTTGTCTTTGAACCCCCAGTGTCTCTTTTCGTACGTCAGCGTATTTTTCCTTGTCACAAATCAGTAATCCCAAAACATGGTTAAGGGATTCTCCCCTCATTAGTTACTTCTCCATACAGGCATCAAAGGGACAAACTAAGCACTAACCCATCCTGCTGTTTCACTTTCTGCACTCTCCTACCTACCTCTCACACACACCCTTTCATTTCCAAAATTGCTTCCCTTGCATTTCAAAAAAGACACACCTAAAATGTAGCTTTCTATTTCAAGCACGGAGCCCAGAAAGGATTTAGTTGGGATTGAAGACATGAAGTCTCATGCTACTGTAATGAGCATATTCATTGATGGTGGGTGTGGTTGGCCTGGGATTTTTTGTATTTTTTACATGCCCCAAATACAGTCTTTCCGGGAGAAATGGGAAAGGGTTGG
>ML675629.1:38960220-38988251 GCA_007922155.1 Mesoclemmys tuberculata
ACAAATAAAGTCCACCTCTGTTGCTAGTAATCTCTTTCTTTTTGACTAGAGATTGAATAAATACATCTTGCTTGACATCCTAAAATCAATAAACTGAGGTGCTGGAATGCCTCAAAAGAGTAATTTCCAGAGTCAAGGGACCTCTGCTCTGCCTCCAGGAGTTCATGCCTGGGCTGTGAATATACAGCAAAAGCATCCTGATGGATTGCAGCCTTTGTGGTGAGATTTGGGGATGAAAGCAGTCTCTGAAATAGTCAGGTCTTGGGTGTTTTTATAGATGATATTTTGATGTAGACTGAGAGCACTGAGGCATCGCAATTATGTGTTCACGTTTGCCTGCCTACTTAAAGGTGGACATCTGTATTCTGCATTAGTTGAAGTTTTGTGTGGTCTTCAGAAGTAATTCCAAATACAGTACAAACTATACCCAAACTGGACTATTACACTGTAACACCCACATCAAAAGAGGGATGACTAGTCTCCTGTAATTCTGCTTCTCTTTTTTACATAATTTGACTGGATTCCTGCTTTTAAGTCTCAGTTCCTTAGTATGAGACATGCTGAAATCTCTCTACCTTTCAAAGATTTTTGGCACTGAGAATTCAGACTCAATCTGAGACCAACTGGCAGTGTTGTAATGCCTTTAGATTGTCCCATTTCACTTCCTGGATGAGTGGGAAACAGAATTCTCTCTAAATACTCAACAACAATAATGGAGGCCCCAAAATATTTATGTGATAGGGCAAGGCCATTAAAGAAAAATCAGTCATTGAAAAATGTTGCCTCCTCCCACCCCTTCTAGAGCTGAAGGGAGATGGTATGTGAGTAAGAATATCTTCTCAAATGAGATTGTTAGAGAAGCAGAATAAGTAATTACAATTATCCCTTTTCTAAAGACAGGAGTCATAGGAGTGTCTAAAAAGTCCTATTTTTGGAAACTTCTAAGTTTGAGGAGAGCCTCTGCAAACCCAAACGTTCCCCTACATGAAGGAGCAAAGACACTGTGAAAAGCCATTTCATGTACCCTGGAAAACTATGGAGACCCCCTGAATGCCAAAACTTAGAGCTGGTGGGAAAAGCAAGGGAAATGTAGAGTCAATGGCAAATGCCAGAGACAGGCTGAGGATGAATCAAGTTTTGTATTTCAAAGCAGGTATGCAGGAGGAAATGCATTTGTTTGCGTTAGTATAAATTCAAGCGTTGGGCCAGACGCATGCAGAGTGTCTGGAAAATTTGACTATATCATACATAAAAGCTGGAAGGAAAGAACATCATCTCAGAGAAAAACTGGTTCAAAAAAGGGAAATACTCCAATAAAAGGATAACCCACATAGAAAAAATATCGATGTGTAATACATACCAGTAAATACATCCTGTCTTTCTGCTAGTATTAATGCTTTTGAGACAATAAAACTGTGGAATCAAGATCTCAGGTCTTTGTGATTCCTGATAGACATAGTGCTGAGGACCTGCACAAAGAGGGATGTATTACCCTAAAAAGGAAAAAACTCACAATTGGACCTATGCTGAGGGTTTGTTATACTCTAGCCAGCCATTATCTACTGCAGCTAAGAAGAGAATTTAGTGGAGTCACTGCATTTCACATCACTGTAGAAACAGGCAACATTACACCTTGGAAGAGAAATGGGGTAGAGCTAGCTGGAAAATGGATTTTGAGGTCCATGACAAAATTCACTTTTTTGGAAAATGTTTGTCCCAACTCAGAACAAAAATCCAAACTTGACCTTTTTCATGGCTCTGGAAGTCTGCTATATTTTGTTTCAGAAACACCAAGATCTTCCTGCCGTGGGACCTTGTTGGTGTTTCTGAATTGAAATATGCTCCCCAGACTCCCAGATTCCCCTAGAGTTCTGGCTCCATCACAGTCCACCACGTGAGCTGGGGAGTTTAGGCATGCTTCTATACTCTGGAGGGCTGTTATACCAGTTGTAGTTTAAAGCAGGCCCTAAGCTACTCTAACCTATGTTGGGACCATCAGAGAGCCAGTCAGAGCAGCAGTCAATTCTTCTGCAGCCTTCAATTCGTCTACTGCATCCAGCAGAGAACCCAAGTCATCATTTCTAGGGACCGTGCTATTACAGTTTGCCAAAATTCTATCCTAAAGGAAAATGTTGCAAGCAGATAATGTAGTTTCTTAAAAATCACATCAGTTGTGAACATTGACTAGCCTTCAGATTCATTCTGTAAAACATACTTGACTTGTCATCCCATGAATATACATAGGAAAGTTCAGACACATTATGATGAACTAGCATACATTTTTGAAGGGAGTTGAAGGAAATGAGATGCCAAACTCTAGATATTGTCATCCCAGAATAGGGTGGGATGTCACTTCACAATACAACATCAACAATAGTCAGAACAGAACTGAAATAGACTGTTCTAGAGAGCATTGAAGTACCCAGCAGTTGGATTCTGAATGGGGCTGAACTACTGGTGCTTCAAAAGGCCAAAATCTTTGAGAGCTAGAAACATTCACATGTTAGAGAATAGAGACCCAACAGTAGGAATTAAATCAAAATGATATCTTTAGAAAAAGAATGGTTTCACTCCCTGACAACAGTTAGGCTGCCAGTATCCTGAGACAACAGTTTGTCATGCTGACCAGTGGTCTCATTGTTTCCTTGAATGCCCCAAGCAGTCTGTTTGTTTCCTACTGTCATCTCTTGTTTTATACTTAGGTTGTAAGCTCTTTGGGGCAGGGACTGTCCTGTGTTTGTACAGAACGTAGAACAGTGGGGTCCTGGTTCCTAACTGGAGCACATAGATGCTATGAGAATACAAATAATTAATAATCCTCATCATCCCAGGGTCAGCTAAAGGTGGAAAAAGGCATTTTGAGCCATTGCTGTCACCTAGGAATCTTTGAGTGCCGTTGAGCAGTGATATAGCTAATAAGAATCGGAGCTGGCAAGCTAGTAAGAAGATAGATTTACTACCTCATTGTAATGTGGGGAGATAACTTCCATGGATTCCTCAATATGCTTTTTCCTGCCCACTAGTGTCATCTACATCTTATTCAGATTGAGCCTATGCCAGCTAGTTTTCAAACAGGATCCTAATTCAGCCAGGCACTGGGAAAGCAAGAAAATTATAGAATCCAGGCTCAATGAGGAGGAGACACAAAGCAGAGTACTATCATCATGTTAGTATGTTAGAATGTTAGTACAGTTCAAAACATTTCACAATATCTGCTAGCAGCCTCTTATATAGTAAATGTTGAACAGGAGTGGTGGCAGGATGAAACCCTGTGGAATCCCACATGTGAGTGCCCTGCAGGAGAATGAACAATTGATTATCACTAATCTCTTGGATCTCCCTGAAATAAGTAATGTGAATCACTGTACAGGGATTTCACCCACCCCTGGATAAATCATTTTCTGTCTGCTAATGTTGTGAACAGCAGAAACATTCTTTAAAATGTTTGCCTAAACATTTCTATCACCTAATTTGTGGTGCCTACAGAAAGAAAAGTGCTTAAGGCTTAACCATAATTACATCCTCTTGAATGGAATCCAAATGTTAAAACACTTCAGATAAACTAGTTCTAGAACTAAGCCTTTTTGAGAAACCCAAGTTCCATCACTGTATAGTATATTAGGAGAATTTACATCATTTTCAAACAGTTCCAGACCCATGCTGTTGTAACGTAGTTTGTGTCCATACTGTCACATACTATGTTTACCAGTTATGCTACTGTAGTAAAAGAGCTAGTCAATCAAATGGTGTGAAGCACTGTAGCATGGGGGTATTGTTTTTTAAATTGCTTCTGTTTTGAAGAATTGTTATTAAGTTTTGGTTGATCAGCGTTTTACAATCATTTTGAATAGGTTTGTGTTACTAATATGGTTCAAACTGCAAATTTCAATCTATTGTTTGTAGACATTTTTTGTAGTATTTAGCAACTTTTCTAAAAGTGTGTCTACACAAAGTGAGGCAGGGCAGTTGATTGCATGAAATGGTTGTTTGTCCTTGTGATAGTTTACTGACTGCATATAGATAGCAACATTTTTTACAGAACCACTTTAATGTGTCCACTCATGGTACATCTTTCAACTGTATCAGTGATTTCTAGGACTCTTTAAGTACTTATTTTATCATGCCCACAACTGTTTGCTGGAAGCAAAGACTTTTGGTTAATAAAAGATGGCATGAGCTTAAAGAAAGAAGTTAATATTGGCAGCATTCAAGGACCTTTGGAAGCCTGGACAAGATAGGAACATGAAATCTGTTAAATTTAGACACAATACAGGAATGGAAAAAGATCAGGGTATAATTTAATGAGTTTAATGAGTAACAATAAAAATGTATTACTAAGAAGTAAGTAATCGCTTTCTTTTGTGGTAAACCAAACCAAACTGTAATTAGAGAGAAAACTGATACACCCCACACTGAAGGGGATGCAGAGCTGTAAGTCTGCAGGAGGCACCCTCTGCTACATCCCTTTATGTGTGTAGTGTTCTCCTGACTGCTGCTCCATTTGGTGGTTCACAGATCAATCCTTGCACTCACCCATGTACAGTAACTGCTGAACTGCAGTTCCAACAGGCTGTTCCTCAAGGTGTGCATGAGGTGGAAGAGGCCATGACTAACGGCCAGTCACCATCTGGCCTTTAGTTATTTGTAAACAGAATTCCTTCAGATGTCTTAAAGGTAGAACAACATCTCTTCATGCTTAAATATCTTATAACTGGACAAATCTAATTTCACCAAACAGTCCCACAGAAATTCACTTTTGGTTTGATAACAGTAATGAGAAATCACACCCCAAATTATTTTGATTCCTCCAAATAGTTTTATAAGAAAAATGTCTCCTCAGCCATAACAATGGTATGTCTAACAATGCTGTAACACCAAGATTAATGGAGCATAGGAACACATTCAAGAAAAAGGAAACAATACAGTTTGCCACAAGCACAAGTCTATGCAATCAGTCAAGAACATTTATTACTAGAAAGGGGAAACCACAAACCACAGAGAAGATCATTCAAATATAACCCACAAAATAGCCACATACATTTTTAAATGGAAATTATAGCTTTTCTATCGGTTAATAAAATATGCCCCAGTCTGATCTGCATGGCATTATAATGCTGTGCAGAACTTTACTCTAAAATTATAAAAAATGAAATGGATACTTGGATGTTACAAACCATTCCCCTCTTCCTGCTAAAATCATTTTCAGAGGAGAATGGATATAAAGCTGGTTTTCTGTCTGAAGTGGCTGTATCATTCAACGACCTAGACTCATAATATCAGTTGTCTCTTGAATAATTGTGCCTGCTGCCAATCTGACTTGCCATCACCAATCATCATCACCATCAGAGCCCTAATGAGGATGCATTTCCTACTGAGAGAAGAAGCCTATAACATGAAGACTTCCCTTCACATGGATGCTGGCTAATGCTTTTGCTCACCAACATCTGTTCTGGGTCCTCTGAAAAATATTCCTTCCAAATGGGAGAAGGAATAAGATGTAGAAGGTGAAGGATTGCATCTATTAAAAGATACATGGGTTAATTACCAGTGACTGATCATTTAAGTATATTATTAATTTACATAGATCCTCACTCTTAAGTGTGTATGGATCCTCTATACTGAAATTAGAATCTTATATCAAGTCATGACTTAGAACCATGCACATGCAATCACACTCTATTGAATATTTAGAGTTATGGTAATATAAGGAGCTGCAGGCTTGAGCTTCTTCAGTTCTTTCCACCTAATAAGAATCCATATATTTAAACTCTTAAGAAGTGGAGAAAGGATGGGAAGCATGGATCTATGGTGCCAACCTACTGGAAGAACCACAGTTTTCTTCTTTTCTTCTCTTGGAAGATTAACTAGCAGTAACAGCACTTACAGGAGATGGATCTGACCAGCTAGTTAAATAAGAAACTGTAGAACTGCTCTCCTGAATTAAATCTAGAAGCTGAGTCACGAGAATAACTCTGTAAATGTGTGAGGAGTGTCAGATGGCAGCCTTACAGATCTCAATAGCAGAGATATATCTGAGATATGCTGTAAAGGCCCTTGTGTGTTAAGAGAATGGTCTACAAGAAAAATATAGTTCTATATACTGTATGTAGATAGTCCCGAAAAAAAATGTCAGTAGATGGTGTTCCAGAATATGCATCATAGTTTTTAGGTTTTGGAGGACCAGTAAGTTGTTGTACTTTGCAAATAGCTTCCCGTGTGCAACTCTTTGCATTCAGTTACATGAAGATTGTGAGAAATATCGGCATTTTTTATCAATATTATACATACTTCTGTCTGTTTACTATCATGCTGTCTGTTACTTGGTGCAAAGAGTTAACTCAGTCCTGGATGGTTTTACTCATCTTCAGGAAGGCAAAGAGTGGCTGTAGATAACGCAGTCCATGGTACAGGTGTCAACTCCTTTGAAGGTTTATCCCTACCGTTCTCTGATCAGCAGTCTGTTTGATAACCCCATGTGGGGGTGGGATTCCAAATGGGAAGAATGAAACAAAAGAGTGTGAGGGATTAAAACAGGACTCGACAAATTTGCTTCGGAGCTAGGAGCCAGCCCAAAAATTAAGGAACCAGACAACGTGGGCCCAGTGGCGGGGCGCGCTGGCCAGAGCGCAGCAGCCAATCTCCTCTCCTGGCCCCACCCCTTCCCCCGCCCCTCTCCCACAACGTGGGCCCAGCAGCAGGGGGCCCTGGCCGGAGTGCAGCGGCTGCTCTCCTCTCCCAGCCCTGTCCCGCTCCCACAACCTGGGCCCAGTGGCGGAGGGCCTGGCCAGAAAGCAGCAGCCGTTCTCCCCTCCCGGCCCTGCCTCTTCTCCTTACTCCACTCCCACAATGTGGGCCCAGTGCCGGGGTGCCCTGGCCAGAGCGCAGCAGCCACTCCCCACAGAAAAAAACTAGGCGCCAGACTTATTTCTAGGCACCATGGTGACCCTGCACCCAGGATTTGTCGAGCCCTCGCTTAAAAGCTTCATTCCTCAATCTGAGAGAGTCAGAAAGAATCAGTAACTGCTGAGAAGACACTGATTCTCCTCTCCCAGTCTTCTACCAGGACTTCATTAGGTCTACCTAAGCCTTAAGGGAAATGCTAAACTTAAGGTGAGTAATATGCAGGTAGACCTTTTTGTTGTTTTAACCCTTTTTATCTCTTTTGGTTATGTTCCTATGGATAAATTAATAATGCTTTATTTTGAAGAATCTGTTTGGAGTCCCTGTGTTTACCTACTGTTTACAGCTCTAAGAAGGAAGTTTGTAACTGGGGCCATACCCTGTTGGATTGGCTGAAATGAGAGAGTTGGGAAATGGGTGCTGAAATCTGGGGACCCAACCTAAAGATAGGATGGAAGTCCACTTTGAGAGATGTACAGGTGGTGTGTCTGTCACTTGAAAGGGGTATCCATGGAAAGCCTGGAGGGGAGGCGGGGGAGGCAAAGAAACAGCTTGCCCTGAAATCTTGACAGCTGTTAACATTGTGAACTTAATGAGATGTGTTCTATGACTGATGTATCTGCAAGCTCATACCAGGTCTACATACAAACTTAGATCATTTGGACTATTTTTTGTGCAGAGATTTCTCTGGGGCAGGCATATTGGGGACAAAGAAAAATAGAAATTTCTTGCACCCAGTTCAAGAAGAAGGCATCAGTCAGGGAACTATCACTTTTTCCTCCTTTAGACAAAATTGTTGACATTTCATATTCACTCTTTTTGCAAAGAGGTCTACCTGAAGTATTCCATAGTTGCAGAAAATAATTTAAACTATAAGGTCCTTGAAGTACCATTTGTGCTGGACATTGTAATTACTGCTCAGATGATCTGCTAAGATATTGACTTTGCCCAGAAGATAGGCAGCTATATGTATTTCAGTGATGAATATGCTGACAGCCAGACAGCCTTTTGAATCAGTAGTGATTTAATACATGATCTTGGAATTGTATGTAAATGCCTGAGATGTCTTTCTTTTGGTATAAGGGAGAAAAGCTTTGAATACTAGATGAGATGCTCATAATGTCAATACATTTATGTACCACCTGACTTCTGCAGGATTCCACAGATATTGTATCATTACATTAATTGACTGAGCATAGCTGCCTGTTGTAGATGCAACCAACTTTGTCATTACAAAAAGATATGGATGCACAAATTTTTGACTGCATCCACCACAAAAAGAGAATTAAGGACATGTTGCAGAATAGCCATCATTAACTCAGTTATCTGATTAGAGGTAGATACACTGTCTACAATTAATAAGTGTACACGCCTCATTTTTAATTTGGAAAATGGCATCTATTAAAGCCCAGAAGTTCTGAGATGAGGTGAAGTGTGTTTCTTGACTGAGATCTATCTGTGCTGCATATACAGCTTTTAAAACTGCCTCATCAGTCAAGGAACACTGCATTCTTAGATTCCCAGCCAAGGTATCAGATTCAAGATGAGTGACATTAAAACTATCTTATTTTGATTATACTACATCTATCTATTTAAACTTAATTTTTATTCTGTATCACTGATTTTTAATTTGCATATTTTGTTCAAAATGTAACAAAATAGCACTGTGCCTATCACCTGGATAGTGTGATAAATTTACATGAGTTGTAAGTATTTGTATTACAGACTTTGCAAACTGCTCAGCAAAGTGTCTATTACCATAGAAAGCAAATAAAAAGTTGAAAAGTGTACTATTGAAAAGCAATCCTTTTTCAAATAAATGATAACTTTGTGTTCACGGAAGGATTCTATACCACCACAAACCATTAATGGAGAACAAGTGGATTGCGAGGTGATATAGATTCTTAGGTTACTTAATTTCTTTGATCAAAATATTCTAGTGTTTTATGTTTATTTGTTCTGTTCCTCCTTTACACATCCCAGGGAAGTCCCTACCCACTTATTAAGGAACCTTATTGATCACTTAGTTTCTCAAGAGGCTCAGGATATGTAGAAACACACTTGTGTGACATTTTGAGTGACTTGCCAGTTTCACTGCGGAGATTATTAAATCACCAGTGCTGATACACAACAGCAAACCAAATTATAAGACATAGTTTAACCAGTGACTTATCAGAAGTCCCGCATCCAGCCTGAGATGTCTATGCAATAAGAGGGGAACTCTCTGAAGGTGAAGGTCCTAGTATCTGTTCCAATTAAATTATTGTTCCTTAGTCCTTACAGGACAGCATATTGGAAAGGATACATGCGATATAAATGGGCCTCACAAAATGCCAATAGGGAGTTTGAATGTCAATGTAGAGAACCAGCTAAGGGCAGGACCTAAAACACAAGGCAGAAATGTATTAGCTTTGCAGAGTAATCAGAAAGACACGGCTAATCCTCTCATACCACAACATTTCTTGATAGGCTATGGAGTATAAAATAATATTAGACTTGTGTGATGAAAAGGGACATATCTATCTTGCAACCATGAACAATTTTCTAGATATTTAGAAATTCTGCTTCCCACTAAAACGAGTCCACAGTTAAGCTAAAGGATATCTTTTCTCATTTTGGCTTTCTAGAAGGAATAGTCACTGACAATATGCCATATTTGCGAGCTCTGATTTCTAAGATTTTGGGATACAATATACCAGGTCCCGCCTCACATTAAAAATAGATATCCCAAAAGCAGTGCACATTGGTAAGAGAATTCTGCTGAGTCACAGGGCAACCCCTACACCAGTCAGCGGAGTAAGCCCAACTCAGTTTATGGGCTGACAGATCAGAACTATGCTGCCAATCTCAAAGGCAAATCTTCATTTTAAGAGCTCCTGCTTAAAGCGTATGAGGCTAAGAAGTCCTAAGTGTTGTTCTTTAACCATTAAAGTACGGCCTAAACTTTATCCAAGCTTAAACCAGAAGACCCAGACCTGGTCAAATTGATTCTAGAGAAATATTGGACACTTGCAGTTGTCACTGGACATAGCTGCACTCCGAGCTCCTATCTGAGACTGACCAGAGTGCTCAGTACAAAAGAAGCAGATGGCATCTTCATCTAATTCCATCTCAGTTGTATTACTATGTGACCATAATAGCAATAGTATACTCATGACCCTCTGTTTCCTACCACCTGGTCTTGGCTACTTGCCACTACCAAGCTTCTCACTTGGAAATTTTACCTCAGAGCACTCCTCCCTCTGCTCCCTTGTAAGAAGAACCCAGCAGCAGGATCCCTGATAGATATGGTAATCTTTCTTCAAAGGCCACTGCAGAAATCCCCATTTGTCACAGCTCCACTCCAGCCTGAATTAACAACCTTGTCATGTATTATTTACAATTATAGCCTATGAGTGAACTCTAGTACTGATCATCTGGTAGAGCTGTGGTTTAACATTTAAGTCATAGAGTTCTTCTAGGTTATTTGAGATTGAATTCCCAGGTTATTTTATAGTTTGTTAACCATTTGTACCCAAATGTTTTCTGGAGGAGTGTTTTTTCGGAGTCTGTCAAATTTATAGCTAGTGTTTCAGATTCAGCGTAAATTCTTTAAATCCAGATTATGTCCCAAGATCCTGGATTTCTTTAGAAATTAAGTTTTGGAAAATATTTGGTTTAGAAAAAATATTGCATTATTTGCATATAAAGATATTTTCTGATTTATTCTTGTAAGTTTTATTCCTATGAAGTTTTCATTGTTCCTTATCCCCTGTGCAAAAGGCTTCATGGCCAGTGCAAAAAGTAAAGGAGACAGTGAACATCCCTGCCCAGTCCTTCTGTGTAATTAAAAAAGGGGAGATTTAACCCCATTAACTCTCACAGTTGCTTTTGGGCTGATGTAAAGAGCAGTTAACCATTTAAGGAACTGGGGGCCAAAGAACATATGGGACAGAATTTGAAACAAGAAGTTTGACTCTATTCTGTCAAAGCTTTCTCTGCATCTAGGGATAACAAGATAAACAGATCTTTTTTTTTTTTTTTTGATCTGGCATTATGGATGATTCCATCCAAGTACTCTCCAAATATTGTCTGACATCTGTCTATTCTTAATTAATCCAGTTTGATCTGGATTTATATAAACTGAGTGTATAGACTATAATTGGCTAGGCAGTAGTTTTGCTAAAATCTTTGTCATGATTCAAGGGAAATATGAACTTACAGGAACTGCATAAAGTAAGGTCTTTTCCATCTTTAGGGAGAACAATCACAGTAGCTTCTTTCATAGGTTGTGGAAGTTCCTCCCTTAACAGGACAGCATTGAAGGGACTTCCTTAAATACCTTGTAAAATTCAGGTGGAAAGCCATCAGATCTGGAGTTTACCACTTTTCATATTTGTATTGCCTGTAGGTTTTCTTTTCTTTATCTAAAGTTTTTTTTTATCAGTTTTGCCTATCTTTGGCAAGCCTGTACTTCCAATATTTTTGAGTAACTTCAGAGCTTGGAGTATCTGAGGTATAGAGATTTTTATAATATGAAGCAAAATAGCACATATTTCATTAGGATGTGTAACTATCTTTTGCTGATTGTTCTTAACTGGTCAAATAATATGTTGCTTTTGAATCTCTTTAAGCTATTGAGCCAATAACCTATCACTTTTACTTCCTATTTTATAAAACTTCTGCTTTGTATAAATAAGGGCTTTTTTATGGTATCTGTCATCAACATTTTCAACTTGCCTCTAACATTAGTTAATTGTTTATATTTTTTTCTGTACCTGTGTTTTTATGAAAGTCTTGTAACTTTTTTATCACTTGTTATAGTTCTGTTATTTCTTGACTTTCTTTTTTCAATTGAAAGACACTCCTTATCTACTAACCACTAAATACTGCTTCACCTGCCTTCCAGAGAAGGCCTCTTTTTATATTGTCTCTATCATTTATTTGAAAATATTGAACAATGTCCTCTTAATTGCTGCAATATGATCTTTTTCTTGGAGAAGCAAGCAGTTCGTTTTCCAATAAAGTGATCTTTGGGACCCAGTCCAAGCCAGTTAGCAAATATTACTTTCACAGGTGCATGATCTGACCATGTAATGTTGCCAATTTCTGCTGATCTTGTCTGCTTCAATAAGGATTTTTTTAGATTAACTTTAAATCTATTCTAATATATAACCAATGAGGGTGTGAATAAAGTATGTAATCTCTTTCCTCAGGTGCAATTCTCTACAGCAATCTGAGAGATTGAATTGCTGGCACAGAGAAGTCAGTGCTGCACCTGCTTCCTTGTCTCTTGGGTCTTTTTCATCAGTTCTGTCCTAGTAAGTAATCGGTGCATACTTAAAGTCTCTTCCAAGTATAATTTCCCCTTCCTCAAAGTGTTGCAGTATAGTCTTTAAAAAAAGTTTTTTGCTTTTGGTTGGGAGCATAAACTGAGCCCACTGTTATTAGTAACCCAGCAGTTGTGCCCTTCAACAATGTAAATCATCCCTCCTTATCCTTAAATTTATCTTTAATCTGAAAAGGTACATGTTTAGCAATATTATGCTCACTTTTTTCTTTTCTTTAACTGAAGCAAAATATATCTGTTGAAACCAGTTACCTTTCATGCCCATAATTTGCCCCTCTGAAAATGAGTTTCTTGAAGTAGAATAATCAGAGAGTGGGGTTTTAATTTCTTCCAGGGATTTTACAGGAATGATTTACGCAGAACCCCCAAAGGCTCCTCGCCCCTCTGTTTTCTCCAGTCTCCTCCAACCTTGAAATTACCACCACCACCACTCTCCTCTTATTGTCCTTTATTTCTTCTATGTTTTCAGAATACAGAACGCAGCTATTACTGATCACCCCAATTTAAGTAAACTTCATACTATTTTATTTATAACATTAACCTAATTACTGTTTAGCTGTTCATTCCTGGTGACTCCCAAGAAGTCCTTTCTGGTTAGTCTTTGGATTACAACTCATGTGTCTGAGTTCTTTTGTTCAGCTTCACTTCTGCCATTGCCAGTATGATTTCTACAGTCTTTTATCTTTTCTTATCCTGTCTTCTTTCCCCTGGATTTTACCATTTGCAAAGAGTTTTTCAGCAGCTTATCTGTAGTTACTATCTCTGAAGAGGTTTCTTATACGTCTGAGATTTGGGTTTCTATCCCAAGTGACTGGAGTATATTTTTTCTTTGTTTACAGTCTCTTATTATGTAATACTGATTTTAGAAGCTGCCTTCCTGAGTGCTACTGTAATTTCCCTCAGTTCTATTCTCTTTTTTTAAAGTTAGGGGTCTTGGGCGGTCATGGGAAATTTGGAGCTTGTGGCTTTTGAGTATGAGCTCTGAATGCTCTCTGGCTTTTTTCATAATTATTTTTTTTTGTTAAATTTCACAGTTAGCTCTGGGTTTATTATTATTATGAGACCGAGTAAGGGGAGCAGTACCCTGTGTGTTCTCTCCACTTTTACCTCTTCAAGAGAGCTCAGATGTAACAACTCTGCAATTCAAGTTTTTACATACCTGATTAGGTTCCACCCCTTCAGAGTTTTCAGGCAATCCCTTAATTCTGATTTTGTTCCTTCTTTAACTGTTTTCCACACTGTCCAATTTAAGCTGTGTCTCTACCTCTCTCTTTGCTCCATCAGTGCCATGCGGCTCTGTTTCACTCTCACTTTCTTCTCTTAGGCTAGTTTCTGGCACTGTGCTTTCCTCTTCCAGGTCAGCAATTTTCTTCTTTATTGTGAGCAGTTTGGTTGTCAGATCATTTATCATGGTCTTAAACTCAGAAATCATATCCAGAATGTGTGCTTTGGTAGCCAATTGATTTTATTCAGCTCTGCCTATCATGTGTTCAGTGGGAGCCTAAGAGGTTTCTCCACATTATGAGCCAGAAACATTATTTTTAGTTAGTATCTTTTTTAATTTTGGATTTTTTTGGAGAATCCATCCTCTGCAATTGTTCTCTATTTTTAGGGGAGTTCAGTAGGTTTTGAGGATTAATGGAGGCAGATTGCTTTACTATCCCCTCAGAGCTCAGGCTTCAGGTAGCCATGTTATTCTGGCTTCCCCCAATTCTGTCCTTTCTTATTGTTTCCTTTCTTCCAGGAACTGTTAGACTCTCCAGGTTAATTGCACTAGGTTTATTTTTACCATCCTACTCCTTATTTTGACCCTTTTTGGTCTGAGTAGGTCATTTAACAGAAACTGATCTACTAAAGATATCCACTTGCTGTGGCTAAGTCAAGTGAACTGTAATCTGTCTTGATTTTTATTGGATCTGTCAGTAGAGTTCAACACGTTGAATCACAAAATACTATTGTCTCAGCTTTTGTTTATACTTGTTCGAGCAAGGTGCTGTTCAGTTCCATCTGAGCATGGAGATGTTTCATCATTGACAACACTTCACCTATTAACATCAGAGGAACACCCATCAGACCCCATAATTATGTGTACTTTCACTTAGACTACAGCGATTGCATACCGCCCATTTAGACATTATCTAATTGTATCTACTGGTACCATAGATGTTTTATTTGGCAACAAATAAATCCTTTTCACATTAGTGCAGGCTTCTGTTTTCACCATCTGGAATTGCAGATGCCTTATCCATCTCCAGTGTAATCACCAAGAGGCTATTTTATGCATGGATGACTTGTAACCCCCTATTCTGGTAATTGAGTTTGAGAACATGGATTGCCATAGTAAGTTATATCTAAAGCTATCAGAAACTTTCCAGCAGGAGGGTTTTCGCTCCATTTCCCTTTGAAAATGCCAAGTCATTGACATCTAAACATTTTATGGTAATGTGTCGATTTCATTGATTACTCCAAAGATTACTCGTGGTTTCCTGCCAGCTCAGGACTGCCACAGAGCTGGGACTCTGGAAGCCCCAGGTTGAACCAGGGCTGTAAGGTCTTTCAGGCTCCCAGATTCTCCATAGCTCACCAGGTGGGCAGCTGAACCTCTAGGCAGCAAGGCACCTCATCAGTTTTCATTTAAAAAAAAGTAAAACAATGTAATTTAAATTTTTCAAACCAAAAAATTCAGACTGTTCCCGTTCCATGGTAAACTTCAAAACTGAATTTTTGTACTGAGGCAGAACAATATTTTCTTTACATTTCAGAATTTACCATAGAATAGGAATTCCAGGTTCTATTCTATTAACATTATTAGGTCCTAGTTTTGCAAAATGCACTCGCTTATCTCTATTACCACGAATAGTGCCATTGACTTGAAAGGCACTACTTTCAGCAGGAAAGTTAAGCACAACCAAATGCAGAGCACCACACCCAGCTAGATAACATGTATGTTAAACTAGGTTGCCTCTCATTGTGGGGAAGACATGAAATAGCTTTTCATGTCTTCCCCACAATGAGAGGCAAAGTCATGTCAGTCAAAGTTCTACATGCTACCAAGTAGTTAAGGACATCCAGGTTAACAGTAATTGGGACAAAATACAACATGGCTTTACAAAAGGTAAAATACAACATGGCTTTACCAGACCAACCTGATTTCCTTTTATGAGAAGACAACAGATTTTTTAGACAAAGGGAATGCAGTGGATCTAATTTACATCGATTTCAGTAAGGCATTTGATATGGTTCCACATGGGGAATTATTAGTTAAATTGGAAAAGATGGGGATTAATATGAAAATTGAAAGATGGATAAGGGACTGGTTAAAGGGGAGACTACAACGAGTCATAATGAAAGGTGAACTGTCAGCCTGGAGGGAAGTTACTAGTGGACTTCTTCAGGGACTGGTCTTGGGATCAATTTTATTTAATCTTTTTATTACTCACCTTGGCACAAGAAGTGGGAATGGGCTAATAAGGTTTGCAGATGACACAAAGTTGGGACTAATAACATGAATCTTTGCTACAAGCTGGGGATGCATCAGTTGGAAGTGACAGAGGAGGAGAAGGACCTGGGCCTACTGGTTGATCACAGGATGACTATGAGCCGCCAATGTGATGTGGCCATGAAAAAAAGCTAATGTGGTCCTAGGATGCATCAGATGAGCTATTTCCAGTAGAGGTAGGAAGGTGTTAGTACTGTTATACAAGGCACTGGTGAGACCTTATCTTGAATACTGTGTGCAGTTCTGGTCCCCTATGTTTAAGAAAGATTAATTCAAACTGGAACAGGTGCAGAGAAGGGCTACTAGGATGATTCATGGAATGGAAAACCTACCTTATGAGAGGAGGCTCAAAGAGCTTGGCTTGTTTAGCCTAAACAAAATAAAGTTATGGGGAGATACGATTGCTCTCTATAAATATATTAGAGGAATAAATACCAGGGAGGGAGAGGAATTATTTAAGTTCAGCGGCAATATGGACACAAGAGCAAATAGATATAAGATGGCCATCAGGAAGTTTAGACTTGAAATTAGATGCAGATTTCTAACCATTGGAAGAGTGAAGTTCTGGAATAGCCTTTCACGGGGAGCAGTGGGGCAAAATACCTCACTGGCTTCAAAACTGTATTTGATAAATTTATGGAGGGGATGGTATGATGGAATAGCCTAGTTTGTCAATTGACTGGTCTTTGACTACTGGTGGTAGAGATGCCAATGGCTGTGATGGGATGTTTGATGGGGTGGGTTCTAAGTTATTAGACAATTCTTTCTTGGATGTCTAGCTGGTGAGTCTTGCCCACATGCCCGGGGTTTAACTGATCATATTTGGGAAGGAATTTTCCCCCACGGCAGATTTGCAAAGGTTCTGGGGATTTTCACCTTCCTCTGTAGCATGGGGCATGGCTCACTTGCAGGTGGATTATCTGTACCTTAAAGCCTTTAAACCATGATTTGAGGACTTTAATAACTCAGTCATAGGTTAGAAGTTTATTACAGTAGTGGGTGGGTGAGGTTCTGTGGTCTGCATTGTGCAGGAGGTCAGACTAGATGATCATATTGTCCCTTCTGACCTTAGAGTCTATGAGTAATATTTAAATTAGCAATGTCTCACCCCTGTTAGCTGGTACAAGCAGTTTCTTAAATGTAGACTGGACAACCTTCACTGCCTGGAACTCCCCTCCCCCCTTTCAAAGTCCTTTTGTCTTCCAGATGATCCTTCAGATGTTGAGTTGGGGAGAAAGAAACCAAGTCATGATGTAAGCAGTCATGAGACAAGAGGGAGGGTCCTCTCCTGGATCAGTACCTGGTTAAAAGATAGGAAACAAAGGGTAGGAATAAATGATCAGTTCTCAGAATGGAGAGAGGTAAATAGTGGTATCCCCAGAGATCTGTACTGGGACCAGGTCTGTTCAACATATTTGTAAATGGTCTGGAAAACAGGGTAAAGAGTGAGGTGGCAAAATTTGTAGATGGTACGAAACTACTCAAGATAGTGAAGTCCAAAGTAGACTGCAAAGAGTTACAAAGGGATCTCACAAAACTGAGTGACTGGGCAACAAAATGGCAGATGAAATTCAATGTTGATAAATGCAAAGTAATGCAGATTGGAAAACATAATCCCAACTATACGTATAAAACAATGGGGTCTAAATTAGTTGTTACCGATCAAGAAAGAGATCTTGGAGTCATTGTGGATAGTTCTCTGAAAACATCCTCTGAATGTGCAGTGACAGTCAAAAAAGCTAATGAAATGTTGGGAATCATTAGGAAAGGGAGAGATGATAAAACAAAATATTGTACTGCATCTTTATAAATCTATGGTACACCCACATCTTGAATACTGTGTGCAGATCTGGTCGCCCCATCTCAAAAAAGATGTATGGGAATTGGAAAAGGTACAGAAAAGGGCAACTAAAATGATTAGGGGTATGGAACAGTTTACATATGAAGAGAGATTAATAAGACTGACTTTTCAGCTTGAAAAAGAGATAACTAAGGGGGAGATATGATAGGGGTCTATAAAATCATGACAGGTTTGGAGAAAGTAAATAAGTTATTTACTCCTTCTCATGACACAAAAAGTAGGGGTCATCAAATGAAATTAATAGGCAGCAGGTTTAAAACAAACAAAAGGAAGTATTTCTTCACACAACACACAGTCAACTTGTGGAACTCTTTGCCAGAGGATGTTGTGAAGGCCAAGACTGTAATGGGGTTAAAAAAATAACTAGATAAGTTCATGGAGGATAGGTCCATCAATGGCTATTAGCCAGGATAAGCAGGGATTGCTGTTTGTCAGAGGCTGGGAATGGCCGATGGGATGGATCACTTGATGATTACCTATTCTATTCATTCCCTCAGAAGCACTGGGCATTGGCCACTGGCGGAGGACAGACTATTTGGATAGATGGACCATTGGTTTGACCCAGTATGGCCATTCTTATGTTCTTGTGATGTCACACTCCTTCTTTTATAGCTTGTTTCAGCTTGCTAAAACAATCTGGGCTCGTGACTTGTGGGGTCATTCTTATTGGTCAGTCAGCTCCCACTGTGAACATGCACTGTAAACAATTCCTGGTAGTGGACTCTATTCTTGAATGGGTGAGACAGAACCACTAATGATGTCTGGCTATTCCATTGTTGTACTTGAAAAGCTATTGGTGGGAGTCTCCCACCTTGCAACATGTTCTAACAGCATGTTCAACAACGTTTCATAATTTCACATGCAACAGTAGCACATACAATCTGACAAGATATTAATGTTCAGCAGATCAAGACTTTTAAAATACCACCAAACAAGGTGTACCTTGTACAGAACATATAATTACGTGACATTGGTGAATATGGAGTTTTTAGGGTGTTGTTCTCAGACACAGGGTGTCACACCCTTATAAGGTTCTAAAAATTTAAAATTATCCATTTTATCATGATTTGCCTCTGCTTCTCACAAGTAGTATATGTGCATGGCCTGGGTCACTGCACTTTCCCCTCCATCTTCATCTTTCTTACTTACATAGGAATCATGAAGATCTGGCCCAGATGGTTGGGTGGGAAGGCCTCTGCCAACAGTGGCTGGAATTTATAATGTTTAGGAGAAGAAATAAATCAATAGGAGGAGGGATTGCAATGAGGAAGCCTGGTACAGTAGGACTGGGTGGTCATTCCAAGTACAGAGGACAGCATAGAAGTGAACACAGAGACTGAAGTGAGTGAAGGAAATTAACATTTTGTCAAGGCTGTCACTGGTGGAATGAAGGGATGAAGAAAAATGTCATAAGGATTAAGATCAGGGATGTAGTCTGTGACCTGGGGTAAGTGACTGGTCTCTTGAGATTGGGAGCAACATGAATATTTTGTGATTTTTGGTGTATAGCAACCATCAAATGCTAAGTGCAGCTTGCTTGGGTGGCAGGATAAATTGGGATGCCCAAGGGAACTGTCTGTGACTCCATGGTAAGAGTGTTATAGTGCTTTAAGAGTTCATACTTGTTACTGCATTGGTGAAATATAATTGTAGAACACACAACCAGTTTGGAATCTCTGCCCTGCTTCCTGACATGCTCGTGAGCCACTCCAGACAGTGTGACATAGGCCATGGCAGAACTGTGTTGGCCCTTGAAGGTAAGAACGAGAATGAGCTGTACCATTAAGAGGAACACAGGCTGAACCTCCAAATCCTCAGCAATGTCAGGCTTTTGTCCTAGATTATATGACAGAGGGTCTCTATGACCAAGAATAATCCCTATGATTGTGGGCAGGGCAGTATAAAGGGCAGCCTTTCCACAATAGAGGGATAGCAATGACAGAGGCTGTTTGCTGAGGAGACCAGACTTGGTTTGAGGTTTTCTATCAGTATAGATGAGAAACTGCTTCAGGGAATGAATGTGAGAAAAGAGCTACGAGGAGGCTTAGAAATAGGCAGGTGAAGAGAAATCCTGGGTAGGAGGAAATAAATAAAGGAAAAGGCCTAGTGCAATGCAGTCATGGTATGGGCTTGAGACCTGGTAACGGGACTTTGTGCTTGTTAGGGGCCCTATGCCAGGACTTCCTGATATGAAGAAACCTTCACTCCTAGAATGCTAGTAGTAAAATGGAAACTATTTTCATGAACATTTTGTATTACAATTTTTGCTTTGTTCACTTAGATTTAAATGAAAGAAAAAGAAAAGAAAAGAAAATGGTTTGTTAGATTTGATTCAGGTCAAAAGAAAATCATTTGGGTTTTCTTTCTTTTTCTTAGTTATTTGCTTTTGTTTCTCCCCTTTCTCTTCCTTCCTCACACTTTGGACAAACACCTGCCAGGGATCATAGAATTATAGAATATTAGAGTTGGAAGGGACCGCAGGAGTCCAACCCCCTGCTCAAAGCAGGACTATCCTCAGCTAAATCATCCCGGCGAGAGTTTTGTCAAGCCGCAGCTTAAAAACCTCTAAAGATAGAGATGCCACCACCTCCCTAGGTAACCCATTCCAAGTTTCACCACCCTCCTAGTGAAAAACTATTTCCTAATGTCCAACCTAGACCTCCCCCACTGCAACTTGAAACCATTGCTCCTTGTTCTGTCATCTGCCACCACTGAAAACAGCCTAGCTCCATCCTCCCTGGAACCCCCTTTCAGGTAGTTAAAGGCTGCTATCAAATCCCCCCTCATTCTTCTCTTCTGCAGACTAAACAGGCCTAGTTCTTTCAGCCTCTCCTCATAAGTCTTGTGCTTCAGCCCCCTTGTCATTTTTGTTGCCCTCCGCTGGACTCTCTCCAACTTGTCCACATCCTTTTTGTAGTGGGGGGCCCAAAACTGGACCCAGTACTCCAAATGCAGCCTCACCAATGCCGAATAGAGCAGAATAATCACTTCCTGCTATCTGCTGGCAATGCTCTTACTAATGCAGCCCAATATGCCATTAGCTTTCTTGGCAACCAGGGCACACTGCTGACTCATATCCAGCTTCTTATCCTCTGTAACCTCCAGATCCTTTTCTGCAGAACTGCTGCCTAGCTTGTCAGTCCCCAGTCTGTAGCTGTGCATGGGATTCTTCTGTCCTAAGTGCAGGACTCTGCACTTGTCCTTGTTGAACCTCATCAGATTTCTTTTGGCCCAATCCTCAAATTTGTTTTGGTCCTTCTGTATCCTATCCCTCCCTTCAAGGGTGTCTACCACTCCCCCTAGCTTAGTGTAATCTGCAAACTTGCTGAGGGTGCAGTCCATCACATTCTCCAGATCATTAATGAAGATGTTGAACAAAACCGGCCCGAGGACCGACCCCTGGGGCACTCCATTTGTGACCGGCTGCCAGCTAGACAT
Source organism: Mesoclemmys tuberculata (assembly GCA_007922155.1). Lineage (NCBI taxonomy): Eukaryota > Metazoa > Chordata > Testudines > Chelidae > Mesoclemmys > Mesoclemmys tuberculata. The sequence continues at coordinate 38,981,248 of ML675629.1, forward strand.
GGAGCCACTGATCACTACTCGTTGAGCCCTTTGCTCTAGCCAGTTCTCTATCCATTTTATAGTCCATTCATCCAACCCATACTAGGGATGGCCTAGGTTGACTTTGTCTTGCCTTAGTGCAGGGGGCTGGACTTGATTATGTTGGTGGTCCTGGAGGACCCTTAGCCGAGGCCCCAGCAGTTTGGGTTCGAGCCCGGTGCTCAATCAACCCAATCAGACACCGAGACGGAGAAATCCTTAAAGAGATAGTTTATTCGGGATCCCAAATGGTGCAGGGAGACTGTCTGTCTCAAATTAAGTGCGCCAAAGCAGCAAGGCACAACTTTATTTATACCTTACTTAATTTCAACAGGGGACTTTTCCTCCTTCCCTTTCCTTCCTTCAAGCAGCTACGGCCATTACATGCTTCTGATGCCTTGCAACCAGCCCTGTGATTGGCTAGCAGGGATAGGGGTAGCCAATGGGTACTTTGATCATGCGGCCAGCACGCACTAGAGCTGCAAACAGCATATAGCACCTGCACTGTATCTTATACTGATAAGCAAACCCAAATAATTCCAGTACAAGCCAATTTAATTTAGCTTACGGTAGTGAAACAGTGTCAGCGTGACCCAGAAGATGAGAGAAGGTGGGGGAGACGGAGGGTAGAGCCTAGCACAAGAAAACTTCATTGGCACTTGTGGCCTTCCATTAACCTGAATTACTTAGTGCAGTGCCCCAACCCCCAACAATTACTTCTCAAGATCCCTTCCAACCCTGCATTTGAATGATTGTGTGATAACTTGAGGGATTGGAGGAGAATGATATGGGTATTGAGGAAGCCAGAAATGAGGAGGTTGAAATAAACAAAGATACACAGTGATGGTTACACACTTCTATGGTGCTGTCTCTATATAGTTTGTGAAGCTCTTTGGGGGCCTTTGGGATAAAAGACACTATATAAATGTAAAAAACAGGTCAGGTAGCAATTCAAATCCTTTATATTCTCACTGCAATGAGAAATAAATAGCTCAGGTACCTGTTCTGGTGTATTTCAAAGCAGGGGCGGAGCCAGATGTGATCTTCTGGCAGGGCCTCTGGCTGACATGGGTGGGCCGGCCGAAAAACCTAAACTTCCTTCTTCCAGTCACGTGACTGGAAGCAGGAATTTCAGGAAGCCTGACACTTGACAGTTGCCCTTGGCAACTGGAGTGTGGGCAGCTCAGTTATTCTCAGCTGATCGCTTCCCAAACTTCCTGCTTTCAGCCATGTGACAGGAAGCAGGAAGTTCGGGAAGCCACCGGCCGGGAAAGCTCAGGTTGTACAGGTAGTTTAAGCAGAGCTTGGGTGGGCCTGCTTTCACCCTTAGCTGCGCCCCTGTTATACAGTCTTTTTTCCCTACATCTCTTGCTGTATTCTCACTTTCTTCCTAATTAGGTGGTTTTGGGTTTTTTTTTTCACTCCTTCCCTTTCCTTGTTCTCTCACACTTTACCTGGTTTTCTGTTCACTTTTCCTCATTGCCTGCTACATTTCTTCCTGTTTGAGGGAGTCGTGATTAGAAATTGGTCCAAAAATGATGAAATAGGGGGGTTTCAACTATGGCAACATTTGTAACAGACAATTTTAATTCTCATCCAAGTATTTTAATTGTTGACAAAATTTTCAAAATTTAATTTAATTTAATTTAATTTAAATTTTGACAAAAAATTGAATGTGAAGTGTTCAAAATTATGTGAAAATCCTCCTTCCCCTCTAGGTTTTACATTATAAAATGGGGGAAATTAAAAATAAATAAATTTCCCAATGAAATGAAATGAACAATTTTAAACAAAGATTGTCATGAAAAATTTCAATTTCAACTTTTTTTAAACCAGCACTCGTCTTGATATACTGTTAGTTAAGTTTTCTTCTTCTTTGCAACTGCCACTTCCAGCTGCCAAGTGCCATCATTGGTAACCAACAGAAGACCTTCTGGAGCTTTCTGATTCCAATGTCCCATCCTTTCTCTATCACTCAAAACATTTTATTTGCTTTTAGGATAGCAGTAGAGAAGAAAACAATACCACTCTGTAACCAGCATGCAAGAACTGTACAGGCCTCCCCCACCTACTTATGTTTCAATCAGCAGAAGCACTGTCTGGATCCATACAAGTATCATAAAATACGACAGAGGGGTTTGTCTTATCCAATGCATCTTTTCTTTTTTATTTAATGTCTGTTAAATCAACTGAAACCAGTTGCACAACAAATGTATAAACAAATGGTGCATTTTGTCTTTGCAATACAACACCTCTATTCACCAACAAGATATGACACAGTTTCAGTTTCCCTCACTAACACTGATGAGTGTCACTCAATATCTGTTCATTGTGAGCGGGGGAGAGTTACCCACAAGCAATTTACAGTCATGTAAGGAAAAAGCAGAATAGAAATAAAATGGCAGTGCCTGGCTGTAAGCCAGTGGAGACCAAGAGAAAGCAAAAAGGTGTTGCTGTTCCACCTATACTGAATTCTAACCTGATTGTTTTCCCCAACAACTGGTTTATACAGACAAACATGCCTTAGTGTCATGTGACTTAAAATAAATCATCACCAAGTAGCTGAAGACAAACAGCTTTAATACTCATTTTAATTACTGTATAGCATACACACCCAAACCAGCAAATAAACTATCTAGAGATATGTTCCAAGAAAGTCTTGACCTTCTAGATTTTAGTTTCAATCACTGTAGAGCCTACCTCTTTCTGGGTGTCTAGTTGTTGAGTCTTGCCCACATGCTCAGGGTTTAACTGATAGCCATATTTGGGGTTAGGAAGGAATTTTCCCTCACAGAAGATTGGAATAGGCCTTAGGGGTTTTTCACCTTCCTCTGTAGCATGGGGCACAGGTCACTTGCTGGTGGATTCTCTGTACCTTGAAGTCTTTAATTCATTATTTGAGGACTTCAATAACTCAATCTTAGGTTAGGGGTCTATTACAGGAGAAGTTGGGTGAAGTGCTGTGGTCTGCGTTGTGCAGGAGGTCAGACTAGAGGATCATAATGGTCCCTTCTGACCTTATTGTATATGAGTCTGTAAAAATTGTCTAACAACTGCATGGTTGACGCCATAGCCCAAAAAACAAATCTCATTAAATATTTGCAATTTCTCTGGTTATAATATAGAAGCTTGAATGTGGAGAACCAAAAATAGTTCTTGATATTCACCAGTTTATTTGTCTCTCCTGAGATTGTTCGCTCAGGCTGGGAAATGATCAATAATTTCTGTTTCTGGAAAACAATGTTATTCTTTTCATGAGACACCTACAGTCGATATAGTCTTTTATTTCCATAAGTTACAGTCATTCTGTTAACAGGATTTCCTTGGACTAATCTGTGTTTAAGAATCTGTAACATTTGCCAGTGCATATGGTGCTTACATACTATGTTGCTGTGTGCAGTATAAGAATTTGAGTGCAATACAGTGGTGTTATCTGCCTTCAGAATATCCCAGATTTCACAAAGCCATTTCTTTACAAAACTTACTGTATTTTCCCCCTCATTGTCTGTTAAAATGCCTAAAATTCAGACTATTTAAAACATGTTTCTTTATAAAAATTCTAGCTTGATTTTTCTAAGTTATCTGATTTTTCCAGTCTTAAGTGCAAATGATAATTATTTTCTTAAATCTAAAGTTTCCATTATTTGGCCTCTGACCATATAAATCTCTGGTCAAAACTGGCCACGTGGTGTACAACTGTTGATAGTCTGCAAAATATTGTCTTTACTTTAGTCTGCAGAGACATACAGAAATGTATAGTTTGTCAATATTGAAATACACAGACTCTCACAAGGCCTGCTGTGAGTGGTCCTACTTTCGCAAATCTGGCTGGGGTAAGACCTGAGCCCCACCACAAAGAGACTGCAGAAGGAGGACTCTAAAGAAATCCTCCATTCAGGTTTACTTTTGCTTTCTGGCATAGTGTTCAATTAACAAAGGCCATCTTTTAGGTTCTCATCTATAGCAGACCAAATATGCAAACTTTTAGTTGTCGTAAACATTTGAAACATATATAAAGTTCCTTCTCTTTCAGTGGAGTGCACTGGAAGTTCATGGACTCTCCTTGTTGCTGGACTTACTCCCTGCCCCCATTTGGGTTTCTCAACTGGAGATGTATTCTCTTCAAGTTAATCAATACAATTAATTTACCAACTGCTTAGTCAAGCATATACACAGCTAAGTTTAACTTAATAGTTTGTATTTCTTGGAGGGTTTAGTAGCAAATATAAAATTTAATATTGATTGATGGGACAAATCTGACTTCTCTTTGCTATAAAGCTTTATTCGGTTTTTACCAGTACAGTAGCATGTCCCTTCCCTCTAGAAACTCCTGATCATGGATATGGTTAAGTTGGACTTTAAATTTAATTAAGTAATCCATCTTGGTTAGGGACTACATTTCAGTGGATTTCTTTATTTGTATAATTTAGATTTTGACTCTCTGCATAATAATTAACCAATTTCAGGTTTCTTTGGGTGAAGAAGAGTGAAACTTATCTTTACAGTTAAAATATTGTAGGTTCATATAACAACAAGTTTAATTGATTTATGTAGTCAATTACATTTCTGACTAGTACAAGCGGAGATGCACCACTTGCCTCTTCAATACATGTTCTGTTATCTCGCTTCATCCAGGGATCCATGTATGGGGGAAACTGGAAAATATGTGCCATATTGGCACTATTTGTGGACATAGGGAGAAGCTGTAGAGTACTCTGAGCCAAACAGGGAATGCTTCACACACTGTCACAAGTTCATGATGTCAGTGTTGGTTTTTCCAGGCCTTATTTCTACCTGATTAAGGATAGACAGGAATCTGTCTTACATGCCTGCAAAGGGGACGAAGGGGGGATAAGATGCCCCCTTGCTCCCATGCACTAGCTAGCTGATAGTGTAATTGCACTAGCTGGTAAGTTTGGGGGTACATTGTGCTGGGGATGGAGAATGCTGACACCGGTTACTTCTCCCCCAGAGCAGTTAAGGGAGACCAGAAAACAATTTGTGGCTCTGAGATAATATTGGATCTCCTCCAGGGGCAGCACAGCTATGCACTGTCTACTTCACAACGCTTGTGTCAAAGCCACAATTAGTTCTTCTTCTTCTTTTCTTTTTTTTGTTTTAAATCAAGATGTTCAGGTGGAAATAGGGCTTCTTCTACATTCAGAAACGTGTGTGTGGACTGGGCCTCTAGTAGTGGCATAGTGACTTAGATTTTCCAGATGCTCAGCACAAGTCCCAGAGTGGGAGAAGAGGAAAGCCATATTTTTGGCTTCCCTAATCCTGGACTTTCCAGGCATCAGACCTGTCACTAGTCCAAAAGCGAGCAGATTTTAGGCTGCTTTGGATTATGCAGCTGTCAGCAGTCCATGGGACATTCCAGAAGCCATGGATCACCAGATGTTATGGTGCATGCTCACCGCTAGAATGCACACTCATGCCAGGACATTGCACTGTGGGGATTGTTCCAATCTAGTGCCCTCTTGTGCATTCACCTGTTTCCATAATGGTCTGCATCTTCCATAGACCAGATCTCTGACCCTGTCACCTCTCAGTCCAGTCTCCCTCTGGGGTTAACAAAAAAGTCCAAAACAGAAAGGACCAGAGTCCAATGGTCTTTGTACTTCCCCTCTTGCTTGGGGAAAGGAAGAACTCAGGCCAACCCTCTTCTCTGGGTTCCCACCCAGGACTTTGTTAGACAGCTAAAGACTGTTCTGTCAATCCTTCACCAATTCCCTGGGCTGCTCCTATCTTTTCCCTGCTTGTCAGTGTTTTCCACAGGCTTGCAGACCCTGCTGTTCCCACCCTGGATGTGGCTCCTTGCAGCTTCTTCCTAGCCAGCTACTGAGGCACTTCCTCAGAGCTGCTCCCCCAGCCTCTCTGGCAGCAGCTGGGTTAAATTTTAAATAGTCCTTTTGGTTTCCCTCCTTCAGACAAGTGCCTTCCTCAGCTCTCTTCCTGGCGTGGGGAATATCTCACTCTCTTTCCCTGTAAGGCCGCCATCCCCAGCCTGTACTTAAAGTGGTCTGAAAGAAGTATGGGGAAAGCCGAGGAGTGGAGATCTTTCATAATTTGGGAGCAGCAGCTTTGGTAAGAGAGTGTTTAAAGCATACCCCTCATCAACCCAGCTCAATTTTTTTTGGCCTGGTCTGCAACCATTTGTGATGCCCCACCACTCCTACTTTAAGCACTACCTCTCCTCCTAGGAGCTGCGGTTGTGACTTAGACCCGCTGTAGGGCCTTGGTTAGCTTCTTCTTCAGCTGACCCCTTTATGTCAGTGTTCTGCTAATTGATGGGGTTTGGCAAAAAGCACACAGACACCAGTAGAAAGAACAAGGTTTCTTTATTATCTCTTTCTAAGTATTGCAGAAAATGAAATAATATATATACAACAAAATAAACTTATTATACTATAATACTAAACCATAGAAAGGAAAAGAAAAGGTAAAGTAATGCACCTGATCATTATTACATAAGAATAACTATAATGATTAAGAGAGATACATCACCAATTGCCCTATTAATACATTACCATCATCCAGATCCGCAGTCGCTGGGGAGCCCCGGTTGCAGCAAGGATTTGGAGAGCCCGTCCCGGAAATTGGGAAGCCCTACGCAGTGCGTCCACTCGTAGGTGAGGTCTCCAAAGTCGCTACAAGCGGGTCCAGTTTTTATAGAGTGAAAAAACAGGTGTACGTGACTAAGTGCAGATCACCTTGATGGATATCTGGTTCTCATGCAGGGGGCTGTGATGGGAACCTGGCCAGGACTCCCATCCCAGACCCTGCACGTGCCTTTCTAATCTTTTTAGGGCTTCAATAGCAGACAGAAACTTCTTACAGAAGGAAAGATAGAAACTCCTTCCAAAGGAAAAAAAAGGCAGAAACTCCTTCCAAAAGCAACAAAGGAAAAGATAGAAACTCCTTACCAAAGGAAAAGATAGAAACTCCTTATAAAAGCAACAAAGGAAAAGGCAGAAACTCCTTAT
>ML675629.1:38994685-39008608 GCA_007922155.1 Mesoclemmys tuberculata
AAATCTCCCAGCACAACCTCTAGACACAAATCAACACAACCACCCATACAACAACACAGCTAGCATACACAATAACCCCCAAAACACTGTGGTGCTGGCAAGTCAGCTAATCAGTGTCTGACCCATAACAACTTAACAAGAGGCATTGCAATTGTAATCAAGACAATCTACTTATGTATGCATATTAAAGAAGTGTTAATTAGGATAGCAATCCCCAACTCATTCACTTTATATTGGTAAAAATGAAATAATAGATAGTAAGTGTACTGGTCTGTTTACCTGTATCCTGTTGGAAGTTCAACAATGTAACCAAATTAGTTTGTAGATGCTAATTCTCTTTTGTGTCTCAGTTGCCTTTATATTATGTATTCAACTGTCTTCAGTTAACCTTAAGATCAAAGATGTGAGGCAGTGCAGGAAACTAATATTATCTACATTGTCTTCAGCTTAAGTATCTCTGTTATAACAAATAATCAGCTGTTGTTTTATAGTGTAACTAGATTACTTGTATATGCGTAGGAAATAGAATGTTAACTTCAAAGTGATGGGATAGAGAAAGTGCTCAACGAAGAAGCTGTCTCAGTCACAAGCTTTGCTCAAAACACTAAACAGCCCATTTCAGCTATAAAAATGAAATGTTCGGCCTTATCCTTTCGTCTCTAGCTTGCTGAACTTTAAACAGAGAAAGTTTAAGCTGTGGGACTGAGACCTTCCAAGCCAAGCAGTTATTTGGAATACCCTGGAAAATGCATGGAAAGATTCTTAACAGATTTTACATCTAAGCTATTTTGGATTCTGACCTGTTGGGATAATTCCAAAGAGACTTTTACGAGCCCACAGATATAATATCACTGCTATGATCCTGATCTATGAACACTGAAAATCATTTGTTTGGATATGATTCCTTAACCATTCAATAACACTCTTCTTTCATTAATTAATCTTTAGTTAGTTTACTAAGGATTGGCTGACAGCACAATATTTGGGTAAGCCCTGAAACATATATTGACCTTAGGGTAAGTGTCTGATCCTTTGGGATTGGTAGACCTTTAAATATTGCGAACAGAGTTTCAAGTAACCTATCATTATATTAGACTTGCTTGCCCAGATGGGAGCTAAGGGCTAGAATGCCTAAAGCAGACTGTATCTGACTTCTTGTTAACCAGTGTGGTACTACAGAAGCTCTTTTGTTGTTGACTTTTTATATTATAGAATAAACCATCAGTTTTGGGGATTGTCTGCCCTATTTTTTTGCAGTCTGGCCTGAGTATGGCATTCTCAGTGGCCCATCCAGGCACTTGGTCACCTACACACAACCTCACCCAGTACTAGCAGAACAGTCATTCTAAATATCTAGATGTTGTTGTACAATAATCACAATAATAGGGTGGAACAACAATAGTGTGTCTGAGACTAGAAACCTAACATATACAAAGTCATCAAGAAAGATAGAAGAAGCTTTAAAGAAAATGGTCTTGATTCACTTTGTATCTCCACAGGCAGTCGTGCCAGGGGATAAGACATAAATTCAAATTTCGTTACCCTCCACAGAAAACACACATCACTGCATTCTTACCTCATCGTCTTAATTCTGCCCCTTTGTATGCATGCAGTATGATACAGTGTTTAGTTATATTGTTACATTTTTCCACAGGACATCAGTGCACAGGATGAAGACACATGGGAAAAGAATTAAGGTTGCTTGAGCAACCCCTAAATCTTGCATTTCCTGACCTTCAAGTGCTTGAATTTGCAACCTAAATAATATTCGTTTAATGTAGTTTTTGTTTTATTTATTTATGTAAGTAGAATTTGTTATATAGTCCCTTATTGTTAAAATTTTAATTTAATGTTTTCCCCATTGTCCTCTTCTTTATAATCAAAATCTATTTTTATAATGAGCCCAATTGACATATTACTTCTTGGTATTTTTTCTGAGAAGTGCTGACTTGACCAGGTCCTTTTCCTCAGACAGGCAAAGTAAAGAGAAAGTAACAACCCAAGGCTTCATGGTTTGGGACTTAGTTATCTGTGATAGGTCTTTTAAAGAAAATGCTTCCTTGCACAGTAAAAATACATAACTGAGTGATTCTGTTTTCAAATGAAGCCTCTTTAATTAAAAACATTACTTTTATAATTAATATCTCTGTATGCATATGCAAACATGAAAAGCAGTTTGAAATTAATCTTCCTCCATTTTGTAATCATATAAAAACAAACCACAGGGAGGCAGTATTGGCATACGTTTTAAAATGCCATGTGGCTGAAAAGAATAATGCTTTGCAATTTATTGAGGGAAAAACCATGCGTGTGGAAATCATGAGATCTGTTTAGGGGGACTTTCAGGAAGCTATACACAAGTGATAATTGTGAAGAAATCCCTTTTTATATTTTAGAAATGTACTAGTTACTGCACAAGCAAATGAACAGTAAAACTGGACAGTTTGGATGATAAGTATATCTAGTTTCATAAAACAGAAACAAATTTGGGCTTTACAAATAGTCATGGACTTTAGTCACTTATGCCTAGTCTATACTTATAAGGTTTGTCAGTATAGTAATACAAGCTGTCAGAACCCTACCCACGTAGGGCATGTGAGCAAAATAAGTCAGTTTGAGCTCAGTGAGCAAAATAAGCTATACAAGCAAAAGCACTTTTATGCCAGTATAACTGTTTGCACTAGTGCTTTTGCCAGCATACAAGTGTGGGAGAGGGAGGGGAAGGAATCATATGCCTAAATGACATTGCTATGCTGGCAAAAGTTTCTAGATTCATCTCGACCAAGATGGCCTTTTATTAACAATAATTTGTAATGAATATTTTCACTATTATAACACATGCCATAGCAGCTGAAGATCTCTAAGAACTCTGCAACACTCTGTGAGGTAAGTAAGTATTATTCTGTAGATACTAAAAGCACTGGATTCCTTTTCCTGGATCTGAGCTTCCCATATGAGATCAGCCAAGAACTCTCAAAGCTCTATATGATGGTTTTTTGTTTGTTTGTTTGTGTTTTTTGTTGTTGTTGACATTTTTAAGGTTCTGGTAGCTGTGTGTCATGCACAGACCAACAGCCAGGACCACAAGCAGGCCCACTGACAGCAATTCTGGGCCCCGGGTAGGGGTGCCATTTCAGACTTCGGTACAAGGGGGCAACTTTAACCATGTTTCAAGGGTCTACTGAGGCACCTGAAAACTCTAGTTTTTTGCAAGCAATGATTTAGAAATTAGCTGACTGGAGCACTGTACCTAATTCCTATATAAAGAAAAAAACCCATCAATTAAAGTCATATTTTAAGTTTAGTTGTAAATTTAGAACAACCAGTAGATAATAAAACAAAATATTCCCAACGACAAATCTGACTAAGCGGATGATAACGACAACACAGACTTAGGCCACTACAAATTAAAGAATTTAAAAAAATTTATTGTAGTTGGTAACTATTTATGTGCTTTACTTTCTTCATTTCTTTAAGTGTAGAGAATGGAAAAAATATCAGTTCTATTAACTTTTAATTAATTTCACTTTCAGTGTCCTAGTGAGTGCTCCAGCGTTTGGGTTTCAAATACGTCACAGGAATCTTGGTCTAGGAATTTTTTTTCAGTCAGATATGTAGCCTTTTTAAAAAGGCTTTGGAATTCTTTTTCTTTGAGGGGAAAAAAAAAAGTCAGGTGCTGGAGGAAGGGTGCTATGGGTGCAGCATCCTTTGCATTGAAGTGGTTTCCATTGTATACAGGCCTCCTGCTGGTGGGCCTGACCACAAGACACCTTTTTCACACCATTGTTGGGTCCTTTCTGAGCAGCCAGTGACAGAATTCCCACAGTGACTCAGCTTCCTCCTCACTGTTCTTGCTCTTCAAAGATCCTTTGTGTTGTTTTCTGGCTTCCCTGTTATGGTTAGTATCTATTCAAATCTGGCCAAGATTAGATACTAAAAATGATATTTGAGCATCTGCCTAAGTGGCCTGATTTTCAAATGTGCTGGGCACTCAGCAACTCACATTCACTTCAGGAGGAACTTGTAGTTGCTGAGCAATTTAGAAAATCAGGCTACTTATTTAGGTGCCTATTTTGGAATTAGGAACCTAGCTGTATGTACGATCTTTATTAGGAGAATTATTTAAATTCCAGTACCAGGTTCTTTTCCAGCCAACGTACTGAACACATAGTCAGTATGTGCAAAGACTGGGTTCTGTGTTGCTGCTGCTTGGGTAAGTCCTCAAAGCACTATTGTTCAGTATATGACGAGTGGATTGTCAAGGCCAGCATGCTTGTTTAGATTCTACTCTTCACTGATTTCCACCTGGGCTTGAGATGTGGTTCTCCCACTCTGACTTTGCATCACTGAGATGTGCTCCATTAATGCCAGAAACTTTGGTCCCCACACATATAAGTCAATACACTTACTTTGAGGTTTTGGCCTCACAATGCTTAATGTCTTTCTTGCTTGCAGCTTCCTCCTTTGTTGGCCCTCTTGGCTCTTCTTTGTTGAACTTTCACATGCACAGATTGTGGTTTATTGAAAACTGCATTAAAATTGTGATCTCTCACTTTAAAACCTGGAAGGGTTTTCCTGATCCTGCTTGCAGACTAGGGGCTCTGTAGGAAGTATACAGTTAGAGTCAGTCTTTAGTCATCCAGCCTCAAGTAAGAGATGAAGTGAGTTGTGGACTTCTGTTTTTTAAGGGAGCAGCCTGCTTTTTTTGTCTATCGTGTGGTTCTTGTGAGTTTATCATTCTAAATTCTAATAAATAAAAGTGTTATGTTGCAACCTTCCAGCAAGAGTATTTGTTTTTAATCTAAACCCTTTGTGTTTGCTGTGAACATAACACAGATACTGTATCTGTTTTTTTCTATATCCTAGATTACCAGCCATGGATACAGAGAAAGAAAGCTGCTCTTATCATTATTTGTTTTGCAGTAACACCCACATTGTCCTTGATGCTTTCCATCCATATAGGAAAAAGCAGACCCTGACTCTAAGAGATTACAATCTTAGGAACCAATTCTATAGCCTGAGTCATGTTGGCAGATACTTATGCCTGTGCAGATTCTCACTGAAGTCAGTGGGGCTCTGCACAGGCACAAAAATTTGATCACACAATTTGAACTGCAGCACCCATGTGTCATGAATGCTGCTGGATTATTTCTTTCACTGACATCTGAGTTATGCCTTAGAGTGGGTATACCATCATTATAGTCATTAGTGGCTGGGATTCAAAGATGTCACTCCATCAGCTCCAGATGATTCAAAAGGGACTTTGCTAAGATTGACCCATGGGTATATTTTCAGTCCTCCTGGAGCTTGCAATGACAAGTTCCATAAGGCTGAGGCTCGGTTTACCCTACACCAAGATTTTTTTTTTCCAGTCAGCATGACTCCTTAGCAGGTAAAGTTCCAGGGGCATGGTAAAAGTCTCTGGTATGGCTGCTTCATGGTACTGCCAGTGCAAATTGGCCCTAAAGCCAACATAAATGGTCCAGGGAGAAGCTCTTACGCTACTTCTCCTCATTGTTGTTCATAGACTATTTGCTGCTAAGATGTCCCCGTCATACTAATCTGTGTTTTTGTTTCTCTGGCTGGTTTGCAGTTCTTGTAAATCAGAGTACCGGTTTTGCCAGTTCTGACTTCGCCCAGGGAAAAGGGTCTTGTATAGAGCCTGTGAATGGATGAGGGGAGTGCAAAAGTGTGTTTTAAGCCACCACTGCACGTTTACACTGACTGTAGCTAAAGATATGGCCCATGTTGATTCTAAGGTCTTATGTCCTCATGGTTACCAGAAAGAAGCCTGTCAGCAAGACTTAAGAGGAGAAAGTATGCAGTGTGGCGCAAATACATCTCAATGGATGCTTTTAAGTAATCTGCATAACAATTGTTTAGATACTGTCTTCCTTTGTCTGTATCTGTCTTAAAGACAAAATCCCTATATAGAAGCTATTTCAACATACCATAAACATGCTGAAGGCAGACCAGTTTCTTTGCAGACTCTTCTTGCTATTGTTTGGTGCTCAAAGTAGTATCTGAAATCCCTTATTAAAAAGGTGCCCTGACATGTAGGCTGGTAGCATGATTGTATAATCCCATGTAAACTTCTTTTGGGCTCCTCCTTCCATGGAAATTTAAGTGTCACATGGGAAGAGCTGTTTTCCTGGTGGTAGTGATTTTAGTTTGCAGAGGGCATTTAACGAGATAGATCTAATTTACACATTTGACAAAGGTAAGGTCAAACTGCGTCCTAAATCATTTACAAAGGTGATAAGCTTGTCTTAATGAGCCAGTCATTCTATCAATGTTTCTCCTGGACCTGCATACTCATCCCTATGAGCCTCTTCTCCACAAGTTCACTGTCAAAATCTCCCTTTCCTGCTCCCTCCTCTTTTTTTTTTTAAACCTGGAGTTGACTGAAGGTTCCAGAGGTTTGTTTCTTCTGCCATTAACTCAAAGTAGCTGAACCCCTTCCAGGGTACTAAAGGTGCAAGAGGGCCTGTCACTGTGCCGTTGTCATTATCTGCAGTCCGGTCTCTGGCTCAGTTCTCAGCCCCTTCCGGGCTAGTTTTAAGTCAGTCCTGCCCAGTTATGGAGCACGGCTCCCAGAGGTTTTTCCCTGGACGCTAGCTTTAGCCGTTCTGGTGGCCCTTTAAGTCCTTGCCTTTCACTTGGGCCTCTAAAGAAGTCTTATGCCCCTCTCAGGGGTAAGACCCACTTTGACTGCTCTTTTTCTGGGGTGGGATGGGGTGTCCTGCAAGGGGCCTCAAAGGGCCCAGTACCCCACATCTTGCACACTCAAAATCAGTGGGCATTTTTGAAAATACGAGTCCAGGGTTACTGGAACTATGTTTTCCAGTCATAGGAACTGGTTTTTTGTTGTAAAAAAAGCTCTAACTTCATATGGTTCTAAGCATGCTGGGTTAAATATCACTCCGGCTGCTTATTGCTGGCTTTGACATTTTATTTCAGAGACATCCCTTAAGCCTTTCAGTGTCCAGCAGTGGAAATGCAGAGCATATGGTATTTTGAGACAGGAGCAGAGAAAGTTATTTACTTAATTCTTGGTCTCTGAAAATTCAACTAGCACTGTGCTCCTTTTTTTACACCAGCCTGATACCAAAGAACAGTGCTAAGCAAATCCTAATGGAAGCTTTATTTTAATACATGTCAGAACTTCATTTAACACATGGGTTGGAATTCTAAAGTGTTCTTACTGAGATGTTTTATTGTCAAGGTTTGGTATCTCATTTGCAATCAAATTCTGTCTGAATTTAGCTTCTTCCATTACATGTAAACTGATACATGGACATATGTCTTCAAATTCTTTTAGGTGAAGCAAGCACATTTGGAAGTTCTCCATACATATTTCAAGCTAATACTTAAGCTACTATATTGGATTTGAACTTCTGTTTCTCAAAGAGCTCTTTCAGCTGTTGTTCAGTTGTTGCTTCTTTCTGCTGCATCAGCTCTGCAGCTCCTTTGGTCACGCCCCAGTCAGCTGGCTTCGACATTGAAGGACAGTAGGGCCTGCCTGAAGCAGGCAACAGATTCTCCCAGTACTCTTTTCTTGCCCTAAATAAGGAAAAATGTTTAATATTTTTAATAAATGAGGCTGAGCATGTGTTACAACAGTTTAAATATCTTAATAACTGACTCAAACCTTAATAGCAGGTGGATTTAGTTCATTTGTATACATTTTTGCTCAATGTGATTTGGATACAGGAAGAGATTTATGAAAACATGCAGTGATTGACTTTATTCAAAAAAGTGCCTTCCATTTTTAAAGCAACATTTTAAGCCATTCATCAAACAGGGGTTATTAGCATGGCAGTCTATATTAATTCTGTATCTTAAAAGTTGCTAAGAGTTACTTTCATGTTAATCTAAACCACATTTTCTTAATTTTAAGAGGCTTCGTTATGTTGCCAAAACCCAATATGGACATGTTGAATTGGGATTAACTACCCATAGGAAAAAAAAATACAAATGTAAATATCAATTCTGGTCAAAGTAGTCTGTGAAGTCCCATTGGGCCAATTAATTAATTTATGAAGATCATTGAAGTGTAAGAATTAAATTCTTTTAACACACTAGAAGGCAGTCATTTAAGTTTGTAAAAACTGTGACTATCAAGAGATTTTGTAGCAGTCTTCAAGGTAATATGGGACCAATAGCCCTCATCCATTTGTACTGGTAGAAAAGAGGAAGAAATAGAAGAGCAGCACATGCATTTATTATGTTTTCACCATTACGGAAATAGTACATTAACAGCCCTTTAGTATAACCAGCATAAAGTAGTGTCCATGACCACATTTTGTTTTAGCCTGCAGATGGCTAGAAAAGGTTCCTGGATTTTAACTAATGGCTACCAACTAATTAATTTGACCTTAGGTCAGTATACCAATGTAAGCTTCTTAGGGGAGGTACCATGTCACACTGGGAACATTAACCATGAGGAACATCTTAAGTTTATATTTCATAATGCTATATTATAAATATAGGTCTTAATCTGGAAAGACTGCCCACAACCTCACAAAAGCATCACTGGAGTTTTTGGACTACACAGTGGACAAGCTACCATGGTCAGGGTCTGTTAGGATCAGGCTTTCATCATAAGCATGTTTTAATGACTTGGTGAAATCCTGGCCCTAATGAAGTTAGGGGGTCCAGGATTTCACCCCTTGAAATTAGACCTGAATTTTCAAAGTTATGCTAATTAACATATATGTTCCCAGTTTCTTCGAAAGAACCATAACCATCAAGCCATTTCACCATATGGGACAGCACAGTACTAGGTATGGTACACGTTTAGTGTGCCTTTTAAGCTAAGTACTATAGTTAATATACGTACCTTGCTCTGACCCAGGGTTTGGTATGCATGCTCAAACCACTACCCCAGCTACCATGTTTCTCAGAAGCTGGTGGCAAAAATCCTCTTTCAGGGGCTAGTTCCTCAGCTATTGCTCTGATGTGATAAGGCTCAAATCCACAACAGCCTCCAATGTATCGAATCCCTAGGTTATAGGCCTCTCTTGCATATTTTTGAACATCCCATCTGGTGACAATTCTTGGTTCCAGTGCTACAATGATATGCATCAGCTTTAATTTCAATAATATTTAATTTTAGCAGATATTTAGTAAAGTCACTTTACATTTTCATCCACAGTTAATTTTGCAAATATTGTTCAAAGTACAGTGTTACAGGCATGATAGAGCTAGTGCAGTAAAGATCTAAAATGTGCTTAAACACTGTTAATCAGGCTAGACACTAGTGATGCAACATTTCGTTACATTTTAGCTTTTAAATGTTGCAATGTCCTTCTTGCGTACTTGCCAGAAGTTTCCTTGTTCCAAAGGGATAGTGCCTGTTAAATTCTAACCTGACAAAACCCTAAATTAAGTGCAAGCTTTTGGGTCAATACTTAAGTGTAAATCAGAAAAGACACACTTAAATACAGGCTTTATTTATGTTTAGTTAATTTTTTAATTGATCTTTAATGAAAAATGCAAGTACCACTTATTATAAATGTTTAACTCTAGTCAGGTTCTTATGTATGTGGAGTATCCACATTTAAGGAACCCAATGTTGATCCCCTATACTTGAGGAAAAACAGTATCAACAAGTGGGCACTTGGCACCTGGGGAGACAGACTTCATTACTTTAATTTACTATATCACAAGGCTATCAACTCACCTGCAACTAGATGAAACACACCAACACCACCTTGAACTTTTCTCTCCTGCTTTTTGAGTATGAACTAAGGAAAAGCAGATGTGGCCAGCTGCTTCCTCAGATAACTGAGGCAATAGACTATACATTTCAGATTACTCCTATTGTACCCTTTGCCTCCTCTGCTGTTGGCTGGGTCCAAGAGATGACAACTCTACTTCCCTCCTTCCCAGGCCATGAATTGCTAGCAGCGGAGCAGGAAGTACTGCACTGATTCAGTGTAGCACTGCTTCTTCCTCTGCAGTAGGCATCCTGCTCAGGTGACTTAGAAGAAGAGGAAGCTGTCTTTTGTGAGCTCCCCCCGCCTTGCTGTTGCAGAGATGGTGAGTGGAGTAACAAAGCCATAACGTTGAGAAGAGATTTTGAGAAGGGGGAGATATGAGAATAAGAGAGAACCAATAAGGGAAGGGACAAAAGTCAACAGAAGAATAGGGGTGGGCAGAGGAACGAAGGAAGGAGAAACACCAAAGAGGAAATGAGTGAGGAGATGGGAGAAGAAAGATAGACACAAGACTTCAAGAAAGAACTATAGCTATGAATAAAGGAGCAAAGCCTGCCACTGCCAAGAGGGTCTTGAAGCAATTGAACCAGTGTGGTGGTGCTGCCTGAGAGCAAGAGACTGGTTTGCAGGAGGCTGCACAAGAAGCATGAACCTCTTTGCTGGAGACCCATGGGAAGATACTAGGATAACCTTCTGCTCCAAAGCAAGGAGGCAGGATTTATTTGCAGAAATCCATAGCATCCAACCAAATTACTCAGGGTGGATGCTGCTCACGGTACAATGGGAGGTTAAGAAAGGCATATTCAGAAAGAGAAAACTATTTTGAAAAGAAAAAATATTTAAAGGAGAATAATCAGTCCTAAGGGCAGAGAATGGACATTGGAAAAGTAGGATGAAATGCTTCAATGCATGAAGAAAATGGTAAGTGAAATCTAAGGGTTGTTTTTAAAAAAATAAACACTCAGATTTTGCCTAGTCCTGCAGAGTGCACAAGATGGGAGGGAGAAAGAAAGCACAAGGAGCCCCAGTTCGCCATTGCCTTGTATCTTGATGAAGTTACTCTTCAGTGTAGAGCTAATGCAACGTGTCTGTAAAGTACTAACAGGCCAGAATATAGCATTTTGCACCTCCTTTGTCCCAGTGTTAATGACTATACAAAATGCAGAGCAACAGTAAACCAGGCCCAGAGAATTTTTTCACCTCTTCCTCCTCTCCCTGAATCCTTACCACAATCAATTCTATGCTCAGTGAGCATAAGGTCAGTACCAGCTTAGTGCCAGCTAGGGCATTAACCTGACAAAAAGGAATGGGGCTCAGAGGGGCCATGGCGCTAGACCTGGTCCTGCATGTAGTGAAGGATGAAGGTTGAAATCAAGAGGCACTTGTAGAAGGATGCAACAATTGCGACTTTCTAAATCACACTCCTCTCATATCCACGGACTCAGGCACAAAACATCTAAGAACTCCTGCTAAGGCCATTTGCCAAGCTCAATAGGAAGGTATTTCTCTTGTTTTATAGAAAATTGGCTTTATTCAGCTTTTTAAAATCAGTGGTTTCATAATGGTTTGGCCATTTATCATATTAAAAAAACAAATTTACCCCAGCTTTAGATGAGGTTACACCACTATCTGGACTAAGCCCCTTTAGACATCACACCCTCTTCTTTTGAGAGAAGTAGTTGGGTATGACTGTACTGACCTGACATTTAGATTTCTTGATTATGCACAGAAGATAAACTTTAGCTCTACCTATATATCAACAATTAAAAGCAATTAATAGGGACAGAGGAGAAAAAACAGGGACATGCAACTTTTAGTCCTTTAGTGAGACAGAATGGAAAAATTGGGGTGGGGGTGGGAGGGAGAATGTCCTTTAAAGAAAAAAAAATACTGTGGCAAACTGAAGAGCAGATCCCAACTACAGCATAGCTGACATGCTCCTAGAAACTGAAACCTTGTTGGCTGTAACAGGAGTAACACACTTCTGGCATCTAAATACTTCCTGTATAATATCCTATTTGTCAGCAAAGGTGGGATACAGGAGACAGCCTGTATTGATGATCTACCGTATAAACATCTGCAGTCAAATGAGTAACTTCATTCTTTGGGTATCAAAGGCATTCACAGTAAACTGACTTCTGTTGTTCAAACATGAAATCCACTTCTGAAAAATTAGTCTTAGACACTAATTCATAAACCAATAACCATGATCATGGAGAAAAAAATCCTTCACTGACTTCATTTGATTACAAACTAGTGCATTTATACTACTTATTGCACTTGAAGTCAGAAGAGTTAGACCCAGGGATGAATTTTGCTCAATGAGTTCCCAAGAACCTGGTTAAGCCTCCCAGAATAGTATGTTTTCAGAACCCATAGGCTAAGGCCTGGTCTACACTAGAAAATTAAGTCCACTTAGCTACATGAGGTTGTGAAAAGTCCACACCTGCCAGCAGCGTAGTTAAACAGAGCTAGCTTCCAGTGTAGACAACACTAGGTCAATGGAAGAATTCTTACATCAACCTAGCTACCACCTTTTGGGGAGGGGGATTACCTACACCGATGGGAGAACCCCATCCATCGGAATACGTAGTGACTACACTGAAACACTGCAGTGATACTGGAATAGTACTTCAAATCCTAATGAACGTTTTGTCTCTTATTCCTTTAGCGTAGGTAGAGAGAAAGACAGAGGAGAAAATATCTCCTGGACATTCATCACTAGACAAACTAAGGGTCGATTAGTTTAGTGCCAGCTCTTATGAACCACTCTTGAAAGAAAAGGAAAGACATTTTAAAACAACCTGAAAAATCTAGACTTTTTCTAGCTAGTCTAGAAGGTGCTTTTGTCCTGTTTTCTTTCAGTAGAGCTTTTGTTTTCTGACTCCATAAGGGTTAGGGTGGGGTGGAGGAAAATCCTAAACACAGGAAGGCTAACTGCACATGAAGTGGCTTATTTCACCAAGCTTTGCTGGTCTCTACTAGCAATTAATTCAGCTTCAAACTCCCAGTATATTCCTTTATCTTCCACTGGAAGCTAATGAAGCCTCATTTAAATCAGATAAAGCACTGAACCTTGCACCAGTGTTACTCAACCATTAAAAGCTGCAATGGTGCAGTGCATACACACTAACAACCCAGTTCTTAGTGCACCATGTACACTACATCCATAGGCACTGCAAGGATTTTGGATTGTTTTAGGTATTCCCCCAATGCATGGCAGCTCCACAGAGAAACATTTGAGGTCTAAGATTTATAGTGTATTTGCTCTTGTTCACCTGTTTTGATTGTTCCAAAGGATGCTTTGAATGGTTCTGTCCTGCACAGGGATTGATGTATGTGCCCTAAGGGACAGACGTTATGTCCCCTG
Organism: Mesoclemmys tuberculata; assembly: GCA_007922155.1. Classification (NCBI taxonomy): domain Eukaryota; kingdom Metazoa; phylum Chordata; order Testudines; family Chelidae; genus Mesoclemmys; species Mesoclemmys tuberculata. The sequence goes on from ML675629.1 coordinate 39,007,778, forward strand.
TACTCATTCTCAATGCAGCTACCACAGTGACAAGTTACCAGCACCTCTCCTTCTGAGCAGCTCCCAACCAGTTCTAGGCTTGGACTCCCAGAGTCGTTATTCCATGGAAGAGATAAGGAGTTCACAATACCTTCGTTTTCTTTCATTTATTCAGCAATTTTTATAAGTTCACTTGAAATAGTTTTCCTCTGTTTTGTAGCCTAACTAAAAGCTCCCTTCTCTCATAGATTTCCTTGTAGGAACCAGAGATGGGAATAGCCTAGGTCTAGGTCTGGAGGAAGGACATCCTTTCATAAGGCCAAGCAAACTTCCCCCCAGCTGTGTCCTTCCCAGCCCCACACAATTTAGTGGGGTTGCTATGCTTCATAGGTGTCCCTGCTCTAGGTGACCAGAGTGGGGTGGGGGCAGAGTAACGAGTGGGTACTGGATCACCAGAGTGATGTATTTGCAGTGGAATAGCATGCTGCATACCCTGTAAGTAATGAGCTTTCCTGTGCTCAGATCTCAGAAGAGCAAGAAATGCTTCTGAGACAGTGCCCAGACAGCCAGGGCAATCCCTAATGAAGTGAAGACATAGCACAGAAGGTCCCAGTGTCCTCTAGCCACCCTTTGACTTTCCTCTTGCAGGTGAATCCGCTTGAGGCAAAAGAAAAACGTTTACATCTTTATAAAAAATGTTTTGGGTTTTTTTGTCTTCTATTTTCACTTCTTTTGCTGCTCAGAGGTTGGGGTGATTGGCGAGTAACCCTAGAGGAGGACCAGGCAGAGCAAAGGCCAACTCAGTGCCAGCCTGGGTGCTCTCCACCCCCGAGGCAGCCTGCAGGTCAGTGA
>ML675629.1:39009008-39086061 GCA_007922155.1 Mesoclemmys tuberculata
TGACAATTGACCAGGCCAGTACCTGAGCCGTCACAGCTGTCAATGAAAGATGGGCAGGAGTACTTGGGGACTCCACTAGGGGACTCATGGCACTGTTGCAGCTGTGCTGCCAGCACTTGCTTCAGTGTGACAGAGGTGGATGACACAAAGATGGCTTAAGTACTTGTGCGTGGTTACCAGCATTTGACTATGGCCACATGCTGCGTTACAGGTATCGCAGTGGCTTGCTGAAGTGCAAGCAGTTCCACAACACACTAGCATCGACACTGCTGCTGCAGCCATTCTTCCTCCGCAGCCTCTTTCCACCTGCCCTGACACAGTCAGTCTGATCTCATTCTCTGACAGGGTTACTGGTCTAGTGGATAAGAGAGAAGCCGTCAACTTGATATATCTCGATTTTGGTATGGCTTTTGACATGACATTTATAAGCAAACTGGGAAATGTGATCTAGATATGATTACTGTAAAGTCAGTGCACAATGGGTTGAAAGACTGTCCTCAAAGACTAGTTATGCTGTCAAACTGGGAGGATATCTAATGGGTTCTCAGGCATCAGTCCTGGGTCTGGTACTATTCAATATTTTATATAGCGGAGTAGAGAATATGTCTATAATATTTGCAGATGACAACAAGCTGAGAAAGGTTACAAGTACTATGGAGGACAGGATTAGAATTCAAAACAACTTTGATAAATTATAGAGAATGGCCTTATTTCAGGAAGATTAAAATGTAATAAAGACAAATGCAAAGTACTTCATGTAGGAAGGAAAATATCAGATGCACAACTTCAAAATGGGGAATAACTGGTTAGGTAGCAGTACTGTGTTAGAGAATCTGGGGATTATTGTGGGTCACAAATCAAATACAAGTCAGTGTGATGCAGTAGCAAAAAAAGAGGCTAATATTATTGGCGGGCGGGGGGTATTAACAGAAGTATTTATGCAAGACATATGAGGTAATTGTCCCGCTGTACTCAGAACTTGTGAGGCCTCAGCTGAAGCAGTGTGTCCAATTCTGGGCACCACTTTTTAGGAAGGACGTAGACAAACTGGAGAGAATCCAGGAGAGCAGCAAAAGTGAGAAAGGTTTTAGAAAACCTGAGAAATTAAGACTGGTGTGGGGGAGGGGAAAGAGACTTGATAACGGTCTTCAAATACATTAAGGGCTGTTTAAAAAAAAAAAAAAAAAAAAGGGACTCTGAAAACATCTGTTCTCCATGTGCAATAGAAATAGGACAAGTGCTAGTGGGCTTAATCTGCAGCAAGGGAGATTCAGGTCAGATATTAGGAAAAACAGTCTAATTATAAGGGTAATTAAGATCTAAAATAGGCTTCCAAGGGAGGCTGTGAAACCCCCTTAATTGGAGGTCTTTAAGAACAGGTTGGACAAACACCTGCCAGAGGTGGTCTAGAATTACTTGGTCCTACCGCAGTGCAGGGTGCTGGATTTGAAGACTTCAATATCCCTTCCAGTGAACAGTTCTATGAGCCTAAGATTCATTTTGGTTAACATTAACTGCTCTGACTTCCTTGATTTGAAATTCCAAACAGTAGAATATGGATTGATGCCACTGAATGCATTGATACCACTGCAGTTTTAGTTTTCCAAAAAAAAAAAGACCAATTTAAAAATTGCCTGTGTCTTACCAAAAGGAAATTCTGGAAGATCAATAAAGCCCTGCTTCCCACAGTCAGGGGTATGGTAAGCAAGTGGCTGAGACATCAGGTGCGCTTTCAGTTTGGCTGCCTCCAAGCCCTCTTTCATGAGCTTCAGAGTTCTCAGGCAAGTCTCTGGGTCAAAATGGCAGTTCACTCCAACAATAGAAGCACCTGTGGGGAAGACAACTTTTCAGTTACACTGCTTCCCAGGAACTGGCAAGGACTTAATGGCCATTAGAATTCTTAGCCAGAGTGCTTTGGAAGCAAAGTGTTCAGACTCTACACTACCAGTATGACCACAAGCCAATCAGAGCAGCATCAAGTGGCAGGATAGGAGCCACAGACAGACCATCTCTTAAGATCTTGCATGGTTTTTCCCAGGCCCCCCCCAAATCTCCAGTGGGAAAGCTAGGTCTTTTTGGCATGTTACCTACAGTGCATTCGTTTCCCTCACCTCCTGTCTTGTCCTCCAACTCATGCCATCGCCAGTGTCATCACGTGCCCCATAACTATTTCTATCATCTTGCTGCTTACCCCCTTTTCCAGCACCAACATCCAGTAATATTAGCCCATCTTTGTGCCCCCTGTGATCATGGGACCAACTACACTAGGGACTATTTCAACAGCCCAATTAGCATAGTCTTAGGACTGCTCCATTTTATGCCAGTTGTTTATGGCCCAGCGATCTATTCCAACCAATGATTACCAAGGCAGAGAGACTACCTGGCTATGCCCCCTTTTTTACAAGGCTGCTTTAATAAATCTTGAGAGATGGAGAGACTCAAAGGAGGGAAAACAAACTTGGTTACATTAATTATAACCACTAAGCTACCTAGTTGAGATGTGTGATTTTATGTTAGGGGCCTCAATTCATCTCATATCCCTAAAAAAAATTTTTTTTTTAAAAAAAAGCATACATGGCTGGGGGAGGAAGTTTCTTACCAGCCTTTACCAGTTGGACAGCACATTTTCCAGGTGGTACACCATGCAAGTCTCCCTCCGGACCAATGCACATAGTAGCTGCAACTGGCTTCCCAGATTCTTTTAAGGTTTCCACAGCCCATGCAGCTTCTTCAACATGTTCAAAATACTGAAAGAAAGTAAATCAATTCTTGTGGGTGAGGACTCATCTTAAGTGTTACACACTCCTTAATCTCTATCATTCCCACCTTCGTAGATGTCAGGGCCCGAGTCTCCTCTTATTGTACACTGGCATAACTATGGGCTCTAGTAGTTACTCCTGACTTACACTGGTGTAAGGATTAATTGAGTCAGACCCTTAGCCTCCACCACTGGGGCATCAGCTCTATGTAAAAGGCTGTGCATAGCAGCACCACCCAAAGAGCACCCCAGAGAAAGAACTATGCCTCTGAAGCATGATTCCTTCCCTATTCCCCCCTTGCTCCAATTGGGTGGTAATTTGTTACTGGTCAGTACCAGAAGATTATTAACCCTCCTATCTCACCAACTGCCCTGAGCTCTGCTCATTCCTTGTTTCCATTCACTCCCATGTACCTGCATGGTCCCTGCTTACCTTCCACACCTGCAGTGAGAGACCACAATGGAGCAGAGACAGGAGGAAGGTTTTATACCTCTATGCTCCTGTGTGGCCACAGAGGGCCAGGCCACAATCTGGCCCTGAATAAATCACCAAGATCCCAATTCTACAAGGAATAGTGAGATGTGTCATCAGCATCATTTGAAAAATTATGGGCCAAATACTGATGAATATTGAATTCAACAGGAATGGGAAGTTTAATACCTTTCTGGATTTAGTAGCAAATGAAGACGAAGGGCTCAATTCTGCATTCTATCTTGTCCTATGGCCCCTTTACACCAGTCTGGCAGCATAAAGGAGTGGTTAAGGCAGCAGACTTGCCTAACAGGGAATGTTGCTGGCAAAGGGTCGTCCATAGATGACAAAACTAACATAGCCAGTTCCACATCATCCCCCTCAGAGGGTGTGCTGGAACGTGGCCAAGGGAATGGGACCATGGCTGACGCACAGCTGCACCCAGCTATTCTCAAGGGTCATGGGCAACAGAATACAAGAAGTGAGAACACTGTGAAAGTTACTCTAATTTAGGAAAGTAGCTGAGAAGGCACCCAGAATATGGGGAGGTACAAACGTGAGATAAAGCCCTACCATACTCCCCTTTGTTTCCTGCACAGAGCTGATTTTGGCTGGAACCCAGATTTGGGCTCAGGGTCTCAGCTGCACTCTACACTGCAAAGTCTGCCAGTATTGAATTTGGAAAATATATCTGCTACTTTTTTCATACAACCATAGTAGCAACATATGTCTGAATTCCCAAAAAACTGACTAGAGACTTAAATGTTAAGGAAATCTGATCAATTGGCAAACTGTATCAACTGAAGGCACTTTTTTTCCCTTTATAGTTGGATTTACCTCTGCAATCAAGAAGTCCACATTCTTTTTGGCAAAGACATCCAACTGCTTTCGAAAAATTGATTTAACCTCAGCTTCATTCTTGCAACTCAGGTATGATGGAGTCTGACTGACTCCTCCAGCTACCAAAGCATCTCCTTCTTTAGCCACTTCCTTTGCAATGTCACAAGCAGCTTCATTCACTGTCTTGCTCTGAAACATGAGAACAGTTTACATCGATACTGATTTATTACAGTTGCCTGCATTTCAGAAGAAAAATGAGAGTCCTAGAAACCATAATCACTTTCCTGTTTCAAGTTTCAAATTAGTTTTAAAAATAGACTTTGGTTCATTAACACTGAACAAACATTTTCAAGTACCAAGTAATTTCATATCATCTGAAAGTTATCATAAGAAGACGACATTAAATTGCTTCAGCAGGATGTTAATAAAATAAAAGTCAACATACCATGTCCTTCAGGTTCACTAATAGGGTACATGACGATCTCTTACACTGTCACCTGACACTAACGTTATCGTGATCTGACTCCTGTGGCGATATATTGTTATAATATTTTGCTTTTATTTATAGTAGCCTCTCAAATTTGCACACTATTTTGCAAATACTTTTGATTAAGCCCACAATTGTACAACATACATTTTGATAATTCTGAATATTCATCATAAAATATATTAGATGGTTTGTGCTAAGTTGCATTATTAAAGATCATGAAGTCCACCTGGTTTTTCCACACTTCTCCATGGATCTGTTGGTTAACCTATTGTATTGGGTACCTGTCTGGTCACTCACCTGTTGTTACAGTATGGCTATTTAAAGTTTGTTTGTTTTGTAAGTGAACTGTATTTAAAAAGGCAATATATTTCCAAGAGATTTTATCATACTTCGGTGTTTTGGATCCCTCATAGCTCAAGCCATAATTAAAAGTAATTAGTATCTATACAACAATCCTCCATCAAAGTATTTTACATACCCACATATAAAAGATCTTTCTATGAATTTTTTGCTTATTGAAATAATGCTTATGCAGTATAAGCAAATAGTTGGTTTTAAACAGATTTTTCTTTACAGCTCTAAATACTAGCTAGGGGGCTTAATATGAGTATGTCTATGCATATTTTTTATTTCTATGAAAAAGAATGGATTTTTATACATGCAGAAGTGTTGATTGATTATTTGGGTTGTTATATTATAATTTAGAATGTTAAATTACTGAGCTGAATCTTGTACATACATCTGTGAAGAACAAAATAAATTTTAACTGAGTAGTATTAATTACTCCATTGTACAGATAACAAAATCAACACACTTAAATATATGGATATGTAATATATAATATATGGAGAACAGATATTAGTATATATGATTGATTAATGATATAGACTGAAAGCCAAGCTCCCCATATACCTAAATTAGCAGCACTAAGAATTTGTGAAAGAAATATTAAACAGTGAAAAAAATTAATAATTTGTCCTGATCTGGGACTGATAGAACAAACACCAAAGTTATGGAAGCACTTCTAACCAATAGAAATGGATTAAAAAAATCAAAACAAAAAAACCTAAAGCATTCATCCTTTTTATACAGGCTAAATTACCTCAATCAGAATGAGTTAATAAAAATATAGGAGAAATAGATGCACATTTTAAAAGGGGAATCAGAAGAATTTAAGAAAAATGTCTATAGAAATGTTGGAAATAGTCATTTGAGCGCATTCTGATTAGAGTAATGTACAGCCAGTCTATTTTGAGACACTCCCACGTTAGGATCTTCTTGTTAAAGCATATACAGTGCCACAAATGAGTAATGCCTCAGGGCCCAGTGCTTTTGGGATACAACCAACTTTTTTATATACCACTGGGAATTACTTGTATCTTCTGGATAGAATCAGGCTGAGGATATTTAGCGTTGACTGGATGGAAGTATGAAGTTAGACTGTCATAACTTATATTCAGCATAAGTGGGCAAGATCTGATGCCAAATGATGTGATATAAGAGCAGTGCTAAGTATCTCATTTTGATACATCCAGTGGCTTTAGGGTAACCTCGATTTGTTAATGAAGTCCCAAATACTGCCCTGGGACTTAACCAGAGTATCTTCAGGGCACAGAGATCTCCATAGGGATGAGGGAAGGAATTTCTTCCCCTCATAGAATCCTCTCCATGTACCAAAGGCTTGAGTAGGCAACATGACCCCCTTCTCAGGAAGGGAGCCAGGGAACCACAGAGTGGCAAACCCTCCATTTCTAAAAGACATGCTATACATGGCTCTGCCAGAGCCCTGAGGGGAATCCACACCCATCCTTGTACCCTGGGAGTTCACCATACCTTTCTCCTCCCCTATACAACACAATCACAGTAGTCTTGTTGTGTCAGGGCCCCTCTTCACCTGAAGAGGGGGCAAGATTTATGATGAAAATGGCTAGTTCGGATCTGCTGGTTATTGCTGTATTGTAGAGGACAGTCTCTTAGCATAATCTTTTATTCTGACATTACCCACATATTTTCTCTGGGATTCATCATCATTTCTGGGATTGGGTTGTTTCTCCAGATACCAAAAGATTCCCTGGTACCACTGATTTTGGTGTTGGTGGATTCAGTCCTTAATGTACCTCATTTAAGATAACCTCAGATAAACTAAGTTCCTTAAACTGAATAAAAATATGACAGTATTCCTTCTCCCAGTTCTCCCCACTACCCAAGTTTGGATTTTTTCCCCTTTGCCATTATAAGCAGGAGGTCCTTTCCACCTCTTCAGACTACTAAATCATAAGGTCCCCTACCCCTCATTTACCTGGAATTTTATTTCCATGGCCTTGAATATGGCTAAATTAGCTCTGACAAGCTGTAAAAGAAGCAATATGCCTCTGTGTTCCAACCAGAGAAGAGTATCCATTTTCCATAGATAACCATCAAAACCAATATTTTACTCACTGATATTGTCTCAGCTACGTAGTTGCCCCTGTTTTCTAATTTATCTTCGCTCGCATAAAAGGTGAATGTCTGTAAAACGTTTGATCCAGCTCTGAGGAATTCCCGATGAAGTTGACGAACTGCAAGATATTAACAAAAACAAAACAAAAAAAGGCAGAAAAAAGTTTTACATGGTTGCTACCATTTTAGCACCTGCTTGAAAAGTTACATGTCCATTAGATCTAGGTTAGGTTATGTTATCTTTCATTCAGAACCTTTCCAAAGTTATAGTATTGTAAAAAGACACCTTCTATTTAATTTTGGAACAAGCATAGCATGGGCAGTAAACACTACCAACTTCTCCCTCGATTTACCTCTTGACCTTGAGCAACCATTTATAAGGAAAGCAGACAATTCAGTTTCCTTGGCCAATCAAACAACCTCTGTTGAGAATGCCTTTCTCCAGCAAAGTGACGTTGACCTGCAGTGAGCTGGTCAGTCAACCATGGAGGACCTTCTACCTTACAGTTATCCTGCCAGTAAGCTCATTTACTGTGTCTGTGGCACCTTGCCAATCTTTTGCTGCAGTCTGTAGTACAGACCACCCAAGTATCACTTAGCAAGATTGCTTTAAGGTGCTAAAGTGAATGGGAAAGGAAAGTAGACGTCAGCAAAAGGAAGAGGAAGTGCATCAAGAGACCAGACTAAGGGATCACCGGGAGAAAGAACACAGCAACTAACCAGGAGACTAGTGGATATAGAAGATAAGAAAACTGCTGTAGCCTGTGAAAAAGAGAATAGGAATTGTAGCACTGCGGCCACTTATGGCTGTCCAAGCATCCCTTTTCTCTCTTTCACAGGGCTCCTTAAACTCCATATAGTCCAAAGTTAAATTAAAACATTGTTCATCGTGGGTCCAGTTTATTCAGACCCCAGATACATACTGGCGCTCCAGGCCCCAAACCCAGTTCAATCTCTCTCTTCCCTCAGTTGTGGGTGAGGGTCTCAGCCCTCTTTCCCACAGCTAGGTTTAGTTCAATGTATCTTAAGGGACCAGTCTTGCTCCCTACAGCTGCTTCTTCAAGCCAGCTACAGCTTCTCTGGCTTCTGTTTCCTAAGCATCTCCCAGCTTACTGCCAGGCTTCCTACCTGCAACAGTCTCTAGTACTCTCTTAACCACTTCTTCCCTGAGCTTCCTGCAGTCTCGTGTTAGAATCACCTGATTCCTCTACAGTGGGTCTCATCTTGTAATCAGGGCCAGCTTAGCCCCAAGTCCTCCAGCACACAGGCAAGCCAGCCTGTTACATGAATGCCAGCCTCTTATAGGAATAAATATCAATCCTAGAAATTAAAAAGCACAAAAGCAATACCTTATGTGAAAATGTTAGTGTACTGCTAAGCACCTTCCCTTTCCAGCCAGCCCTTGCCATTCCCGCTTTTCTACCCAAACTTACTGTTTATTATTTGTACTGCAGTAGCACCTAGAATCTCCAACCAAGATCAAGGGCCCATTTTATTAAGCATTGTACACATATAATGAAAAGAAGGTCCCTGCCCCCGAAGTGCTTCACAAACATCACTGGTCCCAAAAATTTAAAAATAATGTTTTTATTGGGCCCAACCTTGTACTTTCGGAGGCAAAACTTCCAGTAATTTTAGTAGGAATTTTATCTATGAGGTTAGGTCCGTTAGAAGTAATTTGACCTCATCAGTTTCTAAGTAGAACACTGCAATTGTCACAGTACCTATTAAAATCCTTGAGCGGGTGGGCACAAGCCTGCCTGTATCTGAGTGCCCCTCCTCCCACCCTAAGGGGAGAAGCTTCTGAACCCAGAGTTCAAATGAGATCAGGGGGCAACAAATGAAGAAAAAAACAAAAACAAAAAACAAAACAAAACAGGAACAGGTGTGAGGGGCATTGGGTCATAAGTAGGGAACTGGAGAGTGACACCAACCAGCACCCACTACTCTTCAGAGGTATCTAGGGAGTCAATGGATGTGGCCCAAAGGAACTCTGCCAGATATGTGATCAAATGGAGGAACAGAAATAGGTAATTTCTTTTGGAAGACGACCACTGTAGGTAGATGTGTAATAGTGAGAAAAGTGTAAGGCTGTGTATTCCATAGCCAATGCTGAGCCACTCTGTCCCTTGGATGGTAACACTGTAAAAATGTCTATTTCCATGGCAGATAGTTGGAGAGGTTTTTTAAAAAGCCTTTGATGTCATATCACATTGTTGATCGACAACCTGCTTCATTAGGCAACTCTGTGAATGAAGCATGAGACTAGAAATCAGTCTTAAAGAAATACAGGCTTCCAAACCAGAACTAGCTCAAAAAGTAGTCACTAGATTAGAGTATCTATATATGAGCAAATTTGATTCCACTCAGTGGACGGCAGTACCGAGCACGCAAGCCAGACCACTCTGTTAGTGTAGGATTTTATTTTCAGTCACATTCTTGGATAACCCAGCAGGCTGCTTTAATAGAACACTGCTTATGCCAGCTATTACACAAGAGCCACCCATAAACATAGGTTATTGCTCAGCTTCAGAGTTTGGAAAGTTCTTAGAATCCTGCATGAAGTAGCAGTATCAAGTTTTCATCTCACATCCTTTGAACATAGACAGTTAAAACTCCAAATATGAGCAGCATAATTTTTAATTATAATTTTAAAAATGGGTCAGTCCGTCCAAACAAAGGGCCACTTCAGAATATTTCTAGGATCCACTAGCTTGTTTTTCCATTAGCCACCTTCCATAAAGAGTCACTGATACAGGTGTAAAATACTTTGTAAAATATTTTCCAATACAATTGTAATTTTCACAACTTTTGTGTTTAATTTGATCATTTCTGGCTAGTCCTCCTTATGGACCCTGTTTCTGCTGTATGACACTACAGCATATCCATCACTGTAGTAGTCTGGTGCCTATGTTTCAGGCTAAAATAAGTGCTGTTCCCCCTGTGAAAATCTTACTCTACTCTAAAACAGTCAGCACATACTGTAGAGGTTCACAAAAACAAAATAAAACCCTTCTAAAGGTCTGGCTTTATTAAAAAAGTTAACACAAAAATCCAGCCAAGCCTTCTCTGGGCTTGGCTGCTCCCAACATTTCTATATTAATGCAGCTGAGCTCCAGAACCTAGATTGTGCTGACCTCAGGAGCCTTTCCCATGTCTTTGGTATCTCACATGGATCAAGGAGCTGTCAACAAGACTGAATTAGCATCTCCTTGCAGGAATCCAACTTCTGCTAGGAGTGTGGGTTAACAAGAGAGACCACACACTCTCTTACATCTCCTTAATAATGCTTGACTTATTTCCCTGCCCATAGACTTCAAGTGCTCTTTGCTTATGATTATGCATCCCCACCAGTGTGCACAGTTCACAAAATCAAGGAGTTGGTGACACAGGTGAGCTAATAAAAAAAGTTTAGTAATCATGCGAAGTAGATGAATACCCCAAATAAGGTAAGGGATCAGCAGCATCTTAAATTTGTCAATATTTAGAGAGGAAAATGGCTTTATGGTTAAGGCACTGACCTGAAACTCAGGATAACTGTTTTTAATTAATCAATTTTAAGGTCCAAAGGGACCCTTATAATCACTTCATCTGACCTGTTGTATAACACAGGCCAACAAATTTCACCCATTTATTCCCAGCTGGGCCATGGACTCCTAGGTGACTTCTGGCACATCACTTTATCTCTTTGTAAATTTTTAAATCTCTTTGTAAAAGGGGGATGTTACTTTCCTTGCCTGTTGACTTGTCTACTTAGATTGTAAATGGTTTAAAGGCAATGGTTGTCTCTTCGTAGGTGTACAGTGCCTGGCACAATAGGCTGCATTCTGCTTGGGGCCTCAACGAACTACTGCAGTCTTAACCATTTAAAAGTTCTTTGCCATCATAGTTGAGGTGCATCAGCTAAAGATGTGCTGTATTGTCGTTATACAACTCATTCAAATCATTTTTCATTTCAGTCCACCACGTGGACAAAATGTGACCTTCCACATAAGACCGAGCAATATTATTAAGAGATCTTCCCAAGGCTTCAGTATAGTGGTAGCATTTTAAGTTGTTTACATATATTTCTCACATTGTAGGTATTTAGGGCTATTTCTGAATTCTCTAATCCCAACTCAGGTAACATTCCTCCCCCCTATAAATAAAAGCCCTTGGCCTCCCAATCACCCACCCAGCCCATCTCCTCCTTCTCTTCCTAGGCACCCACTCCCTTCCTAGATTCTTTTTGCTTCCCTGCCCAAGGCCTCCATCTTTTATCTGATTTCCTTATAAGCAAGGGTGCTAGAACAATTTGTTTAGTGGGGGTGCTGAGAGCCATTGAACCAACTATAAACTCCTGTATATGATGGAAACCACTTCAAGTCAGGGGGTGAGGCAGCACTCCTAATTCTAGTAACTATGCTTAGAAGGTAGGAGGGATTTAATAGCTCTGTTGATGTTTTCATGCCAACTGGTCCAGCCAACTGCTTCCTCTATTTTCCACACCTGCTTTCTGACTCTGCTAACTTTTGTACCTGCATGCTGCAGAGGCAGCACTCTGCACAGACGAAATGTTCACACTTCATATTAAGGGAACACATTTATAAATAATATAGAAAGGGTTAATAAACGTTATGAGCATGTTATAGACATGAGTAATGTGTTATATAGGCAGTAATCAGCACACCAGTAGCAAGTGTCATAGGTGATTTTAAGGCATGGTTAAAAGTAACCTATTGAGCTATGACAGTCCATAAAAATTAACCAAGCATTTAAAAAAATGTTAACCAAAATCTATTATAATCTCAACAATATTTAAGATATTTATACAGGTTCCCTTAATATAAAGCGTGTCAAGAGGAAACCATCCAGCTCCGCAGCATTTGAGGAGTCTCTAAATGCAGAGGCAGATGTCTGACACAGTAGTTGCCTCTGAGGCATCATATAAGGACAAGGAGTGGTCCTCAGCTAGGAGCAGGATCTCAGGTTATGTTAAGACCCTCAGGAGAACAAATTGTTAGTCTATCCCCACCCAGCCAATTGTCATTATCCCACTACCAGTAGACAATTCCTAAACAAGACACAGTAGAATGTGACTGCAGTTATCAATGGGGTAGAAGAAATCAAAGCGGGCTAGAGAAAGGCAACAATTTTTTTTAAAGATAAAAAACTTCCTCCACCATAATTGTAGAGATATTTACATACACATAGCTTCATATCATCTGGGAAGAGAGAACAAGCAGAACACTCTGAAGTGCAAAAGAATCTTAATATTTTTATCTAATTTGTTCATAAAGATACTTTAGTGATGGGCCTGTAACAAGGTAGGGTCTGCTCCACACACAAACAACTGTGCACACTTTCTGTTAACATCCTTGAGTTTTATTTGTATTACCTCCACCAAACCACAAAATCACAAACTCATGCAGCAACTGTACAGTTCTCCCTAGTCTCAGTCCTCAGCTCTTTCTCAGGAAGAGAGTCAACTCTCACCACTCTAAGATTTTATTTCCTCTGAGCTCTACTAGCTCTCCCCCTTGCATTTCCTTCAGTGCTTTTTTGAACTGCTCTTTCAGCTAATGGGTAATCAGCCCCCCACTCCCCAGTCTGATTAAGTAATTAAGGACTCCACTCCACCATCAGGCCTTTTCTGGAGGAACTCATTATTGCTTAAGTGATCCCAGTACTTGGTCAGCTACTTGCTCTCAGCACTGTCACCGAGCCCTGTAGAAAGTCTTAATATAGATAGAATAGATAGATAGACATTGTGAGAAGGCTTCCATCTAAAGACAAGACTCCCAAGAAGACTAGAAGGATTAGAGTGAGGAGATATTAGTTATTTTATAGACCTGTTATAAAGAAGGCTACACAGGTATTCCTATTTCCTTTATTCAGTTTGAGGGCAACACATCTAAAATGGATAAAAGGTAATACTTTTCAGCCCATTATAAACTGGGTTGTTAAACATGTAATAGTCCTAATATCCTATGGCAGCATTCCTAGAAAAGATTGTGTACATAAATAGATAATAGCATCAACATTACTCATTATACTATAATTTTCAATTCTCATGCTTTGAGGCAGAAGTTGATCACGTGCTGGGTCAGGAAGAAATTCCTCCCCATCATAGAGAATTGTTCAATTAGGTCCATGTTCCAGGAGATGGAAGGAAGAGATTACATTGTCCTCTGAAATATATGGCATTGGCCACTGTCAGAGAGAAGATACCTGGTCTGTTCCACTTTGGCATTTCTTATGTTCTTATAGCCTTTAATTTTTTCCACATTTCACAACAGAGAAAATTTTTATTAAAAGCTCTCTAAGCCTTTACATTCATTATTAAAACCTTCTACTTTCCTGCAGGTATTAAATAAACTCTCTCACTAAGGCAGTAAAACTCCTACAATAGCCTCTCTATGACAAAGGTGCCTTAGTCTTCAATCATCCAGCAGCTGTTTCGACACTTCTGTTTAAAAATCTGCTAAGAATTCCATTACATAAAAAAAAAATGTAATTTGTTTATTATTTAGTCAACAATTCTTACATTATCCACATGATTATAATTTCTTGTTAAGACTGACCTGCTTCTGGGTGTTCTACTGTAGCTTCTGGAGTCCAGGGTCCAGCTTTTACATAACCTCTCTTTTCAAGAGCTAACACAAATCCTCCATCTCCAATCACAATTTCTCCAGCATCTAGACGTTCTAGAATACCCTAAATAATGAGGGAGGAAAGAGACTGTAGTTTTGTAGGCTACCCATTTTTCAAGATAGGGACTTTGTCTTCCTCTGGATTTAGAAAGAGCAAACCATATTCTGGGGGCTACAGAAATCAGAACCAACAACAGCAATAGTAATACATTGCTCTGTTTCTTTAAAGCATCTTTCAGGTTTAAACCATGGTAGAATGTCAGTTTTAAAAGAATGTAGGATTTTATTATAGCAAGCGTACCCAACTCCTCACTATGGGCTCCCGGCTATGATCACACTTTTATTAAATTGGAAATGCAGTTCCCAAAATCAGAAGCCAAGAGTCCAGTCATGCTCCTGTGACAGTAAATGGTTGAAATCCCATGCACTATGGGCCCAAAGTGTTCCCATAAGATTTATGTTAACTTTTGGAAGAGAAGCACTAGTGCCACAGACTTCTTTAGTGACTCATCTGCTCTTCAGTTGTAATAAAGGTAACCTATGCGATGCTATAGCGTGAGTAGCTTGTGGTGCAAAAACACAACTGAGGTACCATACCACAGGTAAAAAAGCATGTGCGTAACATTTTACACATACATATGACATCTTGAAATGCTGCAATTTCATCTTGGCTTTCTGTGCCAGTGGTTTTCACTTTGTTGGTTTTGCTCACTCACGTTAGCAAAAATCAAAGCAATCATTGCCCATTTTGCACAGCCCAGAAGTTTTAAAAGATACCAGCTTACAAAAAAATTCAGCTTTTGCATGTTTAGCCCTGCTTCTTGTCTTGAATTATAAGATGTATTAAAAAAATAATACCCATTTTCTTTGCACTATGAACAATATTGGAGCAAGATAATACTGCATTAGTTGTACCTGAAAATGTTATGTGTCTTGTATTCCTCATTGGTTTATGGACCTGAAGTCTTCTAATAAGTGGAACACTATTGTGCAACATGTCTACATACAAGATTCTACATTTGGATCTAAATGTTAATGTGAAATATGGACACTATATTTTAATATGATACATCAAATCGTACTTTTTAATGCAAACTTGTTGGCCATTATTCTGTTAAAAATGAATTCAAGGCAGTTTAACCTGGAACCCCTTCACAATTGAAGTGGTTTAAAAAAATTTTATTTTAAAAAAATGTTCTTCAATCCCTTTGCTGTGTGAAAGCCCCACACAATCACAATGGAAAACTAACAAAGGCTTTTTTAATCTAGCCTTTTCCCCCTAAAATTTCCCACCCTTACTACCATAAGTGGAGTTGCACCAGTGCTAGCAATGACAGGAAATTTTAGGGCTAATTGGTTGTGTAAATACAGCTTAATTTACTGGATATTAAGGGAAACAGTAAAAGTAGCTACACACAGTGTTTTATGTAAAGCAAAACTGAAAAAAATTCCTTCTAATCCCTTTCATTTATAGTAATCTGAGGTATTATTTATAACAATAGGTAAAACACTTTTACACATAAATGCAATGTTCATCACAATAATACCCTTCCAAGAAGGTGGTATGATTATAGGGTTTCACTGACTCTTTCATGAAGAGATATCTGTTATATGCTATTGCTCTGAAACCATGAAGTTTTGTTTCGATATTGTTCAAATATTTGGTCAAATATACTGGATTGCATGTAGCCTGTAACTTTTGATCCAAGTACGTTTTCTTCAACTAACTGACTGAGGATTAGGAAAGGATCTAATTTGTCTCAGTGCCCTCTAATATTACAAAGCCATAGGGATTTAGTCATATAAGTACAGGGAGGAGTAACTTTCATCTTGTACAGTTGCAAGGAAGGTGGGGATAGAAATGCCATCTGATTAAGATTTGTGCTTATGGTATTTTAATAATTTAACAGAGCACATCTAGAATTTTAAGGAATAATGAACACAGTTCATCTGGCATACCAAATAATATAAAACAAATTATTCAAATTTATTCATAATAAGAACGCAGAGGTGGAGCCACTTCCTCACTCATTTGATCAAGCCGTTGAATTCCAAATATGAGAGACAGCATGAAGTTGTAGACTAGAATAATTTATCAAAATACTTTAATAGCTCAATGGATACATTTGTAATCATGGGGATATATTTTGCTTCTGTTAACTCTTCAACTTTTCCCTGTATTGACCTATTTGTAGGAATATTTAGATATTTACCTCTTTGATTTAAAAATAATCCGATAGTTATAAAAGTTTTACAAAAGGTAAAGTGATTCTGGGGGTTTGCGGATTATGTCAAAAGGATTCGTGAAAGGCTGTCATTTCCATAGAACGGGTTTTAAACCTGTGGTCTGTGGACCCCTGGGGGTCTGCCGACTATGTGTAAGACTTCCAAAGGGATCCACACGTCCATTCAAAAAGTGTAGGGGCCCACAGAGGGAGAAAGGTTGAGAACGTCACTGTGCCATGCAAGAGCACGACTGCAAGTTGTTACTGAATTATGACAAAGCCTGTTGAATGTGCTAACTAGAGAGTCCTTTCGCAGCCTTACACTGTGGAAAGGGTCCGTGCCTTGAAGGACGCCAGGGCGCAATGTGGGAGCGACGACTGGCTCGCAGCGCTGCTCTAAGCTCGCTTTTGCCCCGTTCACACTGTTGCAGGAAGGTTCTATTCCCACCCTCGCCCTCGGAGGGGCCGGCGACAGCCGCCCGCAGTGGGAGCAGGGGATGGATCCTGCCTGCGGGACGCGGGGCCGAAGCGCGGACTCGGCCAGGGAGAGACTCGGACCCGCGGCGGCAGCGGGAGTCTGGCGGCCGGGGACGGCCGCGCCCGGCTACCCCGAGGGAGCCAGCGGAGGGGCCGCCCCTCCCGCGAGCCAGGCAGCGCGCACCACGGGCGGGGAGAGGGGGGCGTCCAGCGCCAGCCCGCTCCCAGCGCCTTCCCGCCGGGCTCGAGCCCTGGCAGGTTTACCTTCTTGGCGGGCGTGGGGGTCCCTGCGACAGGCGGCGCCTGCATCTTCCCGGACACGGCGGCGCTGCCTCGGCGGCCCGGGCACAGCCAGCAAGAGACGGACGGAGCCAGGCGCCCTGCGGTGCCGACCCGCCCGCCTCTTTATAGCCCGGGCAGGAGGCGGGGCGCGGGCGGGCCCGCGTGGCCGGGCTGCCCCCTTGCGCAATGTCGGCAGCGGCTCCCGCCTGGCCTGGCGGCCCGCGCTCCCCGACGGCCGGGGCGCGGCTGCCAATCCCGAGCGCCCCGCGCGGCTCTGCCCCCGTGCGCGGCCCCGGCCCCCGCGGAGCCGGCTGTGTCGAAAGAGGCAGGGACCTTGTGGGGCTGGAGCGGGGCTAGCTCCGTGCCGCTCCCCTCGCCTCCAGCCCCCTGCGGGGCGGGCCCTGGCTGGGAGGCGCCGGGCCGGGCACCGGCGGCGCGTGTTCTCCAGTCCTGCCGAGGGAGCGAGCCCAGGGTCGGCCCGGCACGCGCCATGCTGCGGGGAGCGCTGCGGCTGCTCCCGCCCCAGCTGCGAGGCCGGGAGCTCGCCTCCTTAGCCCGGCCGCGCCCCCTCAGCAGCGGCTCCGGCAGCCCCGCGGGGCGGTGAGTCCTGCCTGCGGGCTAGCGCCTGCCCGCGCTCGGGGCGGCTCGTTGCGGCGCGCGCTCCGCCTGGGTGCCTGGAGGGGAAGGGGGGCGCGGATGGGAGGCCTGCGAGGGGCAGGGCTTCCGTGGGCACCCGCTGTCTCGACTCCCCCCAGCAAGGGACGCGCCACAAGTGTTGGGTGGCCCCCGTGAAGGCGGCGAGGGCGGGCTAGCTGACCTGATGGACCTCTGCCCTGTCCCTAATTCTGCCATGCCCATTCCCTTTGTGGGGTTAGCTGTTGAATAGCCCAGCAAACGCTGAAAGTCAGAAAAGAGTCCGCCACCCCCCCCCCCGAATCCCGCCTGGCTGCTGGGTTTGACAGTGAAGGTTTTAAAATACTGGTGAGAAGGCGCCAGCTAGTTAAGAGGGGAATCTGAGTTTAGCAGCCGCTGCTAAAATTAAACACATTCAGAACAGCGCTGTATCATTTACAACCCACAGCCTCAAAGCAGCTAGCCAAGGAGCTCCCTGATCCACTAATGTTAATTTTAAACAAATCTTAGAAACGTGAGGGAAATTCCAAAGGATTGGTGGATTGCCAAGGCAGTTCCAGTGTTTGGAAAGGGAACCACAGACCATATTAGTCAAACATCAATCCTGGGCAAAATAATGGAATGGTTAATCTGGGACTCTATCAAAGAATTAGAGGCTAAAAATATAATTAATGCCACCCAGCATGCTTCTATGGAAGGTAGGTCATGTCAAACCTTTCCTTTTTTAAAAATAGGATTACAGCATCTGGGTTGATTTTGTGTACCTGGATTTCTCCATGGCATTTGATTTAGTACCACCTGACATTCTGATTTTAAAAACTGCATTATATGGAACCATCAGGGCACATGTTAGATGCCCTGTCTCAGTAACAGATCCCAAAATGCAGTTGTTGGAGAGATATCAATGAGTTGGGGTGTTTCTAGTGGGGTCCCCCAGGGATTGGTTCTTGATCTAACATTATTCAATATTTTTATCAATGTATCTATATAATCTTTGCTGGTAAAGTTTGCCGATGACACAAAAATTGGTAGGGTAGTAAATAACAAAGAGGACAGGTTACTATTACAGAGAGATTTGAATTGCCTGGTTAAATGGCCACAATCCAACTAAATGCATTTTAACAAAGCTGAATTAAAGGTAATTAATCTGGGAACAAAGAACTCGGGTTATACCTACAGGATGGGATACTTTGTTTTGGAAAGCAACCACTCAGAACAAGATTTAAGGATCATTATGGATAACCCTTCAAGATGAGTTCTCACTGCAAGGCTGTGGCTAAAGGGCTAATGCAATCCTAGAATATGTAAAAAGGTGACTATCAAGTAGAAGTAGAGAAGTGATCTTGCTTTTGTACACAGTCAGCATTAGTAACATTGCTGCTAAAATACAGTGCCCAGTTCTAGTGTCTGCACTTCAAGAAAGACATGGAAATGCCTGAGAGAGTTCAAAGAAGGACCACAAAAATGATCCAGGAGCTGGAAAACAAGCCTTACATTGTGAGGCTTAAGGAACTTAATCCTTTTGTTTTATCTAAGAGAAGGTTGAGAGGTGATATGATCACTGTGTGTAGATTACACATTGAAAAGATGTCTGATAGCAGGGTGCTTGTCAGTGTTGTAGACAAAGATATAGCAAGACCCAATGGCCGGAAGTTGAAGTTAGACAAAATTCAGCCTTGAAATATACAGTTTCCTAGCTGTGCAGGTGATTAACCATTGGAACAGCTTTCCAGAGGGACCTCCCCATCTCTTGGAGTCTTTAAAAGGAGATTAGATATTTTTCTAAAATATATTATTTAAACCAGTTTCTGAGGAAAATTTCTATGGCCTATGTATTCAGGGAGTCAAGCTGGATGGTTGTGGCAGTCCCGTCTGGACTTCGGATTTATGAATTCCCCATGTTCATTCCCTCCCTTCATGGGCTATGGAGAGAAGAGAAAACTCTGCTTTGCCTCCACATGGTCCTAACTCTTGCAGTTCAGCATTAAGACAATGCCTATAATTAATTCTTGTGGTTCAGGGCTTCAGCTGGTCACCTGCAGGGTCAGGAAGGAATATTTTGCTCCGAGGCACAATTGGCCAGATATGTTCTGGGTTTTTGTTCATTTGTTTTGGTGGTTTTTTGTCTTCCTCTGAAACATCAGGGGTTGGCTATAGCTGTAGATGGGACACTGGACAGGATGGATCAATGTCTTAGAGACAAAAAGTATAAGTCCAGAAAGTACCATTAGATCATCTAATGTTGTGAGATAGAATAGAGGATCTTCTGCCTTAGATGCCTGGCTGATGGCCTTGCTCACATGTGCAGGGTTTTACTGATCACCAGATCTGGGGTCGGGAAGGAGTTTTCCCCCAGTTCAGAGTGGCAAGGACCTTGAGTTTTTTCATCTTTCTCTGCATCATAGAGCATAGATCACGTGCTGGTATCATCTGGGCATATTGGACCTAATCAGTTCCCTGCCATTGCAAGAGCTTTGGGCATTGGCGACACCTCAGTCTCTCCTGTTCTCTGCCTGTGTCACACTACTGTTTAGTTGCCTGAGAACAGCAATGCTTTAGTCTAAACCATCTTATTCAGGCAGCGGTTACTGGATGAAATTTAATGGCCTGTGATATAAAGTATGTCAGACTAGATAACGGTAAATCTTTAAAGGTAACTTTTAACTGCTAGCTTAGATGAGAAGATTAAAACATCAAGGTTGTGTCCTTCTTATGAATTTTTTTTTTCCAGGGAAGAAAAGCCATCTTCTTTCTTGGGAACTAAATGGAAAGATACAGCAGAGACAGTGATTATTGGAGGTGGTTGCGTCGGTGTAAGTCTTGCTTACCACCTGGCCAAGGCTGGCATGAAGGATGTCATTCTGCTTGAAAAGTCTGAACTGACTGCTGGATCTACATGGCATGCAGTAAGAAAAACAATTGTTAATCACTAAGATCTCAGATATGAAAATAGATTTCAGATGACATGTAAAATCTGATCGTACAGCAAAGATTTTATTTCCCCTCCCCATTGCCTTCCAGAAAATCAGTTTCTCTATACAAAGGCTATCCCTGGATTCTGTTCCAGGCTCTGTGATAGACTCACTTTTGAAGAGTCCCTTAGGATATCTCTAGACTGCAGTCACTAGTTGTGATACAGTTTGAGCCAAGATACCTGAGCTACCTTTAATCTAGCTAGATCAGGTCACCCACAGTAATGCAGCTGTGAGAAATAATGCAGGGTTCTGGAAGGATTTTACAGCCTGTGCTGAACTCGTGTTGCCACGGCTTTACTGTTCTGGCATCCAAGCTAACTAGATTAAAGCTTGTTTGAGTATGTTGACTATGATAGCTCCCTGTGATTGCATGTATGCATTGTAAGTATAGACATACCCTTAAGATCCCCATGCTCCCTATCTGAAAAGTAGAGATAAATATTGGTAAAGTGTTTTAAATCCATGATATGTCCACACCTTGAATACTACATGCAGTTCTGGTCAGTGTTTAAAAATGATATATTAAAACTGGAAAAGGTACAGAGCAGGGCAACGAAAATTATTAGGGTATGGGACAGCTTACATATGCAGTCCCCTGATTAAAAAGACTGGGACTGTTCAGTTTAGAAAAGAGATGACTAAATAGGAACATGATCGAGGTATAGAAAATCATGACTGGTGTGGAGAAAGTGACTAAGGAAGTGTTATTTACTGCTTCATATAGCACAAGAACCAATAAAAGATATTACCTCATCCACCTTGTCTCACAAGAACCAGGAGTCATTAAATTAAATTAATAGGCAGCAGGTTTAAAACAAACATAAGAAAGTACTTCTTTACACAATGAACAATCAGCCTGTGGAACTCATTGCTAGGCCATCTTGTGATGGCCAAAAGTATAACTGGATACAAAAGAGAATTAGATAAGTTCATGGAACATGAGTCCATCAATGGCTAGTAGCCAAGATAGTCAGGGATGCAATCCCATGGTTTGAGTGTCCCAAAAACTCTGATTGCCAGAAGCTAGGACTGGATGAGAGGGGATGGATCACACAATAATTGCCCAGTTCTGTTCATTCGCTCTGAAACATCTGGCACTGGCCACTGTTGGAAGACAGGTTACTGTGCTAGATGGACCATTGGTTTGACCCAGCATGCTCATTCTTACGTGTTTATGTGAGGGAAGGTGCCACAGAAGTGAAAATAATTTTTAATGTTTATTATAGAAGTATGGCAGTACTGCTATAGTTTGCATTATTAAACTTTAATTTTTACTTCTAAAGGAGATTTTTTTACACTGAAAACAGTAATGCAAGAGATCACGATAAATTAAGAAAACAGCTTCTTTCTTAAAATGAGCAAAACATTCTTGTCCCCCCTTCCAAACCCTGTGTCCCATTCTGTCACCTCTGTCGGCATTGCCTCTCTGTTAAGTGGTACTGTAAGCCACATGCTTCTACAGTAGCAACTGGTGTGTGTGTGTGGGTGTATAATTGTTTTTGTCTAAAGAAGGGAGAGATGCAGTGCGGAGGAGACATGGATTTCTTGTTGAATCCTGTGTCTCTGGCATTTGAATAGTGCAGAGGTCAAAGCAGGACACTGAGGCCTGGTCTACACTAGAAAATTAAGTCAGCTTAACTATGGTGCTCCCGGGTGTGAAAACCCCACACCCCTGAGTGGCGTAGTTAAGCCAAGCTTACCCCCAGCATAGACAGCACTAGGATGACAGAAGAGTACCGTCTCTTGGGGGAGGTGCTGTAGCATTTCAAGTGTAGACAAGCCCTTAGAGAAGGACACAGAGGCATGTTGAGGAGTGTGTAGTAGTTACTGGGCATGCTCAATAGCTATCTCTGAAGCTGTGCAGAGCCTTTCCATTAAGGGCAAGCAGTCTAGCAGGTTCCACACAGTGTCTGAGAACTGAGTTAGTCAGAGCTCAAAGGGAAAGGTTATAAATAAGGGATTTAGAGACTGCTCTGTGGACTCAGTGTCTGAACAATACAGGACTAAGATGTGTCTATTGTGAGAGCTGTGTCCAGAGTCTGTGCCATTTTGGATGCAGACTGTCTATCTCTCTGGAAGCTGAGGAGATAGCCAACTATGGATACCAGCAGGGCTGCAGTTGCTGCTGGCCATGATGATCTTCAGACTGTTCTTGCTGAGTTGATTCCAAGGAGATGAGAGAGGAACTAGCTCTGAGAAGTCCAGCTGACACACGTATACTTTTGGTGCCACAGTGCAAAATCTGAGAAGTTACCACTGTGAAAAGATCGCGCAGGGGAATGGTGTATGTATGTATGTATGTGTACTAGGGTATATCTTGCACTGATACTTATGTAACATCAACAATATAGTCAAATCCATGTGGGAAAACACCTGTAGAGTTGCTTAAGAGGAGCATAGTACTTACTTAAGAGGAGTTTTCACAAGGCTTCCAAATGGTGGTTGCAGATGTTTATATATTTAAATATTAATCTTTAAGAAATTGATTGGCCCTGTCATGGGGTGATTGGCTCTTTTAGAAGGGCAGCTGGGGGGGAGTCCACCCATGACGCATGCTGATGAGCCAGCTTGAGGATAATTGATTGCCTGGTGGTTCTTTAGGGCTTCATTGTTAAATTAGCGCCTGGCCTAATAGAAAGCTTATTTGATCTCAGTGAGGGCTGACTCCTGGTGGAGAATTAGTTGAGAAGGAAGATCTAAAGGTTGTTCCTCTCAATCCAGCTCCAGGGAAAAGAACTGGGGGTTTCTTTGACTGATGAAAGCTGAGTCCCAGCTAAGTGGAGGAAGATGAGGGTGGGAAGTTTCTTTGTATTATGATGATGAAAAGACTGCTGTATCCCAGCTCCTGGCAGAGAGCTGGGAGTTTCTTACTTTACAGGAAATTTCGGAGTTGACTCTTTCTTTTGAACAGTCTCTGGAGACAAGAGTGGGACTGGAGCCCTAAGTAAAGGGGTTTCTTTTCTTGCTTGGTGGACTCTTTATTGAATACAAGGGTGTTTTCTAATATGAAGCCTGTCTTGAATGTATTGCTAGTCTCAGGCCTGGTCTACACTTACCTTCTGGATTCAGTGGCAGTCAACGGGAGATACGCAAGTCATGTAAATCACTTGCGTATCTCCCATCGACTTTGCTGCGTCTGCTCCGTGCGCCGTCCACACTGCGCTACTCCATTTACCGGGGTGGTTTTTCCTGCGTCGATTGCTGAATTGATTGAGCGGGTCTACACAGACAGCTCAGTTGATCCAGAGCAATCGATCTGACGGCGGCAAATTCGCTGCTGTCAGTGTAGACCCAGCCTCAGAGAGGGAGTGATTAAGATGGAGCATCTTAAAATGCCATGACTGACCACAATGGGTCAGCAGCAAGCAGAGATGTGAGTCTGTTACAGGTCTGCTCTTTCTGCAATTTAACTCTGTATAATATTTTTATAAAAAGGAAATTAAAGGACTGAGCTCTGTCCTATGCATCATCAGAGTAGTGGGCTGAAGAGCGGGGAAAGGGAAGTATATTAATTATATATAATATTACCTCAGGACCTGCTAACCCATTGCAGAAAATAGTGCCTGAACTATCAGGGACTTGAACATTATCAGAGTTCAGACTGTAATTTCTGTTTTTGAGAGAATGAGTACCAGTTAGTGAAAGAGAGTGTAGTGATATATATGATTTATTATTTTGATGTCAGTAGGAGGGTAGGCAGAGAAACCTCCAAGAATCAGTGTGGAGATGAGGTGAGCCTTTCTTCTGAGATTAAATGCTTGTTGAGGGGCTCTTGCAAAAGCCAAATGAAGTGTAGTGAGTGCATGAGAGCTTAAGCCTTATTTTTCTGAAACTTATCACATACTAGAGAACAGTCTTGTGTATATCTGAGCAGGTTAATGCATTAGCCTAAATTCTTGAGGCTAGTGGCATGAAAGACACATAATTTGACTCTTGCATACAAGACTAGTCTTTTATGAGGTTGTTGGTTTGAATCACTGTTAACCACTCTCAGGATCACAGGCACTAGTCCAGTTGCCCGACAGGGAAACATTCCCTATGCAGAACTCTTAGTTGAAGTGAGATCTATCAAGAAGGAATGCCCTGATAAGGAGATTTTGGACAGCTGATGGTTCCTTACACTTACGGTGAAATTAAAAGAAATCCATGGAGAAATGGGCCACATAGAAGTAAAAAGAGCCCTAGGGTGGATAGAGGTCTTTTTTTTTTTGGCCTCAGATGACCCAAGTGGTAGAGAGGAAATGTCAGACTTGTGAACATTGTCTCAGAAGGAAGGCAAAAGTACAGAAGGCTATTAAGCTGGTGAATATCCAAGCATTTGCTCCATCTGATGTGGTCTGCATTGTTTTCTTAACTCTAGAACTTATGCATTTGATACCAGGAATATTCAAGTGATTACTGACCACTTTACCAGGTATGTTCAAGTATAACAGACCAAACAGCCAGGACAGTAGCTAGTGTATTTGAGAGAGTTTTATAACCCTTTGTGGTGTTCCTAGAAGGATATACAGTGATCGAGTTGAGAACTTTGAATCAGAACTGACTGCTGAGCTGTGTAAGATGATAGCAGCTGTCTGAGCCCTTGTGTGACAGCTTCCCAATGAAGGAGAAATCAGTAAGGGAGAGACCATATGCCATCTTGAAACAGCATGATGTCAGGGATCTTTCAGGGATCTCAGCCCTACACCAAAGACCAGTTCCCAGAGAGCACCTTTATCTCAAGAATTGAATCTAACTAGACTAAGATAGACTGCAGACATCTCTGCTGCTTGCACAGCTTGCTCTGGAAAGACTACTGCCTCTACAGAGAATCTTTCATAGCAACACACGTCTTTCCAAGACAGAACATTTGCTTGGATCTTAAAAAAACAGCACCATTTGTCATAATAATATTAGCAAGTGGAAGTACTTGTGCACAGCATGATGCACAAGCCATAGCTAGACATTTTCTCTGCTAGTGCCTGTAGTTGGAATTATAATGAAATGAGCCAGAGTCTCCTGCTGCACTGGGTGTGCAACCTACAGATGGAGCTGGAGGAGATAATAGAAGAAGCTTGTTCCTATCTACAGCAAGAGACGGGAGCATAGAAAGCACCAACGTGTTGTCTGTAGAGCTGATTGAACAGTGATAACAAAAAAGAACATGTTTGCAACTTCTAATATATTTGTATTTGCTTTTCACAAACATGGGCATAGATGTTCATAGAAAGTAAATCTTAGATTTGCAGTTAAGATTTAACTACAAAATCATACAAACTACAAAATCATACAAAAATAGGTATTTAATAAAGGGCATATTATCCAGTTGGATTCAGAACAATACCATGTGCTGTAGGTGACCAATCACACAGTTTGACTATTGTCATGAATATCAAATACGTAAAGTAATACCCTCTGTGAACCGTAAATAAATGAGCTATATGTTGAAATCCATTCATACAATTTCTGCAGAACAATTTTGAATAGCAAACAAATCTGGAAAGAAATTAGTCTGTGGACAATATGCAAAATTCACAGAATAGAATCCTGACTTTTTCTTTCTTCTTTTTTTTTTTTTTTTAAAATAAATTTCTGAAATGAAGCTACACAGCTATTTTGTCTGGCCAGTAAGTGTTATTGCAGCCATTTACAGACAATGTTTTTCTGCTTATTTAAAGGGTGTAGTGATAGAGGCAATATAACAGCCCCAGTGCAGTAGGCTTCGTGTGAGGCCGTGCTTTTATAGGCTTTGCAAAGGGGGGGGGGATAGCTGTGTGTTGATGTATCTGTATGACATGGGGAGCGCCATAAAAACACAGTTTGCATAGCCATTTTCAACTAACATTTTATGTACAATGCACTTTTATTTTATTTTTATAACATTTCTCACCAAGCTCTATCTTTTAGGGAGGATTTTCCACATCAGGATTTTGTAATTTGCTGAATGAAGATGTTCAACATTTTGCATTAAACTTTAATCCACTGGTTTGATTATTTCATCTAATGCTAAGTCTGGGTCCTCTGCCTCTCAGCTTTGTTCACCAGCTCTACCCTCTGAGCTAAATGTGCCTAGCTTAAACAGAGGCACTGCAGTGTATATCCCATTGTGGTGGTGGTATTTAAAACACTTTCGATACACAAATTAGCACTAATCCTTGATTTTGCAGTTCACATCATCTACAGTCCAGTTCACACAGGCGTGACTCCTCTGGCCAGGGGCATCTATGAGACACCCTGGGCAGTCCTTGGTTTACTTCTCTCTCAGGCAGTGTTGGATGATTCTGTGCATAGCGACTTGTACAACTGCCCGCTTACTGGTTTTATGGTTATAGCCTTGCACAAGCTTGATACCGTGTTTCTTCCACAACGTTTTTAGTTCAGGCCTATAGAATAAGCATCCTGTTGAACATCTGATTTTGAATCTGGGCAAAAACAGATCACACCCAATCCATTTGCTCCTTTGGAGCTTTTGGTGCTTACCTTTTCCCAAGTCGTCGGAAGAACCATCACTCAGCTGCTGAGAAATTTAAACTGAAAACTCTGTGTAAGGCATCATTGCACTTTTTTATAATGTTCTTTTAAAACCTTTTTACTTTGTGTGTCAAGAGCCTCCTTCAGCTTGCAGCTTTACAAAAAAAATTGCGTCTCTACAGGGTCAATCCAAAAGGCTCTAGCCAATAGAGCCACCATTGCCAGGAGCCCTCCAAGCTCCTAAATGCTTTTACACACAATGTACCTGTGACTCATCTTTGTATAACCCTTCATTTGAATCGTTTGGTGTCTCCTGGTTAGGGGTCAGAGTCTCAAACAAAACTTGGGTCAATGATCTGGTCTTGTGTTTCTCCTTCATATTGTCCTTGTGTTCACATTCAGTGGCAGCCATCTCTGTTGCCCTGCTCCCAAGACACGTATCAAACTCCTTATGTGTCACCAGTACATTTGTTTCTTTAATTCCCACAACTTTGCTTGTGTAATGTCTCTTCACAAGCTGCTTGTTCTGGGGCTTTTAGGTGTTTCCAGCTTTAATCAACAGGTCTGTTTGAACAGCTCATCTTTTTTTATACTGCAGCTGCGTGATACTCTTAGCCAACAATTTAGGACTAAGGTTTCAAAAATCCCGTAGTCTCTCTCCCTAAGCAAGGAAGAACTCCTGTTTAAGGGCAGAGAAGCAAACGTGCTGTTGAACCCTGTGTTTTGTATTACTTTTATATCTTTCCTGAGGTAGTTGTATTACAAAATTATAATCCAAACCAAAACATGTTATATGATAAACAGGTAGCCTAAGTTAAAATAGTTATGTTTTTCCCTATTATTTCAGTGTGTGAAAATTGGGGAGGGGGAAGCAATTGGATCCTAAAACGTTGTAGACTTCCTTCGACTGTAATCTGCTTTGGGCTGAATTGGCTTAAAGCTGGCTTCTCTGGTAGACAGCCACAAACAAGGCAAAAGGAAACCCTCCTCATTTCTTCACTGACCACAGTGTAAATGCTAAAATTCAGCACATAATTAATTACTGCCCAGGTATTGAACCACACAGCCTTGCATAAAATGGCACACTCTTACTTGCAATCTACATCTATGAGCAACAGAATAAACAATGGAGAGCAAGCGGTGATGAATACACTGACTACAATCACAAATATTGTAAGCAGTACCATCGATCTCTTTGAGTTATTATGCTCAGTGACATTATGGCTAGTGGACTTTATCAATGTGTAAATATGCACATAAAGGATAATGATTATAACTGTTTTGGTGACAAAAATACTTACGCAAAATACTACATATTTCTTGGAAATATGAAGCAAAATTGTTGAGCAATCTGGTAAGTTATTGTTACTGCTCCACCTGATGATTGGCAAGGTACCAAGGGAAACCAAAATAAGCCAGCATGTTCCAATAAGAAGGAAGACTCTGTTATGTGGAACAGGCTCAAAGTTTTCTTTCCAGACATAAGAATGTTTGCTTTGTAAGTTATTCCAGTTAACAAATTACAAATTGCCAATAAAAAAGTACATACAGTTGTGAAATTTATTTTTTCAGAGGACAATCAATACCATCAAGTTCTCCAGAACTGAGACTACATATAATCAAAAATGCAACTTTTTAAAGTCTATGGAATCAGTTGCCTTTTCTCTTAGAGTATATTTTGTGTATAATTATAAATTAGCAGCATCAAAAAATCAGCTGCTTCATTTCCTTGAATGAAATTAGGCACTTCCATCTTTAATCAACAGGTCTTTTCAAATGGCTCATCCTCTTTTATGCAATGGTTGTACAGTACTTTCTTAGCCCATAGTCTTGGGCTGATACTTCAAAAGACTGTGGGCCACCCTTCCTAGGTAGAGGAGAAACTTCTATCTGGGTCATAATATTCTGAGGTAAGGGGTTGTTGTCAAAAGGAAAGTATGGTTGTACCTTAGTTTTGAATTTTCCTGTTGTTAGGTTACAGTTTGTCAACAGCGAAAGGCATAGGAATGGCTTGATCCCCTTGTGTTTGTGTATGTGTGTTAGGAATATAGGCAGCAAATCATGTGGGCCATCGCAAAGTGGCCCCTGAACCCCTTTTAAATCGTGTCCTCTGCTGCTTTGGCTATGCCTTTTAATTTCCCCCAGGCACTCTGTGTTAGGGCTTTAGTTGTCGTAATACCTCTATTTTCAATAATTTCTCCCCATTTAATGCTGTAAAACATCTAGGGTTACAGCTTGTGTAAAAGTAAAGTGTTATCTGAAAACAGAAAAATAATGCCACATTAAGTTTCTGTATGACACAAGCTTGCATGTGCTAATTTATGACAGCCAACAAAGAGGCTACCTACAAAACTGTTTCACTAAAAAAGATATTTCTGTTACCATGATTCCCTTAAAATCCAGAACAGCTCTCATCCCTCTGGTCTGTATTACATGATAAACTTTTTAAAGTTTATTTGATAGGATTAAAAACTGTATATTTAGCAAAAGAACATGACAGTTTTCAATTGAGGTGAGATTGGGGCTGTTTCCTCAGAGTACCATGTCTACAGGCTACAGCCTTATCTGTGACAAAGTTATAGCTTTTGTCTTTTAAAAAATGTATTTTTTATTGTAAAAACCAGCAGTAGTAGGTTTTGTACTGTACCCTAAATTTTAAAGCTTTCTTTACAAGTTACAAGTAGAACAGTTTTTGGATTTTGTTTTTTTCCTTCCTTTTCTGAACTTTTAGAACTCTCTGTTCTTTTCCTGTCTTGCAGTTTTAAAACTGCCTTTCTCTCAAAAATCTGTTTTATTTTGTAAGTTATTTTAAAAGGGCTTATTCTTTGTTTAACAAACTGTTTAAAATATGTCAAAACAGTTTTCTTTTTCTTAACACATGAAAAAATGCACACAAGTAGTTCTAATGCACCCAATAAAGACTTTTTAAAAAAATTTCAAAATCACTACTGGGCAAAAAGTGTACATGTCCAAAATGAGACTGGAGGTTGGGACATAAATCAAAAAAAGGTCATGGAAATGTGTCAAAATGTATATGGTGAATAAAGTTTCAGCGGTTAAACCACTTGCTACCACTTTTGTCTTGATGGGTTGTAATGGAGCTTCAAAGTAAAGAATTCTGTCACAATGGGGGAGACAAAATGAAAGAATAAGTTCCCACAGTGGGATGACTGTCATTGTAAAATGCTCGTCAATAATACTTGCTGTAAGAGAATTTAGTAGTGTTCCATTAAAACAAAATAATCTGCTTCAGAACATCTTATTGTGATACAGGTTCATAAATGGAGGCCTATTATGTAAAACCTCATGATGATGTAGCTTGCTTCACTGTTATAGTTGAAAAGGAGAGGGACCAAAATTATGACTGTCAGTAGCTCTGTCTCATGTTGTAACAATAGATAGTAGCTCACATAGCAGCAGTTTCTGCTAAGCAGTTTCTGCTAAGCAGACTCTTTACAGACAATGTAACAATATATTGCTCCTGCCCCAAAGAGTTTACATTTTAATGCAGGTTTAATTTGTTCCAGATTTTCTCCTTCATAATCCAGCCAATTTTGTTAGAACTAAGGGTCACATTTTAGATCAATTGTATTTCTGCTGTTTCTCAGTGCTAAAAATTGGCTTGAGAGTTCTCAGGTTTGGAGCAATGTTATAACATTTCAGACAAATTGTGTTATTGTTTTAGGCACAGTACTGTGAAAAAGTCATTTGACTTTCATTTTGTTTAAATAAAAACAGTGCAGAAAGATTACTTTTACTCTAACATTAATGGGAGACACAACTGTCAGGCCAAATTCTGCTCATATTTACACCCATCTAGCTATCTTTGAAGCAAGTGGTGGTTCCATGGGTACAAATGAGAGCAGAATTGAGCCTTTGAAGGATATAGATCTCTTCAAGCTGTATTCTACCCTGAATTACTCTTTGTGCAATCCCATTCAAGTCATTAGGGCTGCATGAGGGGTAAATCCATCAGGACAGAATTTGGCCCTTTGTTTTTAATTTGAACAGTTGTTTTCTAAAGCAGTGCTTATCAAGTATCATCCCAAAAATCCTTTATGTAATATTCTTATTCTGAAAAATGCAGTGTAATATGCTGTTAAATAATTGCAGGTCATAGCACAAAGAAAATAAAGACTTAGTAAGGTTATGTGGTGAAGGTGTGGTCAAATCTGTAAGGGTACAGATTGTGTGTATAAGTGATGAAAGAAATAATGCCAATTTCCATCAGAATGCTGCTGTGTTAATGGGTGCAGTATAAAATCCAGAATAGAGGTATAAGAAATCAAACAGAAAAAAGTTTTAAAAAATTACAGAAGAATCCTATAATAAGGATGGATCTGGGCAATATTTGTTTTGATTTTTATTATGCAATGATCACCATACCTATAGCCATAAAATAGTTAGCGTCTAATGAGACGTGTATAGAAGAAAAATCTCCATCTGGCAAAGTTAGAGCAAACTCTTCTGAGAATTTTAATCCTAAAGCATGTCAGTCAGGTTATAACTGGCTCTAAATAGCGCTCCTGAACCAGTAACGTTCTTTATCTACAGCCAAGTAGCACTCAGAAAAGTGTGAAATTTTTTCCTACATTTAAAAAGGTCAAAGATATTATTTCCAATTTGATCTTTGTAACTAAACGCCCCTGGGTATCAGTATTATTGTGTGGTGAATACATCAGAGCCATTAGCAAATGATTTTGGAAAGTAATTTGTGACCCATATAACTAAATTATTATGACCAGCAGTGATCACTACAACTGAATTTCACTGTATATAGGGGATTATTAAATACATCCAGGGGAGGAACAAAAGACGGATCAGACAGTGTTTGTACGAATAAAAGAAAACTGTACAAAGGTGGTTATATGAATTGAGAGCAAGTAAAATACATGTAAATGGCTAGAGAAAAGTGAATGTTTTAAAAGTTAATATATAATCTATTTCTTTATTCATTTTCTTTAGAAAATCACTAGATCAGATCTTGAAAACCTATTTTTTAAGAGGTAATCAAGATATATGTTAATTGCAAAAATGGCTGTGCTTCCCTTCTGCACGGCGTCTTCACAGCAGTGCGCCAGTGGGAACTGTGTTCCCATAGATGCAGTGCTACGCTACTTGAGGGAGTGGTTTTACTGCGTCAACTTCTGGATCGACTGAGTGGGTCTTCACTGACCTCTCAGTCAATCCAGATAGGTTGATCTGACGCGGCGACTTTGCCACCGACAGTGTAGACATACCCTAAGATATTGTTGAACTGTTACCACATTTGATCTCTCTGATGCAATATATGCTTCTATGGCAAAGTATAAATTGTAGAAGGATAGCATTATAATTAAATTCAGTACAACACAAATATGTTTGTAAATAGAAACAACCAAATCCTACTAATCTTATTCAAGTGGTCCCATTGACTTGAAAAATTAAAGGCTTAAGAAAAATGTGCAATGTAAAGTAATTAGAGATGGCAAACTGAAAAATGTTGAAACCAAAAGTAGTTTTACATATGTGCTTATTTGACAAATGTAAAGGTAAATTGTCACCATTCTTGAAAAAATTATAAGAGAACTTTTAGGTAGACAGGATATAATCACTTGTGTTAGGATTCAGCCAGGATACCAGTGTTTATATCCTCGTGTTGCAAACCCCATGAGCTTTTAATTAATTAATTATATTTTTTGTTCTTTCAAAAATAAGAGAACAGACAAAAGAACAAAAAAGTGAAGGAATGTAAGGGAGAGAAGGACAGGAAGGAAGAGGAGTAATGATGGGAAAGGAGAGCGAGATTTCAGATGCTATAAATTATTTAAAGGTTTCTAAAAAGTTAGATCAAATCTTATTAAATTGGTCTGAGTTCCCTCTTCTCTGAAACATTAGTTGTTCTGTAGCTGCTAGGCTAGCCAGGTTGCTGTACCAAGCTTCTATCCTTGGAGGCAGCCTACTCTTTCACCTAAGCAATGCCAATCATTTGTGCACAGGCATTGCTCTACCAAAACAAGCTTCCCATAAGTTGGAGAGTTTTTAAGATGCTGAGGTATATGTCAAAACATAGTTCTGATAGGTAATTCTTGGGAGGTATCCATTATCCTATTATTCCTCCCGCCTTTTAGCCAAAAGAATTGTATCATTAGATAGTCCCTAAACATGAGCCAGTCGGGCTCCAGGAAACCCCCATCTCCAGCAGCAGTGTATTTTGGCAAGGCCCATGCACTATAGCCTATGTGAAAGAGCACTACAGAATTTTTAGAAACCACAGCTAGTTGGGAACTCAGTTATATGTCTTAGCCCAAAGATTTATGTAGAAAATGAAACATTTAAGCAAGGAATTAAACTGTAGTAGAGAACTAGTACAATGGGGATATTGTGAATTGACAAA
Organism: Mesoclemmys tuberculata; assembly: GCA_007922155.1. NCBI lineage: Eukaryota > Metazoa > Chordata > Testudines > Chelidae > Mesoclemmys > Mesoclemmys tuberculata. The sequence continues at coordinate 39,042,058 of ML675629.1, forward strand.
CTGATGAGAAAAGACAGATGGAAAAACAACTGTACATGGAGAGTGCTGGCAAACTCTGAAATAGTTTTATTGTAAATATATAAATAAGAACTATTGGCTCCAGCCATGTGTTGATTGTCTTTGTACGGGTCTGACAGTTCCTTTTGAATTAAAGATGGAAAAAAACTGCCTAGAAAGGGCGGAAGAAAACAATGCATTTTCCAAAAATACTCATATGTTGTTTTTTGTTTCTTCTTCAAGGCTGGGTTAACAACTTACTTTCATCCTGGAATAAATCTGAAGAAAATCCATTACTATAGCATCAAACTCTATGAAAAATTGGAGGAGGAGACTGGGCAGGTGAAAGTTTTAACTTTTAAAATATTAATTCAGATCAATATTAGTCATGCCAAAAAGAAAGTTTGGGAAGATTTAGAATGGATAGTGTGTGTGTGTACATGCAACTGAATATAAAGGGAGTTCTCATACCACAAGAGCTCACTTTATCAGAATGTAGTCTGTCTCTCTGTATGTCTTTGCTATATTCATTTTCTAGCATATAACTCCAGAACATTTAGATGTTCCCCCCACAACCCTTCTAACTCTTAAATAGAAAGCAGATTTCAAAGTTAAAATACTATAACTCAGAAACCAAGCAGGCAGAGAGACTGCAGTATCAGCTTTCTATATGGCTTAAAACAGCATTCAGGAATGAGCAGTCTGAACAATCATGCATTCCTGGTTTTAATTCGGATGGTTTGATGCTGTCCATTCTTGAGAAGACTGCTGCAGTTCATCATATCCATTTCAGAGCTGTGCATCTCTGGTGACTAAATCACTTTCTCTAGCCAGCACATTCCCTCCTTCGTGTTTGACACTTCAACAAAGACCCAGTGATTCTCACTTTGCTCATCTGCCAATTTAATAATTCTCACAAAATGCCCTGTGACCTCCCCCTATTTTTCAGCAAGATAAAAGATGTTAGCAGAATGCCATAGTGAATTCTAATGTAATGCATGTGTTCATATGCTGGGAAGTATTAAAGCACAAATAGTTTAAACTACACTGGACAAAATAAAGGAACAAAAGCATGTTCTGTCATGCATGGACTTGCTTTTTATTTGTTTGTTTGATTGTTCTGTAATTTTTAAAAAATTGGTAAATCACAGTGAGTGTTTTCAGTTACAGGGCCCTATCATGCACCCAGGACCTGTGCAAACTGAGGGTCCTCCACACGTGATTCACACCACTCATGCACAGAGAGAAGGATCAATTGCATCTGCCGCCAACCTTGCCTTATATTCTGTGAAAGGCAATCCACTGATACAAAGGATCATCTGTGGTGAAGCTGGGCAGTGGGCAGGTTGAGTGTGGGGTGGGAGAGACATGCATTGTTCCTTGACTGGTCCATCAGAGATTCTTCATGAAAGCTAATATCACTCCAAGTTGTATTAACTTCCTGCAGCCCCTTCTCTACAGTGGAGATACCCCTTAGAGTGGGAGGATTCCTTTGTCAGTCCCCAGCTTAGTAATCTTTGGTGGCAAAGCTCCAGTAGAGCCTTGCTGCAAGGGAGTGGAGAGAACTACCAAAGAAAGTTATTGTGGGGTCACAGAATCTCTATGTGCATTACCATGTTCTCTCACCAGGCCCTCAACCTGTTTGCAAGGGGACACACACCATTTCCTAACAGAACAATTAGTAGAAGAAATCTTTGTGAGGAGGGGTGAGGGTGATTGGGCCCCAGTCACTAATGTGAACATGCACTGTCTAACTGGATGTAATCATTTATACTTCATTTAAAAGATTATTTTTTTCAGTAAAAATGTTTAGGGCTCTGTGGGTTGATTCTATTAGGAGGAGAAATTGATAATGAAGTCAGGTATTTTTGTACATTGGTAGCAAATAAACAGGACTGCATCAAAGTCTTGTTTCCTTGAACACAGTAGCAATCAATCACAGGAGGTAGTTTATCTGCTCACAACTTTAGCCAAGACCCTTTCAGCCAGCATTCAGCTCAAAAACTTTTTCTGGGCTTTTTGTAGAGCTATGTTCCCATTACTTATTCAAGCTATGTCTGGTGCTTCCTTGCTGCTTTTGTCCCCATTTCTCTGGTCTTTCTAAATTTCTCTCCCAGATATGCAAACCTTCACAAAACAATAGCCAGTGAAACCCCTTTGCTCACATTTGCCTTGCACATGCCTTTAATTTGGTGGGTGACATGGGGCTGTGGTTGGGGTGAAGGCTGTTGTTTCATAAAGGAGCTTAATGGTTTTAAACTGTCTTAAATGAAGGGTAGTGATTACATCCTCTGGTTTCAGAGAAGCTTAACTCAACCCGTAATACTGATATTTAGGTGATAATATTTATGTAAGGTACTAAACACTTACTTTTAAATTTATCTGGTCTATTTTTGAAAATGTATAAATGGGGGGATACAACCTACAAAGTTAGCTCATTAATCCAATCTTAGAGGTTCAAAATTAACAGAGATTCATGAAATATGATAAAGAATTTTTTTTAAAAATTTATTTTGACGGTAGTGTACGTTTAAGTAATGTGCTTGCTCAGCTTAGTTAGGCTTTTATATGGTAACAGATTTGTTCTTTATTCCTCCCAATTCTGCATTTGGAGCCTAATCTTTCAAGGGGATTTAGGGCTTGACCCTGTGGCCACTGAAGTTAATGGCAAAACTCCCATTGACTTCACTGGTGTAGGATCAGTCATTTAGACAGGGATAAGACTAAGTCCTAATGGTAACTTATTCACTTATTTTTGCTATTCATGTTTTAGGCTGTGGGATTTCATCAGCCAGGCAGCCTTAGAATTGCTTCGACCCCTACTAGAGTGGATGAATTCAAATACCAAATGACTCGTGCTGGTTGGCATCCAACAGAACAATATCTTATTGGGCCTGAGAAAATACAGGAGCTGTTTCCCATATTGAACATGGAGAAGGTAAAAAAACTTTCCATGAGATTAATTGATGCTGTAAATCCAGGGCCTGCTTCTCTTGCACACTAAAGTCCTTAGTGTAAAGAGTTTCTGCTCAAGTATTGAAAAGTGGCTTAGTATAAATGAGGATCAGCCACCCCCCTCCCTGCCCCTTAATTCTATTAATGCAACATTAATAGGATCCTCTGGGATGGCTTCTATTGCATGGGAGAGTAAATTTAGGAAGAAATAGAAACACAGAGCCTGTTCAGGACACAGAGCGAAGACTCAGATCCAAATATTCTAAGAGAGAGCTCAGCAAAGGCAAATATAGTTGATATGCTGTTTCTATTCTAAACCCCCTCGTTTAGTAGCTCAGAATTAGGCTTGTCAGAATTTGATTTTCACTTTCTTATAATTTCAATAGGTAATACAAATGTTTATTTTTAAGCATTTTTATTTTTATACATTTAAATTTTCACAGTTGCAAGAAATTGGGAGCATCAGACAATTGGGGACATCCGACAGTTGGGGGTGGCTGATGGCAGACACTGAAATTTAAAAATTTATAGCTTTATAATTGTTAAAACAGAAATTGTCAACATCACATGTCAAAATATACAAAGTAAATATCCTTAAATCATACTCTGGTAAGTTCCCAAGCAGCACTTTTCTTTCTTTGCTGTCTGCAAATTTCAATTATTATCAACAGAAATATTTTTCATTAGTTTGTACATGTACAGAGAAATCAGCCTTTACTGACATTTACCAGTAAAAATCTAACCCTCCCAAGCCTACTCATAATGAAGCAGTGCTGTCAGGGAGTAGGATGTGAGATGATACTGGAGACCAAGAGCCAACATGGAGGCATAGGGCTTCTGTATGGTACCTTGGGATTTGCACAGAATCTAGGGATCCATTGGACCTGTGAGCAAGGATTGTAGCTCATTCTGCATAAGCAAAATCATTTTTCTGGTGGAGCAATTCACAGGGAACTCCATGAGGTGAACTTTGCAAAGATTTCTTCCCATTTACCCCCTCCCCACAGGTTTTCTCATGGGAGGCGGTTATCAGGGCCATTATTTTAATTTTTTAAACGTGGTAAATGTTTTAGCAACTATCATAGATTTCCATTTTAATATGTGCAAATGACCTCAATCTTCCAAATGTTACTGCATATGTTGAATTGTCTGAAACCCTTTGAGATTTTTGGGAGACATTCGACACGCTCTTTTAATTTGGATTTCTTTTTTAAACCTTCATCTTGGCCTCTATCTCTATGATCACAGATAGATTCTGATGGTGGAGAATCACACTTCCATAAGACAATTACAGCATTAGCCAGCTCATGTCCTGATAATATATTATGTTTTTAAAATTTGTTTTCACTTAACTCAAGAAATAAATGAGATGCAGTAAAAGCAGCGAATTTAATTTGAATTAATCTTGTGTGATCCACTTAGGTTTTAGCTGGCCTGTATAACCCCGGAGACGGTCATATTGATCCGTATTCTCTCACTATGGCCTTGGCTGCAGGAGCCAGGAAATATGGTGCCTTGTTAAATTACCCAGTCCAAGTGACAAATCTGAGCCCGAGATTAGATGGGACATGGGAAGTTGAAACTCCACATGGAACAATTAGAACAAACAGAATTGTGAATACAGCAGGTAAGCATTAAAAGATTCTTTCATACCTTTTAAAAATAACTGGTATAAGGTCAAGTAACTCAGACTAAACAGGAGTACTCTATGTCAAAGTACTATTTGTCTTATAGTGACATGTGCAATGTGTTTAGTAGTAACTCTCTAGTTCCTGGTGAACCCATGAAACCCAGGATTTAGTATCAGGCAGTCCTGATTTTTTTAATGGGCTCTTGCTCCATAATAATGTTGTGGAAACTGAGTACTTAGTGGAAGCAATACCTTTAAGTTATCCCTGGCTTGACATTATTATTATTTATCATTGTATCACACAGAACAAAACCATAAATAACACTTCTCTTTCTCCCTCTCTGGTTTGTTTCCAACAAAATACCAGGGTCAGACTATCCCATTAGCTATTACAAGAAGATCTGGTGGATCTGGTTATAGTGCTACCTCTGAAGTATTGTCCCCCTCCTTTAAATTATGAAACCCCACATGATGCACCTTGGGAAACAAGCTGGGATGAACAGATGGGGGTGGGCAACTATTGAAGGGCTGTCTGCTTTCAAGTATATATTCCCTCTGAGACCTGTCTGGGGACAGCATATAAGATAATACTGACTCTTTCAGTTTTATTTTACTCTGTGTTATCCTCAGATGTGAAACTGCACACCCCATCCCTTAAGGGGAGGATTTTTATTGGTTATTTGACTGATTGTTTAAACATCTCCTTTTCTAGCAATGCATTTTTATGCTCCATAAATATTAAATTAAAAGTATTTGTATTTATTTTCCTTTGTTATATGCAACTTTTAACCTTCATTGTATTAAGTCAAACTTACTTATTCAGTATTAAGCAATATGCAAAAAAACTCCTCTTATTATATGTGGGGTAGTAGCATCCCATTTTTAGTCAGATTGCCCACTACCATTATAAGGCCCTGTCTTCAATTGCTTCTGCCTTTGCTGTTTGGGCTGAAATTTTCCATGCCTGGTGTCTGTTTCAGACTAAATTTTATTTATTTATTTTTTTAAAATTTCAAAGCCAAAGCTGTTCAGCCATTTCAAAGAACAAGGCTAGGGCAAAATAAACTGTTTTGCCCATTTTAAGTTCTTTAGAGCTTTTCTTTGCACAGTTCTGGTGCCCCCATGCTTTGGAGAAGAAACTTGAAATTTGGCAGGGAGTGCCTTTGTATCCGGAACATGCCTTGTGCCTGGGAAAATCCACCCAAATTTGGCCAAGTTATAGGCCTTTGAAAAATTGAAGTTTGCACATATTCAGTGGAGACTTACTAGAGCTTACTAGCTAAAATCTCCAAAGATTTCACCCTCACAGTGTGTGCCTGAACCTCTGACAGATCCTGGTGTTGACCAGACTGCATGTGCACTGTCCCTGCAGAGAGACTGAGCATGCTCTAGCCTAAGGCCATAATGACTCAAAAGAACTTCCCCTCTAATAGCTGCTTCAGGCCAGGGTGGGGCCAGGCATCAGCACTGGAAAAGGGAACCCTCTGACTCGTCCCAGGCCATGTGAAGGAGGAAGCTGTCTGATTCACATGCAGAGGGGACAAAAGCTGGGCCAAGAGGAAGGGAAAGGAGTAGATTGGAACAAGGATTCTGATGAGGTTGGGACTTTAGTGAGGGAGAAACTGAGTAGACTCTGGACAGGAGAGACTGGTACTGGTTGAGCAAGGAGTTGGAGTGTGGGAGAACTGGGACAGGGTGTTAGGAGAGAATGGAAGTGGAGGGGAGATTGAAACTCAAGCAGTGAGCCCAGAGGGGAAGTGCAGGACTAGTTGTGCAAGGAGACTGGGATTGAGATGAGAAGCCTGAAAAATGGAGATTGGGACTAAAGGAGCAACGAGAATGGAATTGGGAGAAGGAGACAGGGATGAGGAAGAGACAGGACAGGGACATTACAGAGGAGATGGAACAGAAGGGGTTAAGCTTGGTGGAAACAGGCAGAAGTCTCTGCCCACTAGAGAACACTCCCCTCCAGAGTCTGCAATGGAATCCAAGATTCCTGCGTCTCACCATTCTTCTGCTGTCAGCACATAGCTGTTAAACCCTGTGCTAAAGTGCATGTTTCATCCCCTCTGGTCTACACAGAGGAGGACAATGTACTTTTGCTATCAGTTAGTCCCTTATCTTAATCAGCAGAAGTTTGTGTGAATGTAAAAGGTTCCAACCCTGCTGACGGCCCACATGGGTGTCATCTGATGCCACACGATGGAATTTCTGTTTTTTTTCTGTTTGTTTTTTAAAAATCCCATGTAATTATATACAAGAAAACAGTATTAAAAGAACATTATTAAGGTTGCAAAGTCAAGCACTAATATGTCAGAATTAAGATTGCTCTTGCAACTGCAGTTCGGCTCCTTTGTGCATATGCATTGTAAAAATATTTAATTCCATGAATGCAGAGGATGGACCTTCTCAGGAGATGAATCAATTGTTTAGTAGTTTTGGTAGTTCTCCAGCCTCATTTGTTGTAGAAGTTGGAGGCTGTGAAATGAATGAGGCAGGGGACTGCAGGAAAAGAAAGGATGGTCTTATAAATAAGAACGTTGAGTACTGCCCTGGGGGAATAGAGTCTATCCTTGCCTCGGCCACAGAATTCCGATGTGATGCTGGGAAAGTCACTTAGGCCAAACTTGTTAGAGTCGGTCACTATTTGTATGTTGCTCATTTTCTGTAGCCCAACTTAAGATCCTTAGGCTTCATTTGCAGAAGGGCTGAGCTCTCACATCTGCACTGAAGTCAGTGGGAGCTGTGCTTGAATATATGAAATGCTATATAATGACTAGTATTCTGCAAAATCAGATCCTGGACATCTCAAATTGGACACCCAAAATTACTGGATTTTTTTTTACCTTAATCACAGTATGCCTCAGCTCCCCATCTGGAAAATGGGGTTAATACCACGCTTCCACCTCACAGGGGTGTTGTGAAGATAAATTAATTAATGTGTGTGAAGCTCTCTGATATTATAGTGATGTTCACCATAGAAAAGCCCATGAGGAAATTAATAATTCTGTATTGAAAGCAGAGTTTGAATTTGTGTAGTAAATAAAACTAAGGGCCACCCTTTGAACAGTGATGAAAAAATATTGGATAGCTGCTCATCCGTCTTGTGTGTAGTATCTTACTGATCAGCACACCAGTGCCAAGACAAACTATTTATCATGAACAGGACTAAACACAGCAACGAGGTAACAAACTTCCTACTGATCTGTATAGCTGCAGCCTGTAACTGTCCTATCCTGGCTGCTTTGTTTCTGCTCTAGGAAGTGTGACAGGGAAACCAAAGGCTGCATCTAATATGTGCAGGAATTGTGGTAGCTCTACACTTTCTTAAGGACTTATTTTTTTTATGGAATATCTGATCATTTAATTAGAGACTGTATCATAATGCATATACACAAGAGGGACTAATTAAGGTTGCACAGACAACCTTGATACTGATATTTCCTATCTTTTGAGCGCTTGACTTTGCAACCATAATAATGTTTTTTTAACAGTTTTCTGTGTAATTGTGTATGAAATAAACACACACCCAACTTTATAAACTTATGCATGTTTTATCTTATGTCAAGTATCACGAACACTGGGAATGAAGGGATTTTCAGGCCTCTGACAAGTTCTGTCCCTCCCAGTCATCCTGTTCTTCCTGCTTATGATTTTCCTGGTTTGCCTTACAGGATACCACATTTTCTTTCCTCCTATTCTGTGACTTTCCAGCTCATCCAGGTCCTGCTCCAAAGTAGTTTTACTCTTTCTTAATCAAACATATCTTCCTGGCACTAGACCTGGATGAAAAGTGGGATTGCCAGTTTGTGGGAAATTTTGCTATTTCAAAATTTGAGTTTGGTCTGAATTGGGCCAAAATCAAATTTTTCAGTTTCCTGCTAACTGGAAATCCCCCCCAAATTCATTTGAGAAACACCAACCATAGTATTTCTGAAACTAAATATGCCTCCCTCACCCCAACAATTGCTGAGTGTGACTGTCATTCTTGGGAAGTTGTCATCATTGTCCAGGGAAGTGGCAGGAAACCTTTCTGCTGGAACTGTGCCTTTGATTTGCCAAAAGTTTGTTGAACCCAGGATCTTGCCATGAAACCTGTTGGGTGTTCTGCAAATTGGTATTTTCCAATGGAACTCTGTTTTGTCAGAAAACTTCTGACTAGCTCTACCTGGCATCTTTGGATTTCTGATACACTCCAGGATCTTTTTTCCTGGCTGTCAAGTTCCAGGCTTGCCTTCTCATTCTCAGAAGTTTTGAAGGCAGTGGGAGCTGTTGGGTGCTCAGCACTCCTGGCAATCAAGTCACTTATTTAGGTGTCAAACTTCAGGCACCCATTTTCTAAAAACTGGGCATTAAGAGCAAATGGATGAAGTATTTCACATTTAATTACTTTCCTTATATTTTATAGTGTGATTGGAATCCTTTTGGTTATATTGTCAATTGTTATTATATACAGCTTTTTTTCCCCTCAGAACTGCTTTCCAGAGCTTATCGTTATATTTGTAAAGCCAATCTGCAACCTTGTGAAATCTCTTAGGCTTTTTCATTTGCTTTGATAACTTATTAAACCAAAGATATGCTTGGCTAAGTCTAATTCTAATGTGTAAGTAAGTGTTCAGCCAGATATTGAACATTTAAAGTTGATATTGCTTAACATTCTGGGTCAGGGTACGCAACCACACTACTATGACCAGTATATACTATTAACATTCTTTCAGTCAGCATTCACTCTTCAATTCAACACCAGCCCTTCAAATCATTACTGTTAGTTTTGAAGCCAAATTTCTAAGCACAGAAGAGTTAATCAGAGAGCTGTCTACTTTTTTTTTTTTTGCACAGTCAACATCTGCTTTGGAACTGGAATGAACAAGTTTAAACCAACTTGTAGCTGTTTCCACTTGTGAGTTTTCTATTTTTAAATAAGCAGGCTCCTAATAAATAATCCCTGACATAAACTAACTGGTATTGAACTTGCTAAGGAGGCTAGTGTTGTATTTATAATAGAGTCATTAATAAAAACTGCAGAAATGGTGACTTTATTTTAGATATGCACACTACATATACAAATATTTGACCTCACAGCAGTTTTTCCATTTTACAACAGTTTTGGTATGTACTTAGAAATGAAAAATGATTTTTTTTAACGGAGTTACTTTTTTCTTTTACAATACTATGCAAATTTGCCAAACAGTACTAACATTAAATATTTTCCTGTCAGATGTTTATAATCTCTTCAATGAAGAAAAGTTCTAAAGGTATAAATTATGCTTTTGCTTTAGCTATCTCTCCTATGGGATGTGGGGTTTGACATCTGCTTCCAGTTAGAATTTTGTTTCTGAGACCACACTTTCTTTAAGAATGCTTTTTTGCACATGGTTTGAAAATTTTAAGCACAGAACTGATAATTGATCCCAGCTGTTGTATTAGGCTAATCAAGTAAGCAACAATTCAATACTGCAGTATTGAATCCCATATTCAACATAAAAAAGTTAAGTACAATACCTAAATAAATGGATTTTAAAAGTGGTGTTGAATAACACTGGAGGTTCTGCCATTGATTGATTAACTCCATAGCAGTTGTAGTAAAAAAGTCTAATGAGATCATATACAGACAGCTGCACTGTAGTAATATATTTCAGGAAATGTCTTCAATTTTAAGAAACTTTACTGCATTGTATAGTGCCCATTTTAAAAAGGATATACATCAGGCTAGTAAACCTAAAATTAAACCTACCACTTTTATTTGCAGATGAGCATATATGCATTGTGCCTCCATTTGGCCTTCTTGTTCTGTTTTTTTTTTTTGAGCACTTAAAATAATAAAAATTATTATAGTCATGTTCTAGGAACATCAGCATGTCACATTCTAGGGTGAGGCCAGACCAATGAGGCACTGTTACTGCCTTCATCATAACCATAGGTGCCTCAATACTCAGCTGTTGTAGCTCCCAAACTGGGCTGCTCACAAAAAGCCTAACAGCATCCAGGTCATACGCTGAATGTCTGTGTATAGCTGCTGCCCTCGTCCATCACCTCTGACCCCAGCAACTTGTCAGCAACACATTAGCCACACTCTGGTTTCTACCAGCCTTGGTTATTATGCGCAGGTTGCCCCAACACAATTCCAGTCCCAGATTTTCCCAAAACGTGTTCTTCACTATCCAGCCCTCTCCTGGACAGTTCAGATATTAACATTTATTGCCCCTGAGCAGAGTCAATATTCAACAGTTTGTTACTTTAAATGGAGTTACCAAATGGTTCAGTTTAAACATAGCACTGAATTTGTTTAGATTAAAAAATAAAACAAGTTTATTAACAAAAGAAGATAGGATTTTAAGTGAATTCAAGTATAGGAGATAAAGTTAGAAATGGTTATAAACAAATAAAAGTGGAAACATCTAAAAATCTAAAACATAATTTAGCGAGTCCTGATTCAAGGCTTTGTTTAAGATGGCCTTTCTCACCCAGTCTTCCAGGAAGATGGGACTGACTTTTTCCTTGGTCAGGATCACTCCCAGAGTCCCAAAAGTGCTGGTGCCTTTGTTTTCTTAGGTCAGAGGTTCCTAAACTGTGGAGTGCACTCCCCGAGGGGGCACAGAGGAATGTTCAAGGGGTGCAATGGGGCTTGGACCAGTCCCCACAAGGGGTGGAGAGGAAGCATCACTCAGCTCACTCTGCTTCCATCTCCACTCCGGCCCTGCTCCTGGTCCCAACCCCAGAGTTGCAGATCTGGCCCCAGCTCCTTGCATCGCTCCTGGCCATGACCGAAGCCCTGGCTCCAGTCCCAGAGCTGTAGCTCCGGCCTTGGCCCCGGGACAGCAGCTCTGACTACTGCCGTGTCCCTAGCCTCACTCCTGGCTTTGGGGCTGCAGCTTCAGCCTTGGCCCCGGTCCCAGCTCCCGGCCCTGTTCCTGGCCGTGGCCTGAGCCCCAGTTGCAGCTCCAGCCCCAATCCTAACTTTGGCCCCCAGCTCCTGGTCCCATTCGCAGACCCCAACCGTAGCTCGGGCTCCACTCCTGCCCCCAGCTCCCTGTGGTGCATGGACCAGGTAAGGGGGGTGTGATCCAAAAAGTTGGAGGGCCACTGTCTTAGGTGAAAGAGAGAGAAAGCTTGGAGTTATCTGCCCCTTTTGTTTATAGTCCAATGAATCCTTGAAATGGAGGCTTCTGAAGATTATCCCTCAAAGAAAAGTTTATTCAATCAGTAAAGGAGGTGACATGGAGTCTGGTAGTGAAGGGAGCTCCACGCTCTTTCTTCCCACCTGTGTTGGCTGAAATGCAAATTTGCTTTGTCTCCTGCTATCTCCTCCCCTGGCTGTCTCAAGGACTGTGTTACTACTTAAGTGTAAATTGAAGTAAACTCACATTCCTTTGTTTAGGATAGACCTCTTTAACAACCTTTAACTAGGCAGAGTTGTGTGGTTTTGCATATGTGCTAATAACATCATACAGGGGGATTTCATATCTTTACATGTAGAATCCTGCAAATCCACAGATATCCGCTTTATATCTGCAGATATCCGCATCTGCGAATGTGGATATCTGGAGACCATTTTTTGCAGATCGTGGATTGAATGGTCACAAAGGTCATGACGGACTTTCCAGGATCTCTGGGACTTTTGGGACGGCTGGAGCAGCTGCCAGCCCTGGGCACCGCCAAAACAGCTGATCAGCTGTTAGACAGTGGGCGGGCTGAATAGCTGTTAGGTGGTGGGGATGCGGATACATCTAAAAGAGGGAGGGTGGAGTGCGGATTGGATAAAAATTTATTCTCGCAGATGCGAATCAGATTCTGATCTACATATTTGTATCCGCGCAGGGCTCTATTTACATATTACACTGCTCCCTACATTTCATCATGATGTCATTGACCAGTGAGTTACTAATTTTCAAATGATACCTCATAAGGCATATTTTGTACAAAGATTATTACAGGAGTAGGTAGGGTGTGAATACAGAGGTGCTTTCAGTCATACAGTATTTTTACAATGTCTCCCTGAGTCCAAGTAGTTTTTGATGGGAAAACTATGTGGGATTCTAAAACTGGGATTATTGTCATAGTCTTCCTATTCATCCTATATCAGTCTTACCATGGAGTCACAGATAGTCCCCTTAAACTCTGGCTTCAGTTTAATGTCTGTGGCCCTATAAGAGTTCAAACAGCAAGGAGATGACAAATATTCCTGTATCTTTGTTTTTTATATTTTCATTCAGCCCCTAAGTCCAGAGGACAAGCTTCCTTGTATGTAGCTTTTCCAAGGTGAGATAAGGCCATTTGTATTGTGGTGTTCCTTGATGGCATATCTAATTTCAATAGTTCTTCTAGATGGACGGGGGTGTTAATTAGTCATATCAGGCCAGACCTCAGCTACACATAACCACCTCTTAAAAGTGTCCAAAAGATTTCTGAAGGAATGTGAAACATTTACATTTCCCTATAAGAATTTCAGAAAAATTAAACCTGCAAAGTAAAAACAAAAACCACCCATTTTTTTCTGTTAAACACCCTCTTCCACCAGTTATATGAATTTTAGTGGGTGTGGCACAAACAGGGAATAAACATTAAGGGGCACGTTCTCAGCTTGTGTAATTTGTCACAGTTCTACTGACTTCAGGTGAGCTATAACATTTTGCCCCAGGTGAGGAACTGCCCCTAAGGACTGTGAGAAGTTTGAGGAAGCTCTTTACACCATTTTTCTAGGTCTAAGGAGTGCCTGATGACCACCTATCTTTCTTACTTTGCCTTAGTCCACAGATGCTAGAAATTCAGCTTCAAAATTATTTGTTGGTTATTAGCTATATGGAAAGATAAAGTAAGGGTCACTAGATAGGAAGGAGTGCTCCTCCTCAGACTGGTTAAATTGACTTTAGGACTATATTATACACAGTGTAGTTGTAGCTTTGTCGGTCCCGGAATATTAGAGAGATAAGGTGGGTGAGGTAATATCTTTTGTGGGACCAATTTCTGTTGGTGAGAGAGACAAGCTTTCAAGCCACACAAAGCTCTTCGGATCTGGGAAAGCAATCCACTAACCCCCTCTTTATGTCCTATGACTGCATACTACCTTGAATGGTCCCTTAGAATATGTGCTAACTGCTTATGCCAAACAATCTGTTCCAGCTTGCATTTAGATGTGATGCTTGGAGTACCTTTCCTAGATCTGAAGAAGAACTCTGAATGGCTTGGGAGTTTCTCTCTCTCTCACCAACAGAAGTTGGTCCAATAAAAGATGATATCTCCCCACCTTGTCTCTTTAGGACTATATTAGACTAGTGATGTAGATGAAAGTGGCCATGCTGCACCAAAGGATTTCTGGCCCAAATAATATTTACTTTTTAGAATGATAAATAAATTAATAAGATAAGAAACATGGCCAGATCCACCACATTATCTAATTTCTCTGATTAGATAAATATAGTTATAGGTAACATTTTTAATGGAAGAGTCCTATTTAGCAGCTGATGACTGAAATATTATATTTTGTCTTCTCTCATTTAGGTTCTTTCACTTGTACATAGCACCCTGTAAACACAGTTGTGGATAACATTTTACAAATCAGTTGAAAGTCTTATATTTAGTAGATGGTAAATGAAGAACAAGAAATACCAGTTTTTACCATTAGATGTACAATAGTTTTAAAGTAACAGGTTTTTTTGTTTATTGTACTCCTGGATCTCTCTCTCCCAGCCTTAACCTGATTGGCAAACAGAAGTCAGGATGAAATTTTCCACAGCCTTTTCCTCAAAACTTTGCATTTTTGCAAATATTTGGGTCCAGAACATGGCCTCCAGTAAAACTAGATTCTACCACAAAGAGGGCACTTGTTGATTCTTCTGGGTTGGGGAAATCCCAGCTGGCATAAAGCCAGCATGACAGCCATACACCTCCCTTCTTGCCCCCACTTGAAGCAGGTGTCTTCCAGGGATGGAAGGGACTGTGCTGAAGAATATATGGGGCATGGCTGGAGCGTGTTGCACTCTAGAGATTGCAGCCTGGTGACAACCATGAGGGGCCCATTACTAGCTGGCATAGGTTAGAGCAGACCTTTGATGCTTCTCAGCTTCCCTAGTCATAGCCCATTAGAGAACTTTTAAAAGGTTATCAGGAGACAAGGTAGCCCATCAGTATAAATTTGTCAAATACAATTGACCACTAATTAAAAAACCTAATTAATACAAGCCAGTTGGATGCACAGGAAAGAAGACAATTGAGGTCCTGATTCAACAAAGCACTTAAGCACATGCTTAATTACTTTGCTGAATTGGAGTCTTAATGTCCCAGTTTGTCATCTCCCACCCTTGCACCCACAAACTCCCTAATGATAGTTGCATTGGACCCATATCTAATGGAGCAGACCTTATGGCCCATATGATTATTAATGAAATTACCCTATGACAAATTTTGAATAATCTGAATTTGACTAATTCATATTCTTTTTATTTTTATAATTTTGGATGTCTGTATGGTACATGGAGGTACGGTAGAACCTCAGAGTTATGAACAGCAAAGATACGAACTAACCAGTCAACCTCACACCTCATTTGGGACCAATCGTTTCCAGATGATTGGTATCCAACAGGCAGCCGCAGAAGAGAAAAGAAAAAAAGCAAATAGAGTACAGTACTGTGTTAAATGTAAACTACTAAGAACATAAAGGAAAAGCAGCATTTTTCTTCTGCATAGTAGTGTTTCAAAGCTGTATTAAGTTAATGTTCAGTTGGAACTTTTAAAAGAACAGCCATAATGTTTTGTTCAGAGTTGCAACCTTTCAGAGTTATGAACAGCCTCCAATCCTGAGGTGTCTGTAACTCTGAGGTTCTACTGTATAATTAGGAATAATGGGATGAAATTAAGAAAAGGAAAGAAAAATGTAGACGGAATATCAGGAAAAACATGACAGTGAGAAATGTGGAATGACAAAGTTCTTTAATAGCTTACCATAATGCAGAACAATTCTGAAAATAACATAAATTATTTGCCATTCACTGAAATAAATGTTTTCATATGAGTATAGTTGTTTATTGTGTGTTCTTAGGCTTCTGGGCTCGTGAAATAGGCAGAATGATTGGACTGCATCATCCCCTCATACCTGTTCACCACCAATATGTTGTCACATCAACTATCCCTGAAGTAAAAGCCCTGAAAATGGAATTGCCTGTGCTTCGTGACTTAGAAGGATCGTATTATCTAAGACAGGAAAGGGATGGGCTTTTATTTGGTCCATATGAAAGTCAGGAGAAAATGAAACTACAGGAGTCATGGGTAACAAATGGAGTCCCACCAGGTAATAAAAAAAATTACATGTATTTTCAACGCTTGATAAACCGTAGAAAATAGTTTAATAATATAAAGCACAGTAGCATATTTCCCTTTATAAACTTTCTTGTGTGATGAGAAGTAGAAGCTATGGAAAATTTAGTTGCAACACATGCTTTTTTTTTTGGCATATCTTTCAAAATATAACTATAGCCTCTGTGACAGAATGAACAGAAATAATAAGCTGAACACTAAGGCATAGTATTTGATTTATATGTGCATGAAATAGATCCATAATGACAAATGGCTTTGACCAGCATTAGCGAAGCCTCCTGTCCCTGTCCTTCTCTTTCCTGCTTCAAAGCTGAGACTTTGCGTCATTAATGTTAATAATCATACCTATCTCTTACATAATACTTGTCATCAATAGATCTCAAAATGCATTACAAAAGAGGGCAATATCATTCCCATTTTACAGATGGGGAAACACAGGCACAGATAAGTAAATGACTTGCACAGGGTCATCCAAAAGGTCAGTGACAGAACCAAGAATAGAATCCAAGGCCAGGTCTACACTACAGACTTATCTCAGTATAACTATGTTACTCAGGAGTAGGAAATATCCACAGCCCTGAGGGATGTAATTGTACTGACCTAACTCCTGATGTAGACAGAGCTATGTCGACGGGCGGAGGTGGATTAACTATGCCTATGGGAGAGCTTTGTTCCAGTGCTGCACCACTGTAGCACTGTACATGAAGACATGCCCCAGGTCTCCTGAGGCTAAGTACACACTGATGGCAGCAAAATTGCTGCCATCAGATAAATTTTTCCAGATCAATTGAGCGGCAGTGAAAACATGCTCAATCAATCCAGAAGTTGCTCTATTAAAACCACCTCTAAAGAAAGTGTAGTGCTGCATCGACAGGAACACATTTCCCATCAGTGCAGCACAGTGGAGGCAGTGCGTGAAAGGGTAGTTACGAAGTCAATGGGAGTTACGCAAGCTACTCTGTGTAGCTTGCAGAACTCCCCTCAACTGCCACTGAATTTTGCTGGCAGCGTAGACCTGCAATGTCATCCTAGTCCAGTGCCTGAGCCACTAGGCCACACTGCTTCCCCTTAGGTTAAGAGAACTAAAATAAAAGGTCACCTTTAAATCCAGTTGCACTCAGCATGTGCTCTTCTTACAGGTAAATGGGGTTTTGTGCATGTAAATCCTAAAATTTAAGATAGAAATAGTATGGATGCACAGACTGATGAATTACATGCTGCTATTGCTTACATATGTAGTATACATATATTTAAAACAAATATTCATAGTTTATTACAAATATATAATATGAATAAAATATTTGTGCAGGTTTTGGAAAGGAACTTTTTGAGTCTGATTTAGACAGAATAATGGATCATATTGAGGCTGCAATGGCAATGGTCCCGATCCTGAAACAAGCAGACATCATTAACACAGTTGCTGGTCCTATCACATATTCTCCAGACATTCTTCCTATGGTGGGACCACATCAGGGTGTCAGAAATTACTGGGTAGCAATTGGCTTTGGGTGAGTAAATTCATCACACCATTAACTTTTGTCCATCTTGAATGCAATTTTAATTAGCTTTACTTTAATACAATTTGAGCATCGGTGACCTTGTTTTTCCTAAATACTGCACATCACTCTGTGATTGCAAATGGCCTTAATCATTTGATCATGTGCACTTCTTTATATTTGGCCATATATGTATCCCCACTGCCATGCATCCTGTGGCTCTTTTCACCATCTCTTTTCTGTTCTTGCCCCTTTTCTTCTGCAGCATGGAACAGTTAACCCCAAGGCCAATGTCATTGCTGCCTTGTGGACTTGCATGAAATAGGTAGTATTTAAAATATTGTGTGCATCGAGATAGAACCTTGTCAGCACTGTTTCTTGGCGTACACCTTTCAGTTTATTTGTACAGATAACTTTGGGCCATATTGGGTATGTCTACATGGCTGGCTTAGGTCTGCTGACACTGGCTTATGTGGTTCAGGCTGGGGGGCAGCAAAATTGCTGCATAGACACTGGGCTTGTGCTGGAGCCTGAACTTTGGGACCCCACAAGAGGGGAGTGTTGCAGAGCTCAGGCCCCAGACCAAGCCCAAACACAGCCATTTTTAGCTCTGCAGCCCAAGCCCCATAAGCCTAAATCAGCTGACCTAGGTCAGCTGCAGCCATGCCACAGCTCTTTTATTCCAGTGTAGATGTAGCCATTGTCATCTTTATGGGCTACTTTGCAGCTGCAAAGGGCTGTGCAATTCCAGTTGTGACAAGGATGAGTGGCTCAATGGATGCTTAACATTTGAGTTGCTGAATGGAATGTTATATGTTTTGGGAAGAGGGTTGGAGAAGCACTAAGCAGAGAGTACTCAACAAGTATGGGGAGTATTGGTGTTGTGGAAGAGATGTGCCAGATGAGAGTTCTGGGGGTTCTGGAGGGTGAGATGATGGATACTGTAGGTGAGTGGTGTTGTCTGTTAGAGATAAGTAGTGGTTCTCCTTCGAGTGGTTGCTCAGATCCATTCCACTTAGGTGTGTGCGCGCCTTCGTGCACAGCCTTCCGGAGAACTTTTCCTAGCAGCCCCTGCAGGGGCCGGTCTCAGCGCCCCCTGGAGTCCCGCCCTTATGTGGCGGTACATATAGCGGGACCGGCCCCTCCCCTCCTCAGTTCCTTCTTTCCGCCCGTGACGGCCAGTTGAGAACTACCCCTGCTCTTCAACAGTTTGTGTTTCTCCTTTAAAAGTGAGTAGATAGTTTATCAGTTCACCCTGAACTAAGTTAGTTTTTAGTTAGTGAGGGTTTTTAGTTAGTTAGGGAGCCTTCGGGCTCAAGGCGTCCCGGCTATGCCGGGTTCGCCGGGCTTCAAGCCATGTGCTAGCTGCGGCAAGGCCTTCCCAGCTAGCGACCCCCATGACCGTTGTTTGCGGTGTTTGGGGGAACTGCACCGGAGAGATCGGTGCAGTATCTGTAAGTCCTTTAAGCCTCGGACTCAGAGGGAGCGTGAAGTGAGGCTTAGGGCTTTTCTGATGGAGTCCGCGTTAAGTCCGGCGTCCGAGCCATCGCGGACTACTCCGGCACCGAGTGTGTCTTCGGTGCGGAGTGCGCCTCCGGCACCGGGGGTCTCGGTGCCGAAGAGGAAGAAGCGCCATCCACGCTTGCAGCGCTCCCCCGCACCGCAGGAGCGGCCGGGGTCGAGTTCGGAGGTGCTCCTCCTCATGGACGTGCCGCCGGCATCTGCTCCGGCACCGGCCCCTGCTCCGGCACCGGCCCCGGCACCGACACTTACTAGGGAGGCTCCCCCGACTCCTGGAAGTGGGGGACCCCCTATACGGGACCCTTCGACGCCGGAGGCTATCGAGGCGGCTCAGGCTTTGTTGGAGCTGCCTACGCCTCCGGCACTCTCTCACCGGAGAGAGCCAGGGCCCGTTTCCCGGGGCAAACCCGCGATGGGAGGCCCCGAAGGGTGGGCGGCCCCGGCACCGGTGGACAGGCCGCCCACCACCCGACGCAGGAGAGTCGAGCTCGGAAGCTCCTCTCCATCTTCGTCCTCGGACGACGCGTCGCGGCACCGTTCCCGGCACCGCTCCAGGTCCCGGCACCGCTCCCGGCACCGTTCCAGGTCCCGGCACCGCTCCGGACATCGCTCTTCGTCGCGGCACCTCTCCTCGTCGTCGAGTTCTGACTCGGCACCGAGACGGCGTTCTCGGCACCGCTCCCCAGCATCAAAGCGGCGAAAGACTTCCCGGTACCGGTCGCCTTCTTCTTCGGCGTCGCCTCGTCGGCACCGAAGTCAGAGTCGCTCCTCGAGGTCGTCGCGTGGCGGGTCTCGGAGCGCTCCTTCCCGGCGTCATCACCGCCTGCGTTCTCCTGACTCGGGGTCCCGGACCCGACGTCAGGAACGTGTATGGTCGTCGGCACCGCAGCCGGCACCGCAGCCGGCACCGCAGCCGGCACCGCAGCCGGCACCGGACCCAATACTGTTACCGGCACCGGCACCGACTGTTGCGGCACCGGCTTTGCCCTCGGCACCGGTGCCGCCTTTGAGCTGGCCACAGGGACCCTGGCAGTGGCCGTTATGGGCCCAGTGGGCGGCCCAGATGGGGCAGGGAACTATGTCGGCCCCTGCCTCTGTCACCCAAACTCAGCAAGCACCTTCGGTGCAGGAGGGTGACCGCTCCTCTGGGGAAGAGGAGGTGGAGGAGGACCCTGGGGAGGGACCCTCCACTGGGCCCCGCCGCCCTTCTTACTCCTCATCGCCGGATGAGGCGGCGGTAAGAGACCAAGGAGCCCCGCTCATTGATTTTAAAGCCCACCAAGAGCTTCTAAAGCGGGTGGCTTTGAACCTTGGCCTTGAGGTCAAGGTGTTAGAGGAAGAGGTGGACCCCCTCTTCGGCCGTGTGGGGGCCCAGGGACCAACGAGGGTGGCCCTTCCCGTACATGAGAGGGTCCTGCGCCTGGCTAAGTCAGTCTGGCAGACCCCTGCCTCGGTTGCCCCGACCTCTAAGGGCGCCGAGAAGAAGTACTACGTGCCAGCCGAGGGGCACGAGTACTTGTATGCGCACCCTGCCGCGGGTACTTTGGTGGTGGATGCCGCCAACCAAAAAGACAGGCAGGGTGCTCAGACTGCCTCCCCTAAAAATAAGGAAGGCAGGAGGCTGGACCTTTACGGTAGGAAGGTCTATTCTACTGGGGCGCTTCAGCTGAGGGTGGCCAATCACCAGGCCCTCCTCGGCAGGTACAATTTGAACCTATGGGACTCCTTAAGGAGGTTTTCGGAGTCTCTCCCTCCAGACCAGGCAGTGGACTTTGGTTTGGTGCTGGAGGAAGGGTTGTCTGTGGCAAGTGCGGCCCTGCAGTCTGCATCGGACGCCGCAGACACAGCCAGCAGGGCTATGGCCTCCGCCGTTGCAATGAGGCGGGCAGCGTGGCTGCAGTCCACAGACTTGTCGTTGGAGGTGCAGCAGTCCATCCAGGACCTACCCTTCGATGGAGCCGCCCTCTTTTCGGAGAGGACGGACGAGAAGCTGCACGCTCTCAAGGACTCGAGGGCAACGTTGCGCTCCTTGGGCCTGTACACGCCCCAGGCGGCTAGACTGCAGAGTCGCCAGCAGCCGCAGCAACCGCCGCAACGTCAGCGGCAGCAGTCTAGGCCGCAGCCTAGGCCCTTCCCCACCGCAAGGGGCAGGGATAGGACCAAGGGCTCTGGACGGCGCGATCGCCCGCCGCCGTCCTCCTCTTCCTTTAAAGGACCCTCTCAGGGCCCTAAGGGGAAGAGACAATTTTGACGGTGTCTCCGAGGGTGGCACCGTCTCATGTTCCCTGGGTTCCCCGCCTTTCCTGGACAGGCTCAAGCCGTATCTCGGCCTGTGGCGGGAGGTAACATCGGACCAGTGGGTCCTCGATATCGTGCGCTGGGGATATGCCCTTCAGCTCCTGGCCTCCCCTCCCCACTCCCCACCCCCCCCGTCCCTCTTCAGGGACCCATCTCACGAGCAATTACTCCTTCAGGAGGTTCAATCCCTCCTAGTCAAAGGAGCCATAGAAGTGGTTCCACCACTCGAGGTGGGGAGGGGATTCTATTCGAGGTACTTCCTCGTTCCCAAGGCCAACGGAGGCCTCAGGCCTATATTGGACCTGCGCAGGCTCAACAGGTTCATAAGAAAGCTGAAGTTCCGCATGGTATCCCTAGCGTCCATCATTCCCGTTCTAAACCCAGGGGACTGGTTTGCCGCCCTCGACCTGAAGGATGCGTACTTTCACGTCTCCATCCTTCCCGCCCACAGGCGGTACCTAAGGTTTGTGGTAGCTGGTGGCCACTACCAGTTTACGGCCTTGCCCTTTGGCCTGTCTTCCTCCCCCAGAGTGTTCACCAAGTGTATGGCGGTGGTGGCGGCCTTCCTGCGGCGCAGGGGGGTCCAGATATTCCCCTACCTGGACGACTGGTTAATCAGGGGCAAGACCAAGTCGCAAGTGTGCGAGGCGGTCTCTCTCGTCCAGTCCACCTGCCATGCTCTGGGGCTGCTCATAAACGAGCAGAAGTCGACGCTGCGTCCGGTGCAACGCATAGACTTCATAGGGGCCCACCTGGACTCGGTGCAGGCAAAAGCCTCCCTCCCACGTTCGAGGTTCGAAGCCATGACAGCGATAATATCGCAGCTTCAGAGGTGCCCCACGACTACAGCCAGGCACTGCCTGCAGCTGTTAGGCCACATGGCCTCGTGCACCTATGTGGTGAGGTTGGCCCGCCTCAGGCTCAGGCCCCTCCAAGGTTGGCTGTCCAGGGTTTACATGCCCAGCAGGCATGCTTTGAGCAAGGTGGTAACGGTGCCCCCTTGGGTGTTGGGGTCACTGACTTGGTGGCTGGACCCCAGGACTGTGTTGGAAGGGATCCCCTTCAGGGCCTCCACCCCCTCGGTCACCCTGATCACGGACGCATCGGACCGGGGGTGGGGAGCCCATATCACCGGTGGTCTGACCACGCAGGGTCGCTGGTCCCGGGGGGAATTGGCCCTCCATATCAATGTGAAAGAATTGAGGGCGGTCAGACTGGCATGCGAGGTGTTTCGCCACTCTTTATTGGGGAGAATGGTGCAGGTGTTAACAGACAATACCACTGCAATGTATTACATCAACAAGCAAGGGGGGGCGCGCTCCTCGGTGTTGTGTCAGGAGGCGCTCCGACTCTGGGACTTGGCGGTGAGATGCAATTTCTGTTTAACCGCCTCTCACCTGCCTGGGGTCAGGAACGACGAGGCGGACCGCCTCAGCAGGTCATTCCTACCACAATACGAATGGTCTCTCCACCCAGAGGTGGTGGACAGGATTTTCCGCGTGTGGGGTGTTCCCCATCTGGACCTCTTTGCGTCAGCGCAGAACGCGAAGTGCCCGAGGTTCTGCTCGCTCAGGGGTCGCGAGCCGGGCTCTCTTTCGGACGCATTCCTCCTCGAATGGACGGGGGCCCTCCTGTATGCGTTTCCCCCCTTCCCGCTCTTGCCCAGGGTCCTCTTGAAAATCAAGAGGGACAGAGCGGATGTGATTCTGATCGCCCCGGCGTGGCCGAGGCAGTACTGGTTTTGCCTGCTCCTGGACCTGTCTGTCGCTCCCCCGATCGAGCTCCCGAGGAGACCGGACCTGCTCTCCCAGGACCACGGCCGGCTACTGCATCCCAACCTGGACTCCCTGCACCTGATGGCCTGGAGGCTCTCTGGCTGACGGAGGAGGAGAGAACCTGCTCGGAGCAGGTCCAACGCGTGCTGTTGGGAAGCAGGAGGCCCTCCACGCAGCTCGCCTACAGGGCCAAGTGGAGGAGGTTCACCTGCTGGTCGGAGTCGCGGGGCGAAAACCCCGGTACGTCCCCCGTGCAGGCGGTCCTGGACTACCTGCTGCAGCTTAGGCTACAGGGGTTAGCGTTGGCCTCCCTCAGGGTACACCTGGCGGCCATATCGGCGTTCCACCAGCCGGTGGGGGGACGTTCCCTGTTCTCCCACCCCATGTCGGTGAGGTTCCTCAGGGGTGTAGAGAGGCTTTACCCGCAGGTCCGTGACCCGGTGCCTCCCTGGGATTTGAACCTGGTCTTAGATAGGCTAACGGGTCCCCCCTTTGAGCCCTTAGCCACCTGTCCAATGATGATCCTTTCCTGGAAGGTGGCTTTTCTCGTGGCCATTACCTCGGCCAGGAGGGTCTCTGAGCTAAGGGCCTTAACCTCGGAGCCCCCCTATACCGTGTTCTATAAGGACAAGGTTCAGCTTAGGCCTCACCCGGCGTTCCTGCCTAAGGTAGTCTCCCGGTTCCATTGTAACCAAGATATTTTCCTCCCCGTGTTTTTTCCTAAACCGCACGGGTCCGAGGACGAGAGGAGACTGCACACCCTCGATGTGAGGAGGGCGCTGGCGTTCTACCTAGACAGGACGAGGCCGCTCCGAAAGACCACGCAGCTCTTCGTCGCGGTGGCAGAGAGGATGAGAGGCTCCCCGGTCACCTCCCAGTGCATCGCCAGATGGATCACCGCCTGCATCCGGCTCTGCTACGAGCGTGCAGGCGTCCAGCTCCCAGGAGTGGTGACGGCCCACTCGACGAGGGCCCAGGCCGCGTCGGCGGCCTTCCTGGAAAGGGTCCCCCTGGATGACATCTGCAGGGCTGCCACCTGGTCTTCGGTGCACACCTTTGCTGCGCACTACGCTGTCGTCCAGCAGTCAAGGGACGACGCGCGAGTCGGCAGGGCCGTGCTGAGGGCAGCTCGCCGCTGACTCCTACCCACCTCCAAGGTATGGCTCGGGAATCACCTAAGTGGAATGCATCTGAGCAACCACTCGAAGGAGAAAACGTAGTTACTTACCAGTAACTGTTGTTCTTCGAGATGTGTTGCTCAGATCCATTCCACACCCACCCTCCGTCCCCGCTGTCGGAGTCGGCAGAAAGAAGGGACTGAGGAGGGGAGGGGCCGGTCCCGCTATATGTACCGCCACATAAGGGCGGGACTCCAGGGGGCGCTGAGACCGGCCCCTGCAGGGGCTGCTAGGAAAAGTTCTCCGGAAGGCTGTGCACGAAGGCGCGCACACACCTAAGTGGAATGGATCTGAGCAACACATCTCGAAGAACAACAGTTACTGGTAAGTAACTACGTTATACGGGGAGAAGATACTGTTTGGGGGGATCAGGGTGGTGCTGCTCATTCTTTCTCATTGTGATATTCTCATATTAAGATTTTCATTAATCATAGTCTACAACTTATTCACCTGAAATTCCTTGCCACATTTGGTTACCTCGGCTGATAATTGCTCCAAGATGAATGGATAATTGCCTGATCATTAGATCAGAATCCAGTAAGGCCTTTCCACTTTTCTTTGCTTTACAAACCCTCATATATAAAACTATAAAAGAGATTAAGATGCTTTCCAGGCTCCAAAATAAAATAGACTGACTATTTTGAATTGAATTATTGATTAAGTACACTTGCTGTTTGAATTCAAGACATTTAAAAAATGTCACCTTTTAACTACACACTTAATATTCTTATTCAAAGGGCCAGGTTCCAGAAAAGGCTATTTTTGTTACATTAATTGCACTGCCTGTGGGCCCCGTTCACCTGCCATTGAAGTAACTTCAGTGGGAATAAGATTAAGGTCCATATTGGACTGACTGAAGACATGATAAACCTATTATAATCTTAAATAAAAATACTTTCTGTATTTGTTTAGCTTCTGAATGTTGGGACCCAAGGTTTAGAGAGGATATTAACGAGATAGTCTCATGTTCGATCCCTCTGTACTTCAGGGTGCATTGATACGCCGCTGTCCCCTACCAGAACCCTGTAGAAGCAGATGTTTCCATGTATGTTGTAATTTTGTGTGTACACTGGTAGTCTTTATCTCACAGTTCCCAGTCAGAACATTGGGATTGAAGTCTTAGTGTGCGTGTGTGTGTCTGTAATAATTTATTATTTGTGTGACGCCAACAGCTTGCTGGGCACTCTAGTGTGTAGACAGGTTAATAATTATAGATGGGACTGTTATTGCTACATATTATTAAGGTTGCCAGACACTTCCCATTAGAAGACCTAGTTTTCAGTTGTTTATAACTTTGCCAAACTTTACCCAGGTGGCCTTGAAATTTTCCGTGGTGGGTGTCTGCCCTAGGCCGAATTTTTTTGGAAAGTTTCACCTAAAACATTTCAGCTATTTCTAAGAATAGGGCTCAGGAAAAATATATTGTTTAGTCCATGTTAAAAAACTTCTGGTGCTCTTTTGTTGAAAAGGTCTAGAGCCCCCATGCTTTTGAATAGGGACTTGAAATTTGGCACAGGGGTGGGCCTTTGTGTCAGGGTTATTATGCCTTTTGTCATCCCTGTGAAAATTTGTCCAAAAGTGTCCAGATATTAGCTTGAGAAAAATCACTGTTGGTGCGTGCTCAGCAAAGAATTGCCAGACCTTCATTGCCAAAATCTCTGAAGATTCCATCCACGCTAGGCATGTTCCAGCCTCAGGTTGAGGAGAATTCTCCCTGCACCAGTTCTGGGCTTCTGTGGGCAGGGTTGAGTCCTGGCCCTGGAAGTGAGAGCAGGAAGCTTGTCTCTCCTGTGTTTTCATCTGTCATCCAGGCAGTGTGAAGGAGGAAGCTGCCTGATTCAAATCCAAAGGGAAGCAGAGTAGATTGGGGGAGTAGATTGGGGGAGTAGATTGGAACAAGAGTCTGATGGAGTAGTGGGTTTGTGAACTGAGACTGGAGGCTGGAAGGGAAGAAAGAAATTGGAACTGGGAGTTGAGGGAGGAAACGGGACAGGCTGGGCAAGGAGACTGGGACTGCGAGCCAGGGAACAGAGGAGACTGGAGCTGGCTGGGCAAGCAGACTAAACTGGAAGCCAGAGATCTGGGAGGAGAACTAACATTGACTCAAAACATGTTAAAAAAGACTGGGACAAGAGGATAGGATGAGGATTTTTCTTTGTCTCTGGGGTGGGCAATAAAATTGCCAGAATGTTACTTCTAAAATTTAGGGAAAGGAAGAACTTCCTGTAACCTTAGCAACTCTTAAGTGCTATGTATTAGAGGCAGCTAATTTGGTTGCAGAAAATGGCAATAACAGTTGTGTTGAGTAATTCTTAGATGAAACATTATCAAACGGTGCAAGGAAAATTTGTAGTAATTGATGCCTTTGTTGAAAAGTTATTTCAAATGACTGAATATTGGAGGATTTGTTTCTCTTTTAAAGATATGGCATTATCCATGCTGGTGGTATAGGAAAGTATGTCAATGACTGGATCCTAGGTGGGGAGCCCCCTTTTGACCTGATAGAATTAGATCCCAATCGCTATGGAAAATGGACTACTACCCAATATACAGCAGCAAAAGCAAGAGAATCTTATGGATTTAACAACATTGGTAAGAAGATAATTTATAAAGTATTTTTCATATCCTGAAAAATGGAATTTTTCATTTGCGTGAAACATCTTCTGTCTTCTTTTGTGGTTTAATAGAAAGATGAGCCCTGATTCCCCACAGCCTTGCAACTAGTGTAGTCACTTGTGCCTAGATGCACTATAGGAATTAGACACCTAATTCCCATTGGAACCCTCCGATGCACAAAACTGCAGTCCAGCCCAGTAGGCACTTAAGTTTTCAGGGTAAAAGTGTGCTGGGTGCCTAAGTTTCTGTCTCTGGGCATACGCACTGCTGCCTCATTGTAGGCATCTGGACACATATCTCCTGCCTGAGCCCAGGAGTGAGTCACAAACCAGGGGAAGACAGACATTCAGCTGCCTAAATCACATAGGGGGCTCAGTCCAGTAGGTGCCCTGACAGCATATCTGCTGGATTGGGCCTCTGAGGCAAGTTCACAAAACAGATGGGGTGGAAGTCTTCCCTCATAACTTTTAGCCCCGTGGTTAGGGAACTCACCTAAGATGTGGGAGTCTTGGGAGCAAGGGGACTGGATCCTGGGCTTCCTACACGAGCATTTTAATCACCAGGCTATAGAGTCATCATACTAGTGCATGCTCTCTCACTCTGTCCCAAATGACTCTTCAAGCATTTATCCAGAGTACAAAAGCTTCAACAGCACACGTTTGAATATCCCAAATCCCCAAGGTAAAGAACTCACTTGAGAGGTGGCAGATCCCTGTTCAAATCCCTTCTCCCCTCCTCTGGAGGGGGGACGTGAATTGGGGATCTCCCTCATCCCAGGTGAGTATCCTAAGCACTAGGCTAAAAGTTATAAAGGAGGTCCTTCTCCTCCTCCTCCTCCTCCTTTTCTTCTCTCCACCCTCAGCCTCTTGCTAAAACAGAGTAGGCACCTAACTCCAGAGAGGGTTCCCAGCTGAGAACTTCTAGCAGAGATAGCAGACCCACGCCAGCTGACTCAGGGCTCGGGGGCTGTTTTAAGTGTGGTGTAAACATTGAGGCTGGGGCTGCAGCTTGAGCTCTGGGATCCTCCCACCTCACAGGGTCCTAGAGCCTGGGCCCAGTCCAAGCCAGAATGTCTGTGCCATAATGAAACAGCCCCTTACCCCATGAGTCCGAGTCAGCTGGCACAGGACAGCTGTGGGGTTTTAATTGCAGTGTAAACATATCCTAAAGTGTGTCTCTCTCCCCATTCATTGTATGGGAGCCTAGGCGTATAACTGAGGTGTCTAAAAGTTAGGCATTGTGACACGCAGCATTGTAACACCTAACTCTCTTTGTGCATCCAGACTTTGCAGCTATGCAAAGTGAGCAGGAAATTAATATAAAACATTACCCTTCTGATTTGTTAACATTGTACATCCACTCTCCAGAGATCTAACAGGCTCTAAAGACTGCCTCTAGAAATTTGCTTTTTAGCAATGTGAGAAATATTTAATATAGGTGTGTAGTTGCTGACTTTTTTTTTAAACATGTTTTGCTTTCTTGGTATATGATATCTAGTATTCCTCTTTTCATTTTTACCTTCCTAGTTGGTTATCCTAAAGAAGAAAGGTTTGCTGGTAGACCTACAGAGAGGGTCAGTGGGCTTTATGAAGTGCTGAAATCTAAATGTTCAATGGGCTTCCATGCAGGGTGGGAGCAACCTCATTGGTTCTACAAGCCTGGAGATGAGACTGGATACAAGTAAATGAAAGATTATCATTTTTGTATTGATCTATTGTCCTGAAAGCAAGAGTTGATAGAATTAGGATTAATGGGAATCATGTACTTACCAGTCAGTTTAGCTGAAGAAGGTCTAAGAAGCAACTCTTCTGGTTTGTTTGATTTTTTTGGCTGTTCTGATTTTATCATCTATATTTTAAAGTCTCTTTCATACAAAAGATGCATACATTCTAAAGCGCACACATAGGATTGCACAGTAACTGTATTAAAGGCTCGGAGTAAGGGGCAGCATGCGGCTATACTGCCTGGGAGCAGTCTAGAGAACAAACTGTAACTATAAAGTCACATTTCCTCTCTTGCTCCCCACTTGCTCTGCAGGGGAGTAAATTATTTCACTTATTTTCATGGAACAAGCTTACTCTCTCTGTGCAACTGGAGAATAAAGGTGGTGGGGCTCAAACTCCTCCCCATCCTGTTCTCTGCTCTCACTGCCTATTTGCTTCCCATGGGAGGCATCAGGCAAGTAGCCCTGCTTTCCCATCCACAACTGGAGTCACAATTTGATCAAGGCTTGTAGAGGAGTAAGCGGAGCCCTATTCTTCGCTGTGCAGCCACGTAAAACCATCAGCAAGCTAATCCAGGCCATAACAAAGGACTCAATAAAGTCAGCATTATATTTACCCAGGGTTAATTAATGAAGAACTAGACATTTTTTCTAACACTTCAACAGTTCAATTTGTTACATAGTTTATTCTGTTGCAAGTTTTGTTTTTGACTCTCATGTTAATTGAATTAATATTCAACCCATTGTTACTCTGAGGAAAATAATGGATAAGCTACCTAAAATAAGAGAGTCTAGCTTCTAATGCTTTTGAATGACTTGCAAAACAAAGCATTTCAGGAATATATTTTGCTGAATAGATACAAAATTGCTAAAGTGTAAATAACCAGATTTGCATTCTGTGTTTCATGTGCTAAATGTTCTGTTTCAGACCCAGTTTTCGACGCACGAACTGGTTTGAATCTGTGGGGCGGGAATGTAAACAAGTTATGGAAAAAGTTGGTGTGATTGACCTGACGCCATTTGGCAAGTTTATTGTCAAAGGGGATGATTCGGTGAAACTGTTGGATCACCTGTTTGCAAATGTCATTCCAAAGGTAAACAGAACAGAGGTAATTTTATTAACCTAGGGCCAGGCGCCGCTGGAAGAGTTTCAGGAATGGGAAACTGGGAAGTAGAGGCATAACAATCTGATCATCTCTGTATTTCATCTCATAGAAAGTTTAAAAAAGAAACTCTAAAGAGGGATCCTCTGGAAATACTTGTGTCAAATGAGACCTTTTGCTAGATCAGAACCATGCACAGGGGACATTATTTTTGATTAACTCTGAGTAGTAAACACCTTTGTGACACCTTTGGTACCAAGTCCTGCGTGCCTTATTCACATGACTCAATGAGAACAATTGGGTGAATAAGGCAAGCACAATTTTTGGCTTTGATGGACAGCAAATTTAAGAAAAAATAAAATTGACTGAATTTGCATTGGAAATCTATTCTTCAAACAATTTTGGATTGAGAAAGTCTTCTGTAACCAACACTTAACAAATATTTATAAAGACCTTGACAAAACCTTTATTTCAAGAATTTCACTTTTAATCTTTTTCATATAAGAAATGTGAAATTTCCATTATAAATCATAATCCTGAGTAATAGGCCATTAATCTTCCACTAATGAGATAAAAAACAGAGGGGAGAGAGAGAGAATCATACTTCCTAATGTAAGTGATATGGTTAAAGATTTTAATATAACTGATGTACGTATACAAGCATTTTGTTTTCACATTTTGCACTAAGGACCTACAAGAGCTCAAAGGATTTATTTTGCAAATGAAATAATTGTATGTTCTGCTGTGTAGGTGGGTTCTACAAATATTAGTCACATGTTAACACCAAGAGGCCAAGTCTATGCTGAGTTAACCGTCTCTCACCTGTCTCCAGGGGAGTTTTTGCTGGTGACTGGTTCTGGGTCAGAGCTCCATGATCTGAGGTAAGTGTGTGTATATATAAATATAGATAAATACAAATAGATACATCTGTAAGTAATGCCTTATTCTATGAGTTGTTCCATTGGAATCAATGGGAATAGTTGTATATTTAGCTACTAAACTTGAATAAAGGGGGCAGAACTGACTATGTATTTATTTCTAAACAATTTCAACAGCCTTGTTTGGTTCCCCAACTATGGCTTGGAAATTCTTAAAAAAACTTATCCGACAATATGCTATAAGATTTTGAATACTGCCTTCTTAATTTATCTTGTGAACTTCATGAAAGACTTGGTTGTTAAGACTTAAAACTGAACTTTTCACTAACAATTTAAGTAATCTGTTGAGGAATCTACAGTGTGCGATTATGTCAGGAATATGCATCTGTTTTAAGAGATTTCTTATGTTCACTGTGTTTGCTGCTTGCTCCTCTTTGTTTATTGGCTTTGTGGTTATACACGTTCTGGATCTAAAGGCATGACCATTTTAAGCCCTGTGATGCTTTCAACCCTCTATTCTGGAACCACTATTTCCCCTTTAAAACCTCTTTTTTTCTAGTTCTATACTAAACTGCCCTAGTTATTGCACTTATCCTACACCTATGAAAACTTATTTTATCCCAGTTATTAATCTGGCTTTGTAATGCAATATACACTCCAGCTGAGTCTCATCTGGGGCACAAGGCTCCTGGAGAGAATCATACTAAAAAAAAACCCTCTCCCCTTCCTGTGCTTTTCTGCAGATTCAGGGATCAGGCAGGAAAGGGTAGAGGGTTTGCCAGGCCCAACTGCTTCATATACCAAGGAGGAAAAGGAAGAAGGGGGAAGTAGACCGGGAAGAGAAAACCTTGAATACAGGAGAGTGTGGGTTGTGCTGTTCAAAGCAAGTAGGCTTTCTGGTTATTTTGGGACTGTTTGTGCCCCAGGAAGGAAGAACTGGGTCTGGAAGAGAGAATCTGGTGAAATGTGGTACAAGAAGTGGGACCTAGAATCCCCTTTTGGTGCTCAGGGGTAATCGCAGCACTTGCAAGCCTTACTGCTCCAACGGTTACAATAGCAACGGAAGCAGTAGAAGGAGCAAGAGCAGAAGGTTCTTGTCTGCAAAGCAACAACGGCAGACGAGCAGTTTCAGAAACTCCCCATTTGCGTGAACGTTTATTCCTTGTAAGATCTCCACAGGTCGTGACGGTGGAGTGGCTGAGCACAATGCCTTCTTCCACACTGCCCTGACTATCCTCAGGATCAGTCAGGCTCGTGTGGAGCTTCCCTCCTGGGAGTAGGCCTTAGGATTTGGCCCATCGTGATTAGTAATAAATAAATGTCAGTAATTGCCAGATTAATGTGTTAAAGCAGGTAGTTTGGTCAATACGTCTGGTGACTGTTGCCTGATACCCCTGACTTCCATATTGTGTGTCTTTTCAAGCACTGCTGAATACTTACATGATGATGTATTTGCACTCTTCGTTACTTGTGCGTGTACCTTGCCTAGCACAGTCGAGCTCTGATCCTTGATTGGGGTCTCTAGGCACTACCACAAGACACACAAGTTTTAATAGTCATCATCATACTGAACAATTACTTTGACCATTACAATTAATCTATGGACTGTGGCCCCAGGAACAAATGCTAAAATAATTACCTTGAATGAGAATGTTAATAAAACTCTTGACCTTCACATGCAGATGGATAGAAGAGGAAGCAGTGAAAGGTGGATACAATGTTGAGATTAAAAATATTACAGATGAGATGGGAGTACTTGGCATAGCAGGTCCATATGCACGAAAGGTGCTCCAGAAACTGACCACTGAGGATCTTAGTGATGCTGCATTTAAATTTCTTCAGTCCAGGCGTATTAAACTTTCTGATATTGCTGCTACTGCTATTAGGATATCCTATACAGGTAAGAGGTAGGGAAAACAGACTATCAAATTATTGGACAGCCAGGAAAATAACTGGTGTGACTAAAATTATGCTGAGAAATTAAACTAATGATATGTTTGAAAGCACTAAACTAATCAAATTATAAACGAAAGAGAAACCTTAGTACTGTACACTGGCTTTCAAATATTTTCTGATCAGGAACTGAGAAGGATTTCCAAGATCTTGCACAAAAAAACCCACAAAGAGATATATATTATTATTATTTATTATTATAATGTATATGTATTAACAGGACTAAAGGTTTTGAAACCAGATAATCTTTGGTGGAAAAACAATGTTAAGGAATGATTTTGGATTACTACTAAATTAGTATATGTAAAGTATCTTGAAAATGGAAAGTATAAGTGCTAGTTTTTATTATTTCCCCTTTTTTCTGTGTCAATCACTTTTTATTTTCACTTTTCTCTATGTCCAAGTCTACACACTAGGCCAAATTCAGAACTCAGTCTGAGGCAGTCCATGTTGGCGTAACTGATACCGTCTTCCAGTTTATTTATTACAATTGTATAGACTTAGACTTATGTCTTTTACCAATTGATGATTTACATGTCGCTTAAATGTCATCTCTGACTTTGGCCTTCTTACCTGTCCTCTTTTTACTGAATGCATTTTCCTCATGTTTGGGTTAGTAGTTTAAATTAAAGTTATGGTACCACTGTTTATGTACTGAGGCACAATTCTTTCAGGAGCTCTTGCAGGGAAGGGACATTTCTGCTTTCTCTTACTAATGAGTTCTGTGTAATAGGATAATTTACCTCTAATTTTTATAGCACGTATCTCTGGCATATTAATGCTAGCACTAAATCTATTAGGATTATTTAATTCTAGACTTGATTAGTGTATTAACCTTGGTTTTATAACAGGTGAACTGGGTTGGGAGCTCTACCATCGACAAGAAGATTCTGCAGCTCTGTACAATGTCATCATGGAAGCAGGCCAGGAAGAAGGAATCGATGACTTTGGAGTTTATGCTCTGAATGCTTTAAGACTGGAAAAAGCTTTCCGGGCCTGGGGAGCAGAGGTCTGAAAACAGTTATTTTTACCATTCTATTTTTTTTCTAGTTTCTCAATCTGCAATTGAGAGAAATTAAAGGGATTTTATTTCAGGCAGAAAAAGCTACTATTATGATGAACTGTGCCTTTCCCAGGTAAAAATAACTATTATACTCATTACATTTCTGGCAGAGAAACATCTATTTTGATTCACTGCCTCCTGAGCATAACAAACTGATGAAGGTTTTGTTGGGTTCTGGTGTCTGGAAATCATAGTGGTAGGTTTGGCTGGAAGTATTATGTAGAGGAAAGCTTTGAAAATGTTTAATCTCTGTAGTAACTGTCATGGGAGGCTAATTATTCTTAGCTCCTAAAGTACTTGGAACTAACCCATTTTCCTACTAAATTTTTTTCTGCCATTTCTTCTCACTCATATGAAAGAGCTACTCAGGGAATAAAGGGTGGAAGCTTGAAGAAAAGCATTGCTTTCTGATTGCAGATTTATTTGCAGAGGAAAACAAGCAGGAAGGTGCAGTGCTGTCTTAGACATTTACAGGGTCCTTTTCCTTTGCTCAAGGACATTTTTCTCTTTGTAGCGTGCTCTTTTGCGTGCTCTCCCTCTCCATCCCCCTGCCCACAACCCTATCACTCAGCTTCCTCCCCCCCAATCCAATGGTCAGGTGGTGCCAAAGAACAAATGTTTACCACACCAAAATGAATATAACTGGCAATTTATCTATTATTTTCCTTGACAATTAAGGCATTCTGATGCCTCTTCTGATTGATGGATAGCCTTGGATGTACCTCAGTAGTTCATGGCTGTGTTGATTTCATTGTGTTTTGGTAAGATGTCTCATTTCTTATTGAGTTGTAGTTTTATTTTGCATATTAAAACATGCTACATTTTCTATTATGAACAGCATTAAGTACTCTGCTTAAAATTACGCACACGCAACCCTCAGTGAATTGCATCTGGGTAACAGAAGAATTTGACCTATTGTACATAAATATAAAAAGGAATAAATGGAAACTTAGAAACAAAAGAAGTGAAAACAATTGGGATCGGACAGGGCCATCATTTATGGATTAAATATTTATTTTTCTAACAGATGAATTGTGACACTAATCCTCTGGAAGCTGGACTGGACTATTTTATCAAATTAAACAAGGTATGTCTGTATTATTTTAAAAAGTTCTTATTTGGAAGGTTCTTTCCATAAATGTTTTAAATAAAAAACAACTTCCTGTGCGTTGTAAATACAGATATTTGTAAATGAGTGAAGCAAAATCTTAGTGTTGCTCTAAAGTATGCCTTTATTATATGTGTACCAGTTACACTGCTAAATTTGTATTATGGAGAAATGAAAATGTTTCAATCTGTCTTCTATTATTTTATGAGTTTTTCAATGCAGCAGTCTGTCCAGCTGTATTCTTTCTGATCTCATACTATATCTGATAGAGTAAATATTGGCATGGGGAATAGATATTTCAAAGAATTGTTGAATATGAACTTAAATTAGACACAATAAGATAAATCTTTTCATGTAAAACTAAAGCCATTAAAGAAATTGCATTAGCAAAATTGATTGCCTAATTCACAGCGTAAGGTGTGGGACTGGGTTTAGGGCATAATTTTGGTTGTATTTAAATATTGAGTACAGAAATTAACCCAAACTGTCATACCTGTCTTTACTGGCAAAATTGTTTTGTGATAATACATGGTTTATACTGCATCCAACTTCATATTCAACCTAATAGGTGTAGTTATTGTTTTTTATGGGCCTTTCAAACTATCTAACAATTAAAATAGTATAGGTTAGGCTCTGCTTTGAGTTATATCAGTGTGATTCTGCTAATTCCGACTGAGTCACTTCAGCTTTAAATTGGTGCAAATGAAATAAGAATTTGGTGCGACATGCCTGTTGTATGTACCCTAGTTGTTATACAGATAATAAATAGGTCAGATTTTTTCTCATAGGTACACTTTGCAATCCCATTGAAATCTTCAGAATTTCTCTAGATGTACACTGATGCAAATGATCATCCAAGAGCCTGACATATACATATGCAAAGCTGTTTAATAACTATTAGTGTCTATTTCTGAAATAGTTAATTTTCTGTAATATAAAGATAAGATACTTTTTATCTTACTAAGATAAAACAGGCAGTGCATTAAAAGAGCACCAAGTTTGAGTGTTGCTACTCAAAGGAGAGATTCAGTGATATCCAGGAGATTATAAAGTCCAGTTTGTACAAAAATATAAATTTAACAGAGCATTGTTTTTATTTAGCAGTGCATATAATGGACATGATGGTGACAACTGAAGGTTCCAGAGTTTTAAAGCCATTTTATAAACAAAATATTTCTCTTTTCACAAGATGTAATATTCAAGTTCACAGATGGTAGCAAGAACTCTATGTATTAAGTACTCTTCACAGGCTGGAAGTGGTATACAACAGCTAACCAATATGAGATTTTAGAATTCCTTAATTACCTTCATTTTTTGTTCCTTTTATACCACATTGGTAAGACTTACATGTTTCACTCTCAAGCAACAAACGTATCTTTCTCTGGCCGACACATGGAACTGTGTTGATGGGCTTTGGAGGGAATTTCAGTTAGCCTTCCTTCACCACACAAAAATCCTATCATTTGCTCAATTATTGTTGCCTTTTGAGAGGAAGGAGTAGGAGGGCTTCTGAAGGACCCTGTCACCATACCTCTGTTTATACCATTGCCAGGGCTGGTAGCATAGCTTATTAAGCTGGCCAGACACTTCCCACCACAAGACCCTCTTTTCAGTTGCTTATTAGTTTGCCAGTATTTAACTGTTTGGGTTGAAATATTCTATGCTTGGTGTCTGACTTAGGTTAACATCATTTGGAAAATTTCAGGAAAAACAGTTCAGCCATTTCTGAGAACAAGGGAAAATATGTTGTTTTGTAATGTTAAAAACTATCAGGTGACCTTTTCTTTGGAAAGCTCTAGCACCCTCCTTGTTTTGGGTCAGGGACTTGAAATTGGGCAGGACGGAGGGCCCAGTTGGTCTATGTGTCAGAGGTACCCCTTTTGTTATCCCTATGAAAATCTGCCCAAATTTGGCTAAATTATACAACTTCAAAAAATCTCAATTCACACATACTCAATAGAGATTTAGGGCCATCCCCACAGAGCAACTGAGCATGCTTCAGTCCATTACTGCTTTGATGTCTGGCCAATATCTCCTTTATTAAGATAAGGAACCTAGTGAAACTGGAACCAAGGGAGAGGGGGGTAGAGAAATTGTGATTGAGAGCTGGGTGGGAATTTGCAGATGATACAAAACTACTCAAGATAGTTAAGTCCAAAAGCAGACTGCAAAGAGTTACAAAGGGATCTCACAAAACTGGGTGACTGGGCAACAAAATGGCAGATGAAATTCAATGTTGATAAATGCAAAGTAGTGCACATTGGAAAACATAATCTCAACTATACATATAGAATAATGGGGTCTAAATTAGCTGTTACCACTCAAGAAAGATCTTGGAGTCATTGGGAACAGTTCTCTGAAAACATCCACTCAGTGTGCAATGGCAATCAAAAGAGCACAATTGGAGTTGCAGCTGGCAAGGGATGTGAAGGGTAACAAGAAGGGTTTCTACAGGTATGTTAGCAACTAGGAGGTCAGGGAAAGTGTGGGACCCTTACAGAATGGGGGAGGCAACCTAGTAACAGATGATGTGTAAAAAGCTGAAGTTCTCGGTGCTTTTTTTTGTCTGTCTTCACAGACAAGGTCAGCTTTCAGACTACAGCACTGGGCAGCACAGAATGGGGAGGAGGTGAGCAGCCCTAGTGCTGAAAGAACAGGTTCAGGACTATCTAGAAAGGCTGGACATGCACAAGTCTCTGGGGCCAGATGCAATGCAGCCAAGAGTGCTGAGGGAGTGGGCTGATGTGATTGCAGAGCCATTGGCCATTATCTTTGAAAACTCATGGCGATTGGGGAAGGTCCCAGATGATTGGAAAGGCAAATATAATGCCCATCTTGAAAAAAAGGAAGGAGTAGGAACCAGGGAGTTACAGACTGGTCAGCTTCACCTCAGTCCCCAGAAAAGTCATGGAGCAGGTCCACAAGGAATCCATTTTGAGGCATTTGGAAGGGAAAAAGGTGGTCAAGAACAGTTAGCATGAATTCACCAAGGGCAAGTCATGCCTAACCAAACTGATTGCCTTCTATGATGAGATGACTGGCTCTGTGAATGTGGGGAAAGCGGTGAACGTGACATACCTTGACTTTAGCAAAGCTTTTGATACAGTCTCTCACAGTATTCTGATCTGCAAGTTAAAGTAGTATGGGTAGGATGAATGGACTAAAAGGTGGATAGAAAGCTGTCTAGATCATCGGACTCAATGGGTAGTGATGAATGGCTCAATGTCTAGTTGGCAGCCAGTAACAAGTGGAGTGCCCCAGGGGTCAGTCCTCTGGCCAGTTTTGTTCAACATCTCCATTAATCATCTGGAGGATGGGGTAGATTGCACCCTCAGCAAGTTTGCAGATGACACTAAGGTGGGGGGAGTGGTAGATACCTTGGAGGGTAGGGATAGGATGCAGAGTGACCTAGACAGAATGGAGGATTGGGCCAAAAAATCTGATGGAAGTTCAACAAGGACAAGTGCAGAGTCCTGCACTTAGGACAGAAGAATCCCATGCATTGCTACAGATTAGGGACCGACTGGCTGGGCAGTAATTCTGCAGAAAAGGACCTGGGGGTTACAGTGGACAAGAAGCTGGATATGAGTCAAAAGTGTGCCCTTATTGCCAAGAAGGCTACCGGTATATTGGGCTGCATTAGTGGGAGCTTGGCAGGGATAGCTGTTTGCCAGAATCTGGGAATGGGCGATGGGATGGATCACTTGAAGATTACCTGTTCTGTTCATTTCCTCTGAAGCACCTGGCATTTGCCACTCTCGGAAGGCAGGATACTGGGCTAGATGGACTATTGGTCTGACCCAGTATATCCGTTCCTATGGAATAAGAATGAGACTGGAACGGGCTGGGGAAGAACACCAGACTGGGCAACAAGAGGCAGATACTGTGACTGAGTACCAGGGAGGAGGATGGGAGAGACGACGAGGACTGGTTTTGCTAGAGAGTGGGACTTGGGAGCTGGGTGGGGGTAGGCTGGGATTGGTTGGGCAAGGGGACTGGGATGAGGAGCTAGAGAGTCAGGGAGGGAAACCAGGTATGGGGGAGCGACTATGAGCCATTTGGTAGTGAGGAACACTTAAGGTAGGATGAGGAGCTGGGGAAGGGGAGACATCTGATGAGGAGCTGAGGCATGTGGGGAGAACTGGGGTTGACTAGGAAAAGAGATTAGGGCAAGGACCTAGGGAAGGGGAAGAGTGGGGCAAGGAGCTGGGGAGATGCTGGTTGTGGGTTGGGGTGTAGACAGACTGGATGAAGAGCCTAGGAATGTAGAGTAGGACTGGGAGCAAGTGGCAGGAGGGAACAATTGGGAGGCCTGAGAAGAAACAGACCAGATGAAGAGCAAGTGGGGAAAAAAGGGACTAGTTGGACAAAAAAAATGCACCCCAGTGCAATGCTGTGGCCAAAAAGCTAACGAAAGCATAAACAGGGAAATCTTGAGATAGAGTAGAGAGGTTATTTGACTCCTCTGTACTTGACTGCTGGAATACTGTGACCAGGTCTGATGTTCACAATTCAAGAAGGCTGTTGATAACTTGGAGAAGGTGAAGAGCTCCAGGAATGATTAAAGGATTAGAAAACATTCCTGATAGCAATAGACGCAAGAGGCTTAATCTGTTTAGTTTAACAAAGAAGGTTAAGGGGTGACTTGATCAATCAGTAAGTAGCTACATGGGAATGAATATTTAATAATGGGCTCTTCAGTCTAAAAAAGAAAGGTATAACATGATCCAATAGCTGAAAGTTGAAGCGGGACAAATTCAGACTAGAAATAAGGCATACATTTTTGACAGAGTAATGAATTATTGGAATAAGTTAAAGGGTGAAGGTGAATTCTCTATTACTGGCAATTTTAAAATCAAGACTGGATATTTTTCTAAAAGAGCTGCTCTAGGAAATATTTTTGGGCAAGTTCTAGGACCTGTGTTATACAGGATGTCAGATTAGATTATCACAGCGGTCCCTTTTGGACTTGAAATCTATGAAAGGACTGGGGATGAGGGAGAGGGGCCTAGACCAGCTTGGCAAAAGAGAGAGACTAGAATGGGGGATGACAGACTCAGAGGAGGAATTCAGAGAGAGAGAGGATTGGATCAGCCAGGAGACTGAGACACATTCATTCTTCCAAAGTGACTGACAGGGAGGGAAGACCCTGCCTCCTTGTGAAGTCAGATGCATTGGGAATATGTTGTACCTGATATCAACTGCCAATTCTCAAGTGGGATGAAGTCAGAGATTCTACCTAAGCAGGCAGAAGAACTGGCCAGTCATATGGGTGCTGTACAGACACCCAGGAAGATAGTTTACCCTGTCCTTGCATCTGCAGCCATGGAGTGAGGCTGCATCATGGAACTATCACTAGTTCTATGTCATGGGAAAGCCAGGGTCCAAGATTTGTCTCTAATAGCTTGAAGTTTAAGTACACTATTATCTCTGATTCACTATGGATTTATAATATGATCTGTAGTGCAGATATGTTTTACATATAGTGTGCCACTTTCATAAAGTATAGGCCAGAAGAACCATTATGATCATGTAGTCTGACCTCTTGTATGATACAGGCCATAGAATCACTCTCTGATTCCTGCATATTCTGCAAGGTGTGGAGCTCCCACTGGTATCAGTATGAGTGTCCATGTGCAGTGGTATTATTGCTATGTCAACTAGAGAGCATGATTTTGACCTTAGTGCAGAAAATGACAAATGTGAAGCAAACACACAGAGCCCATGCACAGTACAATTTACTCATTACACAAGCACCTACGTTGAGGAGCACAGCTGCAGTACTAGAATGGAATGTGATGAAAGATAAAGTTACTGTTAGGTTTTTTCCTTTCCCTTTTAATTCCTGCTACCATGTGTTTTTTTTAGTACAATCAGGATAGCAGCCATAAGCAGAGGAAACTGTATTAAGGCAAAATTGTCACTTGCTCGTGGGGCCTGTGCTGGGGAGTAAGGGCCATTAAGCATCTCCTTATTCCTCTACCCAGGCTACTTGTATCACTGGTCATAGTGCAGTGGGTAAAACAGTTTCATGGGGCTACTCACTGTTCTTTCTCCAGCCAACATGGGCAAGGAATGGGCAGACAGGGTGGCGCCATGATGTCACATGCTGGCCAGTGCAGCTGAGTTAGGGTAGAGGGGAGAGGAATCTGAGCAAAGAAAAGGGTCTCATGTAGATTACCTTCCCTCAGAGGAAGAGTGAGGAAATGAGAAAACAAACTGTGACACACTCTCTCCGTTCATTCATTGGTCTGCTCCTGAGGCACTGTAGTTACGTGCTACCCCTTACTCTAGGCTAGTGGTAAATCACAATCTAGCCCTAGACCGAAATATTTTCCTTTTGTAAACTGATATGACGATTTCTTATGCTAGGTCAAAGAAGAGGCTGTGATGTTCTATATTAGGAAATTTGTCTTTGGAAAAGATGAGATGAAAGTGTTACAATACCACTGTTGTTTTAGTGCTACAGTGACAATTATAGATACAGGCCCCATGTACTCTGTGGCAAAGGCCCCGATTCTGTGACAGAGTGGTGGCAGCTGCAAATGTATTTTTCATATTGAATTAAATATGAAAATGAAGGTCAATGCTGTGCCCCTGCCTTATTTTCATATTAAATTCAGTGTATTTGACACTGATCTCACATTTGCAGGTTTTGACATGCCAAAGATTTTTGCCTTGACAATTCCTTGCTGCATTGTAGAAATTGGAAGGGAGGAAGGTGAAGGTTTTAGCAGCTGGGTGAGGGACATTGGAATTTTTGGCCTTTGGGGTGCCATGGGAGGCAGCTTGAGATTATACAGTAAACAGATTGGTTGAGTGTTTCTCCTAAGTGGATCAGTTTTTAAATAGTTAACCATGTTATTTGTATTGACATCTTTAGATTTTAAAGTTAACAACCCATAGTCATGAACTAGGCAACTAACAACTCTTAGAGGTATTGTTTAAGGCTGGCTGCAGGCCCAGGAAGACACCACTGCATCAGTTTACACTAGGTTCACATTTTCAAGGTTATCTTTGCAACAAGGGTTAGAAACATTTTTTTAAATGAAAGCTAAGGTTATGAAGCATAATTCTTTGGCAAGAGGGAGAGTTCCAAGGCAAATTTCAGGGCTTAGAATCACAGAATAGATTGAGCTTTATATATGCAGAGGCATAACATTTCTATATCCCTGTTGAGTACTGTACTGGTATGTTATAAATGTGAAGATATTACACAGGACAGTAAAGCACTCATTCACATAAAAGGGTTGGTGATGAGAATATTGTATTAGTTTAACAGCAATCTATTTTCTGTAGGTTGTAATGGGCAGATTTTCATTGACCGTTTTGGAGCATTTATGGACATTACATTTGCCATGATTAAGAAAAGATACATTGGGAGAAGGAAGGGAGGTGGCAGGAGGAAAAGTGCTTATTGGTAAAATTTGTAAAAGGGATGAGGCCGCATAACAGGTCTCAAGGGCAAAAGAGCGAAGTACATAGTGTGTTGTAACTAGCAAAAATGCAGTGCACAAAAAAAAAAAACCCAGAAGAATGGAAAATACATTCCCTGGCTGGAAAGTTATTGAACTTCTAGAGTGAGGGGAAGATCATTTTGAAGGGGACACTTTTTTTGAGTTCTTCCCCTATATATAAATCAGAGACTTCTTTCTAATGGAATAATTGTTCATAAGCTTTACAAACTGTTTTCAGTTTTGCACTCAAAGATTAAAATGATACTTTATCCATGAAACACTGCAAAATCACATCTTTTTTACCATTAGGAACCCTCAACAAGCCTCATGCTCCAGTGAACAACTGCCATATTACTCTAAATAGCTTTCAGAAATGAACTTCCTTCAGAAAGATTTTTCATGTTTCCCAATGGCAAGATGAATGCAATATTGCCACTAGTCATCAAGATTACAGTGATACAAAATGACTTACAGAACTGAGTTTTCAATTTTCTTTTAAGCTGTACACAACAGTGCCATCATCTGGATACCAGTTGCAACAACTGGATAGTTTAATTTGTGGGAAGATACTACTAGATAATGAGACATTCTTTGTGCTTCTACTGTCCATCTTCTTGGCCAGTACGGTTAGCCAATATTCAAGGTGTTGCAGCTTCTTTCTGTTAGAAGAAGAAATTGATGAAGGAGTTAGGTATTTCTTTGATGCAATCCTGTTTGTTTACAAAGAATATACAGTCCTGTTTACCTGAATATAAATAGGTTTATTAACATAACATCTTAGTTTTAGGCCATTGTGCACAAAAAATAAATACATCACAGTAAAAAAATACATCACAGTAAAATATTTAAAATACAAAAATAAAAAAACAGAAACCACAAAATCAACACTTCTCCCAGGTTCAATTAAACCTTTAAAATCACACCCCATAAAACTATGTCCTGGGTCCTTGCCAACTGCCTGTTTTTCTGCTGAATGCTGACTTTAAAGGGTAGTGGTTTTCAAACTTTTTGAATTAGTGACCCCTGTCACATAGTAAACCTCTGAGTTCAACTCCCTCGCCTCCATGGGCAGCTGCCCTTGGCCCCCCATGGGCTCCCCATTTTACCATCACCCCTAATTCCTACACCCACCTGAGGAAACAGACCTGCATGCAGAGCAGCTGGTATTGCTTCTTGCTTCCACTTGGAAAGCTGCTCCTTCACACACCCTAAGGAGTTGTGGGGGAGGGATGGGGGGAAGCGAGGATCAATCTCAGGGCTCCCTGCATGGTGTGTACTATTGCCATATATGGTCTGTGGTTTGGGCAGTGGCTGCTGTAATTTCAGCTATCACTAAAGAAATGGGGT
Organism: Mesoclemmys tuberculata; assembly: GCA_007922155.1. Lineage (NCBI taxonomy): Eukaryota > Metazoa > Chordata > Testudines > Chelidae > Mesoclemmys > Mesoclemmys tuberculata. The sequence goes on from ML675629.1 coordinate 39,085,466, forward strand.
TTTGAAATGCTTCCTTATTTCACCTGAATGGAAGGCAACTATTATTCCCATCATCCTCAGTGAGATTTGTGACTGCCCATAGTCAAGACACACTCACTGGGAACTGCCCAACTCCAGCATAACAATTCGTAATTTGTTACTTCATGGGAAAGCTATGTACAGCATTAATAAGTATGAGTTTAATAGGATCACCTTCTTTGCTTCCATTTGAAAAATCAAACAAAAATTTTAGAACCAGATAAAATTCCCACTGCTCTGATAACATATGGATATTTCCATACTTTTCACTTAAGCGGCATTTAACTTCAAACAGTCAGTTTGGCCCTAAATAATGAAGAAGACTGAAAGGAGTTGAATCAATTCTCAGACGAGACAAAAGAGATTTGGGGGTGAATTCTAGCAGTAGAAGATTTAAAAAACTGAAAGAAAGCTGTAGGTGGGCGGTTGTGCCGCCCGGTTGCGGCGGCCCGTCCGGTGGGCCCGACCGCTGGGGAAGGTCCTGGACTCTTCCGCCCTAGAAGGGGAATTCTTGACTAGTCCGCCCCTAGGCCCGGCCCTCTGGCAGGGCGGGCGAGCAAGCAGTCCTTTGCCCCGGC